>JAZKJV010004622.1:0-1200000 GCA_037367405.1 Ottelia alismoides | reverse complement strand
TGGGTTTAAGCATGGTCACTAAAGAGCAAGTCTCATCGCAAGCAATTTCTTCTCTTCAGTGTGTAGCTCATGGCTACGAACCATGCTCTGAAGGTCTCTACCTTCTCATCAGATTTCCTCTTTTTCTTGAAGATCCATTTACACCTTAATGAGTCTTAACCATATAGGTCGATCCTTGAGGGTCCATATACAACACTTCTATATGAAGTTTATATTATACTTTATTACTAATATCCATCTTTCCATGTCATGATCCTCAAGAGCTTCATCACACGAAGTCCGATCTTTGTTAGACTTAACTAACAGATGGAATCCATCCTCAAACTCGTTTGAAGAGGTATTAGTGTTTCATCTTTAATTGTCCCTTTTAGTTTCCGATTTCAGGAGCCTCATTATCATCTCAAGACTAAATGGGTTCCTTTACTTTATTTTAATCTTGATTCTCAAGAGAGTCATTATCTAAGAATCACATTCTCATAGATGAAATCTTTTAAGAATTTCAAGATCATAAAGTAGGTATCCAATATCATCCTTTATTTTCCTAATGAAGTAGCACTCTCTGGTGCTAGATTCTAGCTAACTTGCGTGGAACCTTATTAAGGATATATATTGTAGTCTCTACTACATATATACTTGGGAAGCTAAGAGGTAATTATGATAATATTCATCATTGATAAAATCATGTCATACATGATCTAATTGTATCTCCCTACAACTCTATTGAGTTTAGGTTGCATTAGGAGGAGTGAGATAGAAATGATATTCATATCTCCATAAGGTATTCTTTGAATTTATCTAATAGGTACAAGATACCTAGGTTAGATCAAATTCATTTTATTTTCCTTCAAACTTTGGTTCTAAACAAAAAGTGAAATCTTTGAACATTTCAAAGTTTTCTAAGGTGAATGGAATAAATATCTTATCACAAATAATCATCGAATGATATCACATATCAACAATGTTTATTATGATACAGATAATCTACATACATCAATATGTATGAGATCTTTAATACCTTGGCATCTAACACCATTCTCAAAGAAAGGTGTATTGGATATTTTACTTTGAATACGATATTCACAAGTGTGCAAGATTTGAAATTTTAGACATTCTAAAGTTTCATCTCTTACTAGTTTATTGATCTTATCAATAGACACATGTTCAACGCTTGATACTAGATCATTGTCAAATGATCTTTATAATGTTAACTTTCAGTATTAGAAATCTTAATGAACCATTCATTAATTTTCTAATTTAGTAGATTCCACTAGATGTTAGATTACTATCTGAAATATGTTCATCATAACTCTCTATGATAGATTTATTCCAGAATTCATGTTTATTTCCAAAATTTAGAAATAAACTATGAGTGTATTCTAATATCCGGGTTATAGAGACATTCTATAAGACTAAGGACTCTCCCACTGAAATTGAGAAGTCTATCAATCCAACAGAGATTGTTGCAATAATTGCATCAATATCCATGTGGATGACTATTAAAACTTAAGATCAAATTTTCCAGTCTTGTAAAACTTATGCAACCAATTACAAGTGTTATTAGAAGATTGAGATATAATTATTAGACTTTGATCTTATCAAATAAGCAAGTCAATATCAATGATTATATGTAGATTATTCCGATGCACCATCCGAGTCCTTCTCTAAGTATTCCAGATAGACTGATAATCATATTATCAATACATCAGCTTATTGTAGCATTGACATTCATCCAACTCTTTGGATGTCATATGGAAGTCATAGAAGTACGGTCAACTCTTTGACTATCCTTCTCATTTGGATCTGACCCATGCTTCCACTGCGCTCCCTTTATCTATAAACAATCATTACTTAAGACAAATGATCTCTCATGTTGAATTCAAAAGATTTCAATATAAGATTATTTCAACATTTATACATGCTTCATTCAATTCATACAATATGAACATTATGAATCTTCATGAATGACTATAGTACAAACAATAGAATGCTGACATTCATCATATCTACATCCATATTAAACTCTTAAAATATTGGTTCAAGTAGGTACTCAAACAGTAGAGCCACCATTCTGCATGATGCAGTGAACCAAGTCATTCATGATTAAATGTCGAGAGCACATATGTTTGCCAGAACATCTTCTTAGATTTTTGTAAGGATTAATTGACAATTACAATGAACATCGACATGTCATTTCCAAGGTACATTCGATGACAGATCAAGAATATATAGACATAAAAACCCTAAGGTTGTTGTCCTATTGTCTATTTAATTGTCATTTCTCATTCTTATGAGGAAACTTGTACATTGCAACCACATACATTATGTGTCCAACTGCAAGTACAATATCTTGATCATGGATCCAATCCATCATATTATACTGATTATTATTGAGTATAGTATCGAGTGAGATTAATGAAGGATTGCCTGAAATAAGAAATTTGCATAAGTATATAAAAATTATATATACATATTTTACTTTGATTTAGGAGTTTTTATATCAAAGTTGTCTTGCCTTGTCACTACGGAAAGTTCATTCCCTTAATCACTTTCAATGTAAGAGATATACTTACCATTATATCTCAGCAAGATATGGGATCTCCTTCCTTATCTTTATCACATCCTAGTAATACGAGAACTTGTAATTTGGATAAAAAGAAGTGGGAACACATTCTGCCTTGCAAGTTCAATTTGCATTCCCAATTCGGTCTTTAACACCCGGACCCACCACCCCTATGGTGATGTTGACTTGTCATTAATTGAACCAACCATCAACAGGAATACAACTCGCTATGTACAATCCAATATCGTCATAATATGAGGATCCACTATTGGGATCACTACACATACGTCCTTACTCTTTCGAGAAGAAAAGAGCTCGATCTAGATGCACTTGCGTACATGAGTTTTCACTTTGGACAGGCGTCTCCTGCATACAATCCCTCACGACGGAACCCTTCACCTTGAGGGAGACTATGGATGTCACTTATGTGATCATCCATATCATGTTCAAATTCTAAGTAATCATCATGAATCATATTCATTATGATTAATTCTTCCTAGGGAAATAATAACTCTATTAATAATAGAGTGTTTTAATTTTAATTTGATTCTAATTAATCTAATCATATTAAATTAATACCCTAATTAATATCCAACAAACTTTCTTTTATTGTTACTTGAAATATGGTATTACCTCAAATACATATTATTTAGAATTTTAATAATTAGAAAAATACACCGTGATCTCTCCTGCATTATCGAGTTCCTAACCGTTGTCACAGCCAGTACCGACGGGAGTGGGACAGACCGCACACGTTGCAACCTGCTACCCCAATGCTCCCTGACTAGACACCATATCCACCTCGGGAAAGGATAATGCCGAATTGATCATTGTGTACTTGAGATGATAATCGGTTTTTCAACCAAAGTTATACCATATAATAATAATCAAAACATTTTTAATTAGCATTATAAGAAGATTTTCTAAGGAAATCCCCAATCCTATTCAAGCAACATTGTTTGTTGAAATGTACTCAACTCATCATAACTGTAGTCGTGTATGTGAGGTGTTGATCATATTCTTAAGGCGGAGATTAAGCAAGCAATATAGCACATAAATCTTTCAAAATAGGGAAATGTGAATAATTAAGTTAAGGACCCTAATGACTAAGGTTGGTTAACTCAAAATCTCAAAGACCTCATAAACCAAGTGTTCTTGAACATCACTAGTCTTGTGTGAAAGTGAATTGTGTCAGGGATTAAACCAACTTATTAGTTAGTGTTTTTTTGTGTGATTATATATTTTTTTTAAAGTTTCAGAAAAAAGTTTTTTTTTCAAAAAGATTTTTTTGACAAACAAAGGCAAAGAAGTTTTTTTTTGTTAGAAAAGTTTTGCTCTCTTTTTTTTCAAGAGTTTTTTTGAAAGATAGGTAGATAAGAAAGGATTTTTTTAAAGAGGATTTTTTTTTGAAAAGTTTTTTTTTGAAAAGTTTTTTTTGAAAAAGTTTTTTTACCCACCCCATAATTATTGTATAATATATACAAAAATACGTGAAAGTACGAGCTATGGGTAAAGTATATATGTAATATATACACGCCCCCTATACTTAGCATGTGCTATGTCCTCATGGCACAAGAAGCGAGAAAAAGACATAGCTCGTGCTAAGCGTAGGATGGCTAAAATAATAAACAATATAGAAGTCGATCCGCCCCCCCTATACTTAGGCTCTGGACAACCTAAGTGTAGAAGAAGAGCAAAAATGGGGCAGACGAGGTCAAGAGGAGAAATGGATGAGTATGTACACACGGCGGGCATCGGCTCCCCCTATACTTAGGCTCTTGGTAAGCCTAAGTATAGGACAAGAGTAAGTGTGAGAACCGATGTGATCTGGAGAATATACAAAGAAGGGAGAATGTACAAGAGGAGTGAATCTGTACAGGGATCAAGAAGGTTTGTGACGGACCTTCTTGCGAGAGCGAGGGGGTGGATAGTATACATATGTGTCGCTGTCAGAATCGTCCTCCGAAGAATAATAGTGAGGTGTGGGGAACGTCCAACGGGGGTCGACACACGGCTGCTTGCTCAAGTATGGCTTTAGAACAGCCGAACTGAGCTCCCTCATATAGATCACCTCATCCGGACCTGATGAGGACTCCTCAGAAAGTTCCTTCTCTGAAACATCGAAGGTAACCTTCTTAGTCGGTTTTCTAGAACCTGAAGTATCAAGAGGAAGATGAGATTGATACATCTTAAGGAGTTCGGGGGAACACCTCAAGGAATCAATACCCGTCTTCTTCTTACCAGAAGACCGACTAGAGGATGGAGCAACCGATTTATCAAGATTGGTCAATTTGGTCCCAGTTGTCTCCTTTGGTGTATGTCCTGGATGTGGTTTGTGTGAGGTTCTGACCAGAGGTTCATCATCAGATGAGTCACCATATGCATTGTAATACTCCTGCAAGGTCAGCACACGTCTCTGATAAGGCACAGTGTTCTCAGTTGGCTTGGCATTGATTGGCTCACGAGTCGGATCATCTAAATAATCAAGGAAATCAGTAATGATCATGTCCGACTCATGGACAACTTCTGATCGTGAGTCCTCTCGAGAAGGTGTCACGGTGGTGGTAATGCAAGCAATGGGTGGTGTGGAGGTGTAGGGAGTCTCTGAACCAATGGTCGCCTGGACAGTCGGTATCACAGGTGTAGTAGAGAGACGGGACTCAACTGTCTCTCGAAGGTCACGACTGTCTGCAACTTTTCGAATTACCTTGGAATATCGTGTATCCTCAAAGATCGGGTGAGGTCGAAGTGCTCCCAATGTAGTGAAATCGATATCCCTGGTCTCGCAATCTGTAGTTGCCTTAGCCAAAGCTAAGAACAGCTTTCCGAGAATGATCAGAGACTGGGTGAACTCTCCTCGATGCTCAATATCAATGATCGTGAAGTCCACCTGTAATAGAGCACCTTGGAAAGTAACGATGACGGAAATGGTTCCTCTCGACCGTTTAACAGACCGATCCGCCAACTGAATGATCTCTCTTGACTTCTTGACAGATCCGAGTTTGAGCTTGGCAAACACGGAGGTCGGAAGGATATTAATCGGTAAGTCATCATCGATTCTTGCATGGGTGAATGTGGTATCTTTGATTTCACAATCAAACCTAGGCAACCGCTATACTCTGCGGCTCTTGGTTTTTCTCCCTATCATCAAAGATGTGGCCATAGACACTATATGTATCTCAATCCTTGTTCTCTTATTGCCCGACCTTTTAGGCATCAATTTACTTCTCACAAATCTTTCAAGGTCGGGAAAGTATTCAATGGCCATTATCAAGGGAAGCTCAAAAATCAACTTTCTATCCAATACTTCCCTAAGTGCAGGATCCAATTTTTGTAAATCTTTTCCTTTTTCAATTTTTATGGTATTTTCTGGTTTATCCATTTTTTGATCTTTTTGATAGGTGAAAGAGGACTAGGAGAATGTACAGACTCAAGTTTGGAGGAAAAGTGGTTAGTAGAAGAGGGAGGTAGAAGGGACTCCAACTGTACATGACGTGTGGTCAATCCGGTGTCTTCCAGGTTTTTAAAATTCAATCCGCAAAATCCATGATCCACATTCCTACCTGGACTCTTAATCAGTCTACCAATGTCATCCTCCAATAAGTTCTCATGACACTTCATGAGAGAAGTCGACGCAATTGGAGGGTACGACTGAGAACTCGGGCTCTTATACTCAACACACCTTGACTCGGGTGTGCAATACTGGGTTGAGTATGGCCCATATGTATGGCAGTTGTTGGTCGGAGCCTCATCAGATGGAGTTAGTAGACAGGGGGTCTGTAAATCAGTCACATGAATCCAATCCCCTATATATGTCGGCTCTCCGAATGGGTGATATGAAGGTTGGTCAATGTGGTCTCTATCACTCAGGTCAATCAAGTCAGGAAGATCGTACGGTGCAGGCCTCTCCATTCGATTTGTCTGGTCGACCATGTTGTACCCTAAGGTTAAGTAGGGATATGTATATGGCAATTGTTGTTCTGTTCCAACTCGAGGTGAAAGTGAGGTATGTGGGGTCAACTGATTATGCCAATCATTCATCTCAGCAATCGCTTGCTCTTCGATTTGTTCCTTGATTCCAGCAAGCGGACGAGAATATGTTGAGTCAATACAGGGTGGTTGTGGGTCATGGGTGTAAGAATGAGGGGTAGGTGAGAAGGACGAAGAAGTGCGGAAGTCAGTCGGAGTTCTGACTTCGCGGTTGGGGTGTGCGTATGAAGAGGAATGAGAAGGTGGAGATGGTCGAAATATGGTCGAAAAAGAATGACGTGGATATGATGACCAATATTCTGACATCTTGGAGGGAAAATGGGAGAATGAAGCGGATCGAGGAAGAAAGCGTGCAAGTGCACCAAATAACACACAAAACAAACAAACACAAGAGCAAACCATGAGTTCACCTACTCAACACAGTGATGGTCGCAAAAGTCCGACCGTTTATCTTTTCAGTTTTAATTAGGTGATAAATCAAGATATAAATCCAATTACGCAAGGCTCAAAAGTAGGTTTTGGGCACTATCCCAAGGATGTGTCCTCACCTCTCAACAATCACAATTAGCCAAGCATACAATGTGGGTTTTTCTCTCCCAAAACAAGTGTTAGTTTTAGTCATTTTTTTGTATCAACTCTGATTAGCAGTCCCGATTTTAAGTTTGGTTATCGCTTGATTAATCCACCAAACAAAGCTCTCCTAACGATCAGTCCCGATTTCCTCCTAAGTTTCAAAAACCAAGAGGGAAGGAGTCGATAAAACCGATGCAAATAGTGAAATCAATGATGCATGCCCAGTTTAGGAGACTTACAGTGATCCTCGCGCTCTACATGTAGGATGCAAGGCAGAATTGAAATTTTATATTATATGAATGCAAACGAGAAAATCGTTCCTAGACAGGCAGTTCTATTAGCGAGTGATGAACAAGTTAAATTTGACTAATAGCTCTGCGGTCTAAGTGCGTCTCGTTAAATGTGATGTGTGGTCCTAAAAATTTACGAGCACAAGCAATAAAGATATTAAAATAAGCTCTAAGAGCCGCGAGTGCAAGTCCTATTCTACGTCAAGCAACCACACGACCACAAGAGTGTCCAATGTCCAGTCCGGATACAAGCGCAAGCTCTCAAACAAGAGCCGTTGGAAAGTGTGAATTACCTAAATTATTACAATAATCACAAAAATTCTCTCGAAGATAAATTGATTCTCCAAGCTCTTCAGCAGTCGGCGCGCGTCGCGTCCGTCGACCTCCGACGCACTCCAAGTCCACCAGGCCCTCGCAAGGAAAATGAGATTTATATTAGAGAGATAAAAAACAAAATAGATACAAGAATATGGAGAGAAATAATTGAAAGAAAATGGACTAAATACAAGTTGTGGCTCGGGGGTCAGACTACCCGAGTAAATGAAATACTAAATCTAAATTTTTAAATTAATCGCTAAGCCGTTTGCCTCCCCGGCAACGGCGCCATCTGACGAGTCGCTAAATACAATGTTTAATTTGTGTTCGTTGTGGTACGTGTACTTAGCGATTCAGTCAGAACCGAGAGAAGATCTCCGTGAAGAGTGTCTCGGCTTTAATTTATATCCCGGGCGAGTCCGGGGTCGAACTCAGGGAGGCAAAGGAACAACTTGGGTTTAATTTGAAAACTTAGGTCTAGATTTCCAAATGCAGTTTTTTATATATTTTTTAATGCAAAAACAAATGCAAAATGCGAATGCGGGTGAATTAAGTCACTAAGAAAACACACAACAAGGCCAAATTAATTTTAATGTCAAATTAGTCCAATTCAGCCAAATTATATTTTTCCTAGAATCCTAATCCAGCGATGAACACAAAACACATTTTTTGGGACTTTTAGGGGTTAAAATGCAACAAGGAAAAATGCACACTTTTTATGGGTTTTTTCACAATTTATCACACAAACAGTAAGCAAAAATTATGTAAAAATTACTGGAATGAAAACATGATGCAAGGAGACTACAATAATATTTTTGGAATATTTTGACAAAATATGAATTTTTTATATATTTTTTAGTTCAAACAGAGTGACAATGAGTAATTAATTCCTAGTTAATCCATAATATCAAATTAATCAGAGTGCGAATTATCTCAAGTAGATATTTATATAAACAATCCAGAAGAATTGAAATTTCACAAAAATGATGTACGTGGATTTAATTAAAAATCAAATACTAAAAGCACTCTATAATTTATTTCATGCACAAGACATCTCCATTTTAGATGAAATTTGGATAGTAAGTTCATCACATATCAAGGCATCATATGTAATTTTTGTGAAATTTTTAGAGCAACTGTGTGTGAGATATAAATTTAAGAACACTGATTGGGTAAAATATGCAAAATTTCAGTTAGACAATTTTAATTAATTACCCTTATAGCATAAAAATCCAAATAAATATTCAGAACTTCCACAATTAGTTGCTCAACATCAAACTATTTTTCATTGAATAAAATAGTGCCCAACAGCTGTCCAAATTAGTACGCAAACACATGTATCTTTGTGCAAAACTGAAATTAAAAATGCAATGCAAATGATGCACAAGGTCTCTTTTACAATTACATAAACTATGCAGGAAACAAATGCAATTTTTACATTAAAAAAATTGAACAAGAAAGAGACCTTCTTCTTCGTTGGGCGGAGGAGGAGAAGCCAAAAGAGGGAAGCACCGGCGGCTGCTGGGCAAGGCAATGGGCGGCGCGACCGCGCGAGGAAGGGAGGCGGCGGAGGATCTGAGGCCGGCTGATGGGGCGGGCGGTGATCGCGGAGGAGGGAGCGGGCGGTGGCACCGCTGGAGGAGAGGCGGGGTCGCGGAAGGAGAGGCACGACGGCTGGAGGCCGTGGTGGCTGAGCGGCGCAGGAGGGGCGCCTGCGGCTGTGGCCTGGAGGGCTGCGGCCGACGGTTCGGGCGGCGATACTCCGCTAGTGGGTGGCGGGCGGCGGTGCGTTCTCCCCACCGCTGTCGTTGGTTATTTTTTAATTTTTTTTGATTTTTTACGTAATAAAATACTTTTTTTGGTTTTGATTATTTTCATTTTTTTAAATTTTTTTACAGAAACAAGATGCAAATATGGATATATACAAAATGGGAAGAGGACAAATTGGTGGTGGTAATTATATGGCGAATAGAAAATATGATTGTGGTGAACTAAACAAAATGTGAGATAAAATGAATAACAAGGAAAAGTAGAGAAATAACTTACCTAGTGTTCGCCGGATTTTCGGAGCAGCTACGCTGGACTCCTGTCGTCGCTTCGATCCGATTGGCGAAACAAAAATCGGAGAAGCTGAGCGAGCTTGATGGAGAACTCGTGACACGACAATGGTGGTCGCCGCGGATCTCGCTTGAAGGAGGTCGTCGCTTAAGGAAGATGTCTCACCGCTGTCACCAACAAAACACTCCAAGCTCTCTCCCTTTTCTATTAGAATGGCGGATGGGGAAAAATGAGGATGTACAAAAGAATATAAAGAGAAGAGAATGGGAGGTTAGAATGGTGGTGGTGTTGAATGGGAAGTTGCATTATTGATGGAGTTGAATGGGAGGTTGGATAAAGAATATGGAGTGGAATGGAGGTTATTAAAAATGAGGGAGTTGAAAGGGAGGTTGGTGGTAGAAGAGTAGTTATTGTAGAGAATAGGAAATAAATAAATAAATAATGTAGGCTACTAAAATAAAATAAAAATAAAGATACAAAAATAGTGGAGAATTTACAAAAGAAGATATACAACATGTACAACTTTTTTGTTTGCTTTTCTATTTTATAATTTTTTTATCTTTTTAATAGTAGCTATGTACAACAGGAAAAAGACAATAAAATACTACAATCAAAATACAACACCACCAAGATTTTTTTTTATTTTTAATAATTAAGAAAGATAAAATAAAAAATAAAGAAAGAATGAACATATACATAATATACAATGTACATCTAGGTCCCAAAATCCAACTTTTGCAAATGAGCTCCTATTTTAATGAAACCACTTCCGTTGGATAGATAATTTTCTAACTTGAACTTTAAAAGTGAGTTTGGTGAATTTGGAGTTCATACGGAGCGGGAATTTGGAGGAAGTTGGTCTTTATGGCTTTTTCCCTTTGGGATCTAGAAACATTTATTTGAGGTAAAATTTGTTTTGTATTTTTGTATTTTTATATACATTGTTATGAATAAGTTGGAGAAATAATTAACCAAAAAGGAGTTGAAATAAAATTATCAAAAATACATGAAGTTTTGGGCTATTTATAGGTGAGAAACTCCCTTGATTTTGCGGCTTTTTATTTTTATTTTATTTTATACAATCTAATATGCAATAATTAGTGTGTTTTATTTACAAGAGACATTTTGTTAATTTAATGAATTTATGTACATTTTTATGAGCATTTACTCGAGGATTTCGCTAAGATCAAGATACTGAGATGATGAATCGTGGATTCGTTGATGAATCTGTGATTCATCACTCTAAAAGTTGAAAATAGAGCTTTGTTCCCGAGTAAATAGTAGCATATTTCCCCTTATCTTGCATAATTAACATTCATGCATGCAAGCATAATATCTACATTTTAGCACTCATATTTGCATTAAATAAGAAGCCAATTTCACTTGTAAATATTCACCTGTATATTAGATAAAGTACCCTATTTTATATATTTTATGATAACTCCAAATACAATAAAATCAACTCTATTGTGTGTATATTACCAACACTAATTAAAGAAAAATATCTAAAAAATACTAACATGTAAAATTGACCAATAAAACTCAATCCAAGTTTGAAACCATGAACCTTAAAATGCACATATCTCTCTCATACAGTCTCCAATTAGGTTTACTTACTTTTAAAGTAATATACATTCAGAGACCTTCAAAACAAGACCAATTTCATTAAAATCGGAGCTCGTATGCAAAACTTGGGTTTTGGGCCCCTTTTGTATATTGTACATATTGACCATTTTACCCCTATATTTTATCATTTTATTTCCTTCATTATTAAAAATCCAAAAAATAGATTAAGTTGTAAATATTCTTTACATATTTTATCTAACTTTATTTTAATTTTTCTCATTTAAAAATGACAAAAAAATGCAAAAGATAAAAATGTGATATTTTATACATATAAGGTATCACCCAAAAATACATTTTTGTACAGATGATTTCATTTGACTTTCAACCTTCACAAAAGTTGTAGATCTCATCGAGACGAGCAACTTTCATGTTGACCACTTTTTGATTTAATCCCTTTTGTTATTTCTTTTTTATTTTCTTTACATTTAATCTTTGAATTTTCTGGGAGCAACATGTGGCATTTCCTGGAGCCGCCACATGCCCCCCCAATCTTTTTTATTTTCGGATTTATTTTTTTACTATTTTCGGATTTATTATTATTACTATTTTACTATCATTATTTTAATTATTTTTAGTAGCCTACTATATTATATTATTAAATAAATTACTTTAACCCCCTTTTACCACTTCTCTACTTGCCTTCTACTCCAAGCCTCCATTTTCTCCACTCTCTCCACAACTCCATTCTCTCCAGCTTCCCTCTACTCTTCCTTTATAATCTCATCCCCTCCTCCATTGTTCATCATCCGCCGTTCTACGAGTGAGATAGGTTCTTGCTCCGTCAAAGCCGTGAGGTGACAGCTCCTTCTTCGACGTCGAGCGACGACAAGCCGAAGGCGAGATCCGAGGTGGAGAGATCGACCTCGTCGCAGCCGCATCCAAGCTGCATAGCTTCTCCGAATTTTTGCCAAGTCAGATCGAGGCCACGACGGAAGCCGCACGACGCGGCTCCACCTTCGGCAATCGCAGGTAAGTAATCCCTCTCTTTCCTTTTCATTTCATTTTGTTTATCTAACGTCGTTTGTTTATCTTGTCTATCATCACATCTTCACAAATAGGACATCACATCACCATCAAACCACTATCATCAAACACATTCACTATTTTTTTCTCTACCTTCATTGCATGCACACACACCACCATTAATCTACATCATACTTCACCACATCACTGCATTTTATTACATATTCATTCCTTGTTTACAAAGAAAACAAAAAAAATATAAACAAAAAAAATAAAAAAATAAAAAAGATTGCAGCTCCGTGCAACCTCTAGGACCGCCGCCCACGCTCCAGCCCTCGGCCAGAGCCCCGGCGGCCGCAGCCGCCGCTTCCAGCCTGCGCTCCACCGCTCTGCAGCCGTTCTCCGCCTTCACACCATCCCGCGTGACCGCCGTCCCCGCCTCCAGCACCGACAGCCGCCGAGCCCTCCAGGCCATCGCGCCATCGCACAACAGCTCGGCCAAGCGTGGTCGTTGCCCGAGCCACGCCCAACCGACGCCGAGCGTGCCCCCGTGCGCCACCTCCCTCGCTGCTCTCCATGAGCGGCTGGGCGCCGACCTCCGCATCCCCACCGCGGTAGCGCGCGCCGCCCGTCCAAGACCCTCAGCCTTCCTCAGCGAGACTCCGCCCACGCGCCAACATCCCCCGCCACCTTGCCGCCCCTCGCGGCATGCCGCCATCGAGATCCGCCCGCCGCCACGAGCCCTTGACCGCCGCCCAAAGTGCCCCCCGTTGCCTTGTGCCCTAGCGGCTGAAAGAAAGGTCCATTTCATTTTTTATTTTATCTTTTGTGAAAATTGCATAGTTTTTCCAGCAAGTTTGTTATAATAGCAGATGTACCTTTGTGCGCATTTGAATTTGTTTATTTCAATTTATGTATTGCAAAAAGAACCCTGACTTTGGTCGTTAATTTGGACACTATTCTTGCATCATTTTTAATCAAAATAATAGCATGTTCTAGAGCAACAAATTATTTATCTTTCAGCTATTTAGTTATTATTTTGTGAGCCTTGAATGTTTTACTAAAAATCAGAGACTGAAAATCAAAGATATTTTACCCTTTTAAGCTCTGAAATTCGCACATAGTCATTTATTGCTTCAAAAATTGCAAAAAAATTGTGAATGATGCCTTTTAGTGTACTTTAATTACTACCAAGTTTCGTCCAATTCGGTGCATACAATAAATTGTAGAGTGATATATGTATTTGATTTTTAATTAATTCCACGAATAAGATTTTTACGAAATTTCAACTCTCCTGGATTTCTTATTGAAATATCTATTTGAGGTAAATCAATCTTTGGATAACCTGATTTCGTGGATTTATTAGACATTAAATACCCACAATCACTCTATTTTCAGTAAAAAATTATAAAAAAACAAAAAGTATCAGAAATTTCCCAAAATATTAGTGTAGCTTCATTTCATCATATTTAACTTCCAGTAAATTTATCATATTTTTTTGCATATCATTTGCACGAAAAATTTTATAAAAACTCTAAAAACTTTTGCATTTTTCATTTGCGCGTCTTAAAGTCAAAAATTCCAAAAAAAATACATTTCGCACTCATTGATGGATTAGGTTATTAGGAAAAAATATCACTTGGCTAATTTGATCTTATTTCACATAAAAATTAAATTTGGCTAAGCCGGTTCTTTTCGTATTAACTTAATCCAATCCATATTTTGCATTCTGCATTTTTATCGCATAAAAAATTACCAAAAAAAAATTTCACTTGGAAAACCGCAATTTAACCCCTCTAATCCGATCCCGAGTTGTTCATTTGCCTCCTTGAGTCGACCCTGGGGCTTGCCCAGGCTAAATAAACATAAAACCGCACGTTATTTCATTAGACAATTAATGAATTTGTGCGGTAATTCTTGATCGACGCGGATCTATCCGACTGCAACGCACTAGTCAATTATACGACATTAAAAGGGTAGGTCATCCGCGGTTCGTCAAATGGCGTCGTTGCCGAGGAGGCAAACGGCTTAGGATCACTTTCGAAAGTTAGATTAACATTTTCCAATCACTCGGGTAGTCTGACCCCCGAGCCATCTTGTAATTATCCATTTTTTTCCTTAATTATTTTTCTGATCATTATGTATATAACTCTCTGACATAATTTCAATCTTTTTGTGCGAGGGCCCGGCGGACTTGGAGCGACTTTCTTGAAGTCGACGCATCTCGAAGTGCATCGGAGGCCGACGGTTGTGGATCAAGTCGGCTTTTGGACGTCAAAATGTTTTTTGTAAAAAAATGAGTTTCTGCATCATTTCTAGCGGTTCCCGTTTGGGTTCTCGCGAGTGTAAACATAGTGGAACCGTGTCCCCGTCTACTGTGTGGCTTGAATTTTAGACTAGGCTTGCACTAGCGGCTCCTCGAGCCACTCTAGGATTTGCTTGTGCTCGTAAATCTTTAGGACCACACATCACACATAAAAGATGCACTTAGACCATAGGACTTAGCCAAATCAACTTGTTCTTCACTCGCTAATAGAACTGCCTGTCTAGGAGCGGCTTTTTCATCATCTGCATTCATTTAGTGTAAAATTTCAATTCAGTCTTGCATCATGCATTGTAGAGAGCTGGAGGCACTGTAAGTCTTCTTACTCAAGCATTCATCATCGTTTTTCGATTGCATCGGCTTTTTTCGATTCTTTCGCTCTCGGTTTTCCAACCTAGGATAAAGGAATTGGGACTGGACGGTAGATGTGATTGCCTTTGTGGATTAATATCAGTGATAACTAATCTCTAAAATCGGGACTGCTAATTGAATTTGACGGAAAAAAATTGACTAAAATTAACCCTTGTTCGCGGAGAGTAACCCCGACCTTGTTTTCAGGCTGAGTGAGGGTACTTGAGTGTGTGTGAACACCTTAAGGCAGAGCCCAAATCCCCGCCTTCCATATCACGGGCCAACTGATCCTAGCAAATATCACGAGTTTGATACTTTTAACTCATTGACATTACCAAGTAGCCTCCGCCTGTTCGCGGGTAGATAGGGGCGAACCAGCGGTACTTTGCGACAAGGCCTAGCTTTGTCAGCCTCCGCCTGCTTGCAGGTAGATAGGGGTACGTCTTTGAGTCCCCAACTCCGGATAGGAGCGAAGAAAGGGAGGACCGGCGGTATCTTAGGCGACAGGTTAAACAGGGAAGACGCATTCGGCTCTGAGCCGACTTCCCTATAGGCCGCGTAACTCCTTCCTATCTTGCTTGAAAAATCACACTTAAAATTGACAAGATTAATTGGACTCGGTTTCGGGTCCTTCACTGTGTTGAGTGTGAACTCAGGGTTTGCTCTTGCGTTTGTCTTTGTGTCTATCTATGTGTGTTTATTCTGCGTAATTGCACATTTTCTATCTCGCTCTACTTACATCATTTCCTCTTCAAGATGTCGGGATATTGGTCCCCATACACTGTGACCTCTGGTCATTCCTCCTCTACCATATACCACTCATCTTCGCCTCCTCTTTCTTCCATGTATCCTCTGTCATCCACGGGAGACCCGTACCCGTGGTCGGTTCCACCTCAATCCAATGTATCGAAGTCAGAACTTCGACTGATTTCTCCACTTCTTCGCATTTCTCACCTACTCCATATTCTAACACTCCGGATCCACTTCCACCTTGGGCCGACTATCCTTACTCTCGAGAGCTTGCAGGAATCAAAGACTCAAATGAAGAGCAAGCCACTACTGAGACAGATGATTGGCAAAATTCTATGCCCCACATAATTCAGTCTCACCTCAAGTAGGGAACATGCAACCATTCACATATACACATCCCGACTTGAACTTAGGGCATAACATGGTCGATCGAACAATCCGAATAGAGAGGCCTGGACATCATGATTTCCCAGACTTGATTGACTTTAGTGATCAAGCTTCCATTAACCAGCCTTTATTCGGAGAGCCTGTACATTCACACGATTGGACTCATGAGCTAGACTTATCAGTCTTCGTTCCATCATATGAGGCTCTGACCAATATCTGCCATTCGGATGGTCCATACTCGACCCAGCAATACATGCCAGAGTCTAGGTATGTTAAGTATGGGACCCCAATCTCTCAGCGGTATCCTCCACTTGAGCAGAACTCACCCATGATTTGTCATGGGAATTCAGTGGAGGATGACATCTCTAGACTTATTAAGAAAAATGAATCATTTGGTAAAGAGATAGGAGATGTCATGGAAATATTGCACTCAATTTCTACCATCTTGGGAATGAAAGTGGAAAAGGACATGAGTAGTGTTGAGGTTGAAAACAAAGCAAACATTAGAGAACCCACACATCATGTACAGCTGGAGTCCATTATATCTCCCTCTTCTACTAACCACTTACCTTCCAATCTTGAGTCTGATCATTCATCTATCCAAAACACCAAAATTGAAAAATCAAAAAATCACATAAAAATTGAAAATGAAAAAGACCTAAAAAAAAATTGGATCCTGTCTTTAAAGGAAGCACTCGATGATGAACTGATCTTTAAACTTCCCTTAATAAAGGCCATAGATCACTTCCCCGACCTCAAGAGATTTGTAAAGAGTAAATTGATGCCCAAGAGGTCAGGTAAGAAGAGAACAAGGACTGAAAGACACATAGTGTCTATGGCCACATCCTTGGTGATGGGGAGAGAGACCAAAAGCCGCAGAGTGAAGCGGTTGCCTAGGGTTGAATGTGAAATCGAAGACACCATTTTCACCCATGCGAGAATCGATGATGACTCACCTATAAATATCCTCCCGACCTCTGTGCTTGACAAGCTCAAACTCAGGCCAATCAGAAAGTCGAGAGAGATCGTTCAGCTGGCTGATCGATCCATCAAGCGGTCTAGAGGAAATATTTCAGTCATCGTTACTTTCCAAGGTGCTCTACTCCAGGTCGACTTCACGATCATTGACATCGAGCACCGATGAGAGTTTACCCAGTCTCCGATTATTCTCGGGAAGCCGTTCTTAGCATCAGCTAAAGCGTCTATAGATTGCGAGACTCGGGAGATCGATTTCTCAGCATTGGGAGCACTCCGACCTCACCCATTCTTTGATACACTTTACTCTAAGGTAACCGCACATCCGCTGACAGTATTGACCATCGAGAGGTAGGTGAGTTCCACCTCTCTACTACACCTGAGAGATCGACTGCCCGGACGACCATTGGTTCTGAGACTCCCCACATCTTCACTTCATCAACTGCTTGCACCGCCACCAGGACAACTTCTAAGGAGGACTCACAATCAGAAGCTATCATTAAGTCGGACATGACCTTTGTTGACTGCCTTGACCATTTTGATGATCCGATACAAGAGCCCAATAATGCCAAGCCGACTGAGACCACTAGCACCTTCCCGAGCCGTGTGCTGACCCTCCAGGAATATTACAATCTTTATGGTGACTCTTCTGATGAGGAACCCATGGTCAGCACCACACCACGTCCCGGACCTTTAAAGGAAGCAACCAAGATTAAATTGACTCCACATAAAAACATGGTTGCTCCCTCTTCTAGTTGGCTATTTAGTGAGAGGAAGTCGAGAATTGATTCCTCGAGGAGTTCCCCTGAACCTCACAAGGTGCGTTTCTCCTCATCTCCCTCTCAATGATTCAGGTTCTAGAAAACCGACTAAGAAAGTTTCCTTCAACACACCGGAGAAGGAATTTTCTGAGGAGTCCTCATCTGGCCCGAACAAGGTAATTTATATGAGTGAGCTCGGTTCGGCTGTTCTCAAGCCTTATCTAAGCAAGCAGCCGTGTGTCAACCCTCGTTGGACGATCCCTACACCTCACTATTATTCATCTGAGGACGATTCCGACAGCGACACATATGTATATTATCCACCTCCTCGCGTCCGCAAGAAGGTTCATCACAAACCTTCTTAATCCTTGTATATTCTCACTCTTTCCTGTATATACTTTCTCTCCCTCCCTCCCCAGTGATCCGAATCACTCGCCCCGACTCATCTCATGTCATTTTATGACTATACTTAGGATAACCAGATCCTAAGTATAGGTGGGAGAGTGACCCACATCCATTCATTATACATCCTCCAAATCACATCGGTCCTCATACTCACTCCTGTCATATACTTAGGCTGACCAGAGCCTAAGTATAGGGGGGACCGTTGCCCGCCTTGTATATACTCAACCATGTTTTCCTCTTGCCCTCGTCCGCCCCATTTTTTGATCTTATTCTACACTTAGGCTGTCAAGAGCCTAAGTATAGGGGGGCGGTGCGACTTCTATACGATTTTTGTAATTTTAGCTCTCCTACGCTTAGCCCGACCTATGTCTTTTTAGTCGCTTTTCGTGCTCTGAGGACATAGCACACGCTAAGTATAGGGAGGCGTGTATATATTACATATATACTTACCCATAGCTCGTACTTTCACGTATTTTCACGTGTTTTTGTATATATTATGCAATAATTATGGGGTGGGTAAAAATTGAAAAAACAATTTTGTATAATGTTGTACTATAATACTTGTATAAAAATGTAAAATTCTTGTAAAACATACTTTTGTAAAATTTGTTGTAAAATAGGATGTATACCGAAAAAAATTGTATACTATGTAATTATGTATAAACTAAAAACTTGTTGTAAATAATACAAATTGTTGTATACTTATACCAAAAATTTTTTTTTGTGTTGAAAATAAGGCTTCTTATTTACTCTTGCATATCATCCTTGCAATTAAAAAAAAAGAGTCTTGCATTTCATTCATAGCAATGTCATCTGCACCTCTCATCTTCATATCTTGCATATGCAAGGTGAAAAGCTAGTGGGTTCTGAACCGAGTTATGAGTAGATGTTGAGGATGGACTTGATTTGACCTTAATCCACCTAATTTCAGAGGAACCTTAAAGGAACTGGAGTTAAGATTTCTCAGGTCAAGTGACTTAATTCTTTGAGTCAGCAAGTCTATGTTCACATGTCATCTTGATTAGTCTAAGTAGAATATCTCGTGCACACGCATGATTCTTTTAGACAGTGACCTAACTTGGACAAGCACAATGCACGTAGCTCTTCATTGATGGGGTGGTAAGGAAGTAGAATCCTTTAGCTTGGAGTAGCACACGGGTGGAAACATCCGTCCTCCTCTAGGGAGGGTAGTGCATCTCAACCTAGTCTGGTGGTGTTGAAGTCTAAGGACAGGACGATGTGGGTTGCAATAATGCTTCAAAAGAGGGATAGTCTACTGGCTCAAGAGGAAAAACTCCTGATGTACATGCTGCACCTTGTATATTGTTCCAAAAAAAGGAAAAAAAAAGAAGAAGAAAAAAGAAAAATGCAAGAACTCCAAAAAAAAATAGACAGGCCAAATAAAATTGCCTGTTGGAGTATGTATACTAGCAAGAAGTCTGCAGCTGGATGACTTGGCTACACTGGTCAGGCATCCCGGGATAGGTTAGCTACACTGGCTACCATCCATCCTTTATTCTTTTCTCTACCCCCTCCTCTTGAGTTGGTCGCACTTGAACTTAGAAGGGAATACCCCTCTCCTCGAGGAAACAGTTACTAGACCGGGTTATTGAGTTACCTTGTTTGAGGAGGCTGGTTCCGAGTCATTTCTGATGTGGAGAGCTATTTATCACTTACACAGTACAAGTAAGAATCATAGTCATCAGAAATTTGCGTTTGAGGATTTGTTCTGACCTGACTATTGAGACGTCTTGAATAGAAGACTTGTGGAACTTGAAGTCTGTTAGGTCTTAAGCTCAGATCCCAATAAGGTTCCGCCACACAATTAATCCAAAGGTCGAGTCAAGCTCCATTTTCAACTTTTGTTCATGACCTTGGTATGGAACCCAATCTCATTTCACTCTTGCATTTCATTTTTGCTCGGGGACGAGCAAGGTTTAAGTATAGGGGGTTGATGAATCTGTGATTCATCACTCTAAAAGTTGAAAATAGAGCTTTGTTCCCGAGTAAAAAGTAGTATATTTCCCCTTATCTTGCATAATTAACATTCATGCATGCAAGCATAATATCTGCATTTTAGCACTCATATTTGCATTAAATAAGAAGCCAATTTCACTTGTAATTATTCACCTGTATATTCGATAAAATACCCTATTTGTATATATTTTATAATAACTCCAAATACAATAAAATCAAATCTATTGTGTATATATTACCAACACTAATTAAAGAAAAATATCTAAAAAATACTAACATGTAAAATTGACCAATAAAACTCAATCCAAGTTTGAAACCATGAACCTTAAAATGCACATATCTCTCTCATACAGTCTCCGAATTAGGTCTACTTACTTTTAAAGTAATATACATTCAGAGACCTTCGAAACAAGACCAATTTCATTAAAATCGGAGCTCGTATGCAAAACTTGGGTTTTGGGCCCCTTTTGTATATTGTACATATTGACCATTTTGCCCCTATATTTTATCATTTTATTTCCTTCATTATTAAAAATCCAAAAAAATAGATTAAGTTGTAAATATTCTTTTCATATTTTATCTAACTTTATTTTAATTTTTCTCATTTAAAAATGACAAAAAAAATGCAAAAGATGAAAATGTGATATTTTATACATATAAGGTATCACCCAAAAATATATTTTTGTACAGATGATTTCATTTGATTTTTGACCCTTCACGAAAGTTGTAGATCTCGTCGAGACGAGCAACTTTCGTGTTGACCACTTTTTGATTTAATCCCTTTTGTTATTTCTTTTTTATTTTCTTTACATTTAATCTTTGAATTTTCTGGGAGCAACATGTGGCAGCTCCTGGAGCCGCCACATGTCACCCCAATCTTTTTTATTTTCGGATTTATTTTTTTACTATTTTCGGATTTATTATTATTACTATTTTACTATCATTATTTTAATTATTTTTAGTAGCCTACTATATTATATTATTAAATAAATTACTTTAACCCCCTTTTACCACTTCTCTACTTGCCTTCTACTCCAAGCCTGCATTTTCTCCACTCTCTCCACCACTCCATTCTCTCCAACTTCCCTCTACTCTTCCTTTATAATCTCATCCCCTCCTCCATTGTTCATCATCCGCCGTTCTACGAGTGAGATAGGTTCTAGCTCCGTCAAAGCCGTGAGGTGACAGCTCCTTCTTCGACGTCGAGCGACGACAAGCCGAAGGCGAGATCCGAGGTGGAGAGATCGACCTCGTCGCAGCCGCATCCAAGCTGCATAGCTTCTCCGAATTTTTGCCAAGTCGGATCGAGGCCACGACGAAAGCCGCACGACGCGGCTCCACCTTCGGCAATCGCAGGTAAGTAATCCCTCTCTTTCCTTTTCATTTCGTTTTGTTTATCTAACGTCGTTTGTTTATCTTGTCTATCATCACATCTTCACAAATACGAGATCACATCACCATCAAACCACTATCATCTAACACATTCACTATTTTTTTCTCTACCTTCATTGCATGCACACAGACACCACCATTAATCTACATCATACTTCACTACATCACTGCATTTTATTACATATTCATTCCCTGTTTACAAAGAAAACAAAAAAAAATATAAACAAAAAAAATAAAAAAATAAAAAAGATTGCAGCTCCGTGTAGCCCTTGGGACCGCCGCCCGCGCTCTAGCCCTCGGCCAGAGCCCCGGCGGCCGCAGCCGCCGCTTCCAGCCTGCGCTCCACTACTTTGCAGCCGTTCTCCGCCTTCATGCCATCCCGCGTGACCGCCGTCCCCGCCTCCAGCACCGACGGCCGCCGAGCCCTCCAGGCCATCGCGCCATCGCACAACAGCTCGGCCAAGCGTGGCCGCCGCCCGAGCCGCGCCCAACCGACGCCGAGCGTGCCCCCGTGCGCCACCTCCCTCGCTGCTCTCCACGAGCGGCTGGGCGCCGACCTCCGCATCCCCACCGCGGTAGCGCACGCCGCCCGTCCAAGACCCTCCGCCCTCCTCAGCAAGACTCCACCCGCGCGCTAACATCCCCCGCCACCTCGCCGCCCCTCGCGGCGTGCCGCCATCGAGATCCGCCCGCCGCCACGAGCCCTTGACCGCCGCCCAAAGTGCCCCCCGTTGCCTTGTGCCCTAGCGGCTGAAAGAAAGGTCCATTTCATTTTTTATTTTATCTTTTGTGAAAATTGCATAGTTTTTCCAGCAAGTTTGTTATAATAGCAGATGTACCCTTATGCGCATTTGAATTTGTTTATTTCAATTTCTGTAATGCAAAAAGAACCCTGACTTTGGTCGTTAATTTGGACACTATTCTTGCATCATTTTTAATCAAAAAAAATAGCATGTTCTAGAGTAACTAATTCTTTATCTTTCAGCTATTTAGTTATTATTTTGTGAGCCTTGAATGTTTTACTAAAAATCAGAGACTAAAAATCAAAGATATTTTACCCTTTTAAGCTCTGAATTCCACGAATTGTAGAGTAATATATATGTATTTGATTTTTAATTAATTCGACGAATAAGATTTTTACGAAATTTCAACTCTCCTGGATTTCTTATTGAAATATCTATTTGAGGTAAATCAATCTTTGGATAACCTGATTTCGTGGATTTATTAGAAATTAAATACCCACAATCACTCTATTTTCAGTAAAAAATTTATAGAAAAATAAAAAAGTATCAAAAAATTCCCAAAATATTAGTGTAGCTTCATTTCATCATATTTAACTTCCAGTAAATTTTTCATATTTTTTTGCATATCATTTGCACGAAAAATTGCATAAAAACTCTAAAAACTTTTGCATTTTTCATTTGCCCGTCTTAAAGTCAAAAATTCCAAAAAAATACATTTCGCACTCGTTGATGGATTAGGTTATTACGAAAAATATCACTTGGCTAATTTGATCTTATTTCACATGAAAATTACATTTGGCTAAGCCGGTTCTTTTCGTATTAACTTAATCCAATCCATATTTTGCATTCTGCATTTTTATCGCATAAAAAATTACCAAAAAAATCTCACTTGGAAAACCGCAATTTAACCCCTCTAATCCGATCCCGAGTTGTTCCTTTGCCTCCTTGAGTCGACCCTGGGGCTTGCCCAGGCTAAATAAACATAAAACCGCGCGTTATTTCATTACACAATTAATGAATTTGTGCGGTAATTTTTGATTGACGCGGATCTATCCGACTGCAACGCACTAGTCAATTATACTACATTAAAAGGGTAGGTCAACCGCGGTTCGTCAAATGTCAGTAAACATGTTTGGATGAGGACCCGTTTGCCACTTGTGCCTATGTATTGTACTCATCCCTCTTGGTTGGTTTATTATGATGTGAAGAGTACCCTGATATCCTTCATTTTGAGATTAGGGTTTGTGCCTCCGGTGTTTTTACGCTCACAAGAGGGTTTCCATGTTAATCCCTGTGCATTCTGGTGCTTGATCTCTGGTTGTAACTTTCCCCATTGATGTAGAAAAAAAAGGATAAGCATTAAACTTTAAGCTATCAATGTGGAGAAAATTGGCAAAAAATAGAAGTTTGGGCAACAGACATTACACCAGTGTGAAAATGCATATTTTTCATGATAAACCTTTAAAGGAAGAGCATTTTATGTCTTGATTAGGATTAAAAATGTAAGCGGTCCCTTGATTCTCTGTTGATGGTCACTTGATTTCAGAAGAAATGGAGGGAGGTGGATAATAATATCAATAAAATCTTCCATCCGAGGATACCATGTTTATTTACTGCGGAATAGAGAAAAATCTAGGATCTTGAAATTGCAACCCATAATGCCTATGTACAAAATCTACAGATCCTCCTCCATTAATTCAAATCGCAATCGCTTCTAAAAACTGCGAAAAAATAGATTCGTAGACAAATTGATCAGATCATCACTCCCTTCTCCCCCCTCTTCATCATCATCATCTCTGTAAACTCCTCGAAGTCGTATTGTCGTCACCTTTGCGATCTATATCACGGATCATCCACCTGCATTATGTGGTCGTGGTGACCTTGTCGAGGTCCCACATGACCTTGGCGAGCTTGTCAAGGAGATGGAGTTGTTGAGATAGAGATAGAGGATGTCAAAGGTCTAACTAAGGTCCTATAGAGCGTCATCAGGGTGCATACCACATATGTTGAGTTCGATGAGTTAGAATGGGAGATGATGCCGTCGATATTGGAGTCGGCCTCGACCATTATGGACGAGAGCTCGACAAGAGGTCCATCCAGAGGAGTCTTTGAGAGAGGGAGCATCCCCTACAGAGAGGAGGGTGGAGGTGGTGTGGGCGTAGATGCGAAGGGAAGAGCTCGTTGGGTGAGAGAGAGGCAGAAGGTTTCAGTGCCAAATCTAGTCAGTTGTGGCATTGAGGGGGTAGGAGATTATGATGCACTTATAGGATTGGAAGATGACGTAAACGAAACCGAAGCGGGGGGAAGTAGAAGCACTTTACTGGGGATAGGGTTGCCTTCACAGTGGAAGGTGGAAGCGAGGGGATTTTAGGGATTGCCAGGGGAATTTATGGAATGATGACCGGAGGCGGGGGATTAGAAGGGTAAAATCAGAATTTACAGGTCAAAATATAATGGGCTTGATGAACTTTAAGATATAGTAAAATAATAGATGTATCATGCAACACTTAGCTTCCACGACTTTATTACCTACGTATCCTTTACATAGTTGAATTTAATAGGGAGTTCGAGTGGTGGGTATGAGGTCATGCCCCAAATATCTAACAAGTTAATATTAAAGGTGTGTTTCTTGGAGGTTTAGGCAACTGGTGTATTGCACTATTTTCAAAAGGGTATGTTGGTGAATTAGTTGGTTTTGGTGTGTGGATGAAATTCTTTGTTAAAAGGATTTGTTGTAGTTTATAAATATTCAAAACAATGATTAATTTTTAATTTGTAAATAATTACAATGAGAAGATGGATTGCAATAAATACGGACCCATTCAAATTAGGTGGGGTATCACCACTTTTGTGTTGAGCCATCAATGTGATCCTTTGGATCTCGATCCAATGGTGCATTGACAAATATCGTATTTTGATCAATTTCTTTCAATTAATTTGAATTTCATTGAATAACACAGGTAACTATTTTAAGCTCGTTTTTAATTTGGATTTTTTCATTAATTTATTTATTTTTTGATTTCCAAAAACATTCTAAATAAATGCAATTTATTAGAGATGTTTGTAAAAACGAATCAGATTACACTGAATTTAGATTCAATTTTGTGAGATTTAAACCATATGTTTTTTTACATTCTCCTTAAATATATTTTGTAAAATTATTAGTTCCATTAGTAGATTTTATATTCTCCTTTCTAAAATTTCATAAGTATTTGTAGTTTTTTCGAGCTCCTTTGTAAAATCCATGCTCCCATTATAAGTCTTTCTGTATAACATGTTATTTCAAAATTTGTGCTACCTTTGTATGAGTTTATGATCATTTTGTAATATTTGTATGGAGTTCTGCAAAATAAATAGACTAGTAATAATTTATCAATTGTTAAGAGGAAATAAATAAAAACGTAAGAAAATTAAGATTTATAAAATCAATGCACCGATATGTAAAAATAATACCAATTATGTATAAAGTACATACTACAATGTAAAATAGAAAATCGAATAACAAACACTGACCCTAAGCATTCGTGTCTTCCCCCTCCAACTCCACCCACATCCTCTCTTCCTCTTTATCATTCATATTCTTTCTCATCTTCCTCTTCTCGAGGTGACAAACCTGCATAGAAAATCATCTGGACATTACGAACTCACACGAATGAACACATCTTTGCCACTACATCCCTTATGCCCGAGCCTGGTGCATACCGCCCCTCTTATACAAGTAACACCCTACTACCATGATCTAACCGGCCACCAATGGAGGTTGGAGGTCGATCTGGTGAGCATCACGCGTTGTCTCTATTTCCAAATCGTGGTGCACCTCCACTACGTACCACAAGCCACCACGACAAGAATATCCTCTTCATCGTGCATCATCATATCACCATCGCACCCCTGATTGTGCATCACTATGCTCAGCCACGCCCCGCCTACACAAATACAGTGTCGCACGTCACACAATTGTAGGGATTAAGAGTGGGGAGGGGAGAGAGAGAGAGGAGATAATTAGATTATTGAGTTGTCACATTTTATTTGAGAATGTGATATATGATAAACATAAGTATTTAGCATTAAAAATATTACAATTAATTATTATTTATCACAACCATGTGATTTGAAAAAAAAAGATGAGATAGAGGACCAATTGCAAAGTGGTATGACCCCACCTCATTTGAAGTTACTCACACACAAGCACGTGTGCATAGGATATCCACTGAAACATGATCCTTCCATCCCTAAGGAAGGCCAATGGTCACGTACATCTGTAATTATCTAGTGATTGTTATTAAAGACATGTTAATATTATTATTTAATTAAGAAAAAAAACTATTTTAGTCTTTATATATTTTATCTAAATATAGTATCTAATCACATCTATTATCTCTTCCATTAATATCTCACCTTATTTACTTATTCAAAATTTGAAACCCTAACCATTTCAATGTGTTGGCACCATTTTGGTATGTTGACCACAGTAAGAGAGAAGAAGAGGAGGATGAGAACGACGACAACACTTGTTCACTCGTTCTTGATGTCGGTGTTGGTGAGACTTTCCTCCATTTCATCATTGTTGCGATCATTGCGTGCAACGTCGGTAGTGAGACATATGATGGAAACAAGTGCACTCATCGATACATAGATTATGGTTAATCGTTTCTTCGAGTGGTTCCCAACATCATGTATGGCCTCATTGGCAAGGCAGAAGTAGATTGCTCACGAGTTGCCGGGGGAAGACGTGACTCTCTAGGAAGTTCATTTTTCAGGAAACAACGACAACACATAGATCGGATGGTGATTTGTGTAACATTGTGATGATAGTGCAAGAAGGCCATGCAACCATTTTATCTTAATATATTTCGTGTGCATTATATAGTTTGATGTGTAATATACAATTTGGATGTGTATTATGCATATTTGATGTGTATTTTACATATCAATTAAGAACAAATGACAATCATAGTTTTTTATATATCTTGTACACTAGATGTGTATTACACATTTTGGATGTCTATTACACATATCAAGAACTTTTACTATACATTTATGTGGATTTTATTCACATAAATAATCTGAAACGCCCCGCCTTGACGGGAGCGCATCCCAACACCTATTCACATTATTACCCAACAACAGTTATAGATAACCTGCATGATATACCATTCATATAAAAAGAATTATACGAAAAATTAAACTTCCATTGATAACTATGAAGTTTAATTTTTCCTATAATTCTTTTTTTATGAACGGTATATCATGCAGGTTGTCTATAACTGTTGTTGGGTAATAATGTGAATGGGTGTTGAGATGCGCTCCCGTCGAGGCGAGGCATTTCATAATCAAAATATAAACATAAATAATATATTGCTAATAGAAATTGTATTATACAAAGAACCATCCAAAATTTACAAATAACTGATGAATTTTGAAGGAATCATGGATTCTTCAAAAAAACATGCCATCATAACAAAAGGAACCACATATTCTACAAAAATCATGTGAGGATACAAACATCAGCTCTATGTGATGTCATCCATGATGAAATTGGATATTATTTAAATAAAGCATCGCAAAAAATATAAAAATCAGATCTAGTTAAATTTAGTATATTGAAATATTTATGCGTAATTATGCAAAAAGAGGATGACCAAATACCCCTTCGGGCAATGAAATTGATGGTGCGGTTAGATTTTCTACGATCATTGGCCTTCCTTACATATGGAAGGGCCATGTCCTATAGGAATGACTGTGTGTGTGTGTGTTTATAGGGGTGTGTGTGTGTGTGTGTGTGTGTGTGTGTGTGTGTGTGTGTGTGTGTGCGTGTGTGTTTGTGTGTGTGTGAAACTTCAAATGAGGGAAGGGTCTCACAATATATATGATGAGCCACTTTCAATTTAGATATCTTTCCAATATATTTTGAAATTTCTTATTTCATAGATTAATAATAAGTATTAACACAACATGTATAGTAAAAAACTTATAAAAATATTATTATATTGGATGAAAATATTAATTTAAATTTAGATCTTATATTTTTAATGTTTTTACAATGTGCAATTTATACTTTTACAAAATGATAACAATGTTTTTACAAAATTAACAATGACCTATACAATCTCAGAAAAGACCCAGCTCATTGGAAGAGTTCCATACACACACACACACACACACACACACACACACACACACACACACACACACATATATATATAGATACATACATACATATACATACATATATATGTATATATATAGGGAAAAGGGAGCTTACACCCAGGGATGTGATGAATCTGCATTTCATCATCTTTATTCATTTATTTAAGCTTAAAATCCCTTATAAAATTCCTGTAAATGCCAGAAAAATCTCTCCTTTAACTAACCAAAATTCTTGTGTAAATATTGCATATTTATCATTATTTTAAAGTTAAAAAAATTAAAAAAGGAAATATAAAGAAACCCAATGACTGTATATATAAAATAAATACAGGCTAATCAGACCTCAAGAGAAGGTCAAGACTTGACCTGATCTACAAGGAATAAAGTAGGGGGTGATAAGGCCTTCATTCAGAAAATCAAGAAAACCAATATTCACTTATGTATATTCATTACTTATTTATCACTGTATGTAATACATATTCATTACTCTCTTTTATTTATCACCAATTTCACCTCAAATAAAGATGAGTTCTTCTTGGAACTTGTACATAAAATTAAGTTGTAAAAACTAAAAATATTGCAAGAATAATCATTTTACATTTTGTAAATATCAACACTTCGAAATATACACAAAACTTAAATTGTCATATCAATATCTTCTCCACAAAAACTCAAAATGAAGCAAACTCACTTTCATTTTACTCATAATTAGATAATCTTTAAACTAAAAGTAGTTTCATTGAAATTGGAGTTAAGACGTGAAATGTGGCATTTTGGGGTGATATTGTATATTATACCTATGCATATTATGCATATATATTTATTTTTGTTATATTTTTATATATATATTGTTTTTAAACTAACTGTAAATACTATACTCGACATATATAAAATATAAATAAAAATTACAAAACAAAAGTGAATAAAAATAAAATCATGTATATATTGTATATGTATCACTATGTATATTGTAAAATACTCCTATTTATTTATCCTCAAAAATTAATTCCTAAAATAAAATGAACATATTATAAAAATACTTGTAAATGTTGTAAAATTATAAATTATTCATTATTTGTTTAATTTGTAAAAAAATGTATTGAAAATACAAGTTTTGTATATAAAGGTATACATACCTACGAATAAAAGGTTTTATTTATTTTTACCCTTGTATATAGCTTATTTAAATAATTAAAAATCACCATAAATAAGAAAATTTACCTACTAGCAATTTATCTTTGTATTATTTTTTTATTTGGATCCAAATTTGATTTTATTTTCTATTTATTTCATTTTTTAGCCTTTTTCTCATTTTATGTTTTAATCTTTTAGCAGGTCGTACTCTAATTGGTTGAGCCAAGGTCTGTTGACTCGGGTCAACTCCCCATTCCATGGCCTTCCCCAGGGTTTTTCTCTCACGGACGCTTCGTCTCGATTTTTTCCCATCCAATCCATCCACTAATTGTGCCTGATTCCTTCTCCACTTCATTAGCCCTAACCATTGCCTTCATCGCTAGATCGTCATCTCTATTCTCATGCCTTTGTTTGCATGCATTTTAAATTTCAAAATACACCAAACCTCATGCCTCTATATTGTTGTAGATGTCTTCTTTTCGAGGTTGATCCTAGTTAACTACGATTTCTTTCCCCAGGGTGGTGCATGGATGTCGAGGCTATGATAGGGATTCAATCCCTTCATCCTGTAGTGTAAGGAGTTGTGTAGAGATCCAGCACATGGTTGGAGCTCTGTCACTATGTTCCATTTCTCTACCTCACACAATGGATTGAGGTGAATTTCATCCATCATTTAGCTTTAGTTTCCTTTTTCATTTTCAATCTAATTTTTATTTCAAGTTTTAGGGTTAAATTCAATCATTTCCATCAAGCTCCTATCTGCACGATCATAGCTCCACCATGCATCCACTTTTCTTTCCAACCCCTGACCTCCATCACACGATTTTCTTCGCTCTTTTCTCCATCTTTTGAAACCCCATATCATCTTAGATCTGGAGACTCGACTACCCTTCTAACCACCAATGTCGAAGTCATCCTCCCACTCATATTTCTTTGTATTTATGCATAATAATAGCCTGGGACCTTCTCCGAGCAATAGCAATTAACTTGCAGGTGCGTAAGGATCAACCAGAGGCATGTTTAGAGAAGCTCATTTTAAATCACCAACCACTTAGAGATCCATGACCATGATCAGTAATCATCGAGAATTATCATCACATTTGATCGATCGAAGAGGTCTTCTAGAAGCTTTACTGACCTATAGGAGGAGCTAGTGATCAATATCAACTCAATTCAAGATGATCGAAAGTCATTGGTGCAGACATTCATCCGAATTCTTCCAGTGCACTAATAACCGTGGGATCTAGAACAACATCTCCAGGTCGAATCTCCATCACCCAAAAAGCCCGAAGCGTCCGTCGTTGATTGAAATCTCAGATCAGATTTAAGCATCCATGTGAGCCCAAATCTTAATAATAGGATCAGATCTAACGTGCATCAGAACCATTCCTTTCATCACATCAGCCTCGGTGAAGTAGCATCTATAGAACTTTGCTTTTATATTTTTCGAATAAGTCCCTAGTGGGACACACATATTTCCATATTGGATTGAATATTTGCATGTAAGCCTTTTACATTTATTGTATTTGTAGTTTAGTCCTCTTCGAACCGCAACACATGTTGTGCATGTGCTTATCCCTTCTTTTTGCAATAAAAATCCCATATATGTTTTCTCCCAATTTTAAATGAATCACATAAGAGTCCATGCCAACATGACTCACATGTACTATTAGGAGTTTTTTAGTGGAAAATTGCACGGAGACCTGATGACTCTCCATTTTATCATCTTTATCTTTCATTTTGGCATTAAATCCTTAGCTAAGTTCATGTATATATAATTAATTTTCCAAAAATAAGCACATTGTAATTTGTACAGTATATATATAAGAGACTGTATATTTTATGTATTCAATCCCAAAATAAACTAACAAAGGAAGAAAAGAAAAAGAAATGAAACACCATAGGAGTTGAGTGACCCTAGACCCTGAGACCCATCCATCATAATGACTTGGTCAACAAGGAATAAAGTAAGGAGAGATATGATACATAGAAAACAATACATAAAAAACTATTTTTAATTCATCTATAATTATTTTTTGCACCAATTTTATTTTATTATTTTTACACTTCAAATAATAAAAACCTCAACATGAAAGTTGTAGATAAAAAATATATAGAAAAATACAAAATTTATTTCACAGAAAAATAAAGCATATTGTGCTTTCTACACTCAAAATAAAAATAAAAAATCCAAACTTCCCAAACATGTATCTTCTGCATATGAACTCAAAAATTCAAACCATCGTTAATAGTATATAACTTTTTATTAGTTGTTTAATGAAGGTTGTTTCATTTAATTTGGAGACAAGATGCAAAAGTTAGGTTTGGATCCCTATTGTACAATATACTTGAATAAAATATTCATTTTAGTTATTCTTTATATTGTTTAATATTTTATTTTTTATAATTATGTAAATATTATTTAAAACACATATCCATAATTAAAATAAACTAAAACCATCAAAATAAAATAAAAATAAATAAGTCTATTATAATACATAGATGAATACCTCATGAATCTGCGATTCGACATCTTTATTCATTTATTTTAGCTTAAAATCCATTACAAAACACCTGCATATAACACTAACTACATATTCTTACTAATTTGCATATGTGTGTAAATATCGTTCACTTCTTACTAATTTTAACCTAAAATAAACAAAGAAAGAAAGAAAAGAAAAATAAAATTAAAAAAGGAAGACTGTATACAGGCTGACCCGAACCCCGAGAGAAGGACAGGACATGACCTGATCGACCAGGAATAAAGTAGGGGGAGATAGGGTTCTTAAGTAGAAAATCCAAAAAAAATGTGTGTATGTTGTTGTAAATACTTCTCACTTATTCTGTGTATATCTGTATAAAATTGACACTAATTTATTTATACCTTAATTGACCTCAAATCAAATAACATTCAGAACAAAAGGTGTAAATAAAAATGTGTCCTAATTAATAAAATTGATTGCAAAATTAAATCATGTACATAATAAAAGTAGCCACACTTGAAAAAAGCCATTAAGCATTAATTGAAAGATCAATTCTGGATCCATATGATCTCAAATTTAACCAATATCACTTCCATTGAGTTCTAAATTAAATTATCTTCAAAATGGCTATGATTTCATAATTTTTGGAGTTACGATTGAAAAGTCGGTTTTCTGGGGTGGTTTGTGCAATTTTCCCATGTATTTTGTGCATATTGTATTTGTAAATATTTGTAAATATTTTTACTAATTATTTAAAATAAAATAAATAAATAAATTAATATAAATCACAAAAAAGCTAATTTACTCATTTACCCTTGTATATAATGTCGTATATGTATATAGTTTATGTATATAGTTGCTATTTTTAACTAACCACCATAAAAGAATAAAAAAATAACTATTTTTAATTCCAATAAATAAAGTGACGAAAATTAAAAAAAATAGTTAATTTTGTAAATAAATTTATCTCTCTTCATTTTATCTCATCTCTCATTTCATATCTCTTATCTATTCCACCAAAAAATTCATAAATCCATTTCAATTATCATCTCTTATCTATCTATCCAAAAACAATTCAAAAATCAAATTCCATTCCATCTTTTCTATTTATATGGCTCCTTCTCCCTCATTCCAACTTGATCAATCTTTTGAGAGAGAAGCCTGATCTTCGAGAAAACAATTTCGTCGAGAAAAGGTGTCTAGCCTCCGAGCCGTCCGATGACAGCGATTCGCCATTCGTCGAGGCGATCACGATCCATTTTCCGCTGCTAAGGTGAGATCCAACTTTTTCTTCGCATTTTTATCTTTGTTTAATCGTAGTTTATTCTGTCGCATTTTTTATCGTCATTTTGTCTTTCTAGATCATAAAAAATTCATCACGATTTCTGATCCGCCACCGACTCAATTTTTTGTCTCATCTTCTCGATCTCTACGCGTTCTATTTCTATATCCCACGATCTATCAACTCTGACCATGCACGGTGGTCGGAGAGTCGGATCTGACTATTCCATTTGTCTACGGATCCCCATTCATATTCCGAGATGTAAATAAATAAAAAAAATGTTTCTTGTTGTTCTCTAATGTTTGTTTTGCAGGATCATAAAAAATAAAAAGAATAAAATAAAAAAATTATTTCTTTATTCCTTTATTTCCTGCTTTTCGGATTAACAAAAAAAATTAAAAAAAAGTTTTTCCTTCTTTTATTATCCACAGTTTACATTGCTTATTATAAAAAAATACAAAAAATTAAAAAAAATCGCCAACACGAAGGCGATGCCCTTCCCCTCGCCTGTAGCCGTGCGGGCACGCCCCTATGCCTCCGTGCACACCCGCCACCCTTGACTTCCGTGCTCCCCCGCCTGTGTCCGCCAGCCGCGACGCACTCCGCCGCCACCTCCTCTAGATCGTGCAGCCCCCACTGCTGTGATTAGTCGACCTCGACCCGCGTCTGCCAGCATCCGCGTGAGCCCGCGCCGCCAACCGCCGATCGTCCCAGGCACCGCCGCGCCCCTCCGTACCATCCGCCCCCGCGCTCCACCGCGTGGCCCCTACTCCAAGGTGCACTGCCCTCCGCCCGCGCATATCCGCCTGCATCCCTCCATCTCCACCGCCGCGAGGCGGCCCCGTCTGCGTCGTTCCTGCGCCTCCACACAGCGCGCAGACCCCCCGCACCGCCGCGCGAGCCCGCCTCCAATGCCTGCTCCATCTCCGCCCCACTACCTGTGGCGGCACATCCTTGGGTGGCAGGTGCCTCTTGCCCCTTGAGCCCCTTTGAAGAAACGAAGAAGATCGGACTTGAAAACCCTAGGGCATTAAAAATAAAGTGGAGAAATTACGTTCACGGCCTCGGACAATTCAGAAATTACAGAAGGGACCTTGGCTTAATTTGGAAAACTCCAGAACATCCCCAAAAGTTTTTTTGAAATTACACAAAAGTCCTTGCCAGAGCCTCAAGTCACATGTTCTGCATGCTCCTTACTAGCTAAATTGCGAAATTCCTCTTGATTTTATTTATTGTTCTAATTTTTGCAACAACTTTGAACAAATAATATTTCAGCCAAAACTTTTGCAGTATTTACATTTTAGTCCCTGAACTGCAGAACAATCATTTGCTTTGTCTTTTCATTGAAATAAAGGTTATTTATGATCCAAAAATTTTTGCAAAAAATTGTGTTATGCTTTTGATGTGATTTTCTTCTTAGCATAAAAGTTCCATTGTATTTTGTGATCATTTATTATAATTATAAAATAAAAAACATGTCATTTTTCCCTGTTTGAAATTCCAAAATTCATAAAAAATCAAATATTGTTCCAAAAATTCCAAAACATAGAGTAGTTGTATTTCATTGTCTTTTAATTTCTGACCAATTTTCACGCATTAATTATTTATAAAACCCAAAAAAATTGAAAAACATCAAAAATCTTATAAAAATCATGAAAAATTCTACAAAAATTCCAAAATAGTGATTTCATTTCCTGTTTGTATATATTTTCTTCTAGGTTTTCTTAAAAATAATTGCTAGGAGTTTTGGGTATTTCAAGATTTTTAAATTGCAAATTACTCCAGGCTGTGCACATTTTCTTCTTTTCTCACTGTTTGATTTTTAGAAAAATACAACAACATCTAAAAATTCCACAAAAATTCTCAAAAATATTTCAAAACTTTTAAAAACCAAAAATATTTTCTTTGTATTTTTTTGAATATTTTTTATTAATTGAAAAATTGTAAAAAGAGTTGGTGTGCATATTCTTGATCTTGTTTATATTGCTTCATGTTATTTTTGAAAATAAAAAAAAGTGCAAAATCAAAATCACTAAAAATTTGAAAATCTTTGAAAATTTTAAAAAAAATGAAAGATAAAAAAATCACAAAAACCAAGGATAGTTGTCCTTTGAGATTCCTGTTTTCTCTTAATTGATTCTCGATTAATTGAATAACCCTCGGGAATTGTAGCCTCCCCGAGTTCGACCCTGTCTGCTATACAGGTTAATAAGTAGCAAAAATAATAACTTTTTGTTGACGCAAGATTTTGGAGATAAAAGCAACGATCGAACAACCTTTTTACCATCTTTAATAATTTATCCATGTCTGAAATTTCGCGCTCAACAAAATGGCGTCGTTGCCGGGGAGGCACGGCGAGGTTAGTTAGGTTTCTCTTTTGACCTGCTATTCCTGGTTGTAAATATCTGTTTAAAATTTGCCACCATTGTTCATATCCATTGCATTCATTTCATCATTTTCTCAAATTTCAAAATTGTATTTCTTACACATTATCTTTTCTTTTTCTTGCGAGGGCCCGCGGATTGAAGGAGGCGATCCTAGGAGAGCCGAAGCACCCAAGCGACGTGGAGGTAGCTTGATTCTTCACCAAGCTGCAGGATAGCGTGAGAAGAGGAGAAGAAAACAGAAAAAAAAGAGCAAGAGAGAGATTATTTTTTTAGCATTTGAACTTTTGTAAACGAACATTCATTTGTTGCGGGGTCTGTTTCACCAAGTGCCGGTGCACTTGGGGGACCTCACCGGTTTTGTTTTCACCGCATTTCTTTTTCTTGGTTTTTCGTGGATTTCGCGATCCACCTATTGATTGCTTTATTTAATTTGCTTGATCCAGGCAATTAATTAGGTCCAAACACCCGAAACAAGAATTTCTGTGCCTATAGAGTAGATCGTAATTTGGACTTAGTCAAATTAACTTGTTCATGCCCGTTAATAGAAGTTATCATCTAGGACAGTTCACTTGCATTTGCATTTTTGCATGCATCATCGTTTTTAATCGCGCATTGGCATTTCCGATCTCCATCCTTGTTTCCACTCACATAAGTTAAAAAGGAAATTGGACACTCGGTAGGTGATTCGTTGAATATACTTAAACCAAGTGATAACTGCCTAAAATTTGGGACTGCTAAAGAAAACTCGACCCTAAAAAAGACAAGGAAAAATTCATTGTCTTGGGGAGAGTAACCCCCTCATTGTATTCGTTTTAACTTGCTCACGTACACACTAAGGTTAGTGCCCAAATCCCATAATTCAACCTAAGTGTTTGTACAATTTTGTGATTATCACCTAACTCTAAAACAACCAAGATTAAGAGACCAAACCTTTACGGCCATCACTTTGTGTTGAGTTGGTGAATTGGGGGTTTGTATTGTGTTTGATTGCTTGTGTGCATACTAGATCCTTCTGTGCATTTGCGCCTTTTTCTCCATATCTTTTGGCTTGTCCCTCATGCTCTCTCATCTTTTGTTTCGAAGATGGCCGACTGGAGTTATCTTAATCCGATCTTTGCAGATACCTCGTACTCTCCAGACGATCCACCTTCCCTTTCCCAGGAGGATCTTCCTCCTGATGTTTGTGCATATCCGCCTAAGCCATTATTTCAGGAGTCGGAGGACTTTGATTTTTACCCACCCTCATTCAACCCACCCAATCCTGGGATTTTGGAGTCACCTTTCATGATTTCCACACTTAAGACATTGAACCAGATGTTGGAGCATATGAATTCGAGGATTTCCAATCTATTTAACATAAATGAGAGCCAAAATGCTGCTCCAATATTTGAGGATATTGATTCATTTGAGGATTATAATGAGAGCTTGAAATCACCCAAAATACCAAAAATGAAGAAATTTCAAAAATCCAAAAAGATTTCGGGAGACAGTTGTTGATTCGTTTTGTGAGGAGAGGACCCCAAGACCCCGAGGATGCCACTATACAGACTGCTCTTGGCAACCCTCGTGTAAATGCTGATTCTGACCTCCTCCCTTGCATGGACGAGGTCTAAAAATTCAAAAAAATGTTGACCAAATCCGAAGTAGTAGCCACCCTTCAGATCATTAAAGCCCCACTTCAACAGGCCATTGCAGATTTATCTACTCCTCAACATAAGAAATGAAAGCGAAGGAGAAGATCTGAGCATCACATCTTGACCATGGCCACTGCCTACGCCATCTCTCATCATCCGTATTTTAAGAAAGGGAACACGACCACGCCATCTTGCTTCATATCTGACTATTATTGTGAAACACTCTCCTTGATGGCGGTTCGTCAGTCAATATAATACTCTTCTCTATGGTACAGTCTCTTCATCTTGGGCCTCTCAAGAAAACCAGGATGATAGTTCAATTCGCTGATGGATCTATCAAGAGGCTGAAGGGTATTCTATTAAATGCTGCCATTCTCATTTAGCGCATGAATTTTACTTTGGATTTTGTTGTAATGCCCATGGAGACCTCCACCCCTGTGGAGCACCCTCCCATCATCCTGGGACGGCCTTTCCTTGCCTCTGCGGGAGCCGTTATTGATTATGGTTCATGAGAGATTCGCTTTCGTTCTGATGTAGGAAGCGATGTGTTAATCACTACACCTACTACCGTCCAGAGACCCGCATCCTATGAGAGCCCGCCCGTGTTAGCCAACCCCAAGGACTTTGATTATGATGAAACTACCAGAGATTTTTGCTATATGATGGATGATACTGAGACCCGAGAATTTCCCTTCAAGGAGGAGGACTCAGAAAGCATAGACCTTGGAGTTCCCTCTTCTGGTACGCAGCGATGCATTGATGACAGCCGCGGAATTTGCACGATAGACACTCTAGAGCGGAAGGCAGACCCTGAGACTAGACAGGACGGACATGATTCGACTACTTTCACTGATGAGTCCGTTCCTATTCACCTTATTCGGATGAGACCGATCAGGCCAAATTTGATTTGATTGTTTTTATAAAGGAATCTGGGCCTTTTGATAAAGATGATGATCCAGTAGAGGCTCTCCAAGATGAAATTGATCCTACTTTTTCTGATAATGATTACGAGCCATTTTACTTTGAGGTTTGCAAGACTTCCCAGGCAGACGTGACCACACTACTTCCAATAACTGGTTTAGGCCTGCACAATCTGAAACCGCTGAGGATATAATTTTGGTCGATACTACTCAGTTTATGTCTAACAGTTTATGTCTAATGATGATCCCAATATCACTACACCTTGTCAAATCCATACATCAGCGGTCCTGCAAGAAGGGTTCGCTTGCGACCTTCTTAATCTTTGTACATCCACTCCTCCTTGTATATCCTTTCGTTTCACTCTTTCTTCTCCCGTTTTATCATTCACCCCTTTTTCCATGTGTGTGTGTGTGTATATGCTATACTTAGATGTGCTTTATCCTAAGTATAGGGGGTAAGGATTTGTGTTGTTCATATTTGTCCTGTTTGTCACCCTTGTTGTTGTTGCCTAAACTAGGGATACTCTACCCTAAGTATAGGGGAGGGTGATGTTGTTCATATCGCGTCCTTGTGAGTCTGTACATTCTCTTCATCGGTTTTCCCCTTTTACATTCTACTATACTCAGGATTACTTGATCCTAAGTATAGGGGGGGATCACCAACTTTTCTTCTTTTTATCTTTTCTTTGAGTCGTTGTAGCATAGGGCTATTCACCTTTCTATACCTAGCACGAGTTATGTCTTCCTTTGTCGGTCTCTGATCACTACGAGGACATAGTTCGAGCTTAATATAGGGGGTTGTCGTATATATTGTATATATACTTTAGATATAACTCGTACTTTTAAATACGTTTATTTGGGAGGTTATATGTATAATTTTGTAAAATCCACGTATGCAAAAAAATCACAAAACAAAACAACAAAAAAAACACAAAAAAAAGAAGAAAGAAAAAAAATCTCTTGTATATATTTTTCTAACCCTTTTTCCAAAAAAAATACAAAACCAGAAGTCTAATAAAATTTACAAAAAAAAAACCTTTCTGTCCCATCTACATTTTTCCTCCAAAAAAACCATAAAAAGTTCAAAAATAGATAATTGCTTTAAAAAATGTTCTTTTCACATGTGCATCATTCCTCTTCAAAAAAAAACTCTCTACATTGTTCATATGTTGCATGTGCATGTGCATTTTTCAGGATAATATTGATATTTAAACTATGTCTGGAAGAAAATTGAAGAATGGAGCTCAGTTGGACCTTAATCCACCTTATTCTCAGAGGAACTTCACCGAGAAATAGGATTTTAGAAGCTTCAACTCTTTGACTTAATTCTTTGAGTTCCAAATGACACGTGCATCGTTTGACTGTTAGTGTCTAACTTGGTCTCTTCATTCTGGGGTAAAACTCTGGAATAGGGGAATTAATATGTACTCCGTACTATGCACTTAGCTCAACTCAGACGGGATGTTGGAAAACTGTGTGAGTTTCTTTTCAGGTAGCGTGGAAATCTAAAGACCGGAGTACGAGTTGAAATAACACTTCGGAAAAGGGATGGACGGCTGGCACAATTTTTTTCTGACCCCAAAACATGTACGAAAAAAAATTCTATATCCGTAGGGCACAAGATCCAAGCAGAGACACCCAAAATTCCAAATACAAAGAAGCCACTACCAAATAAATATCTGACCAAAAAGGTCCAAGCTTCAAGAAAGCCTGCAGATCTTGGTGGAGACTCGGCTACACTGGCCAGCTTCACAAGGAGAGGTGAATACACTGGACACCCTCCAGTTCTTTTCTCCTTTCTTCTAACTTCTCCCCCAATTCGATTGTGAACACAACACGACAGACCTTAGAAGGAAATACCTGACTCCCCGGGGATGAGTTACTGGAGAGGAGATTTGGATGGTAGTCCGACATTCTAGATGGGAAGAGCTAAAATCTTTCACACATGAGTAGATTGTTCAATATTCATAGGGTATGCTTGGGAAGAGGATTGATCTAAGATGACTTCTGGGCCAAAACTGTGACAATGATGTGTAGAACTTGAAGGCTGTTAGTTTTAAAATTCTAAGTCTCAAAGAAGTTCCGACACACCAATAATCCAAAGGTCCGACAGAGCTCCAAACTACAATTTTATGAAGGTAAGTTTAATACTCAATATTAGCCCTACTTCTTTATTTTCCCTTTCGTTTTCTTTTCTTCACTTATTTTTTCAAATAAGTGTGTGCTAAGGGACTAGCAAAGGTAAAGCATAGGGGGATGATGAATCTGCGATTCGTCATCTTTATTCAATTATTTTAGCTTAAAATCCTTACAAAACACCTGCATATAACACTAACTCCATATTACTAATTTGCATATGTGTGTAAATATTGTACACTTCTTACTAATTTTAACGTAAAATAAATAAAGAAAGAAAGAAAGGAAAAAAAGGAAGACTGTATACAGGCTGACCCGAAGCCCGAGCGAAGGTCAAGACTTGACCTGATCCGACCAGGAATAAAAGTAGGGGGAGATAGGGTCCTTAAGCAGAAAATCCAAAAAAAAATTGTGGTATGTTGTTGTAAATACTTCTCACTTATTCTATGTATATCTGTATAAAATTGATACTAATTTATTTATACCTTAATTGACCTCAAATAAAATAACATTGAAACAAAAGTTGTAAATAAAAATGAGTCCTAAGTAATAAATTGATTGCACAATTAATCATGTACATAATAAAGTAGCCACACTTGGAAAAAAAAGCCACTAAAAGCACTAATTGAAAGATCAATTACGGATCCATATGATCTCAAATTGAACCAATATCACTTCCATTGAGTTCTAAATTAAATTATCTTCAAAATGGCTATGATTTCATAATTTTTGGAGTTACGGTGGAAAAGTCAGTTTTCTTGGGCGGTTTGTGCAATTTTCCAATGTATTTTATGCATATTGTATTTGTATATATTTGTAAATTTTTTTACAAATTATTTCAAATAAAAAAAATAAATAAAACACAAAAAAGCTAATTTACTCATTTACCCTTGTATATAATGTCGTATATGTATATAGTATATGTATATAGTTGCTATTTTTAACTAACCATCATAAAAAAATAACATTTTTTAATTCCAATAAATAAAGTGACGAAAATTAAAAAAATTAGTTAATTTTGTAAATAAATTTATCTCTCTTCTATTTTATCTCATCTCTCATTTCATATCTTTTATCTCTTCCACCAAAAAATTCAAAAATCCATTTCAATTATCATCTCTTATCTCTCTATCCAAAAAAAAATTCAAAAATCAAATTCCATTCCATCTTTTCTATTTATATGGCTCCTTCTCCCTCATTCCAACTTGATCAATGTTTAGAGAGAGGAGCCCGATCTCCGAGAAAACAATTTCGTCGAGAAAATGTGTCTAGCCTCCGAGCCGTCCGGTAACAACGATTGAGCATTCGTCGAGGCGATCACGATCCATTTTCCGCTCCTAAGGTCAGATCCAACTTTATCTTCGCATTTTTATCGTTGTTTAATCGTAGTTTATTCTGTCGGATTTTTTTATCGTCATTTTGTCTTTCTAGATCATAAAAAATTCATTACGATTTCTGATTCGCCACCGACTCGATTTTTCATCTCATCTTCTCAATCTCTACGCGTTCTATTTCTATCTCCCACGATCTATCAACTCCGAACACGCACGGTGGTCGGAGAGTCGATCCGACTCTTCCATTTTTTTACCAATCCCCATTCATTTTCCGAGTTGTAAATAAATAAAAAAATTCGTTTCTTGTTGTTCTCTAATGCTTGTTTTGTAGGATCATTAAAAAAATAAAAAAATTATTTCTTTATTCCTTATTTCCTATTTTTTGGATTTACATAAACTAAATAAACAAAAAAGAAGTTTTTCCTTCTTTTATTATCCACACTTTACATTGCTTATTATAAAAAAATACAAAAAATTAAAAAAAACAAAAAAATCGCCAGTACAAAGGCGACGCCCTTTCCCTCGCCTGTAGCCCCGCTCACGCCCCTGCGCCTCCGCGTACAGCCGCCAACCTCGACTTCCACGCTCCCCCGCCTGTGTCCGCCAACCGCGGTGCACTCCGCCGTCGCCTCCTCCAGATCGCGCGGCCCCCGCTGCTGTGATCTGTCGACCTTGACCCGCATCCGCCAGCATCCGCGTGAGCCCGCGCCGCCAACCGCCGATCGTCCCAGGAGCCGTCGCGCCCCTCCGCACCATCCGCCCGCGCGCTCCACCGCGTGGACCCTACTCCATGGTGCACTGCCCTCCGCCCGCGCAACTCTGCCCGCGTCCCTCCATCTCCACCGCCACGAGTCGACCCCGTCTGCGTCGTTCCAGTGCCTCCACACAACGCACAGAGCACCTGCAGCGCCGTGCAAGCCCGTCTCCAACGCCTGCTCCATCTCCGCCCCGCCTCCTATGGCGGCGGGTTCCTCTTGCCCCTTGAGCCCCTTTGAAGAAACGAAGAAGACCAGACTTGAAAACCCTACGGCATCAAAAATAAAGTGGATAAATTACGTTCACACCCTCAGATAATTCAGAAATTACAGAAGGGCCCTTGGCTTAATTTGGAAAACTCCAGAACGTCCCCAGAAGTTTTTTTTGAAATTACACAAAAGTCCTTGCCAGAGCTCAAGTCACATGTTCTGCATGCTCCTTACTGGGAAAATTGAGAAATTCCTCTTGATTTTATTTATTGTTCTAATTTTTGCAACAACTTCGAACAAATTATATTTCAGCCCAAAACTTTTGTAGTATATACATTTTAGTCCCTTAACTGTAGAACAATCATTTGCTTTGTCTTTTCATTGAAATAAATGTTATTTATGATCTAAAAATTTTGCAAAAAATTGTGCTATGCTTCTGATGGGATTATTTTCTTAGCATAAAAGTTCCATTGTATTTTGTGATCATTTATTATTATTAAAAAATCAAAAACATGTCATTTTTCCCTGTTTGAAATTCCAAAATTCATAAAAAATCAAATATTGTCCCAAAAATTCCAAAAAATAGAGTAGTTGTATTTTATTGTCTTTTAATTTCTAACCAATTTTCACGCATTAATTATTAGTAAAACCCAAAAAAAATTGAAAACATCAAAAATATTATAAAAATCACAGAAAATTCTACAAAAATCCAAAAATAGCGATTTCAGTTCCTGTTTGTATATATTTGCTTCTAGGTTTTCTTAAAAATAATTGCCAGGAGTTTTGGTATTTAAAGATTTTTAAATTGCAAATTACTCCAGGCTGTGCACATTTTCTTCTTTTCTCACTGTTTGATTATTAGAAAAATACAAAAACATCTGAAAATTCCACAAAAATTCTCAAAAATATTTCAAAACTTTTAAAACCCAAAAATATTTTCTTTGGGTTTTTTTGAGTATTTTTTATTAATTGAAGAATTGTAAAAAGAGTCAGTGTGCATATTCTTGATCATGTTTATATTCCTTCGTATTATTTTTGAAAATTAAAAAAATTGCAAAATCAAAATCACTAAAAATATGAAAATCTTTGAAAATTAAAAAAAAAAATAAAAGATAAAAAATCACAAAAACCAAGGATAGTTGTCTTTTGAGATTCATGTTTTCTCTTAATTGATTCTCGATTAATTGAATACTCCTCGGGAATTGTAGCCTCCCTGAGTTCGACCATGTCCGCTATACAGGTTAATAAGTAGCAAAAATAAAAAATTAATTTTTGTTGACGCTTGGGGATAAAAGCAACGACCGAACAACCTTTTTACCATCTTTAATAATTTTTCCATCTCTGAAATTTCGCGCTCAACAATACCTTATACATATACCTATATAATAAACGAATTGCATAATCATCTTTGTAGGTTTAAGCAGTCCTAACCTGAATTTTATGAAAAATGAAGCTGGCATTAAATTGACAGAAGACTTACTGTCGAGCAAAGTGTGTTCAAACTCCTGGTTCAATATCTAACATCGAATGAGTGGTGCTCCCTTATCTGGCTTCTTGTTTGGGATATTGTTGATAGCATTGACTATGTCCATTGTAAGAATATACTTCTCAGACTTGCCACCCTTACATCTTGCATTGAGAGTCACTTCAAAAAATACAATAAAATATATTTAATGTATTTAAATTATTTATAAATATATAAATTATGTGTACAAAATATTAAAACTTGAAATACAAGAGTAGAATAAAATATACCAGATATAGGGAAATAAACCAATGACTATACATGTAAATATTAATTCCTATTAATAACCTTGAAAAAGATAAATAAAAATATGTAATAAATAATACATAAAATTAGAAACATTTTTTTTTATTTTTTGACTTAAAAATAATTATATTATATATTACTTCTTATTCATTTTCAAGATATTTTTGCCATGGAATTTCCTAGTTGGTCCACATGAACCAACTAGGAGTCTTCTTTCGTTGGCCTAGAGTCAACTGTACACTCTGACCTATGACCCTGAAAAAATATGCTAGTTGCCCTCCACCAAATTTTCACGCCTTATCCATGCGTCTAATCACCTCGAGACCTTCATAAAATATCTTCTCCCATCCTTCCTACAACTCGCTAGAACACTAACTTGATCGCACGACCAAGCAATCCAAGCCAAACCAATTATCAAGACATCATCTCCCTTCTACCCATAAATAACCACCCATTCCATCTTTTTTTGATTTTGATCCCTCCTGCCCTACTCTTAGCCCCCCAAATCCGGTCCTATAGTATATTGTTAGTGACATGAACATTTTTTCACTGATTTGCTCAAAAGAGCAGTGAAGGAGGAGTAGATCCAGAACCTCTGATGATCTCCTCCTTGACTCCGATTGAATCAAGGCCCCATCTTTTGTTTTCAGGTAAAATCCTTAGCATATATTTCAATTTCACATTTAGATTTTAGTTTGCAGCAATAGATTTTAGAGAAATCCTATTGGTGAAGAAACCTGGAGCTTGAGCTCTGAGTAAGATCCATTGTGTTTTCATCTATAATTGACTCACCTGATTAACACATTTTATTCCCCATCACGTTATCCATCATTCCCTACCATTCCCCACTTCCATTGTTCTTGGATTGAGGTATATTAGAGCTCCTTTTGTAACCGTTCATCAGATATCATTGCCCCACCGTTCCTCGTGGTTTCAGGCCTCAATGTTTTTGACCGAACTGTTCACCTCGAGTCAAATTATCTTTTTGTGCAGGCCTTGTGTGCAGAGGAGGTACATGGAGATGTTATGAAGTTCATCTTCTACTCCAGGTCGAATACCCTCCAAGTCTCAATAGAGGGGACCTGGAAGATCGTTGAAGCCATCTGCACATGTGAAGACACCCTTGGGAGCTGCAGCACCCCTCAGTATTGCAAAACGTGTCTGGAGTCGGTCAGAATTGACGAACGAAGCAAGGAGAACATAGAGTTTTTCCATGTTCTTCCTCCACTGCTCAGAGTAGTTGGATCGAGGGAGACTTATGAGTTTAATCGCAAATGCCCAATCGAAGGCGAAACGAAGCACCTCGTAGCCGCTGGATCATTTTATGTGGTACCATGTAGAACCACCTCTGTCATTAATCTCTATGTTAGAATGGATAAATATTGTAGGGACCCTTCCACCTTTTTGTTTTATTATTAACACAAACTTTCATCGGTCACATATAAATTAATTTGTAATATTTATGATTTAAACCCACACATATGAAACTTTGCATTTCAGTCTAATCCACGTCGGCTCACGCGCTCATGCACGTGAGCTTATGTGAATTTTACGATGACACCTATGCAACTCTTTCATTTCTTATTTATTCTTATATTTCTATGTTGTAGAATTGTATTTTTGTCAATTTTGAAGGAGAAACTTGAGGTTTATAGATACTGCACTTTCGTCCCTTTCAGGCATGCATTATTTATATTTTAGTTGTTCTTTTTGCACTTAGGCCCCTAAACTTCTTGTATCAGTTATACAATCCCTTAAATCTTAGTTTCGATTACTAATAGGTCCTTATATTGCCTGGAGTTTTTATTTTATTTGTTTTTTGTTAAAAATATAGCTCCTTTGCTCTTTTAATTTTGGGAAAATTACTCTAAGTGCTTTTAATCATGCTTAATCACATTATATCTTGGATTTTGGCATTTCTTTAATTTTTCCACTTATTAAAATTATTTTAGGTGTTATTATTCCCTATATGCCTTAAAAATCCAAAAAAAATTAATCATACATAAAATTACAAAAAATAGAATTTATCTATTATTATGTTTTGTTCCTCAAGTCCAAAAATCTCTAAAGCTAGAAAAAATCATAAAAAAGCATCAAAATCCTTATAAAAATATAAAACAGATTCAAAAACACAATATTTATTTTTATTAAGTATTTTTAATTATAAATATTAGTATATATTAAAAGTGGTTTTAAGAATTTTTTAACCTATTTAGCATTTTTAAATCTCAAAACAATTTGGTCCATTTAGAAAGTGCCTAATTTTGTGTATTTTAGACTTTAAAAATACTTAAAAATAGGCATAAATATTTGCAAAATCACAAAAATAGTAGAAAAATATAAAAAAATATTCTACAAATTTGATTAGTTCAGCTATAGTTATAATTATATTGCCCTTTATTGTAGTATATATCTATTTATGGATATATATATATAAAATTTATAATATTATTAATTATAAATACCTTATAAGTATTGGACAACCTCTAAAAAATAAAAAGGATTGTGCTTACTGCTATTTTCAAGTTTTTATATATTTATTTTATATTTTGTTTTATATTACCTATCTTAAACATATTAAATATATAGATTTGTATATATGCATACATTTATTATATATTAGAAAAAAATTACAAATTAGACCATTATAAAAATAAAATAAAATTTTATAAAATAAAAAATAAAAACAATATAAACAAAAATATTTACCAAAAAAATAAATTCAAAACCCACAAATCTATTAATTGCTTAATTGAGCATAAATTGTATAAAACACATCATTATTATTCATTATTTATTTATAAATAATAACTCGTTCTACTACGTATTGCTTCTTGCGTTTGACACTCAGACTACTTGTCCACTATACACATTTATTTCTAGGTTAAATTTTGATTCACACATCTACATATGATTACTTCATTTCTTAGCTGTGCGGGTTAATTGCTTAGCTACCAATTAGGCTTTGAGTTTAGTTACACGATGACAACTAATATTGTGAGATTTATGAGATCAGTCTTGAGCTACTTTTTGTTTGTTTCAATTTCCCTGCAACGTTTTGTTCTGTTCGGATTTTAGTCCTAAGAATATAATTAATGTGTTTGAGTTCCTGAGTTGCAATGTTTTGTTTTATTTGTTAATTGCATTTCAAAATAGCAAATTATCATTAAAAAATCTAAAAAATTCATCTCAGGCTCTTGCTAATCCCTTTTATCATCAATAGTTTTGTTTTGCATTTTATTTATATTTACGATTTTTAATAATAAAAAAACATAAAATAGTTATTGTTTGTGTTAGAAAATAAATAAAAAATATATAAAATTCTTGTTTGATTTTTTTATTTAACTTTTAACAAATTTTCATTTTCAAATTCCTCACAAAAATTAAAATACAACAATTCATCTAAAGCACTAAAGTATTCATTGAAAATCCCAATAATTGAAATAAATACATTTCTGGAATCTTTGAAAAATAACCTTTCTGTTGGTTTGCATTTCATTAAATTTGGATTTCATTTCTTATTTTAAAACCACAAAATAATTTTCATTGTTCTCTATTTATAGTTTTCCATGTTTCTATTCATTTTAAAAATCCTAAAAAAACTAAAAATCCTTTAGAAATCACAAAAATAGTATAAATTTATCGAAAAGTAAAAAATATTGTTTGATATTTTTTTGTGCATTTTTTAATTTTAAAATACCAAAAGCTTGCCTTTCTATATTTCTTTTACTTTTCTTGTATTTGTTTATTTTGTTTTCTTTTGTTAAAAAAACAGTTGCAAAATCTAAAACTTATTAAAAAATGAAAAATCAGAAAACCATAGAAAATATAAAATTAAAAATTCTAAAAAAATAAAAATTGAAAAATCCATAAAATCCAGTGTAGTCCACTTAAATTTCCGTCTTTTTATTTCATTTGATTATCTTTGATTTAAATAACCCTTAGGATATTGTAGCCTCCCGGAGTTCGATCACGTATGTTATACAAGGAAATAAATAACAATCTCTCTTATTGGCATTTCTTTCATTTTTGGCTTGAGAATTAAATAAAATTTTAGTTGATGAATAATTAGGGTTGCATAGACACTCAATAGTTCTATTTAATTAAATCCCTAATTTTCTTTAGTCAACAAATGACGATGTTGACAGGGTGGCAAGATGAGGCTAGGTAGGTAGTTCTCTTTATAGCCTGCTATTCTTGGATTGTGTATATACTTGTTTCTTTTTATTTTCTCTTGTCTTTCTTTTTGTCATCTATTCTCTTATTATCTTGTCTATATTTCTGTCTTTATTTCTTGTCTATGCATATTTCTATAATTTATTTATCTTTATTTTCTGTATATATCTTTGTTGTATATCTGCATTTTGAGAAGTGAGCACTCCTCTAGAGTGTGCATGTTATGAGTGAGCTTCTATAACACTTGTAGGATCTGATTTGTCGGACAAAGAAAACTCCTTAAGATTGGACTATGAGTGTTCACTTGGGAACACTATTTCTTGCTTTTCTCATTTCGCTATTTATCCACGTTTGTGTTTGTTTTTTTGCTTGTTTATTTATTTTTTGTTGTTATCTTCTTTTATTCTGCTCATATTATTCCTAATTGTGATATAATATATCTTTTGTTTTTCTCTTTTGTGTGATGGCCTGACGAAAAAGGGCGACATTCGTAGGATCATTGGTGCACCTGAGTGCAGAGATGGCTCATTTCTTTATCGAGTAGCACGAGAGCGTAGGAGATAAGAAGCAGAAGACTTGGAAGATTTTCGGGGCATTTTACACATACATTTTTTGTTTTCTTTTTATTATTTCATTTTGCATCTTGTAAAAGTTATAAAAATTCTTTTGGCATTTTCCTCTTTTTCTGTTTTTCTAAGACTATTATATACCCTTGTAGACTGTGGGGTTTGTTTCACCAAGTGCTGGTGCACTTGGGGGACCTCACCAATTTTTGTTTTCTCGCCTTTTATTTTTATTTATTTCTTAAAATTTACACGTGCTTGAGACCTTAGAAGTAGGTTTTATTTCCTTGGCTAAGACAGGTAATTAATTAGGTCCAAAGCCCCTAAACAAGAATATATGTTCATATAGACTAGATCATAGGATTGAACTTAGTACAATTAGTTGGTTCTTGCCCGCTAATAGAAGTTACGGTTTAGGATGCTTCTCGTGAATCATTTAGGCTATTTTATTTTTCTATTTTTATTTTTATGTGAGGATCATTTTGCATGGAGACTACTAGAGTAAGATACAAATTTCTATCTTGTGCATGCATTTTTTTCTGTTGCATCGACTTTTCTGATATCATACCTGGGTTTTTCTCACTTAGGAAATAAAGGAATTGGAAAATTCGTTAGATTGGTTCTTTAAAAACTCAAAAAAAAGTTATAAACCAATAAAAAGAGGATTGTTAATTCTCACTTAACCAAAAACTAAAATTAAAGATGGCATTCGCTATTTTGGGGAGAGTAACCCCCTCATTGTTTGTAGGTACTTACCTCCAGATAAAGTGGGTGTGAATGTTACCACAATGATAAAACCCAAATCCTTGGACTTGTGGCCTATGCTCTTGTACATTACTCTTTGGTGAACGGTTGAGATGGAACCACTTTGCTCGAACATTAGAAAATCATTTTGGTGTGCTCCACCTCTTATCTCCTTTTGGTCCTATGAAGAACGATTAATTAACTTGGGTTAAGTAGCAATATAAATCAGAGGTCGTTGTGACCCAATCAATCACTTAGACTCAATCGAGAAAATAAAACCACTCGATGAAAAATCAAACAATCCATGTATGAAAGAGGTTCACTATTTTTATATACCTGGTATAACCACTAGGGGCGAACATAAGGAGCATGATAAAAATATGAAGTAGTCAAATTACGAAAATAAATTATTTTTAGTGGTTTTTAAATTTTTAAATTTTTAATTTTTGAATAAATATAAGAAAACACAAATAAAGAAGGCAAGCACAACAATCTTTTTGGATCTTTTATAAGGCTAAAAATACTCAGAAAATAAAAAAAATTGGGTTTTCTGATTTTTAAAGTATTTTTGGTATTTTTATGTCTATGTAATTGTTTTTGCAATTTTATAAAAATAAACAATTGCATGAAAATCAAAACAGAGCACATCTCGGACCATATTGCACGTGATTAACAATTATATGCTAAAATAGATTAAAAAAGCTACAAACATGAACTGCACAAATAATTTAGGGAATTTCCTTTGATTTTATATTATTTTTATAAATTTTAAATATTTTGTAATTATTAGGGTTTTTATGATGAATTTTAAAATAAAATTAACATAGTAATTAAAACACAATAAAAGGCACACATAGTAATTTTTATGCGGACTTTAAAGCTTTTTTCATATTTTTAAGACAAACAAGGTCGTTTTTAAAGGTGCTGGAATTTTAAAAATATAAAAAGCAACTAAATTAATCCACAAAAATGATAATAAAAACTACACCCTAGTGGGAGCTAATGATAATTTTCAGGCAATTTTTATAATTAATTTAAAATTTAATAAGTTCAATTATACGAGTACAATTAATCACAGTTCATAGGGATCTATTCACAATTACTTTATTTTTATAGACCAAACAGATAACAAAATTTGAAAGTCTAGGTTGAATCTGCACATATCCCAATTAATTGGCGCACATGCTCAATATACGATGCACATGGGTATAAATGAAAGTTCTAAAAATTTAACATTCGTTAACTTATAGTAGAAGAGTTTAGGATAGAACATGCAAAAAACCCAAAATTTATGTGATCACGCACATGTTTTGATTCAGAAGGATTAAAATGTAAATATAACAAACTACGAGTCCAAATTGTAAATGTACTTAACTACAACTTTTATTTTTATGGATTAAATATAAAAACACAAACATGCAGGGTAGAAAGAGAAATATACCAAGCAGGGGAACGTGGCGTGCGCTGGAGCTGACGCTGTTGTACGTCTTTGATCAACCATACCTACAGATCAGATGGTGTAGGGAATGTATGGAACATGCAGGGCAGATGCATCAGATGATATGATCCAATGGCCAAATGGTTGCACGGTCGGGCGACTGTTATGCAATCTGGAAGAGGCGGGTCTCATCCAACGGGCGAGAGAAAGTCTGCAAGAACTTGTCTCCGGTGACTTTCAACCGAGTATCGGAGGGGATCCGATGCTCCGATGAAAGATCTGAGGGCTCTACCAGGATCGTGGAAGTGGTCCATGTTGAACGAGGGGCTCCGATGGAGGCGATGACGACTAAATGAATGTGGTGGTGGCTGCTCGCTTAGAGCTTCTTCGCATGAGCCACTATAAGTCAAATAGCGCTCCAAACGTCCGCATATACCTGCAAATGTCCTATGCTTAGAGTTGAAGCTCCGACATGGTTTACTTAAGCAAGCGAACAAGGGAAGCAAGGGGGAATGGGTTTTGGGTCTCCATCAAATGCAGGGGATGGACACCCGACTTGATCCTACTCTGATGAGCATGATTATAGGGGAAAGGGTACGTTGGAAGATTTGGTGGGCGTCGATCGTTCAATCAATGTGGACGAAGGGGGGTAACGGAGCTCCGAATAGCTCGTCGGAGCAGATTGGCGTATGGTGGAGTGAAATGGAAGGCATAATCGAAATGCGGAAAAGAGGTGATAAAAGTGATACCTGAAGCTTCAGACTAGTTCCCGTGCTTCAGGAGAAGATAGTGGACAAGGTCCTGACCTCAAGCGAGCTGCGACTGGCTGGGAGTTTGCTCGCAGCGGTTCTCAAACCACAAAGGGAGCTCAATTCTCCATGCAACTCCGGTGAGTCCTAAGCTTCTCCTCCAACGATTAACACTTTAGTGAAGGGAGCTAAGGGTCTACGGTGTCATGAGGGACGAGCAGGAGAGCATCGAGGTGGAAGGGAAGAATGTATATGAGTGCCATGGATCTGAAAGATCAACGAGTCTCGCAAAACCCTAGGCAGTTCCGGTTGCGCCTAGGGATCCACAAGGATCATGGATGTTAGGGCTATAATCCGACATAGGAATCAAGTCAAGAGATGGTCGGGTTAGGGTGTAAAAAATTGGAGAAAAGGCTCTGGCAAGAAGGATGCCACCCGACCCGGTCTAGAAGAGACCATTGGCTGAAGTCAACGATCTAACATGGCCCAATGGGAATTCAAAATGTACAAAATAATATGAAATTCAATAAAAAATAGTAAGTAGTTTTAAATTATAAAAGCATTAAAATAATTTTTTTGTTTTTCAAATTATTTCCTGTCATTTTTATTTATTTATATAAATTAATATATTATATTATATACAATATATAGTATTATATACATGGATATTATTCCTATGTATTATGTATAAGTATTTTTATTTTATTACTTTTACAATATTATTTTTATTTTATATTTTATTTATTTAAAATGTAGTTTTAGGAGTATAAAATAATTTTTATAAATTATTTAAGGATGTGAAATAAATAGTGAATGTAGTGTGTACATGGGTATTTTATATAAAGTTTGGGTGATTTTATTTTTATTTTTATTATATATTTCTAATTTTTATTTTATTTTAATATTATTTCTGGTACTATGTACAAGAGTGTAAAAGAATAAAATAATTTTGTTTTATCGAAAATAAATTAATAAATATTATATACAAGTATTAGTGATATGTACATGCATAGTAAGCCCTTTTCTCTCTCTACTTATTTTATTTTGCGCTCAGGTCAAAACTTGACCCTCTCTTGGGGTTTTGGGTCACTTTGTATTTGTTCTAAATACATCATTCATTTTCTTTTCCTTTTCCTTTATTCTTTTATTTCTTGATAATACATGCTAAATATGCAATATTGACAATGCCATGCAAAATGCTAAGTTATTGTTTTTACAGGTATTTACATGTGGTTTTCTAGAAAGAAGGGCTAATATAAAAGAATAAAGAGTGAGAATGATGGATTCATTACCCACCTATATTTTACCTTTGTTAGTCCCGTAGAAAACACTTAATTGAAAAGGAAGTGAAAAGAAAAGAAAAAAGAATCAAGTTTGATTAGTAAACTTATCTTCATTAATTTGGAGTATGGAGCTCAGTCAGACCTTTGGATTATTAATTTGGCAGAGCCTTAATGGGAATTGGTTATAAGACTCAAAAACCTTCAAGTTCCACAATTCTATGGTCAATACTCCTCAATAAACCAGGTCAGGACAAGTCTACACATGCAAACTCAAATGACTATGAATCTTTCCTTGTACCATATGTAGCTCCCCACCTCAGAAATAACAAATAAACAACCTCCCTGAACAAGGTAACTCTAATCCCCCAGTCTAGCAGTTCTTTCCTCGAGGAACAGGGTATTCCCTTCTATGTTGATGGTCAACCAGCTCGAGAAGAGGGGGAAAGAAGAGAATGGATTGTGACCAGTGTATCCATGTATCCTTGGGAGCCTAACCAGTGCAGCTAAGTCTCACGTCGTAAGCTTCATGACATGAGAAGGTGTGATACATAAGCTTTTCTTTATTGACTATATATACTCTGGCATGCATTTTATTTTTAATCAGGCATGTTCAGTTTTTTGGAGTATTTCTTGATTTTGCACATTTTTTTAATGTGCATATGTACAACATATCTACATGGTGCAACATATACATAAGGTGTTTTTCTTCTTGAGCCCATAGACTATCCCTCTTTTGAAGAATTATTGCAACCCACAACTCTTGTCTTTAGACCTCAATGCCACTAGACTGGGTTGATATGACATCCCTCCCTAGAGGAAGATGAGTGGTTCTGCCTAAAAGTACTACCCTCATATGCTATACCAAGCCAAAGAGTTCTGCCTCCTCACCACCTCATCCATGTTGAGCTATGTGTAAGGTGTGTGTCTAAGTCAAGCCATTGTCTCTCAGAGTCATGAGTGTGTTTACAAGTGTTCTACTTAGGCTCATCAAGATGACATTTGAACATAGCCTAGTGGACTCAAATAATTAAGTTACTAATGGACTTTAAAAGTCTTAACCTTAAATCCTATAAGGTTCCTCTGAAGTTAGGTGGATTAAGGTATTAACCAAGCTCCATTTTCAATTATTTTCCAGACAAGTTTCAATGTCAACTATGATTCAGAAGAATATACAAGCAAGAATGTACAAAAACTCTTTTTGTGCAATTTTTTAAAATATGCAAGTTCTTATAAATTTTTTTTGAATGTACATATGAAGGATTTGAATGCAAAGAAGAAGGAAGAGTTTTGTAAAATATTTTCAAACATTTACAAATAAGTTTTTACCAATTTTATTTTTCAAACATTTTTCAAAAATGTTATACTATATATGTATAATTTTGATACACAAATATTTATAAAAAACTTTACTCTCAAAACATTTTTACAAATATTTTACAAAAATATTTTTTACAAAAGGCTATCTACAAACATTTATATACATTATTTAAAAAACAATTGTGATTTTTAGTGCAATTATTTTTGAGGTTTTTAGCCATTTTATTTATATACACACAACGCACAAGTTATGGCTAAAGAATATATACAATATATATGACACCACCTAGGGATGTGCTCTAGTGCCTCCTGTAGAGTCAACTGTATCTAGAATCGATCAATCATCTACTGGTTGAACTCTAATTGGCGACTCTTTTGGATTTTCTTTTTTTGTCCCATTTCCTCAGTGGAGTGCTTGAGGAAAGGGAATGTAGGGATCCTTTATAGAGAGATGAGGGTCAGGAATAGGTTCCTGATCATGCAATAGAGTAGAATCCAAACCAAGATCATCATGAAACACATATGGACTCATGGGGGATACAGAAACCTTTCCTTTATAAAGGATATTGAGAATCCTCAAGCACATCACGGAAGCGTGTTGATCGCATCTCATGCGATCAGGGGGACTAGTCGCACTAGTCGCAAGATGCAACAGAAATTAAAATTTTTAATAAAGTGATGAAACCACATGATCACAAGAACATTTCTTGGATCGTTTCATCAAACCACAAAGTATTAGAAATACCTCTTGAAGCGTGGTTGCCATCACGAGATCTCTAAAGTAAGAGATCCTCCTGTCTCAAGTCCGATCCAGGAAGATGGCACTTGCAGGCGCGATGATGAGACACGTTCCTCCCTCAATCCTCGATGAAGATCCAAGCTTCGAGTCCCCTAATTTCGTCCAATGAAATCCGTCATATTCCTTTAGAGCAAGCAGCCCCAAAGAAGATGGAGATCCTCGAGTCGTCGAAGGCGAAGGCAAGAAACTCTCTTTCTCAACACATAAGATGGACGACCACCTTCAAATGGAGAGAGAGAGAGAATAGGCGAGAATGAGAGAGAGAGAGAGAGAAAGAGTAGTTAGCTTCTACAACTCTTAATTATGTACCTTGTAGAGGCTAGGGTTGCCCTCTATTTATATTAGTTTGGAAGTCCATGGATTACAATCCATGGCATATACAAAATCAATGGTTAGATATATATATATATATATATATATATATATATTAAATCAATGGCCATGATAATTGTTGTTCAAAAACAACAACATATTAATTTATTTTAAATTAAATATATGTTGCATAATTATCAACATAATTTATTCAACAAATAAATTAATAAACACAAGATAATAGGATAATAATGAAATGAGATGATAATTCACCTCAAATAGATGGGGCGTCACCCATGACCAAGTCATGGGTGACGCCACCTCATTTCCTGGTGTATTATCCATCCCTTTTTTTATTTAATCCAATTATCTCTTATTTGTTTGCAATATTATCCACCAAATTAATTCCCAATTAATTAGTGTATATCTATTGCTAAATTATCCACCAAATTAATTCCCAATTAATTTGTGAATATTTATTGCAAAATTATCCACTAAATTAGATCTCAATTAATTAGTGAATATTTCAATCATGCCATTGAAAAGATGTGAATCATATTCAAAGCCCAAACTAAATTGTACATTACATCTCCAATTAATTGCTTAATGTGAATCCAATTCACATTAACAATTAGTAAATGCTATTTACAAAGGTGCTCTCTCTCTAATATATTATAAATCACATTTATAATATATCCTCAGATATTGTGGATAGCACTATCCACAATTTGCATTTCCTTGATAATTAAATCCCATTTAATTATCTTGGATAATCATTCTCACAATATGAATCATATTTATATTATTCTTGATAATTAAATCTCATTTAATTATCAACATCTTGTTGCTTGGATATATATAATTCATCAAATGAATTATTCTTGAACTCCTTCAAGAATAATGTGCTATCTCCTTAGATACTTGGAGATAAGGACATGGTGATTGTATTGTTCCACGTATAGTGACTTGGATGTTGAGATTTCATCTCAAATCCAGATCTTACGTACCTCCCACAGATTCTTGATTAAATCAAGATCGCAAATCTAATATTCTCATTGCATCTGAATCTCATTCAGGCCAATGTCCAACATTTGGACAAAGATCAGATTGCTTCTCTACTAAGAGGAGTCACTAAAATCCAGACCTGTTTCATCACTCCCTCGGAATGGAAGCGTCATGGTTATACAACCGTTTATGATCACATCACCCTCAGGTATTCCTAATACATGTACATCCTACATACTGGAAAACCCATGATCAATCTGAATATTAAAATTAATTTTACAATGTCTTCTTCAGGGTTTGATCACTAAGTTTCTCAATCTTGGTCATTGGGAGTTGGTATTGATCGTATGCTTTCCCAAAGCATATATCATACCTTCAAATTCATGTTATGCTTCCAAAGCATGGCGACCATACATGGAATTTGATTGGTCCCAATACCTCATGAGTGAGCTCATGTCTTCCGGTTCATAAGTGAACCTGTATGATCCCTTTGAGAGAAATTATTACTCATATGCCCTTATATGCACACCAACTCGTCGGTGTATAGACCTTGGTTAGGCCATCAACCTACTGGTCTGCCAAATGTACATACTCAGACATATAGTAATACATTCGTCTCCGGTCAGAGGATGCGTGCCTATGCTGTGACAACATTCGCCATAGGACTTAGGTTATCTCGATCTCGTTACGTCAACCCATTGACCTAACTAATATGACACCTCTGAATCACTATTCCATGCAGAGGACCTGCATCAAGTGGTCGGTCAGATATCAACCTATGTGTGAAAGGATTGCCATCTCCTACTCAGGCTGGAGATCATCTCGTAATAATCATTTGACGGTGCTTGATGAGTCATCTATCTAACTCATTAGATAATCATCCAACACCAGCCTCTATGATTCAATTATTGAATCAACAACTTTATGATCATCAAGATGGCCATGGTACATAACCCTAATTGTACAGAGGGACCTTTTATGCAAATTATTTATTCTTCATTTCAGATTAGGGAATGATATGTGCAATAACATTTATTGCATAATGGATCCTCGCGGGCTTGCATGTCCAACAATCTCCCACTAGCCCAAAGAGCCATTAATGGGCTAATCATTTAAACCCACACTCATGTGACAATCATAGGCTATTCAGAAAATAGCTAGGTAAGCTGATCAACCACTCTGTTCCCAAGAGACTATGCCAAGTCCTTTTACGACACTTGCATATCCTTAGTAACAGTGCTCGCATCCAATGCGAATGTTGCATCTAATGCAATCATTACTCAATCTTGTCAAAGAAATTATAGTGTCCTTGACACTATTGCTCAATATTATAACCAATATTTCCATAATCCTTATCAGAATACCCTTATTCCAGGAGATCTCTATCTCCAAAGGTATTTGCAGTTAAGACCTTTTAGATCTCTATCTATAAAGCCTTAAGCTTTTGAAGATATGACTTTGAGATCACTATCTCAAAAATCTTGTCATTAATGAAGTTTTTGTTATTACTGCAATCAAGTGTTTTCTCTCCATAGTAGGATTAGCAACACTTTACTACTCCCACTGCATGGTAGATATCTGGCTTTTGTTCACATCTAGCATACACTTAGCTTCTCGTAACTGATGCATAAGTGCAAGCAGTTATAGCATTCACTTCCTCAACTCTTTGAGGTGTTATCCCTCTAGATGGGTTAGTACCAAATCTCAAGGTAAGAAAGCCTTTCTTGGAATTTCCAAAAAATGGAACATGTCCAAGGTGTACTACAAATGTGATAGTCCCAATACCCTCCTTTCTTTGCTTCTGAACACCTTCAGAATTAAGATCCAAGAGGCATCTTTGAGATCATATCTCAAGATATGGAATAGCTAGATCATAAAACACTTATTATCATCCTTATATCATTCCAAATGATTAGGATTTTATCTACATTTAGCATGATGAACACAACGGCACTCCCATTAAGCTTCATATGGTTCATCAAGATTCTATCTGAAATCATAACATTTATAATTTCATCAAATCTTATGTTCCAACAACAAGAAGCTTATTTGAGTCTATAAATGGATTTCTTTATCTTTTACACCTTATATTTCCAAATCATGAAGCCCTGGGGCTACTTCATGTGAATATCCTCAGAGAGGTATTCTTAGAGGAATGCAATCTTGACTTACATCTTGAATATGCAATAGTCAAGTTGTGTAGCTAAGGTTGGCAATATTCCGATGATTTTAAGCATGGTCACCGAAGAGCAAGTCTCACTGCAAGTAATGTCTTCTCTTCCGGTGTGTAGCCAATGTCTACGAATCGTGCTTTGAAGCTCTCTACCTTCTCACCAGGTTCCCTCTTCTCTTGAAGATCCATTTACACCTTAACGGGTCTTACCCTTATAGGTGGATCCTCGAGGGTCCATATACAAAATTTGTATATTAAGTCTACTTTAGACTTTATTGCTAATATCCATCTTTTCATGTCATGATCCTCAGGAGCTTCATCACATGAAGTCCGATCATTGTCAGACTTAACTGACACATGGAATACATCCTCAAACTCATTTGAAGAGGTATTAGTGCTTCATCTTTAATTGTCCCTTTTAGTTTCCGATTTCAGGAACCTCATTATCTTCTTAAGATCAAATGAGTTCCTACACTTCATTTTCATCTTGATTCTCAAGAGAGTCATCCTCTAAGAATCATATTCGTAGAGATGAGATCTTTTAAGAGTCTCCGGGTTATAAAGTAGGTATCCAATACCATCCTTTATTATCCTAACGAAGTAGCACTCTCAAGTGCTAGATTCCAGCTTACATGCATGGAACCTTATTAAGGATATATATTGTAGTCTCTACTACACATATATACCTAGAAACTAAGGGATAATTATGCTAAAATTCATCATTGATCAAATCATGTCACACATGATCCAATTGTATTTCCCTACAACTCCATTGAGTTTAGGTGTGTTAGGAGGATTCAGATAGAAATGATATTCATATCTTCATAAGGTATTCTTTGAATTTATCTAATAGGTACTTGCTACCTTGGTTAGATCAAATTCATTTAATCTTCCTTCAAACTTTGGTTCTAAACCAAAATTGTGAAATCTTTGAACATTTCAAAGGTTTCTCAGGTGAAGAGAAGAAATCTCATATCATACATGATCATAAATAGATATAACATATCTATAATGTTCACTATGATATAGATGATCCACATACATCAATATGTATGAGATCCCGAATACCATGACATCTCACACCTTTCCTAAGAGAAGGGTGTATTGGACATTCTTCGAATACAATATTCACAAGTATGTAAGATTTGAAATTTTAGACATTCTAAAGTTTCATATCTTACTAGTCTGTTGATCTCATCAGCAGACATATGTTTAAGACTTGATGCCAGATCATTGTCAAATGATCTTTATCCTCCTATTGATCTTATAAAGGTTTTAATTTTCAGTATTAGAAATCTTAATGAACCATTCATTAATTTCCTAATTTTGTGGAGTCCACTAGATGTTAGATTACTATCTGAAATATATCCATCATAACTCTTTATGATAGTTCTATATCAGAATTCATGTTTATTTCCAACATTTTAGAAACAAACAATAGTGCATTCTAATATCTAGGTCATAGAGACATTCTCCAAGAGTAAGGGCTCTCCCACTGAGATTATGAAGTCCATCTATCCAACAGAGATTGCTGCAACAATTACATCACTATCCATGTAGATGACTATTAAATCTTAAGATCAAACTTCTAATCTTCTAATATATATGCAACCAATAGCAAATGCCACTAGAAGATTGGGATACAATTATCAGACTTTATCTTATGAAATAAGTAAGTCAAAGTCAATGATTATATGTAGATTATTCCGATGCTCTGTTTGAGTCCTTCACTAAGGATTTTTAGACAGACTTGATAGTCCCACTATCAACACATCAACTTATTGCAGTATTAGCATTCATCCAACTCTTTGGATGTTATAGGGAAGTCACAGAAGTACGATCAACTCTTTGATTTTCCTTCTCACATGGATCCGACCCATGTTTCCACTATGCTCTCTTCATCTATAAACAACCATTGTTCAAGACAAATAATCTCTTATGCTGAGTTCAAAAGATTTCAATACAAGAGCACTTTAACATTTATACATGCTTAATTAAATTCACACAAAATGACTATTATGAAGCTTCATGAATGACTTGAGTATAGATAGTAGAATGATGACACTCATCATAACTACATACATCTAAACTCTTGGAGACTTAAGTTCAGGCAGGTATTCAAACATTTTGAATACATCATCTCTTTCGAGCAACCATTCTGCGTAATGCAGAGAACCATGTTATTCATGATTAAATGTCTAGAGCACATATGTATACCAAAACATCTTCTTAGATTTTATAAGGATTAGTTTGACAATTGCGATCATTATCGACATGTCACTTCGAAAGTACACTCGATGAAAGATCAAGAATACAGAGACATACAAACCCTAAGGTGATGTCTTATTATCTTATTTAATTGTCGTTCCTCATTATGTTGAGGAAACTTGCACATTACAATCACATACATTATGTGTCCAATTGCAAGTATAATATCTGGATCATGAGTTGAATCCATGATATTTTATGTGTTATTATTGAGTGTAACATTGAGTGGGTTTAATGAAGGGTTATCTGAAATAAGAAATTCGCATATGGTTTATATATATATATTATGTATGTTTTACTTTGATTTAGGAATTTTTAAATCAAAGTTTTCTTGCCTTGTCAACAATGAAAGTTCATTCCCCCAATCACTTTCAATGTAAGAGATATTCTTACCATTATATCTCTAGCAAGATATGGGATCTCCTTTCCTATCTTCGTCACATCCCAATAATATGAGAACCTGTGACTCCAATAAAAAGAAGCGGGAACACATTCCGCCTTGCAAGTCCAACTTGCATTTCCCAATTCGGTCTTTAATACCCGGGCCCACCACCCCTAAGGTGATGTTAACCCATCATTAATTGAACCAACCGTCAACATGCTTAATACTCGCTATACGCAATCCAATATTTGCCCCGATAATATGAGGACCTGATATTGGGGTCACTACATATATGGCCTTACTCTTTCGAGAAGCAAAGAACCCGATCCAAATAAATCATATACAGGATCTGTCACTTCGGACAGGCGTCTCCTATATACAACATCTGGCGACGGAATCCTTTGGCTTGACAGGAGACCATGGATGTCACTTATGTGATCCTCCACCTCATATTCAAATTGTAATAATTTATTATCGTGAATCATATTCGCATAATTAATTCTTCCAAGGGAAACACAAATTTAATCATAATAGAGTGTTTATTGGATATAATTAATTTAATGACATTAAATTAATCATCAATCCAATCATCAATCAACAAACGTGATTATTACTTGAATAGTAGGTATAATCTCAAATTACGTATTATTCGAATTTTAATAATTAGAAAAATACACTATGACTTCTCCGGCATTATCGAGTCCCTACCCATTGTCATGGCCAGTACCGATGAGAGTGGGACGGACCACATACGTTGCAACCCGCAATCCCAATGCTCTCCGACTAGTCACCATATCCACCTCAGGAAAGGATAATGCAAGATAGATCATCGTGTACTTTGAGATGCTCATCGGTTTTTCAACCGAAATTATACCATATAATATACATCAAAACAATTTTGATAATATTATAAGGAGATTCGCTATAAAATTCCAAATCATATTCAAGCAAGAGGGTTTTTCATGTAAAAGTTGTCCTACAACTATTCTAGGATAAACTAAGGTTTTTCATGAAATCAATGTTTGTTGATGAATTCATATCAACCAATGATCAAGATCAACTTTTTTATCATTATGGTTAGGCAAATGTCATTCAAAATAATTATCTCTTTAAATATTTCACAAATATTTATCACTAGTTATTTCATAAAATTAACCATTAATTTTCATCATCATATTTGAATGACTTATCACAAGCTTCATGATCAAGATTGTCAAATTTCAGCAGTAACCACCAATCACCAAAATTAACTTATCTTGATCAATGTAAATCCAAAAATTGCAAAATCAGTTTCCTAAGATTGCCATCTTTATTTATGACAGAATCCAAGTGATATTTCACGCATTTAGAGGAGGATCAAAACAGTAATTAACTCATTAATCACGTTTAGATCCGAAGTTCTCGCAACAGCGAATACATGGTTATTCAAAGGGTCATATCTTGAGCAAATGAAATCCAAATTACATAAACTCAGATACTATGGTTTCCTTATTTAATGGAGAACAAAATCCAATTCAAAATTTCGTGTTTAAACAATTTAAACAGAGCCGAAAAATTCAACTAAACAAAGGTGCGAAAATTGAAATGCGACAAAACTTTCGCGACCCTTTCAAACCCAAGTCGTCCTAGGTCTATGGATCGTATCCAAAACCTTTTTCGACCTAAGGCCCTGATACCACATGAAGGATATTGAGAATCCTCAAGTGTATCACAGAAGCGTGTTGATCACATCTCATGCGATCGGGTGACTAGTCGCACTAGTCGCAAGATGCAGCGGAAATTAAATTTTTTAATGAAGTGATGAAACCACATGATCACAAGAACATTTCTTGGATCATTTCATCAAACCACAAAGTATTATAAATACCTCTTGAAGCTTGGTTGTGATCACGAGATCTCTAAAGTAAGAGATCCCCCCGTCTCAAGTCCGATCCATGAAGATGGCACTTGCGGGCACGATGATGAGACGCGCTCCTCCCACGATCCTCGATGAAGATCCAAGCTTCGAGTCCCCTGATTTCATCCAATGAAATTCGTCGTCTTCCTCTAGAGCAAGCAGCCCCAAAGAAGATGGATATCCTCGAGTCGTCAAAGGCGAAGGCAAGAAGCTCTCTTTCCGAACACATAAGATGGACAGCCACCTTCAAATGGAGATAGAGAGAGAGAGAATAGGCGAGAATGAGAGAGAGAGAGAGAAAGAGTAGTAGGCTTCTACAACTCTTAATTATGTACCTTGTAGAGGCTAGGGTTGCCCTCTATTTATATTAGTTTGGAAGTTCATGTATCACAATCCATGGCATATACAAAATCAAGGGCTAGATTGATACGTATATTAAATCAATGGCCATGATAATTGTTGTTCAAAAACAACAACATATTAATTTATTTTAAATTAAATATATGTTGCATAATTATCATCATAATTTAATTCAATAAATAAACTAATAAACACAAGATAATAGGATAATAATAAAATGAGAAGATAATTCACCTCAAATAGATTGGGCGTCAGCTCAAAATGAGATGATAATTCATGGGTGATGCCACCTCATTTGGTGGTATATTATCCATCCCTTTTTTATTTAATCCAATTATCTCTTATTTATTTGCAATATTATCCACCAAATAATTTCCAATTAATTAGTGTATATCTATTGCAAAATTATCCATCAAATTAATTCCCAATTAATTTGTGAATATTTATTGCAAAATTATCCACTAAATTAATTCCTAATTAATTAGTGAATATTTCAATCATGCCATTGAAAATATGTGAATCATATTCACAACCCAAACTAAATTGTAAATTACATTTCCAATTAATTGCTTAATGTGAATCCAATTTACATTAACAATTAATAAACGCTATTTACAAAGGTGCTCTCTCTATAATATATTATAAATCACATTTATAATATATGCTCAGATATTATGGATAGCACTATCCACAATTTGCATTTCCTTGATAATTAAATCCCATTTAGTTGTCTTGGATAATAATTCTCATAATATGGATCATATTCAAATTATTCTTGATAATTAAATCTCATTTAATTATCAACATCTTGTTGCTTGGATATATATAATTCATCAAATGAATTATTCATTAACTCCTTCAAGAATAATGTACTTTCTTCGCGGATACTTGGAGATAAGGACATGGCGATTGTATTGTTCCACGTATAGTGACTTGGATGTTGAGATCTCATCTCAAATCCAGATCTTACGTACCTCCCACAGATTCTTGATTAAATCAAGACTGCAAATCTAATCTTCTCATTACTTCCGAATCTCATTTAGACCAATGTCCAACATTTGGACAAAGATCAGATTGCTTCTCTACTAAGAGGAGTCACTAAAATCCAGACATGTTTCATCACTCCCTCGGAATGGAAGCATCATGGTTATACAACCGTTTATTATCACATCACCCTCAGGTATTCCTAATACATGTGTTAGCAATGTGAGCCCCAGGCGAACCATTTCTACAATAAATATTATTGTAAATGAATAAATTATCAATGAAAGTTATTGATTATTTTTCACTCCCTTCCTGAGATTAATGAATGAATGCACTATAGGGTCCCTCTGTACAATTAGGGTTATGTACCATGACCAACTTGATAATCATACAACTAAGATGCTTGATGAATATCTAAGGAGTTAAATAGAGGACTCATCAAGCATCATCAATGATTGATAAGTAGTGATCTCCAGTCTGAGTGGGAGATGACAATCCTATCTCATTAGACTGATATCTGATCGACCTCTTGATGCAGGTCCTCTGCATGGGAATATTGATTCGGAGGTATCAGATTAGTTGAGTCAATGAGTTGACTTAACGAGATCGAGATAACCAAAGACCTATGATGAATACTATCACATCACAGTCAAACATCCTCTAACCAGAGACAGATATATTACTATATGTCTGAGCATGTACATTTGGCAGACCAATAGGTTGATGGCCTAACCAAGGTCTATATACCGGCGAGCTGGTGTGCATGTAAGGGCATATGAGTAATATGATCTCTCAAAGGAGTCATACGGGTTCACTTGAGAACCGGGAGACATGAGCTCACTCATGAGGTATTGGGACTGAACAAATTCCATGCATGGTCGTCGTGCTTTGGAAGCAAGACATGAATTTGAAGGTAAGATATATGCTTTGTGAAAGCATATGATCTATACCAAGTCCCAATGACCAAGATTGAGAAACTTAATGATCTAACCCTGAACATGACAGTGTAAAAGTGATCTTTATCTTCAGGATGATCATAGGTCTTCCAGTATTTAGGATGTACAGGTATTGGGAATACCTAAAGGGTGATTTGATCATATATGGTTGTATAACCATGACGCTTCCATTCCGAGGGAGTGATGAAACAGGTTTGGATTTTAGTGACTCCTCTCATTAGAGAAGTGACCTAATCTTAGTCTATGAACTGGACATTGATCTGAATGAGATTCAGATGCAATGAGAAGATTAAGTCTACGGTCTTGATTTGATCAAGCATCAGTGGGAGGTCCATAGGATCTGGATTTGAGATATGATCTCAACATCCAAGTCACTATATGTGGAACAATACAATCGCCCTGTCCTTATCTCCAAGTATCTGAGGAGAAATAGCATTGTTCTTAAATGGTTTAAGAACAATTCCATAAGATCTAAGCAAAGAGAAGTTGATAATTAAATGTGATTTAATTATCATGGTGTATGAGAAATTATCCAATATGATTAAATGTGATTTGATTATTATGGATAAGAATAATGTGGATAGAAATATCCAATTATTCATAATATATTATAAATGTGATTTATAATGTATTAGAGAGAGTTAATTATAATTTATATGTGTTGATTAATTATTATGTGTATTGGATACACATTGTGTAATTAATTAACAATATGAATTATATGTTGTTTTGGGTTGTGAATATTATTCACAATTTTTCCATGGCAAGAATGCAATATTCTCAAAGATAATTGTGAATTATTTTTGAAGAATAAAAACCAATAAATTTGTTGCAAATAAATAAGAGAGATTTCAAGGAGATATGCAATCTTATGGATTTCCATGAGATTGCAATCTCCATGCAATCTCCATGGGCAGCACATCATTCCTATAAGGAATGTGTGGCCGTCCACTTTGGAAGGGACATGGAGATGAAATCTCCATGTATCTTCTCTCCTTATTTGTTGGGTTGATTTAGGATTAAATTATATTTGATTTTGTCAAATATAATTTAACCTAAATTTGTTGTTTTTAACAACAACAATCTTAGTCATTGGATAGACATTAAAACAATCTCACCCATTGATTTTATGTGTCCCATGGATTGAGATCCATGGATCCCAAAACCCTATAAATAGAGAGGCATACTTGGCTCTCTCTTTACACATGCTATTGTAGCAAACAACTCTCTCTCTCTCTCTCTTTCTCATACTCGACAGCCCTATCTCTCCCTCTCTTCTTGGTGGCCGTCCACCTTGGTTGAGAGAATCGTCGACGCCCGCACCATCGTGCTGCTGCTTCGACGCTTTGCGGTTCTTTGTTTATTTTAAGTGCTTCACTCACGAAGGAGACGTTTGATCTCGTGCGACGAGATCAGGAGCAACCGTTCTTGGATCGTATTGGATTGTGAGGACACCGCGACTCATCTCCGCGCTCGCAAGCCATTACTCCGACGATCGGACTTGAGACAGGAGGTCTCTTTTTGTAGAGACTTGATCAACCACACTTCAAGAGGTATTGCATTATACTTGATGTGGTTATAGATGAAACAATTTGAGAATGGTTTTCGGATCATGTGGTTTCATCGGATAAAAATTTTTTAAATTTCGCTGCACCGAACAACTAGTACGACTAGTCGTTCTTCGTCGTATCCGATACGACGATCACGCTTCCGTGATGTGCTTGAGGATTTCTCAATATCCTTCAAGTGGTATCAGAGCCAGGTTGACGGTTTTGAATATGATTCGAAAAACCGAGGACGACTTGGGTTCGTATAGGTCGCGAAAGTTTTTATCGCATTTGATTTCGCAGATCTGTTTAGTAAAAAAATTCGGCACTGTTTAAATTGTTTAAATACGAATTTAATACTTGTATTTTGTTCCCCATTAAATAAGGAAACCATAGGAACTGAGTTTGCGTAAATCGGATTTCGTATGCTCTAGATATGGTTGTTTTAATGAACATGTATGCACTGTTGCGGGGACAGTAAATTTTAACATGATTAAAGAGTTAATTACTGTCATCATCTGCCTCGAAATGCGTGCAACTCCACTTAGGTTCTGTCCTAAATCAAGTTAGCAATCTATGAAAATTGAGTTTGCTTAATTTGGATTTAAATTGATTGAGATATGTTAATTTTAGTGAGTAGGGGTCCTTACTGAAATTACATTCGTAATCTAGAACCAAGTGATTGTCAATTAGTGAAATTAAATTGTTACTTTCGTGAAATAATCTTGAAAAATATTTGTGAAATATTGAAACATGATTATTTGCCTAATTGACTTGGCCTCAACCAATTAATTGATTAAGATGTGATCTAAATCATAATTGGAAACCACAATCTTTCAAACTTGATGCTTGAATAGGATTTGGGAATTTGTCTAGCAAATTTCCTTATAATAAAAAATGTTTTGATTATTACTATATGGTACAATTTCGGTTGAAGAACCGATAATCATCTCAAGTACAAATTAATCAATTTGGCATTATCCTTTCCCGAGGCAGATATGGTGTCTAGTCGGAGAGCAATGGGGTTGCGGGTTGCAACGTATGTGGTCCGTCCCACTCTCGTCGGTACTGGCCATGACAACGGGTAGGGCCAGGATAATGTCCGAGGGATTAAGATGTATTTTTCTAATTATTAAAATTCGAATTAATACGTATTTTGAGATATTACCATATATATATATTCAAGTAAAATAATCAAGTTTGATTGATTGAATTGGATTGATAATTAATTTAATATGATTAAATTGATTATGTCCAATTAAAATACTCTAATATGATTAGAGTTAATAATTCCCTTGGAAGAATTAATTATGTGAATGTGATTCACGATAATTAATTAAAATTTGAATATGAGGTGGAGGATCACATAAGTGACATCCATGGTCTCCCGTCAAGGCGAAGAGTTTCGTCGCCAGGGATTGCATGTCGGAGACGCCTGTCCGAAGTAACAGCTCCTGTGTGCAAGCGCATCTGGATCAGGCTCTTTGCTTCTCGAAAGAGTAAGGTCGTATGCGTAGTGACCCCAATATCGGATCCTCATATTATTGGGGCGATATTGGATTGCGCATAGCGAGTACTATTCCTGTTGACGGTTGGTTCAATTACCAACAGGTCAACATCGCCTTAGGGGTGGTGGGCTCGGGTGTTAAAGACCAAATTGGGAAATGCAAGTTGGACTTGCAAAGCAGAATGTGTTCCTGCTTCTCTTTATAGGAGTCGCAGATTCTCATATTATTGGGATGTGCCAATGATAAAGAGGAGATCCCAATTCTTGCTAGAGATATAGCGGTAAGTATATGTCTTACTTTGAAAGTGATTAAGGGAATGAACTTTCAAAGTCGACAATGCAAGAATAATTTGATTTAAAATACCTTAATCAAATGTCATAAATTTGAATATATATTTCTATATTCTAATATAGTGCATTCTTAATTTCAGAAAATGAAGTCTTTGAACCCACTTAGTAGGCTTCTTGAGGTCAACCAATTGACCGACCCAAATTACTCGGATTGGATCCGTAATTTGGAGCTTGTTCTCTCTGCTGAGCGCATAAGTTATGTGCTCTCTAAGGACAAGCATGAGAACCCTAAGTCCAAGGAAGAAAAAGCATTTAATGACAAGTATGATGAAGATCATGTCTTGGCTAGATGCTATATCCTAGGTTCTCTCTCCAATGTTCTGCAGAAGCAACATGTGGAGATGAGTACCTGTCAGGAAATAATGCAGAATCTTAAGGATATGTTTGGTGACATTAACCGCACTCAGCGGTACAGTGTTATGAAAGACCTCATTCGCTGTAGAATGCAGGAAGGGACTTCGGTCCGTGAACATGTACTCAAAATGTTTGGGTACTTGTCGAAGATAGAGACTCTTGGGGCAACGATGGATGCAGACATGCAAGTTGACTACATTCTGCTGTCATTGCCCAAATCTTTCAACAACTTTGTAGTGTCATTCCACAAGAACAAGTTGGAATTGACAAGTGATGCTCTCCTTGCTGCATTAAAGTCTGCAGAACACGTAATGAAGAAGGATGGTCCCACTGGCAGTGCAATGGTTGCACAGGTCAAAGGGAAGCGCGGTCGGAAGCATGGTTCTCAGAAGGGCCCGACCCAGAAGAGAAAGAAGAAGGGACAAATTGTTGGCTCTTCTTCCAATGCATCCACTCTCATGGCGTCGAAGAAGACCGACGTCTGTCATCAGTGCAAGAAGCCGGGGCACTGGAAGCGTAACTGCCCAGATTACCTGAAGTCCTCAGACAAAGGTAAAGCGCCAGCAGGTATGAAATCTACTTTCATCATTAAAACTAGCTTTCTCGTCGGACGAGAAGGAAGTTGGGTTGTAGATTCTGGTGCTTCTGTTCATGTATGCAATTTGTTGCATTTGTTTCAAGAAACTAGGAATCTTGATGAAGGGGAGATAGTCATCCAGATGGGATCTGATGCAAGTGTTGCAGCAGTAGCCGTCGGGACTTGTAGACTATCATTATCTAGTGGAAGAGTCCTTATACTTAAAGAATGTCTTTATGTACCCGAAGTCAGAAGGAACTTGATATCTGTATCTAAGCTTGTTAGAAACGAATATTCTTTCCTTTTCTGTAATAAATTAGTCCTAAGTCGTTATGATAAATATATTGCGGATGGTGTTTTGATTTATGGTGGACTCTATGAATTGTGCATTGATAAATGTATTATGAATGTGACAACCACTAATAAAAACCCTAAAAGATGCAAAGAGGATAAAAATATCTCAAATGAGATATGGCATCAAAGGCTTGGTCGTTTATCTGTTGATAGGATCAATAGATTGATAAAGGATGGACCTCTAGATTTTCAACAGGTTCAACCTTTGCCCACTTGCAAACATTGCATACAGGGTAAAATGACTAGGACGCCTTTCCGTAACAAGGTTACACGATGCGAAGGCATTATTGACCTAATACATACCGATGTATGTGGTCCCTTCAGTACCGCGACTCGAAATGGATATCGATATTATTTGACGTTTATTGATGACCATTCACGATACGGGTTTATCTTCCTACTACGTCATAAGTCTGAAACCTAGAAAGTTCAAAGAATTCAAGTCTTTGGTTGAGAACCAAACCGATAGGAAGATTAAACGGATACGATCTAATCGAGGTGGCGAGTACCTGTCAGATGAATTCAAGGAATACCTTAAGGAGAATGGAATTGTTTCCAATCTCACTCCTCCTGGAACTCCCCAACTAAATGGTGTTGCTGAAAGACGCAACAGGGCCATCATGGACATGGTCCGTTCAATGATGAATAAAGCAAATTTACCTCTTAGTTTTTGGGGATATGCAGTAGAGACTGCAATATATATCCTGAATAAGATTCCTAGCAAATCCATGCCTAAGACTCCTCATGAGCTATGGTATGGAATCAAACCTAGTGTTAATCACTTAAGGGTTTGAGGTTGCTTGGTCTATGCGAAGAACGTGGACGCAAGTAAGCTAGAATCTCGCTCTCGTGAGTGTTACTTCATTGGGTATGTTAAAGATGGTATTGGATACCAGCTTTATGACCCTGAGACCCAAAAGGTTTTTATTTCTAGAGATGTGAAGTTTCTGGAGAATGATTTCCTTAAAGGTCAAGGCAATAATGAAGTAGAGGAATTCATTGAATCCCTTGAGAATTCTGAGCTTCCTAGACCAGAAACGGAAGAGATAATAAAGATGAAGCACCCATACCTCTTCGAAGGAGTTTGAGGGTGGTTGCACCACCTGAAAGGTATGGATTCCATGTGTCAGGTGAAACTGATATTGATCCTACTTCATTTGATGAAGCACTCGCGGATCAAGACATGGATAGATGGATGCTAGCAATGAACTCAAAAATTGACTCTATGCATAAGAATGGTGTATGGACCCTAGAGGATCCACCTAAAGGGGTAAAACCCATTGGGTGTAAATGTATCTTCAAGAGAAAGAGGGGACCTGATGGGAAAGTAGAGACTTTCAAGGCACGGCTCGTAGCCAAGGGCTACACACAGAGAGAAGGCATCGATTATGATGAGACATTCTCCCCTGTGGCTATGCTTAAATCCATCCGGACATTGCTAGCTATAGCTGCATATCTTGACTACGACATCTGGCGGATGGACGTCAAGATGGCTTTCCTCAATGGATACCTTGAGGAGGATATCTACATGGAGCAGCCCCAGGGCTTCATGACAGAGGATGGTAAAATATGCAAGCTGAAGAAATCCATCTATGGGCTCAAGCAAGCTTCTCGTAGCTGGAACATCAGATTCGACAAAACCATAAAGAGTTATGATTTTGTGCAGAATCCTGATGAACCTTGTGTATATAAGAAGACTAGTGGGAGCGCCATTGTGTTCATCGTGCTTTATGTAGATGACATCCTTATCATTGGGAATGATACAGGGATGATGATCAGTGTAAAGATTTGGCTGTCCCATACCTTTGAGATGAAAGATCTTGGAGAAGCCTCTTATATCTTAGGCCTGAAGCTGTTCAGAAACCGAGAAAAGAGGATTTTGGGATTGTCACAACATGGACACATTAAGAAGATTCTTGAACGATTCCATATGGATAGTTCTAAGAAAGGATTCCTACCCTTAAGACAAGGTATCCACCTATCTAAAGGAATGGCTCCTCAAACTATTGAGGAAAAGAAGGCCATGGCTGGATGTCCTTATGCATCAGCCGTAGGAAGCTTAATGTATGCCATGATGTGCACTAGGCCAGATATCTGCCATGCAGTGGGAGTGGTAAGTCGTTACCAATCCTGCTATGGAGAGCAACACTGGAATGCAGTAAAGAACATATTCAAATATCTAAGACGGACGCAAGATTACATCTTGGTCTATGGAGATGGTGATCTCCAAGTCTTGGGATATACAGATTCTGACTTCCAATCGGATGTAGATGATCGAAAGTCGACATCGGGGTTCGTGTTCTTGTTGAATGGTGGTGCTGTGAGCTGGAGAAGCAAGAAGCAAGACACTACTGCAGATTCAACAACAGAAGCCGAATACATTGCCGCATCGGATGCTGCAAAGGAGGCGGTGTGGTTGCGTAAGTTCGTGCTGGAGCTTGGCATAGTTTCCTCTGATACTCCCATCACGTTACTCTGCGATAACACGGGAGCCATTCCCCAGGCAAAGGAACCCAGATGGCATCAAAAGAGCAAGCACATGGAAAGGAAATACCACATCATTCGGGAGATACAAAAGCGTGGTGACATCATCATCACCAAGGTAGCCTCTGCCGACAAGGTTGCTGATCCTCTTACCAAACCTCTGACACAGAAGGTTTTCGACCAGCTTGTAATGAGTATGGGTTTAAATATTGTACCTGAATGGTTCTGAGGGCTAGTGGGAGATTGTTAGCAATGTGAGCCCCGGGCGAACCATTTCTACAATAAATGTTATTGTAAATGAATAAATTATCAATGAAAGTTATTGATTATTTTTCACTCCCTTTCTGAGATTAATGAATGAATGCACTATAGGGTTCCTCTGTACAATTAGGGTTATGTACCATGGCCAACTTGATAATCATACAGCTAAGATGCTTGATGAATATCTAAGGAGTTAGATAGAGGACTCATCAAGCATCATCAATGATTGACAAGTAGTGATCTCCAGTCTGAGTGGGAGATGGCAATCCTATCTCATTAGACTGATATCTGATCGACCTCTTGATGCAGGTCCTCTGCATGGGAATATTGATTCGGAGGTATCAAATTAGTTGAGTCAATGAGTTGACTTAACGAGATCGAGATAACCAAAGACCTATGATGAATACTGTCACATCATAGGCAAACATCCTCTGACAAGAGACAGATATATTACTATATGTCTGAGCATGTACATTTGGCAGACCAATAGGTTGATGGCCTAACCAAGGTCTATATACCGGCGATCTGGTGTGCATGTAAGGGCATGTGAGTAATATGATCTCTCAAAGGAATCATACAGGTTCACTTGAGAACCAGGAGACATGAGCTCACTCATGAGGTATTGGGACTGAACAAATTCCATGCATGGTCGTCGTGCTTTGGAAGCATGACATGAATTTGAAGGTAAGATATATGCTTTGTAAAAGCATATGATCTATACCAAGTCCCAGTGACCAAGATTGAGAAACTTAATGATCTAACCCTGAAGATGACAGTGTAAAAGTGATCTTTATCTTCAGGATGATCATAGGTCTTCAAGTATGTAGGATGTACAGGTATTGGGAATACCTGAAGGGTGATTTGATCATATACGATTGTATAACCATGACGCTTCCATTCCGAGGGAGTGATGAAACATGTTTGGATTTTAGTGACTCCTCTCATTAGAGAAGTGACCTAATCTTAGTCCATGAACTAGACATTGATCTGAATGAGATTCAGATGCAATGAGAAGATTAAGTCTACGGTCTTGATTTGATCAAGCATCAGTGGGAGGTCCATAGGATCTGGATTTGAGATATGATCTCAACATCCAAGTCACTATACGTGGAACAATACAATCGCCCTGTCCTTATCTCCAAGTATCTGAGAAGAAATAGCATTGTTATTAAATGGTTTAAGAACAATTCCATAAGATCTAAGCAAAGAGAAGTTGATAATTAAATGTGATTTAATTATCATGGTGTATGAGAAATTATCCAATATGATTAAATGTAATTTGATTATTATGGATAAGAATAATGAGGATAGAAATATCCAATTATTCATAATATATTATAAATGTGATATATAATGTATTAGAGAGAGTTAATTATAATTTATATGTGTTGATTATTTATTATGTGTATTTGATACACATTGTGTAATTAATTAGCAATATGAATTATATGTTGTTTTGGGTTGTGAATAAGATTCGCAATTTTTCCAAGGCAAGAATGCAATATTCTCAAAGATAATTGTGAATTATTTTTGAAGAATAAAACCCAATAAATTTGTTGCAAATAAATAAGAGAGATTTCAAGGAGATATGCAATCTCATGGATTTCCATGAGATTGCAATCTCCATGCAATCTCCGTGGGCGGCACATCATTCCTATAAGGAATGTGTGGCCGTCCACTTTGTAAGGCACATGGAGATGAAATCTCCATGTATCTTCTCTCCGTATTTGTTGGATTGATTTAGGATTAAATTATATTTGATTTTGTCAAATATATTTTAACCTAAATTTGTTGTTTTTAACAACAACAATCTTAGCCATTGGATAGACATAAAACAATCTCACCCATTGATTTTATGTGTCCCATGGATTGAGATCCATGGATCCCAAAACCCTATAAATAGAGAGTCATACTTGTCTCTCTCTTTACACATGCTATTGTAGCAAACAACTCTCTCTCTCTTTCCCATACTCGACAGCCCTATCTCTCCCTCTCTTCTTGGTGGCCATCCACCTTGGTTGAGAGAATAATCGACGCCCGCGCCAACTGCTGCTTCGACGCTTTGTGGTTCTTCGTCTACTTGGAGTGATTCACTCACGAAGGAGACATTTAATCTCGTGCGACGAGATCAAGAGCAACCGTGCTTGGATCATATTGGATTGCGAGGACACCGTGACTCATCTCCGCGCTCGCAAGCCGTTACTCCGACGATTGGACTTGAGACATGAGGTATCTTTTCGTAGAGACTTGATCAACCACGCTTCAAGAGGTATTGCATTATACTTGCTGTGGTTATAGATGAAACGATTTGAGAATGGTTCTCGGATCATGTGGTTTCATCGGATAAAAATTTTTTAAATTCCGTTGCACCGAACAACTAGTACGACTAGTCGTTCTTCGTCGTATCCGATACGACGATCACGCTTCCGTGATGCGCTTGAGGATTTCTCCATATCCTTCAACATGTACATCCTACATACTGGAAGACCCATGATAAATTTGAAGATTAAAATCAATTTTACATTGTCTTTTTCAGGGTTTGATCGCTAAGTTTCTCAATCTTGGTCATTGGGAGTTGGTATTGATTGTATGCTTTCCCAAAGCATATATCATACCTTCAAATTCATGTCCTGCTTCCAAAGCATGATGACCATGCATGGAATTTGATCGGTCAAAATACCTCATGAGTGAGCTCATGTCTTCCGGTTCATAAGTGAACCTATATGATCCCTTTGAGAGATCGTATTACTCATATGCCCTTATATGCACCAGCTCGCCAGTGTATAGACCTTGGTTTGGCCATCAACCTACTGGTCTGCCAAATGTACATACTCAGACATATAGTAATACATCTGTCTCCGGTCAGAGGATGCGTGCCTATGCTGTGACAGCATTCACCATAGGACTTAGGTAATCTCGATCTCGTTAAGTCAACCCATTGACCTAACTAATCTGACACCTCTGAATCACTATTCCCATGTAGAGGACCTGCATTAAGAGGTCGGTCAGGTATTAGCCTATGTGAGAAAGGATTGCCATCTCCAACTCACGCTGGAGATCATCTCTTAATAATCATTTGACGGTGCTTGATGAGTCATCTATCTAACTCCTTAGATATTCTTCCAAACACCAACCTTTATGATTCAATTATTGAATCAACAACTGTATGATCATCAAGATGGGCAAGGTACATAACCCTAACTGTACAGATGGACCTTTTATGCAAATTATTTATTCTTCATTTCAAATCAGGGAATGATATGTGCAATAACATTTATTGCATAATGGCTCATCGTGGGCTCACATGTCCAACACTTTATTCATATTTTTGTTCTTTTCTACGTTTTCCATTTTTCAGCATTTTCCTGTCCTGAGATACAAACTGAGGTAACACAACTGAATGCAATTTGATGGCATTAGTTCCTCCCACGCAACATCTATCTTCACGGCATCAGCACTACACCCTGTCTCAACAATTGGAATACTGGTGGCATCAATACCTCCGTCATCATATGGAATCATGATGGCCTCAGTACTGTCAGTTGGATATACATCCTTGGTGGATTCAGCACCATCGTCATCATCGTCATGGGCAACATCGGCACCGCTCTCCTCATTGTCTGACGGTCCAGAATCTCCATGGGGTCGTCACTGAGATGAGGAGTTTCCAGTTGGCATCCTACCACTCCTAAGTGTCAAAAAATCAACATCAAACATATAGGAAGATATATCACTCAAAGTTTCAGTAGGAGTGGTAGTCTCTGTGATGTGTAGCTGCTCAAATTTCCTCTTGAGATTGTTCGCATTTGGTTCGATTTGAGCGGGTAATGAGGCCTTACCCTTAATAATACCCCTCTTCTCCTGCCAAAACTCGTCCATCTCTCACCAAGGATGCCTCTTGAGGTCATCATGTTCTGGGTTTTCATCGACAGGTCCATGAGAACTGGATGGGTTTCCTCACTGGAAATGAGGATGAGATTGTTGTTGGTAGTGAGTGGACGTTGGGAATACTAAAGATGAGGCTGTTGTGGCTGCCTCCACTGATGTTCCTAGTATGCGGTATGAGTAACCTACTTATGGTGGAACTGTTGGGTGTGATGGGGTTGTTATTATTGGCTGGTCTGCCCTGCATGAGCTAGAGATTGCTGTTGGGAAGAGGTGCCTTCAGTGGACCATCAGAAACCCGGGTGATCACGATGGATCCCAGTCTGCTGCTGGTATCGGTCGTACCAAAGCCCATTAACTTCCATCAACAACTCCTACTCAAGGGGGGAGGGGGAAGAACTTCTAGGGGTTGATCGGGATGGTAAACCACCATCTGAGTGTACGAAGATGGTGCTGGCTACTGGTAGTGCTGTAGCTGTTGGACTGGCACTACCTGAATGTGGTGAACCTATTGGTAAATGGTAGATGGCTGGGTAGAGCTGCTCCCTGGATCGGGCCGTGACTTGAGATAGGGTTGGGATGTCGTCTATGCATCCTAGAGACACATGATCTGAGTCTTCAGGTCACTCAGCGTCCGTGCCAACTGATCGATCTGATTTAGGCCCTGACACTGCTTCTTATCAATGATCTCGATGCAGTCCAACTTCTCACTGGTAATGCTCATGTCATCAGTTGAGGACTCGTCCTGTGATGTTGTTGATAAAGTAGAAGGACCTACATCCATATGTGTAATATGTTGATAAGATATCGACTTCAAGAGGGGCTTCCCTGAGTATAGACCTTAGTCTGGGACATCATCGTGTAATTTTCTACCATCTCCTCAAAGATGTCCCAGACTTGTAAAATTGTTCGGGATCATGGTAAAGTTTTTGATCATAGCTCGTGCTGCGTTCATCTAGCTAAGTGGATAGTACGTGTTCAAGTACTCGATCTTGAGATACTCCCAGGTAGTGACATACCTCTCCAAATGCTTCAACTAGTAGGCTACTTTGTCGACTAGGGAAAACAATAAGGAAATCATCTTGATAGTGTGCTCGTCCATGAATCTATCGCGGACAGTGTTGCATCATCTCAAATTCTTGTAGATGGAGGTGTGACTCCTCGGTGGCTAGCCCATGGAACTTGGGAAAAAGATGGATGGTCTGGGGGCAAAGCTCGAAGTCGTCAACAATCTCCGATAGCTGGATCCAACGATGGGTGAGAGTTGCAACTGGTTAGTGCAAGTGCCTCATCGACCGTGGTTGTCTCATTGATTCCTGCTAATCCTCGAGTCATCCATCTCCACTACCATCCTGGTGTGGTATCTCTCCACCAGCTGGTCGTTGTGACTCTGCCGTGCCATCTCGCATATGCTTCAGCTCTCATCGCACCTCAGCTAGAAACACTCCTTGGTCCCGTATCTCTCGTTGCATAGTCTCTAGGGAGGCTAAGAGTGTTTTGTTGATGGTGGCCTGGTCAAGTACAAATGATGATCCCCATGGCTGCTCATCAGTGCGTCCCTTACTGCTGGACACCTCTTGGGTTTTTGCAAAGGCAAAATACCCCAACTCAGGTACCATCAAGCGAACATATAACTATGTTGGCCTCTGCTCCGGTACCTCAGGACCAGTAGAAGGGTGGTCAAGTGGGAACCAGGTGGTAGCGAACTTGAGTTCGGAGAGTGGGTTTGAGATCTCTGAAACCACCCTAGAAGAATTGAGAGGAGTGCTCAAAAGCGGTGCTATCAAAGGCAGCCTAAGGGACCTCCTTCCCGTCATCTTGATCTGGGCATATATGAAAATGAAATATGTAATGCAAACAAGATAATAAATCAAACCCCTTTTTCACCTACTCAACACTCGAGCAGATGACCATGATAGATCAATCGTTAATCTTGTCTTTTTTATGTAGGTTATCAATCAATCTATCATAGTGATGCGAGATGTTGGGAACCTGATGCTCCCAGGAGACCAACCCAATCTAGCAGCTAGTTTTTCCTAATCCGTATGGGTGCGAACCGTTTACCAACTACCCGATCTTCCCAAACTGTTAAGGACATTCTAGATCAATTACTAACTACCCGGTCACATCCTCAATGGAGAACAACGAACCACAAGACCAATAGTCTGAAAGGAGTTCATGTATGGCTTTACCTAGTGTGCGGGTCACTCCCTCGCTGCAGATAAATAAACCAGTGAGGGGGTGACTCTCCCCAAAATAGTAATTTTTAATGAAGTGTATTTTTTGAGTCAAGTTTGCATTAGCATTCCAAGATTTATTTTATTTTCACCTTTTTAGATATTTTTATATAAAAGGCAATGCCTAGCAAATTTTCCTATTTCCTTGGTTATTTTGAGTCCAATAAAAGAAGAGGAGGAAGTCAGAAAAGCAAATCTATGATCAAACACAATGATGCATGCAGAGATAGAAATGCATACGTGACTCAAATACTCTACATATAGGGTGATCCGTGCATAAAAGTAAAGACAAGAAATAAACCACATATATGATGCACACCGAAATTAGCCTTAGATGAGCAACTCTTATTAATCGTGAAGCACAATAACTTCCTAATCAAATATAAAACCGGGATCCGATTATGGGAGTCACTCGATGCCCACCACAACAGGTCCTACTACCGTTGTATGTGACTCCTCATGAAACGTGGTCCAGTATTCAATCAAGCTAACTTTTTCAATTTTGTTTTAGCTAAATCCAATTACGATCTATAGGCACAGATAAGCAATTAGATGTGGGGGCCTTATCCTATTACATCACAAACAAAAAAAGTCCTAAATCTAAGGGCTAAAACCTCATGCATCAAATATAAAGAAAGACGATAAAATAAAATCGTGAAAAACCACGGTGAGGTCCCCGGAGTGCACCGGCACTCGCAACACAGACCCCGAAGTCCAAGTCTAGAGACTGTCCAAGTCCACAATTATTACAACAGTATTGGTTCTGCAAGAAATGAAACTAATCTATCTAATATAACTATTTTCTCTCCTTCTACTCCTTGGATGCGGGCTCCTCCAACAGAAAGTCGAAACATCCATCGGGCAGTACCTTGCACAAAAAGCAAAACAGAAAGGATATCAGAATGCAGTTATATCAAATAGAAGATGGATAATAATGAAAAATAACTACTAAGCCGTGCTCCCAGCAACGATGCCATTCAGATAAGCGACCAATCAACTAGGATTAAGTATCAATATAAATCAGATGTCGTTGTGACCCCAATCAATCAGTTGGACTCAATCAAGAAAATAAAATAACTCGATGAAAAATCAAACAATCCAAGTATGTAAGCGGTTGCTATTTTAATTTACCTAGTATAGCCCCTACTGTCAAACACAAATAGCATGAGAAAAATACGAAGTAGTTAAATTTCCAAAATAAAGTAATTTTTAGTGGTGTTTACTTTTTCAAATTTTTAATTTTTGAATAAATACAAGCAAGCACGAAGGAAAGCACAATAATCTTTTTGGATTTTTTATAGGGCTAAAAATACTCAAAAAAATAAAAATAAAAATATTTTTGGGTTTTCTGTTTTAAATTGTTCTTGGTAATTTATTTGGGTTTTTTAAATCTTTTTACAATTCTACAAAAATCAAGAAGTGCTCGAAACTCAAAACAATGCATAACTAGGACCAAATTGCAAATTAAAAATATCTAAAGTGTCCCAAGGCCCCAATCAACAATTTTGATAAAATAGAGATAAAAAGCTACAAACAGGAGATAAAGTGGATTTTTTGGAATTTTCTATGATTTTTATAAGGTTTTGAATGTTTTTTATAATTTATAGTGTTTTTATGAGGAATTTTTAAACAAAATTAACATAGTAATTTAAACACAATAAAAGGCACATATAGTAATTTTTATGGGATTTTTATTTTTTTTAGAATTTGCATAATTTCTATAAGAGAAACAGAGTCATTTTTAAAGGTTTTTGAATTTTTAAAAAGAGAAAAAGCAAGTAAATTAATCCATAAAAATCATAATAAAAACTACACCATAGCTTGTGCTAATGGTAATTTTTAGGCAATTTTTAGAATTAATTTAATATTTATAAGTCTAATCAAAAGCTTACAATTAATCAAAGTTCACAGGAACATATTCACAATTACATTAACTGTATGGACTCAACATATAACACGGTTAGAAAGTCTAGGGTTCAATATGCAAATATCCTAACTAATTCACACATGCAATATACGATGCACATGGGCATAAATGCAAATTCTAAAAACTTAACATTCATTAACTATCAGTAGCAGAGTTCAGCAAAGAACATTTAAATAACCCAAAAATCACGTGAGCACGCACATGCTTCAGATTCAGAAGGACTAAAATGCATATAACAAGCTACGAGGTCCAAACTGTAAATGTACTTAACAACAACTTTTATTTAGCGGACTAAATATAAAAACACAGACATGTAGGGTATAAGGAGAAATATACCCAAGCAGGGGTACGCGGTGCACACTAGACCGTACGCTATCGTAAGACTCTGATCAACCGCACCTGTAGATCTGACGGTGTAGGGAATATATGGAACGTGCAGGGTAGATGCGTCAGATGATTTGATCCAACAGCCAAAAGGTTGCATGGTCCGGCGGTTGTGATGCTATCTGGAAGAGGTGGGTCTCATCAACGAGCGACAGAAAGTCTGCAAGAACTCATCTCCGCTGACTTTCAACCAAACATCGGAGGGTATCTGAAGCTCTGATGAACGATCTGAGAGCTCCAATTGGATCAAGGAAGTGGTATGCATTGAACGAGGGGCCCTAACGGAGGTGATGATGCAGATGATCGTGGTGGTGGCTGCTCGCCTAGAGCTACCCCGCCTAAGCCATTGGAAGTAAGACAATGCTCCAAATGTGCACAAGTACCTGCAAATGGTCATATGCTCGGATTCGAAGTTCTGACATGGGTTATTTAAGTAAGCAAACAAGGGAAGCGATGGGGAATGGGTTTTGGGCCTCTGGGAAATGCGGGGGATGGAGACTGATGAAACTCGGTTTCATCATCATAATTTGTCTATTTTAAACCCCCTTGCTTAAATATGTATCAATAAAAACCATATAAAGTCATGTAATTATCAGAGTCTTGAATAAACTAAAAATCACAAAAAATGGCAAAACTAAAATTCGTGGTATTTTTAGCCTTAAAAATACCCTAAAAAATATTTTGTGTCTTCAGATGACCTCATCACTATTTTTCGTCAACACAAAACTTGTAGATCTCATCGGGATATATGACTTTCATGTTTTGAGTTTTCTCAAATTCGACCATTTAACCCCTCATATCTCACATTTACTCTCGGAATAATCTGATTGGGCCACGTGGCCCTTTCTGGTTGAGCCACGTGGTCCCTTGCCCTTTGATCTGTCCACCAGTCCTCTCAGCCGTTGGATCTCCTTCTGATCCAACGACTCCACTCTCTCCACGCACGCCTTTTTCCCTCACCGTCTGATCATCCCCAGGCATCATCACAACCGTCCGTTAGCGCCTCACCCATAGCTTGCCACGTGGCGTGTTCTGCGCCTTCCGATCTCGTCTTTATCTCTTTGATCACCGCCGTCCACTGCCGCTTAGATAACTGCCATCCGATCATTCCCCACCTTTCATCTCATCCGTCGAACCCCGCCTTGCCCGCCTTTCGCCACGTGTCGCAGCCGCCGCCATCCGATCAGCGTCTGGAGATCCAATCCTCACCGTCCAAATCCATGATTGACCTTAACCCTCTGATCGACCTCCAGATGTAATCTGGACCGTCCGCCAGTGCTCACTCCAGATCACGACACATGGTGACATCTTGGCCCTTCGATCATGCCGCCCTCGATCTCATCAGAACCACTCTTTGGCCTTCGATCCAGGTCGTTAGATCTCACGATCCAACGGCAAAACATCATCGTCAAGCTCCGGCTCCCCTCTCTCTCACATGTTCTCTACCTTCTACGAAAACCTCACCCTTCTCATTTCTCCCGAGTCTTCGGCGTTCTTCTCCACTCACCAATCTTCCCATCTGAGTGCCCCATCATCCCTCTTCCTCGCGAATGCTTCCATTCCCCATGATTCACTCTCCTTCAACACATTCACCCCATGCAAACCACGATCCCACCACCTGAACCTCCAAACTTCGCCCTCAAATACACCCTATCCTCCGCCTGAACAACCCGTCCACCTTTATGCGGGGCCCGCCTAGCTCTTCTCCTCCTCCCCGTGATAGGGGGGAACGATCGAGGTACGACGACAGCGCCAGCCCCCGGTGTCGACCCGTTGCCGTCTATGGTGGTGTTTGCGATGCTTTGAGCCTGCCAAGCTGCCTCGAATGGCTAATGGGGTCCAGCGATGATCGGAGTGCCACTGACACTCAGCCCAAGCCGCCTCCGCTACGCCCAATCTTAGGTAAGCACCTCCAATCCCCCTTTGTATTTCTCCTTTGAATTCTCTTAATTTTCCAAGCCTCTACACGCATCCCCTTGCTCCATTGATCACCCCTTGAGCTCTGCCTCATCTCCACCTGTCACGCGCTCACTTCGACCGTCATCCCTACACTCCATCGCCCTTAACCACTTTCGAACCAAATCCTCCGGGTTCGCCGGAGAAGACCCCCGGCCGTCACCTGCTTCGCCCCCTTACGGCTGTCCACATCACTTACCCACATCTCTACCTATGCTTCGGCTACGCAACTAAAGATGCATGTTCCCTATTCTTGAATGGCCGGAGAGCTCGCCGGAGTGTTTTTTGGTAAGCGCCATCTCCCTCACCGGAGCATTGAGAGATTTATCTACGGACTGCAGTAGCTTGATCAGATCATTTTCATCGTCACCAACAAGTCAAGAACAGTTGAGAATCTTCACCGACACTAGAGGGGAGCGGCAGATCTCAAGCTCCTTCACCGGAGTCCTGATCCCACCACCAATAGCAGATGAAGAAGGAGGAACAACGGCCGTCGGATGGTCCTCTCTAGGAGACCATCTGACGGCCCAGTTGGAGCCACGTCACGCCAGCAAATGCCTACAGCAGCCACCCGATCGCCATGATCGGATGGACCACGTTCGACCACGTGGCAACCATAGACCTCCTCCGAGCCTCAGCATCCGACCCATTAGGCTTGGAGCTTCCGAGCCTAAGTCAAGACTGCATCGAGCCTGAGCCTACCATCCGAGCCTAGCCGAAGCACCACGAGCCTCCTCCGAACCTCAGAGCAGTCCCGAGCCTGGAGAGCACGTGCACAACACGTGCCTTCTGGGAAATTTGCAAGGAGGACCTGTCGACTTCTCCATTTAGCAGACATGTCCTGACATCACGTGCCAACGACGTGTGTAATGGGTATTTTGCAGTTATGCCCTCGTGGGTTTCCATAATTGCAAAAATGCCCCTATGGGTGTGGGTTATTTACAGGAAAGGTCCCGTACTTTTCATATTTGCATTTTAGTCCCTTCCAGGGGCCTGTTTGTATTTATCCGTTCATGTTTTCTTGCATTTATGCCCTTGAATTCTTTCTTGTATATCTTGAGCACTGTATCTCTGTTTTAGTTGATTTCAGTTCCATTACGAAGCTTATTTGATGATCTTTTTAATGGCATACTCATTTCTTATTTCGGTCACAGTGATTTTTATGCATTATTTTAGTAGCCTTGTGTCTTTTAAAACTTGAACTGATGCCTTGTTTAAATTGTCCATCAAAACTGTCTTTTAAACTGAGTCTGAAATGAACTAAAGTTTCAAATTGCTCTGGATTTTTATTCCAGGCTTGTTTGCATTGCATTTCATTACCTTTAATTGCATGATTAAAATAAAGTAAAAAAATGCATGTTTAGTTTTATTTTAATGCATTGTCTTTTCTTATTGCATGATCTGACCTATGATTCTTTAACTCAACACTTTATCAATGAGTAGAAATCTAGATAATCCGAGAGAGGCTCGTGTCCCTGAGTTTGACTTTGGTTTCTTGCCAAGTAAATAAAAATATGACCATCTGCTTTCCTTGACACTTAGATGGTTTTTGATAGACCCAACTCGGCCCGACTGCAATGACATCTATCAAGTTTTAATTCCATATTATTAAAGGGCTGAATTTGCGGCTCATCAAATGGCGTCGTTGCCGGGGATACGACTCATTTCTTGTATTTTTTGGATTTTTATTTATTTAATTAAGTGTTTCTTTTTTTATGTCAAGTAGTCCATTTATCTTGCACTATAATTTTTTTTCTTTTCGATTGATCTCTAACCGTTGTTTTTGTGGCAGGGCCCTTGATGGTTCAAGGAGGCGAGGAGCAGGAGCAACCCGCTGTGAGGAGCCGCAGAAGCACGCTTGAAGCACATCAAGAAATAAAAAAATGTCATTTTGTATATCATTGTCTCATGTAATAATCGTCTTTTACAGCGGTCTTCGATTGAAGACTCGCGGTTGTAAAAGAACAAATATATGTAGGTGTGTGGGGATCGTCCCCACTTGAGTGTCGACCTAGGACCAGGCACGCGGCTCTTTGAGCATATTTTATTTTCTATTTTTTATGTGCTTTCTTGTAGGTAGGACACACGAAAAAAAATAGACGCATAAAATCCTGCTTCACTTAGCCAAATTTAATAGACATTATCCCCGCTGAAAGAAGCATGATTAGGTGCGGCTTTCTGATCGACTTGCATACATGAGTTTTGGTTTTTAAAAAAACAGCCCCAGTTTTTATGTATTTGCGCCAAATCACTGCATGTTTTATCGCTTAGCTTAGATCATGGTTTTTATCGATTACGTGGTTTTTTCTCGGTTTCCCCTCCTAGCTTGATCACCAAGGTTAATGGAAAATGGGAATGAACGGTAGAAGATGATTGCTTGATTTTGTGCTCACCTTAATTCAGTGACAACCATAAATAATAACCGGGACTGTTAATTGCAAGTCAACCAAAAATGAAGTAAATTTTTGTTTTGGGAGAGCAACACCCTCGTTTACGCATTGATTTTTACTTCATACTTTTCCTGCGTAAAACATCTAATGTCTTAATCACCAATAAAACCAACAAGATAATAAACCAACCTCGGTTGGTTTCATGTGTGAGTAAGTGAAATTGAAGGGTTTTTGCATGCTTGATTGAGCCATGTATTCTCCGACACACTCCCCAGAGTCTTAAAAACTCCATGTATCTCTGTAGATTCATCCACTCATCTGTACATCCATCCTTCTTCGTCGTTCACCTTGGGTCTCTCCCAACATCAAATCTCATCTTTATACTTAGGCTACTCTCAGCCTAAGTATAGGGGGGGGGACCCGAGTCCCTGTGATTTTCTCCACTCCTCTTTCCTTGCCTTTATACTTAGGTTATTTCTAACCTAAGTATGGGGGAGCCCTCCTTGGTTCCCGTATATTTCTGTATATTTAAATGGACCTATGGACTTGTATCATCTAGTGCTATGAGGACATAGCAAAGTTTAAGTATAGGGAGGTATACCGTATATACAGTATACTTACTTTAGCTATAATATGAAAAATTTGAAAAAATTAAAACTTTTTGGCTAAAGTATAATTCTTTGAACTAAGTGGACTCAATTATTTTCACGGCTTTTTCTATATTATGTTACACTATTTTTATAAAAATATTTTCGAAAATGATTTGAAAAGCGAGTTTCTCTTGTTTTGAAAATCTTTGAAAATGTTTTGAAAATTTTTCTGTGTGACATGGTTTGGAAAATTTCTTTCTCTTTTTAAGGAAAGTTGAGTCTAACTAGTGTTCTAACCTTCTATTAAAATAATCAATAAAAATGAGAAAATCCAAAAATCCTTTAAGAGTCATTAGTAACTACTAAGCTCAATTAAGTAGTCGTGTTTAGTGATGATTCGCCCTTAACAGAGTGGATGGTTTAGAGGACATCGCGTAAGGCCCCATCCTCAAGCAACGGGCTCCGGTCTGTACTTACATCCATACTGCCTGAATGCATATGCATGTACTTAATTGAGTTTAGGCAGTCCTAATATCTCTTGAAGCGTAAAAAAATGTTTTCGAATGAAGGAGTTGGATTAATCCTCTATTTTCACACTTCCACCCATGATCTAAAATGTTCAAGGAAACTCAGTTTATGAGGTCTTGAGATTTTAGGTTAACCAGCCTTAGCCATCAGGGTCTTAGACTTAATCATCCACATTCCCCTAGATTTCTAGATTTGCATGCTATATTTCATGCTTAATCTCAGACCATTAAGAATATGATCAGCACATCACGTGCACAACTACGGTTTTGATGAGATGAGTTGACTTTTCACCTGAGGGATTGGGATGAGGGATTCGAGTCTGGACTTGATCCAATGATGCTCGAGGATGGGATAAAATCTTTAAAGTCTTCATGAAACCTGAGTGTCAGCAACTTTAGCCAGTATGAGAACTTGGTTCTTATACTAATCTCTTGACATTGACCTATGTGCCAGGGTGTGAAATAAATAAAACTGTTGATCAGTGTGCGCCAACTCTTGGTAAAAGCAGTGGAGCTAGCCAAAAATTATACAAATCAATGAAATGTCAATGAAAGGCTCTCATTCCACGAAGTCAAATATCAAATATCTTCCACCAAAGGCAAGCGCTCCCAACCATTTCAAAGTGTCCACTTGGACCACCGCTATTAGGACCAGGAGTCGGGCTTGCACCAAAAAAGGGCTCTACATCGTAGATGTTAGAAGTCTGCGTGTCGAAGGTACGATAGGTACTCAAAAAAGACACACCCCGGTGTATTCCTAGGAAAACAAGTGCAGACGGCTCCAACTTCTCTTGACTGACGCACTGATCAACACTGAAAAAATGTGTTGCGTAAAAAGGCACTAGAGAGAATCCTTGTTCCAAGGAGAGGGAGAGAAGAAATGACACAATCCCATGCCCTCCATTACTGGCCATCCATCTTCATTTTTAAAGTCTGACAACTAAAGAGACGGTAGACTGAACGCAAGATTTGATTTATTCCCTAGTGTTGAGGATTGGGTCCTTAGGATAATTTTGTGGACCAAGACTTTGGGTGACGATTTGACTCTACTCTCGAAATTGCAGTCAACACTAAATTTCATATCGTTACTGTATATGTACATCAGAGAGAGTCTGGAGAATTAGAGAAATTGGGTGCCTCTTGATTAAGGCTAGGTTGAGCTCTAGAATTTTGAACCTCTAAAGTTGAGTAGACTTGAACGGATTGGATCATGTACTCACCTGCACAAGGGGGTTAATCCAGCTTATTCATTTTCTTTTATGCTCAGGGACGAGCATAGTTAAAGTATAGGGGGTGATGAAACTCGGTTTCATCATCATAATTTGTCTATTTTAAACCCCCTTGCTTAAATATGTGTAAATAAAAACCAGATAAAGTCTTGTAATTATCAGAGTCTTGAATAAACTAAAAATCACAAAAAATTGCAAAACTAAAATTCGTGGTATTTTTAGCCTAAAAAATACCCACAAAATTATTTTGTGTCTTCAGATGACCTCATTTCTATTTTTGATCAACGCAGAACTTGTAGATCTCATCGAGATCTACAACTTTCATGTTTTGAGTTTTCTCATATTTGGCCATTACCCCCTCATATCTAACATTTACTCTTGGAATAATCTGATTGGGCCACGTGGCCCTTTCTGGTTGAGCAACGTGGCCCCTTGCCCTTTGATCTATCCACCAGTCCTCTGAGCCGTTGGATCTCCTTCTGATCCAACGACTCCACTCTCTCCATGCACGCCTTTTTCCCTCACCGTCTGATCATCCCTATGCGTCATCACAACAGTCCGTTAGCGCCTCGCCCATAGCTTGCCACGTGGCGTGTTGTGCGCCTTCCGATCTCGTCTTTATCTCTATGATAACCATTGTCCACTACCGCTTAGATAACCACCATCCGATCATTCCCCACCTTTCATCTCATCCTTCGAACCCCGCCTTACCCGCCTTTCACCACGTGTCGCAGCCGCCGCCATCCGATCAATGTCTGAAGTTCCAATCCTCACCATCCAAATCCACGACTGACCTCAACCTTCCGATCGACCTCCAGATGTAATCTGGATCATCCGCCAGCACTCACTCCAGATCACGACACATGGTGACATATTGGCCCTTCGATCGTGCCGCCCTCGATCTCATTAGAACCACTTTTGTCGCTTCGATCCAGGCCATTAGATCTCATGATCCAAGGCAAAACATCATCGTCAACCTCGGGCTCCCCTCTCTCTCACATGTTCTCTACCTTGCATGAACACCTCACCCTTCTCATTTCTCCTGAGTCTTCGGCCTTCTTCTCCACTCGCCAACATTCCCATCTGAGTGCCTCATCATCCCTCTTCCTCGTGAATGCTTCCATTCCCCACGATTCCCTCTCCTTCAACCCATTCACCTAATGCAAACCACGATCCCACCACCTGAACCTCCGAACTTCGCCCTCAAATACACCCTATCCTCCGCCTGAAAAGCCCGTCCACCTATATGCGGGGCCCCGCCTAGATCTTCTCCTCCTCCCCATGATAGGGGGAGGAACGATCGAGGTGCGACGACAGCGCCAGCCCCCGTCGTCGACCCGCTGCCGTCTGTGGTGGTGTTTGCGGTGCTTTGAGCCTGCCAAGCTGCCCTGAATGGATGACGGGGTCCAGTGATGACCGGAGTGCCACCGGTACCCAACCCAAGCCGCCTCCGCTCCGCCCAATCTCAAGTAAGCACCTCAATTCTCTCTTTGTATTTCTCCTTTGAATTCTCTTAATTTTCCAAGCCCCTACATGCACCCCCATGCTCCATTGATCACCCCTTGAGCTCTGCCTCATCTCCACCTGTCAAGTGCTCACTCCGACCATCATCCCTACACTCCATTGCCCTTGACCACTTTCGAATTAACTCCTCCGAGTTTGCCGGAGAAGAGCCCCGATTGTCACCTGCTTCGCCCCCTTACGGTCGTCCACATCACTCACCCACATCTCTACCTATGTTTTGGCTACGCAACTAAAGATGCAGGTTCCCTAATCTTGAATGGCTGGAGAGCTCACCGGAGTGATTTTTGGCAAGCGTCGTCTCCCTCACCGGAGCAACGAGAGCTTTCTCTACGGACAACAGCAGCTTGACCAGATCGTTAGCATCGTCACCAACAAGTCAAGAACAGCTGAGAATCTTCACCGACACCAGAGGGGAGCGGTGGAGCTCGAGCTCCTTCGCCGGAGTCCTGATCCCGCCGCCAGCAGCAGATGAGGAAGGTAGAACAGCGACCGTTGGATGGTCCTCTCCAAGAGACCATCTGATAGCCCAGATGGAGCCATGTCACACCAGAAGACGCGTACATCAGCCACCCGATCGCCATGATCGGATGGACCACGTTTGACCACATGGCAACCCCAGAGCTCCTCCGAGCCTCAGCATCCGACCCATTAGGCTTGGAGCTCCCGAGCCTAAGCCGAGCCTGCATCGAGCCTGAGCCTACCATCCGAGCCTAGCCGAAGCACCACGAGCCTCCTCCGAACCTCAGAGCAGTCCCGAGCCTGGAGAGCACGTGCACAGCACGTGCCTTCTGGGAAATTTGCAAGGAGGACCCACCGACTTCTCCATTTAGTAGACAGGTCCTGACAGAAGGATATTGAGTATCCTTAAGCGCATCACGAAAGCGTGTTGATTGCATCGTATGCAATCGGAGCAACTAGTCGCACTAGTCACTAGATGCGGCGGAAATAAAAATTTTTAAAACTAAAGGTGAAACCACATGATCACGAGAACACTTCTCAGATCGTTTCATCAAACCATAAAGTATAAGGAATACCTCTTGGAGCGTGGTTGTGATCGCGAGATCCTAAACGAGAGATCCTCCTGTCTCAAGTCCGATCTACGAAGAACGCAACTTGCAGGCACGATGATGAGTCGCATCCTTCCCACAATCTTTGATGAAGTTCCAAGCGTCGAAGGCGAAGGCAAGATGCTCTCCTTCTCAGTATGCAAAGTGGATGGCCACATGAAATTGAGAGAGAGAGCCCACACGAGAGAGAGAGAGAGTAGTAGTAGTCTTCTATAACTCTAGATGATGTACCTTGGAAGGCTACCCTGGCCCTCCTTTTATATTAGTTTAGGATCCAATGGATCTCAATCCATGGGACACATGGATCCAACGGCCAGGCTTGGTCCAAGTAAATTCAATTGCTTTAATTACTGTTGGTTAAAACCAACACCATTTATTTATGATTAAATTAAATATATGTTGAAACATTATCAACACATTTTTAATTTAACATAAATAAATTAGGTGAGAGATTAATCATCATAATAAAATGGAGATAATATTGCCTCCTAAAAACAAGGGGCGTCACCCATGACTTTTTCATGGGTGACTCCACCTCAAAAATGGTGGATTTATTATTCCTTTTTATTATATTATATTATCTCTCAATTATCACAAAAATATCCACCAAATTAATTATAATTTGTGAATATTTCAATCATACCATTGAAAATTATGCGAGTCATATTCACATCCCAAACTAATTTGCAAACGACATTTCCAATTAATTAACAAATGTGAATCTAATCCACATTTAATAATTAACAAATGTTATTTACTAAATTTCTCTCTCTCGAATATTATAGATCATATTTACAATACACAAGTATTATCGATAGTAATATCCACATTATCTTATCCTCGATAATTAAATCCCATTTAATTATCTTGGATAATCATTCTCACAATATGAATCATATTCATATTAAGCTTGATAATAAAATCTCATTTAATCATCTAGTTCTTCTTGCTTGGATATGAATTTCATCAAATGAATTATTCTCAAACCCTTTCAAGAATAATGTGCTTTCTCCGCAGATACTTGGAGATAAGGACAGGGCGATTGTATTGTTCCATGTATAGTGACTTGGATATTGAGATCTTATCTCAAACCCAGATCGTACGAACCTCCCACAGATGCTTGATTAAATCAAGACCGCAAATCTAATCTTCATTGCATCTGAATCTCATTCAGACCAATGTCCAACACTTGGACTAAGATCAGATTGCTTCTCTACTGGAAGGAGTCACTAAAATCCAGACCTGTTTCATCACTCCCTCGGAATGGAAGCATCATGGATATACAATCGTTTATGATCACATCACCCTCAGGTATTCCCAATACCTGTACATCCTGCATACTAGAAGACCCATGGTCAACCCGAAGATCAAGATCAATTTTACACTGTCTTCTTCAAGGTTTGATCACTAAGTTTCTCAATCTTTGTCATTGGGAGTTGGTATTGATCATATGCTTTCCCAAAGCATATATCATACCTTCAAATTCATGTCATGCTTCCAAAGCACGACGACCATGCATGGAATTAGATCGGTGCCAATATCTCATGAGTGAGCAAATGTCTTCCGGTTCATAAGTGAACCTGTATGATCCCTTTAAGAGATCGTATTGCTCATATGCCCTTATATGCACACCAGCTCATCGGTGTATAAACCTTGGTTAGGTCATCAACCTATTGGTCTGTCAATTGTACACAATCAGACATATAGCAATACATTTGTCTCCAGTCAGAGGATGCGTGCCTATGTTGTGACAGCATTCAACATAGGACTTTGGTTATCCTGATCTTGTTAAGTCAACCCATTGACCTAACTAATATGACACCTCTGTATCACTATTCCTATGCAGAGGACCTGCATCGAGAGGTCGTTCAGACATCAGCCTATGTGAGAAAAGGATTGCCGTCTCCTACTCAGGCTGGAGATCTTCTCTTAACAATCATTTGACGGTGCTTGACGAGTCCTCTATCTAACTCCTTAGATACTCATCCAAACTCCAGCCTCTATGATTCATTTAATGAATCAATAGATATATGATTATCAAGATGTCCATGGTACATAACCCTAATTGTAAAGAGGGACCTTATAGTGCATTCATTTATATAATTTCAGAAAGGGGGTGAAACAATAATAACTTTTACTGATAAATATAAATATTACAATAAAATTTATTGTAAGAATGGTTCGCCCAGGGCTCACATGTCTAACAATCTCCCACTAGCCCTCAGAACCATTCAGGTACAATCTGTAAACCCATATTCATTACATGCTTGTCAAAAACCTTCTTGTGTCAGAGGTTTGGTAAGAGGATCAGCAATGTTGTAGGCAGAGGCCACCTTGGTGATGATGATATCACCAAGCTTTTGAATCTCCCGAATGATGTGGTATTTCCTTTCCACATGCTTGCCCTTTTGATGGCACCAGGGTTCCTTTTCTTGGGCAATGGCTCACAGAGTAACGAGACGGGAGTATCAGAGCAAACTACACCAAGCTCCAAGATGAACTTGCACAACCACACTACCTCCTTTGCAGCATACGATGCGGCAATGTACTCGGCTTCTGTTGTTGAATCTGTCGTAGTGTCCTGCTTCTTGCTTCTCCAGCTCACAGCACCACCGTTCAACAAGAATACAAACCCTGATGTCGACTTTCGATCATCAATATACGACTGGATGTCTGAATCTGTATATCCCAAGACTTCAAGATCACCATCCCCATAGACCAAGATGTAATCTTGCGTCCGTCTTAGATATTTGAATATGTTCTTTACTGCATTCCATTGTTTCTCTCCATAGCAAGATTGGTAACGACTTACCACTCCCACTGCATGGCAGATGTCTGTCCTAGTACACATCATGGCATACATTAGGCTTCCCACAGCTGATGCGTAAGGGCATCCAACCACGGCTTTCTTTTCCTCAACACTTTGAGGAGCCATCCCTTTGGACAAATGGATACCATGTCCTAAGGGGAGGAATCCTTTCTTGGAACTATGCATACGGAATCGTTCAAGAATCTTCTTGATGTATACATGTTGTGATAATCCCAATATTCTCTTTTCTCGGTTTCTGAACAACTTCAGGCCTAAGATGTAAGAGGCTTCTCCAAGATCTTTCATCTCGAAGGTATGGGATAGGCAAATCTTCACACTGGTCATCATTCCTGTATCATTCCCAATGATAAGGATATCATCTACGTAAAGCACGATGAACACAATGGCGCTCCCACTAAGCTTCTTATACACACAAGGTTCATCAGGATTTTGCACAAAATCATAACTCTTCATGGTTTCATCAAATCTGATGTTCCAGCTACGAGAATCTTGTTTGAGCCCATAGATGGATTTCTTCAGCTTGCATACTTTACCACGCTCAACTATGAAGCCCTGGGGATGCTCAATATAGATATCCTCCTTGAGGTATCCATTGAGGAAGGTTGTCTTGACGTCCATCTGCCAGATGTCGTAATCAAGAGATGCAGTTATAGCTAGCAGTGTCCTAATGGACTTAAGCATGGCCACGGGAGAGAACATCTCATCGTAGTCGATGCCTTCTCTCTGTGTGTAGCCCTTGGCTACGAGCCGTGCATTGAAAGTCTCTACTTTCCCATCAGGTCCCCTATTTCTCTTGAAGATCCATTTATATCCAATGGGTTTTACCCCTTTGGGTGGATCCTCTAGGGTCCATACACCATTCTTATGCATGGAGTCAATCTCTGACTTCATTGCTAGCATCCATCTATCCATGTCATGATCCGTGAGTGCTTCATAAAATGAAGAAGGATCACTGTCAGTTTCAGCATACACATGGAATCCATACCTTTCAGGTGGTGCAACCACCCTTGAACCCCTTCGAAGAGGTATGGGTGTTTCATCTTCGTTCATCTCTTCAGTTTCTGGTTCAGGAATCTCAGAATCCTCAGGGGATTCAATGAGTTCCTCTACTTCAATCCTGTCTTGACCTTTAAGGAAATCATCCTCCAGAAATTTCACATCCCTAGAGATAAAAACCTTTTGGGTCTCACGGTCATAAAGCTGGTATCCAATACCATCTTTAACATACCCATTGAAGTAGCACTCACAAATACGAGATTCTAGCTTACTTGCATCCACGTTCTTCGCATGGACCAAGCTACCCCAAACCCTCAAGTGTTTAACACTAGGCTTTGTACCATACCAGATCTCGTGAGGAGTCTTTGGTATCGACTTGCTAGGAATCTTGTTCAGGATATAAATCGCAGTCTCTACTGCATATCCCCAGAAACTAAGAGGTAAATGTGCTTTGCTCATCATTGAACGGACCATGTCCATGATGGTCTTGTTGCGTCTTTCAGCAACACCATTTAGTTGGGGAGTTCCAGGAGGAGTGAGATTGGATACAATTGCATTCTCTTTAAGGTATTCCTTGAATTCATCTGAGAGCTACTCACCACCTCGGTCAAACCGAATTCGTTTGATCTTACTATCGGTTTGGTTCTCAACCAAAGCCTTAAACTCTTTGAACATTTCGTAGGTTTCAGATTTATGACGTAGTAGGAAGATAAACCCGTATCGCGAATGGTCATAAATAAACGTCAAATAATATCGATATCCATTTCTAGTCGTGGTACTGAAGGGACCACATACATCAGTATGTATTAGGTCAAGAATACCTTCACATCTCGTAACCTTGTTACGGAAAGGTGTTTCGGTCATTTTACCTCGAATGTAATGCTCGCAGGTAGGTAAAGATTAAACCAGTAGAAAATATAAAGGTCCATCCTTTATCAATCTATTGATCCTATCAACAGATAAATAACCGAGCCTTTGATGCCAAATCATATTCGAATGATTTCCATCCTCCATGGATCTCTTGGGGTTTTTATTATTAGTGGCAGTGACATTCATGACACATTCATCAATGCACAATTCATAGAGTCCACCAGAAGTCAAAATACCATCCGCAATATATTTATCATAACAGTTTATGATTAATTTATTACTGAACAAGAAGGAGTATTCATGTCTAACAAGCTTAGATATAGATATCAAATTCCTCCTGACTTCAGGTACATAAAGATACTCTTTAAGTACTATGACTCGACCACTAGATGATGATAGTCTGCAGGTCCTGATGGCGACTGCTGCAACACTTGCATCAGATCCCATCTGGATGACTATCTCCCCTTGCTCCAGATTCCTAGTTTCCTGAAACAAATGCAACGAATTGCATACATGAATAGAAGCACCAGAATCTACAACCCAACTTCCTTCTCGTCCAACGAGAAAGCTAGTTTCAATGATGAAAGTAGATTTCATACTTGCTGGGGCTTTACCTTTGTCAACAAACTTGAGGTAATCTGGGCAATTACGCCGCCAGTGCCCCAGCTTCTTGCAGTGGTGACAGACATCGGACATTTTCGATGTCATCAGTGTGGAAGCACTAGAAGACGAACCAACTCCTTGATTCTTCTTCTTTCTCTTTGTGGCCGAGCCCTTCTGAGAACCTTGCTTCTGCCCGCGCTTTCCTCTCACCTGTGCAACCATTGCACTAGCAGAGGGGTTGTCCTTCTTCATGATGTCTTCCGCAGACTTCAATGCATCTAATAGCCTAGCGTTAGTGAAGTCGCCTTTGTTCATGTGGTAAGACACAACAAAGTTGTTGAAAGACTTAGGGAGCGACAGGAGAATGAAATCAGCTTGCATTTCAGAATCCAAGTAGGCTCCCAGGGTTTCCAGCTCAGAGAGGTACCCAAACATTTTGAGTACGTGTTCTCTGACAGAGGTCCCTTCCTGCATCTTGCAGCGAATAAGTTCATTCATCACATTGTAACGCTGTGTGCGGTTTATGTCACCGAACATTTCCTTCAGATTCAGCATAATCTCTTTGCAAAGGTTCATTTCCACATGTTGCTTTTGAAGCACATTGGACAATGACCCAAGGATGTAACACCTTGCCATATTATGGTCTTCATCATATTTCTCATTATATGATTTATCATCTGCAGTCTTTGGGCCTGTTTGGATACTGGGTTGGAGTGGGTTGGGTTATCCCCCACCTGCCTGGGATGGGGATGTGGATATCCTGATTGTAATAGTAGGTGTTTGGTTGCAGGGGTGGGTTGGGGTATTTTCCAATTACTGCCGTGTTCCAAATTTGTATTAATTTTTTAGCCCTTAAACTTTCAGCAGTCTTTGAAAAAGGCCTAACATTCACGCTTTAGCCCCTTTACTTTCGTTTTTTAACATAATGGCCCTTCCACGTGTTCCCTCGTGTGCCTATCCACGTGAGTAGAGTTCCAATTTGCAGAGTGAACCCTTGAGAGTCTTCATATTCCCTTTTTGGTCCACCAAATAGTCAATATATTGTCAGTAATGTCAACGTTTCCAAGTGCAACATAAACATGAGAGGACATCAATATAACAACCAGCAATTTTTGTTCTAAATGACGTGTAAAAGTTTATAGAAGCCCGTCAATGTTCTAAACTTGAGAGGACATCAATAGAAGAACCAGTTAAATCCGTTTTTTGCCATAAACAGGAACCATTCTTAGGCCATCACCGATACAATACGATAAGTTCACAAAACATAACAGACCGACTCCCCTCAGATTCGGCCTTGACGTAACCTGTAATTCGGTGATATAATTAAGTTGCATTATCAAAATTTGCAATAGAATTTGCATTCAAAGAGCAAGTATGAAGTCTAGCAACGCATGCCTTGTCAGTATATGCAATAAAACCTGTAACATAACCTGCAAGTAAGGTGTTAGTATATACCAAATAACCAACGTGGAAACCTGCAAACCTGCAACGTGGAAATATCCAAGCAAGTACGTATATATAGGAAAGGATAATGTAAAGTCTAGCAACGCATTAAAGATAACATAAAGGTTGTCCCATGACAGTAGATAAGCTAACGACCTAGGAGCATAACGTAAATGTTGTCCAATGTCGAATCAAGTACTCTAGATTAGACATAGTGTTGGAAATGCGAGCCCACGGCGAGCCATTATGCAATAAATGTTATTGCAATTCACTCCTTAATCTGAAATGAAGAATACATAATTTGCAAAATAGGTCCCTTAGTACAATTAGGGTTATGTACCATGGCCATCTTGATGATCATACAGCTGTTGATTCAACTATTGAATCATAGAGGCTGGTGCTTGAATGAATATCTAAAGAGTTAGATTGAGGACTCATCAAGCACCATCAGATGATTGTTAAGAGATGATCTCCAGCCTGAGTAGGAGATGGCAATCCTTATCTCTGAAGGCTGATATCTGACCGACCTCTTGATGCAGGTCCTCTGCATAGGAATAGAGATTCGGAGGTGTCAGATTAGTTAGGTCAAAGAGTTGACTTAACGAGATCGAGATAACCAAAGTCCTATATCGTATGCTGTCAGGATATAGGCACGCATCCTCTGACCGGAGACAGATGTGTTGCTATATGTCTAAGTATGTACATTTGGCAGACCAATAGGTTGATGACCTAATCAAGGTCTACACACCGGCGCGCTGGTGTGCATATAAGGGCATATGAGTAATACGATCTCTCAAAGGGATCATACAGGTTCAGTTACTGAACCGGAAGACATGAGCTCACTCATGAGATATTGGGAAGAATCAAATTCCGTGCGCACGGTCGTCTCGCTTTGGAAGCTTGACTGAATTTGTAGGTTTGATATATACTTTTGGAAAGTATAAGATCAAGACCTAGGTATGATATATGCTTTTGGAAAGTATATGATCGATACCGACTCCCAATGATCGAATGAGAAACTTACTGATAAAACCATGAAGTAGACAGTATAAAGTTGATCGAATACTTCAGGTTTAGTCTGAGTCTTCCAGTATGCAGGATGTACAGGTATTGGGAATACCTGAGGGTGATGTGATCATAAACGATTGTATAACCATGACGCTTCCATTCCTAGGGAGTGATGAAACGGGTCTGGATTTTAGTGACTCCTCTCAGTAGAGAAGTGATCTGATCTTGGTCCAAGTATTGGACATTGATCTGAATGTGATTCAGATACAATGAGAAGATTAGATTTACGGTCTTGATTTAATCAAGCATCTATGGGAGGCCCGCGATCTGGATTTGAGATACGATCTCAATATCCATGTCACTATACGTGGAACAATACAATCGCCCTGTCCTTATCTCCAAGTATCTGCGGAGAAAGCGCATTATCCTTGAAGGAGTTCATGGATAATTCTATTGTTGATATATGTATCCGAGCATTGAGAAAATGGATAATTAAATGTGATTTAATTATCATGAGTAATATGAATTTGATTCATATTATAAAGAGAGTTATCTTAGATAATTAAATGAGATTTAATTATCAAAGATGTAAATAATGTGAATGTGATTCATATTATTTGGACACAAGAGAATAGAGATCCAAGATGATTAAATATGATTTAATTATCATGGATATGAATAATGTGGATAGCAATATCCATATCAGTCATATATATTATAAATGTGATTTATAATATATAAGAGAGAGCTATTTGTAATTTACATTTGTTAATTAAATGTTAATGTGAATTGGATTCACATTGGACATCAAATTGAAAATGTAATTTACATTTTGTTTTGGGTTGTGAATGTGATTCACAAATTTCCAATGGCATGATTGTAATGTTCACAAAATAAATTGGATTTATTTTTGTGAAATAATTTGCAACAAAAGTTGTTGCAAATATTGGAGAGAATCATGAGATAATATAATCTCATGTAATAGGAAAAGGGAGCTCCCTTCCTAAAAAGGAGAGGGGACGGCCACAATTCCCATAAGGAATTGGTGGCCGTCCACCCTCCTTATGGAAGGAGGCTTGCCTCCTTTCCTATTTCTCCATTGGAGATTAATTTGATATAAAATCAAATTATATTTATTGTATATTTGATTTTTTATTAAATTAATTGTTGTTGTGTTTTTAGCAACAAATCATGACCATTGAAAGAAACACAAATTGATATGGACCATTGGATTTGTGTTGACACATGGATTGAGATCCATGGATCCCAAAACCCTATAAAAGGAGAGGCACCCCATTGCTCTTCTTGATACATAAGTTGAGGCAACAAATCTCTCTCTCTCTCTCATTCTCTCTACACGTCCTCTCTCCATCTCTCTCATGTGGCCGTCCACCATGGATGCCCTAGAGAGGTTCTCCATCGCCGCGGCATCGCCGTTATGCTGCCCGATGGTTTGCTCGTGGATCTCCGTCTCCTTCGGTGCGCCCCGCTCGTGAAGAAGACATCGGATCTCGTGTGTCGAGATCAGGAGATCCGCCGCTTGGATCATCAACATGGATTGCGAGAAGCACGCGGTTCATCCCCGCGCTCGCAAGCGTCTCCTCCGTTGGATCGGACTTGAGACAGGAGGTCTCTTTGTTTAGAGACTCGATCGCAACCACGCTTCAAGAGGTAAACCTAATACTTGTTTGTGGTTTAGACGAAACGATCCGAGAAGTGTTCTTGGATCATGTGGTTTCGTCGCAAGAAAATTTTTTAATTTCCGCTGCATAGAACAACTAGTGCGACTAGTCGTTCTTCGTCGTATTCGATGCGACGCTCACGCTTCCGTGATGCGCTTGAGGATCTAACCATATCCTTCAAGTGGTATCAGAGCCTCAGGTTGGTGGTTTTGGATACGATCCATAAACCAAGGACGACTTGGGTTCATTAGGGTTTGCGAAAGTTTTCTTGCATTTCATTTTCGCATCTCTGTTTTGATATTATTTTAGGCACTGTTTAAATTGTTTAAACACGAAAATAATATTTGGATTTTATTCCCCATTAAATAAGGAAACCGTAGGATCTGAGTTTACGTGATTTCGATTCCGTTTGCTCTAGATATGCTCATTTTAGTGAACATGTATCCACTGTTTCGGGGACTGCGGATCGTGACGTAATTAAGATGTTAATTGCGGATTTGATACGCCTTGAATGCGTGCAAATCACTTGGGTTCTGTTGTAAATCAAGTTAGCAAACTTTAGAAATTTACTTTGCTTAATTTGGATTTAAATTGATTGAGATATGATATTTTTAGTAAGTGAGGGTCACTGCTGAAAATACTTTCCTAATCAAGAACCTAGTGATTGTCATTTAATTAAGTAGTGAAATTAAATTGTTTAATTTCCTGGAATAATTATGCATAAATATTTGTGAAATATTTAATAATAATTATGTCCTTAAATGACTTTGCCCTAACCAACAAATGATTAGATGTGATCTAGATCAAGATTGGTTACATGATCTACATGATCAACATTCCAACAAACATGTTGCTTGAATAGGACTTGGGATTTGTTTAGCAAATCTCATTATAATGTTAATCAAAAATGTTTTGATTATTACTATATGGTACAATTTCGGTTGAAGAACCGATGATCATCTCAAGTACAAATTAATCAATTTGGCATTATCCTTTCCCGAGGCGGATATGGTGCCTAGTCGGAGAGCATTGGGGTTGCGGGTTGCAACGTATGTGGTCCGTCCCACTCTCGTCGGTACTGGCCATGACAGCGGGTAGGGCCGGGATAATGTCCGAGGGATTAAGATGTATTTTTCTAATTATTAAAATTCGAAATAATACGTATTTGAGATAATAACATTATTCAAGTAACTATTAAAATGTTTGTTGGATATTAATTGGATCATTAATTTAATATTATTAGATTAATTGGAATCCAATTAAGATTGAAATACTCTAATATTATTAGAGTTAATAATTCCCTTGGAAGAATTAATTATGTGAATGTGATTCACGATAATTAATTAAAATTTGAATATGAGGTGGAGGATCACATAAGTGACATCCATGGTCGCCCGTCAAGGCGAAGGGTTCCGTCGCCAGGGATTGTATGTGGGAGACGCCTGTCCGAAGTGACAGCTCCTGTATGCAAGCGCATCTGGATCGGACTCTTTGCTTCTCGAAAGAGTAAGGCCGTATACGTAGTGACCCCAATATCGGATCCTCATATTATTGGGGCGATATTGGATTGCGTATAGCGAGTACTATTCCTGTTGACGGTTGGTTCAATTAACGACGGGTCAACATCGCCTTAGGGGTGGTGGGCTCGGGTGTTAAAGACCGAATTGGGAAATGCAAGTTGGACTTGCAAAGCGGAATGTGTTCCCGCTTCTTTTTATCCGAGTTGCAGATTCTCATATTATTGGGATGTAACAAAGATAAGGAAGGAGATCCCAGATCTTGTTGAGATATAATGGTAAGTATATCTCTTACATTGAAAGTGATTAAGGGAATGAACTTTCAATGTTGACAAGGCAAGACAACTTTGATATAAAATCCTAAATCAAAGTAAAATATATATATTTATATATTTATGCAATTTTCTTATTTCAGATAATCCTTCATTAAAACCCACTCAATGATATACTCAATAATAACCAGTGAAATATCTTGGATTGGACTCATGATCCAGATATTGTACTTGCAGTTGGACACATAATGTATGTGGTTGCAATGAGCAAGTTTCCTCATAATAATGAGGAATGACAATTAAATAGATAATAAGACTACAACCCTAGGGTTTGTATGTCTCTATAGTCTTGATCTCTCATCGGATGTACTTTGGAAGTGACATGTCGATGATGATCGCAATTGTCAAATAATCCTTATAAAATTTATGAAGATATTCTGGCATACATATGTGCTCTTGACATTTAACATGAATGAGATGGTTCACTGCATCATGCAGAATGGTGGCTCTATAAGAGATGATGTATTCAAATTGTTTGAGTACCAAACTGAACCTATGTTTTAAGAGTTTAGATGGATGTAGATGATGAGTGTCATCATTCTACTATCTATACTCTGGTCATTCATGAAGCTTCATAATATTCATATTGTATGAATTTAATGAAGCATGTATAAATGTTGAAATGCTCTTACATAAGAGATCCTTAGTCTTAAGCAATGGTTGCTTATAGATAAAGGGAGCGCAGTGGAAGCATGGGTTGGACCCGAGTAAGAAGTATGGTCAAAGAGTTGACTATACATCTATGACTTCCATATTTCATCCGAAGAGTTGGATGAATGCCAATACTGCAATAAGTTGATGTGTTGATAGTATGACTATCAAGTCTATCTAGAATCCTTAGAGAAGGACTCGGATGGAGCATCAGATTAATCTACATAAATCATTGATAAGATAAAGTCAAATAATTGTATCTCAATCTTCTGATGACATTTGCAATAGGTTGCATATGTTTTAGAAGATTGGAAAATTTGATCTTAAAGGTTTATAGTTATCTACATGGATATTGATGCAATTGTTGCAACAATCTCTGTTGGATTGATAGACTTGTTAATTTCAGTGGGAGAGTCCTTAGTCTTAGAGAATGTCTCTATGACCTAGATATAAGAATACACTCATTGTTTATTTCTAAATGTTGGAAATAAACATGAATTCTGAGGTAGAACTATCATAAAAAGTTATGATGGAGATATTTAAGATAGTAATCTAAAATCTAGTGGACTTCACTAAATTAGAAAATTAATGAATGGTTCATTAACATTTCTAAATACTGAAATTAAACCTTAAGATCAATAGGAGGATGAAGATCATTTGACAATGATCTAGCATCAAGCCTTGGACATTTGTCTTATGATTTGATCAATAGACTAGTAAGAGATGAAACTTTAGAATGTCTAAAATTTCGAAACTTACATACTTATGAATATTGTATTCAAAGAAAAATGTCAAATACACCCTTCTTAGAGAAAGGTGTAAGATGTCAAGGTATTCAGGATCTCATACATATTGATGTATGTAGATCATCTATATCATAGTAAACATTATGGATATGTGATATCTGTTGATGATTATGTATGATATGAGATTTCTTCTCTTCACCTAACAAACCTTTGAAATGTTCAAAGATTTCATTATTTTTGGTTTAAAACCAAAAGTTTGAAGGAAGATAAAATGAATTTGATCTAATCTAGGTAGCAAGTACCTGTTAGATAAATTCAAAGAATACCTTATAGAGATATGAATATCATTTCTATCTCAATCCTCCTAACACACCTTAACTCAATAGAGTTATAGGCAGATACAATTGGATCATGTGTGACATGATCTTATCAATGATGAATTTTAGCATAATTATCCCTTAGTTTCCAGGTATATATGTGTAGTAGAGACTACAACGTATATCCTTAATAAGGTTCCATGCAAGATGGAATCTAGCACTTGAGAGTGCTGCTTCATTAGGAAAATAAAGGATGGTATTGGATACCTACTTTATGACCTTGAGATTCTTGAAATATCTCATCTCTGAGAATGTGATTCTTGGAGGTTGAGACTCTTGAGAATCAAGATAAAAATGAAGTGTAGGAACTCATTTAATCTTGAAAAGATAATGAGGCTCCTAAAATTGGAAACTAAAAGGATAATTGAAGATGAAACACTAAAACCTCTTCAAATAAGTTTGAGGATGGATTCCATGTGTCAGAGAAATCTGACAATGATCGAACTTCATGTGATGAAGCTTCTGAAGATCATAGCATGGATAGATGGATGTTAGCAATAAAAGTCTAATGTAGACTTCATGTACAAGTGTTGTATATGGACCCTCGAGGATCCACCTATATGGGTAAGACCCGTAAAGGTGTAAATGGATCTTCAAGAGAAAGGGAACCTGAAGAGAAGGTACATACCTTCAAAGCATAGTTCGTAGCAATGAGCTACACATGGAAGAGAAGACATTGCTTGCAATGAGACTTGCTTTTTCGGTGAACATGCTTAAAATCATCAGAATATTGCTAACCTTAGCTACACAACTTGACTATTGCATCTTCGAGATGTAAGTCCAGATTGCATTCCTCTATGAATATCTCTCTGAAGATATTCACATGAAGTAGCCCCAGGGCTTCATGGTTGAGGAAAGCAAGGTGTGCAAGATAAGGAATCCATCTAAGGACTCAAATAAGCTTCTTTGAGATGGACCATAAGATTTGATGAAATTATAAATGTTATGATTTCAAATAAAAATCTTGATGAGCCATGCGAAGCTTAGTGGGAGTGCCTATGTGTTCATTGCGCTAAATATAGATGATATCCTGATCATTTAAAATGATATAAGGATAATAATAAATGTTTTATAATCTGGTTATTCCATATCTTGAAATATGATTTCAAAGATACCTCTTAGATCTTAGTTCTGAAATTGTTCAGAAGCCAAGAGAAGAGGATAATTGGACTGTCACATTTGTAGTATACCTTGGACATATTCTATTCATAGAAATTCCAAGAAAGGCTTCTAACCCTTAAGATATGGTACTGACCTATCTTAAGGGATAGCACCTCAAAGAGTTGAGGAAGTAAATGCTACAACAACTTGCACTTGTGCATTAGTTACGAGAAGCTGAGTGTATGCTAGAGTGTACAAATACCAGATGTCTATCATGCAGTGGGAGTAGTAAATTGTTACTAATCCTACTGTAGAGATAAAACACTTGATTGCAGTAATAACAAAATCTTCATAGATGAGGAGATTTTTGAGATAGTAATCTCAAAGTCTTGTCTTCAAAAGTTTAAGACCATGTAGATAGTGATCTATAAAGGTCTAAACTTTAGATACCTTAGGAGATAGAGATCTCCGGGAATGAAGGTATTCTAATAAGGATTATGGGGATACTGGTTATGATGTCAGGGACACTGTAACCAACTAGATTGAGTATTGGTTGCATGAGATGCAACATTCGCATTAGATGCGAGCACTGTTACTGGGGATATGCAAGTGCCGTAAAAGGACTTGGCATAGTCTCGCGGGAACAGAGTGACTGATCAGCTTACCTAGCTATTTTCTAAATAGCCTATGATTGTCACATGAGTGCGGGTTTAAATGATTAGCCCATTAATGGCTCTTTGGGCTAGTGGGAGATTGTTGGAAATGCGAGACCACGGCGAGCCATTATGCAATAAATGTTATTGCAATTCACTCCTTAATCTGAAATGAAGAATACATAATTTGCATAATAGGTCCCTTAGTACAATTAAAGTTATGTACCATGTCCATCTTGATGATCATACAACTGTTGATTCAACTATTGAATCATAGAGGCTGGTGCTTGAATGAATATCTAAAGAGTTAGATTGAGGACTCATCAAGCACCATCAGATGATTGTTAAGAGATGATCTCCAGCCTGAGTAGGAGATGGCAATCCTTATCTCTGAAGGCTGATATCTGACCGACCTCTTGATGCAGGTCCTCTGCATAGGAATAGAGATTCGGAGGTGTCAGATTAGTTAGGTCAAAGAGTTGACTTAACGAGATCGAGATAACCAAAGTCCTATATCGTATGCTGTCAGGATATAGGCACGCATCCTCTGACCGGAGACAGATGTGTTGCTATATGTCTAAGTATGTACATTTGGCAGACCAATAGGTTGATGACCTAATCAAGGTCTACACACCGGCGCGTTGGTGTGCATATAAGGGCATATGAGTAATACGATCTCTCAAAGGGATCATACAGGTTCAGTTACTGAACCGGAAGACATGAGCTCACTCATGAGATATTGGGAAGAATCAAATTCCGTGCGCACGGTCGTCTCGCTTTGGAAGCTTGACTGAATTTGTAGGTTTGATATATACTTTTGGAAAGTATAAGATCAAGACCTAGGTATGATATATGCTTTTGGAAAGTATATGATCGATACCGACTCCCAATGATCGAATGAGAAACTTACTGATAAAACCATGAAGTAGACAGTATAAAGTTGATCGAATACTTCAGGTTTAGTCTGAGTCTTCCAGTATGCAGGATGTACAGGTATTGGGAATACCTGAGGGTGATGTGATCATAAACGATTGTATAACCATGACGCTTCCATTCCTAGGGAGTGATGAAACGGGTCTGGATTTTAGTGACTCCTCTCAGTAGAGAAGTGATCTGATCTTGGTCCAAGTATTGGACATTGATCTGAATGTGATTCAGATACAATGAGAAGATTAGATTTACGGTCTTGATTTAATCAAGCATCTATGGGAGGCCCGCGATCTGGATTTGAGATACGATCTCAATATCCATGTCACTATACGTGGAACAATACAATCGCCCTGTCCTTATCTCCAAGTATCTGCGGAGAAAGCGCATTATCCTTGAAGGAGTTCATGGATAATTCTATTGTTGATATATGTATCCGAGCATTGAGAAAATGGATAATTAAATGTGATTTAATTATCATGAGTAATATGAATTTGATTCATATTATAAAGAGAGTTATCTTAGATAATTAAATGAGATTTAATTATCAAAGATGTAAATAATGTGAATGTGATTCATATTATTTGGACACAAGAGAATAGAGATCCAAGATGATTAAATATGATTTAATTATCATGGATATGAATAATGTGGATAGCAATATCCATATTAGTCATATATATTATAAATGTGATTTATAATATATAAGAGAGAGCTATTTGTAATTTACATTTGTTAATTAAATGTTAATGTGAATTGGATTCACATTGGACATCAAATTGAAAATGTAATTTACATTTTGTTTTGGGTTGTGAATGTGATTCACAAATTTCCAATGGCATGATTGTAATGTTCACAAAATAAATTGGATTTATTTTTGTGAAATAATTTGCAACAAAAGTTGTTGCAAATATTGGAGAGAATCATGAGATAATATAATCTCATGTAATAGGAAAAGGGAGCTCCCTTCCTAAAAAGGAGAGGGGACGGCCACAATTCCCATAAGGAATTGGTGGCCGTCCACCCTCCTTATGGAAGGAGGCTTGCCTCCTTTCCTATTTCTCCATTGGATATTAATTTGATATAAAATCAAATTATATTTATTGTATATTTGATTTTTTATTAAATTAATTGTTGTTGTGTTTTTAGCAACAAATCATGACCATTGAAAGAAACACAAATTGATATGGACCATTGGATTTGTGTTGACACATGGATTGAGATCCATGTATCCCAAAACCCTATAAAAGGAGAGGCACCCCATTGCTCTTCTTGATACATAAGTTGAGGCAACAAATCTCTCTCTCTCTCTCATTCTCTCTACACGTCCTCTCTCCATCTCTCTCATGTGGCCGTCCACCATGGATGCCCTAGAGAGGTTCTCCATCGCCGCGGCATCGCCGTTATGCTGCCCGATGGTTTGCTCGTGGATCTCCGTCTCCTTCGGTGCGCCCCGCTCGTGAAGAAGACATCGGATCTCGTGTGTCGAGATCAGGAGATCCGCCGCTTGGATCATCAACATGGATTGCGAGAAGCACGCGGTTCATCCCCGCGCTCGCAAGCGTCTCCTCCGTTGGATCGGACTTGAGACAGGAGGTCTCTTTGTTTAGAGACTCGATCGCAACCACGCTTCAAGAGGTAAACCTAATACTTGTTTGTGGTTTAGACGAAACAATCCGAGAAGTGTTCTTGGATCATGTGGTTTCGTCGCAAGAAAATTTTTTAATTTCCGCTGCATAGAACAACTAGTGCGACTAGTCGTTCTTCGTCGTATTCGATGCGACGCTCACGCTTCCGTGATGCGCTTGAGGATCTAACCATATCCTTCAAGTGGTATCAGAGCCTCAGGTTGGTGGTTTTGGATACGATCCATAAACCAAGGACGACTTGGGTTCATTAGGGTTTGCGAAAGTTTTCTTGCATTTCATTTTCGCATCTCTGTTTTGATATTATTTTAGGCACTGTTTAAATTGTTTAAACACGAAAATAATATTTGGATTTTATTCCCCATTAAATAAGGAAACCGTAGGATCTGAGTTTGCGTGATTTCGATTCCGTTTGCTCTAGATATGCTCATTTTAGTGAACATGTATCCACTGTTTCGGGGACTGCGGATCATGACGTAATTAAGATGTTAATTGCGGATTTGATACGCCTTGAAATGCGTGCAAATCACTTGGGTTCTGTTGTAAATCAAGTTAGCAAACTTTAGAAATTTACTTTGCTTAATTTGGATTTAAATTGATTGAGATATGATATTTTTAGTAAGTGAGGGTCACTGCTGAAAATACTTTCCTAATCAAGAACCTAGTGATTGTCATTTAATTAAGTAGTGAAATTAAATTGTTTAATTTCCTGGAATAATTATGCATAAATATTTGTGAAATATTTAATAATAATTATGTCCTTAAATGACTTTGCCCTAACCAACAAATGATTAGATGTGATCTAGATCAAGATTGGTTACATGATCTACATGATCAACATTCCAACAAACATGTTGCTTGAATAGGACTTGGGATTTGTTTAGCAAATCTCATTATAATGTTAATCAAAAATGTTTTGATTATTACTATATGGTACAATTTCGGTTGAAGAACCGATGATCATCTCAAGTACAAATTAATCAATTTGGCATTATCCTTTCCCGAGGCGGATATGGTGCCTAGTCGGAGAGCATTGGGGTTGCGGGTTGCAACGTATGTGGTCCGTCCCACTCTCGTCGGTACTGGCCATGACAGCGGGTAGGGCCGGGATAATGTCCGAGGGATTAAGATGTATTTTTCTAATTATTAAAATTCGAAATAATACGTATTTGAGATAATAACATTATTCAAGTAACTATTAAAATGTTTGTTGGATATTAATTGGATCATTAATTTAATATGATTAGATTAATTGGAATCCAATTAAGATTGAAATACTCTAATATTATTAGAGTTAATAATTCCCTTGGAAGAATTAATTATGTGAATGTGATTCACGATAATTAATTAAAATTTGAATATGAGGTGGAGGATCACATAAGTGACATCCATGGTCGCCCGTCAAGGCGAAGGGTTCCGTCGCCAGGGATTGTATGTGGGAGACGCCTGTCCGAAGTGACAGCTCCTGTATGCAAGCGCATCTGGATCGGACTCTTTGCTTCTCGAAAGAGTAAGGCCGTATACGTAGTGACCCCAATATCGGATCCTCATATTATTGGGGCGATATTGGATTGCGTATAGCGAGTACTATTCCTGTTGACGGTTGGTTCAATTAACGACGGGTCAACATCGCCTTAGGGGTGGTGGGCTCGGGTGTTAAAGACCGAATTGGGAAATGCAAGTTGGACTTGCAAAGCGGAATGTGTTCCCGCTTCTTTTTATCCGAGTTGCAGATTCTCATATTATTGGGATGTAACAAAGATAAGGAAGGAGATCCCAGATCTTGTTGAGATATAATGGTAAGTATATCTCTTACATTGAAAGTGATTAAGGGAATGAACTTTCAATGTTGACAAGGCAAGACAACTTTGATATAAAATCCTAAATCAAAGTAAAATATATATATTTATATATTTATGCAATTTTCTTATTTCAGATAATCCTTCATTAAAACCCACTCAATGATATACTCAATAATAACCAGTGAAATATCTTGGATTGGACTCATGATCCAGATATTGTACTTGCAGTTGGACACATAATGTATGTGGTTGCAATGAGCAAGTTTCCTCATAATAATGAGGAATGACAATTAAATAGATAATAAGACTACAACCCTAGGGTTTGTATGTCTCTATAGTCTTGATCTCTCATCGGATGTACTTTGGAAGTGACATGTCGATGATGATCGCAATTGTCAAATAATCCTTATAAAATTTATGAAGATATTCTGGCATACATATGTGCTCTTGACATTTAACATGAATGAGATGGTTCACTGCATCATGCAGAATGGTGGCTCTATAAGAGATGATGTATTCAAATTGTTTGAGTACCAAACTGAACCTATGTTTTAAGAGTTTAGATGGATGTAGATGATGAGTGTCATCATTCTACTATCTATACTCTGGTCATTCATGAAGCTTCATAATATTCATATTGTATGAATTTAATGAAGCATGTATAAATGTTGAAATGCTCTTACATAAGAGATCCTTAGTCTTAAGCAATGGTTGCTTATAGATAAAGGGAGCGCAGTGGAAGCATGGGTTGGACCCGAGTAAGAAGTATGGTCAAAGAGTTGACTATACATCTATGACTTCCATATTTCATCCGAAGAGTTGGATGAATGCCAATACTGCAATAAGTTGATGTGTTGATAGTATGACTATCAAGTCTATCTAGAATCCTTAGAGAAGGACTCGGATGGAGCATCAGATTAATCTACATAAATCATATATAAGATAAAGTCAAATAATTGTATCTCAATCTTCTGATGACATTTGCAATAGGTTGCATATGTTTTAGAAGATTGGAAAATTTGATCTTAAAGGTTTATAGTTATCCACATGGATATTGATGCAATTGTTGCAACAATCTCTGTTGGATTGATAGACTTGTTAATTTCAGTGGGAGAGTCCTTAGTCTTAGAGAATGTCTCTATGACCTAGATATAAGAATACACTCCTTGTTTGTTTCTAAATGTTGGAAATAAACATGAATTCTGAGGTAGAACTATCATAAAAAGTTATGATGGAGATATTTCAGATAGTAATCTAAAATCTAGTGGACTTCACTAAATTAGAAAATTAATGAATGGTTCATTAACATTTCTAAATACTGAAATTAAACCTTAAGATCAATAGGAGGATGAAGATCATTTGACAATGATCTAGCATCAAGCCTTGGACATTTGTCTATTGATTTGATCAATAGACTAGTAAGAGATGAAACTTTAGAATGTCTAAAATTTCGAAACTTACATACTTATGAATATTGTATTCAAAGAAAAATGTCCAATACACCCTTCTTAGAGAAAGGTGTAAGATGTCAAGGTATTCAGGATCTCATACATATTGATGTATGTAGATCATCTATATCATAGTAAACATTATGGATATGTGATATCTGTTGATGATTATGTATGATATGAGATTTCTTCTCTTCACCTAAGAAACCTTTGAAATGTTCAAAGATTTCATTATTTTTGGTTTAAAACCAAAAGTTTGAAGGAAGATAAAATGAATTTGATCTAATCTAGGTAGCAAGTACCTGTTAGATAAATTCAAAGAATACCTTATAGAGATATGAATATCATTTCTATCTCAATCCTCCTAACACACCTTAACTCAATAGAGTTATAGGCAGATACAATTGGATCATGTGTGACATGATCTTATCAATGATGAATTTTAGCATAATTATCCCTTAGTTTCCCGGTATATATGTGTAGTAGAGACTACAATGTATATCCTTAATAAGGTTCCATGCAAGATGGAATCTAGCACTTGAGAGTGCTGCTTCATTAGGAAAATAAAGGATGGTATTGGATACCTACTTTATGACCTTGATATTCTTGAAATATCTCATCTCTGAGAATGTGATTCTTGGAGGTTGAGACTCTTGAGAATCAAGATAAAAATGAAGTGTAGGAACTCATTTAATCTTGAAAAGATAATGAGGCTCCTAAAATTGGAAACTAAAAGGATAATTGAAGATGAAACACTAAAACCTCTTCAAATAAGTTTGAGGATGGATTCCATGTGTCAGAGAAATCTGACAATGATCGAACTTCATGTGATGAAGCTTCTGAAGATCATAGCATGGATAGATGGATGTTAGCAATAAAAGTCTAATGTAGACTTCATGTACAAGTGTTGTATATGGACCCTCGAGGATCCACCTATATGGGTAAGACCCGTAAAGGTGTAAATGGATCTTCAAGAGAAAGGGAACCTGAAGAGAAGGTACATACCTTCAAAGCATAGTTCGTAGCAATGAGCTACACATGGAAGAGAAGACATTGCTTGCAATGAGACTTGCTTTTTCGGTGAACATGCTTAAAATCATCAGAATATTGCTAACCTTAGCTACACAACTTGACTATTGCATCTTCGAGATGTAAGTCCAGATTGCATTCCTCTATGAATATCTCTCTGAAGATATTCACATGAAGTAGCCCCAAGGCTTCATGGTTGAGGAAAGCAAGGTGTGCAAGATAAGGAATCCATCTAAGGACTCAAATAAGCTTCTTTGAGATGGACCATAAGATTTGATGAAATTATAAATGTTATGATTTCAAATAAAAATCTTGATGAGCCATGCGAAGCTTAGTGGGAGTGCCTATGTGTTCATTGCGCTAAATATAGATGATATCCTGATCATTTAAAATGATATAAGGATAATAATAAATGTTTTATAATCTGGTTATTCCATATCTTGAAATATGATTTCAAAGATACCTCTTAGATCTTAGTTCTGAAATTGTTCAGAAGCCAAGAGAAGAGGATAATTGGACTGTCACATTTGTAGTATACCTTGGACATATTCTATTCATAGAAATTCCAAGAAAGGCTTCTAACCCTTAAGATATGGTACTGACCTATCTTAAGGGATAGCACCTCAAAGAGTTGAGGAAGTAAATGCTACAACTACTTGCACTTGTGCATTAGTTACGAGAAGCTGAGTGTATGCTAGAGTGTACAAATACCAGATGTCTATCATGCAGTGGGAGTAGTAAATTGTTACTAATCCTACTGTAGAGATAAAACACTTGATTGCAGTAATAACAAAATCTTCATAGATGAGGAGATTTTTGAGATAGTAATCTCAAAGTCTTGTCTTCAAAAGTTTAAGACCATGTAGATAGTGATCTATAAAGGTCTAAACTTTAGATACCTTAGGAGATAGAGATCTCCGGGAATGAAGGTATTCTAATAAGGATTATGGGGATACTGGTTATGATGTCAGGGACACTGTAACCAACTAGATTGAGTATTGGTTGCATGAGATGCAACATTCGCATTAGATGCGAGCACTGTTACTGGGGATATGCAAGTGCCGTAAAAGGACTTGGCATAGTCTCGCGGGAACAGAGTGACTGATCAGCTTACCTAGCTATTTTCTAAATAGCCTATGATTGTCACATGAGTGCGGGTTTAAATGATTAGCCCATTAATGGCTCTTTGGGCTAGTGGGAGATTGTTGGAAATGCGAGCCCACGGCGAGCCATTATGCAATAAATGTTATTGCAATTCACTCCTTAATCTGAAATGAAGAATACATAATTTGCATAATAGGTCCCTTAGTACAATTAGGGTTATGTACCATGGCCATCTTGATGATCATACAGCTGTTGATTCAACTATTGAATCATAGAGGCTGGTGCTTGAATGAATATCTAAAGAGTTAGATTGAGGACTCATCAAGCACCATCAGATGATTGTTAAGAGATGATCTCCAGCCTGAGTAGGAGATGGCAATCCTTATCTCTGAAGGCTGATATCTGACCGACCTCTTGATGCAGGTCCTCTGCATAGGAATAGAGATTCGGAGGTGTCAGATTAGTTAGGTCAAAGAGTTGACTTAACGAGATCGAGATAACCAAAGTCCTATATCGTATGCTGTCAGGATATAGGCACGCATCCTCTGACCGGAGACAGATGTGTTGCTATATGTCTAAGTATGTACATTTGGCAGACCAATAGGTTGATGACCTAATCAAGGTCTACACACCGGCGCGTTGGTGTGCATATAAGGGCATATGAGTAATACGATCTCTCAAAGGGATCATACAGGTTCAGTTACTGAACCGGAAGACATGAGCTCACTCATGAGATATTGGGAAGAATCAAATTCCGTGCGCACGGTCGTCTCGCTTTGGAAGCTTGACTGAATTTGTAGGTTTGATATATACTTTTGGAAAGTATAAGATCAAGACCTAGGTATGATATATGCTTTTGGAAAGTATATGATCGATACCGACTCCCAATGATCGAATGAGAAACTTACTGATAAAACCATGAAGTAGACAGTATAAAGTTGATCGAATACTTCAGGTTTAGTCTGAGTCTTCCAGTATGCAGGATGTACAGGTATTGGGAATACCTGAGGGTGATGTGATCATAAACGATTGTATAACCATGACGCTTCCATTCCTAGGGAGTGATGAAACGGGTCTGGATTTTAGTGACTCCTCTCAGTAGAGAAGTGATCTGATCTTGGTCCAAGTATTGGACATTGATCTGAATGTGATTCAGATACAATGAGAAGATTAGATTTACGGTCTTGATTTAATCAAGCATCTATGGGAGGCCCGCGATCTGGATTTGAGATACGATCTCAATATCCATGTCACTATACGTGGAACAATACAATCGCCCTGTCCTTATCTCCAAGTATCTGCGGAGAAAGCGCATTATCCTTGAAGGAGTTCATGGATAATTCTATTGTTGATATATGTATCCGAGCATTGAGAAAATGGATAATTAAATGTGATTTAATTATCATGAGTAATATGAATTTGATTCATATTATAAAGAGAGTTATCTTAGATAATTAAATGAGATTTAATTATCAAAGATGTAAATAATGTGAATGTGATTCATATTATTTGGACACAAGAGAATAGAGATCCAAGATGATTAAATATGATTTAATTATCATGGATATGAATAATGTGGATAGCAATATCCATATTAGTCATATATATTATAAATGTGATTTATAATATATAAGAGAGAGCTATTTGTAATTTACATTTGTTAATTAAATGTTAATGTGAATTGGATTCACATTGGACATCAAATTGAAAATGTAATTTACATTTTGTTTTGGGTTGTGAATGTGATTCACAAATTTCCAATGGCATGATTGTAATGTTCACAAAATAAATTGGATTTATTTTTGTGAAATAATTTGCAACAAAAGTTGTTGCAAATATTGGAGAGAATCATGAGATAATATAATCTCATGTAATAGGAAAAGGGAGCTCCCTTCCTAAAAAGGAGAGGGGACGGCCACAATTCCCATAAGGAATTGGTGGCCGTCCACCCTCCTTATGGAAGGAGGCTTGCCTCCTTTCCTATTTCTCCATTGGATATTAATTTGATATAAAATCAAATTATATTTATTGTATATTTGATTTTTTATTAAATTAATTGTTGTTGTGTTTTTAGCAACAAATCATGACCATTGAAAGAAACACAAATTGATATGGACCATTGGATTTGTGTTGACACATGGATTGAGATCCATGGATCCCAAAACCCTATAAAAGGAGAGGCACCCCATTGCTCTTCTTGATACATAAGTTGAGGCAACAAATCTCTCTCTCTCTCTCATTCTCTCTACACGTCCTCTCTCCATCTCTCTCATGTGGCCGTCCACCATGGATGCCCTAGAGAGGTTCTCCATCGCCGCGGCATCGCCGTTATGCTGCCCGATGGTTTGCTCGTGGATCTCCGTCTCCTTCGGTGCGCCCCGCTCGTGAAGAAGACATCGGATCTCGTGTGTCGAGATCAGGAGATCCGCCGCTTGGATCATCAACATGGATTGTGAGAAGCACGCGGTTCATCCCCGCGCTCGCAAGCGTCTCCTCCGTTGGATCGGACTTGAGACAGGAGGTCTCTTTGTTTAGAGACTCGATCGCAACCACGCTTCAAGAGGTAAACCTAATACTTGTTTGTGGTTTAGACGAAACGATCCGAGAAGTGTTCTTGGATCATGTGGTTTCGTCGCAAGAAAATTTTTTAATTCCGCTGCATAGAACAACTAGTGCGACTAGTCGTTCTTCGTCGTATTCGATGCGACGCTCACGCTTCCGTGATGCGCTTGAGGATCTAACCATATCCTTCACATAGTCCATAATTCATACGAGCATAAAGTTCTTAACTAAAAAGGATTAATTCAGGGATTGATAATCCTCTCAATCCAGGCATGCAGCTCTGTCGGATCACCCTTTATGTGGTAGTAGACATTGCGACCGCTCGTAGTCGCCAACTTGTCTGCAATCCTTTCGAACTGGATACTATTTAGGTCGGGCCGCAACTGACTTATTTCCCTGCACGCAGCGTTAGCAAGTTTGTCCGGGTCCTCCCTAGCCTCAGCGAAGGATTTCGGAAGATCGCTGAGGAAATTCTGCAACAACTCTTGGCCTGTTGTGGTCAATGTCCCCCCACTCCTTGCTTTCTTGCCTGCTGATCATTTACCTCGACTGTCTCTCTTTCGAGATATCGGCGTTATTGTAACTCCGTCGCTCTCGTCCGCATCCTCTCCGGGTTCCGGCATACACTCGTCCAGATTCTCGTCAAAATCCAACTCCCTTCGTCGACCACCTGTGCGTGAAGTACTTCCTCTATGCTTCTGCCTCCCAGGACGACTAGATGTGGCATGTGCGCCGGTTGCTATGTCTTTCACCAAAAACCTTTGGATCTCACCAAAGTAGAGGAAGGGCTTGTTGCGGTATTTGCGGTATCTGTCTGGAACCTAGTGGAACAAAGGTACAATCGATTATAAAAGAAAGGAGATATTTCACAGATCTCTTCATAAAAAAGGAAAGTTATAACTCAGAACATACCTCAAACCATGAACTATCTGAAGGTGGAATTGGCTTGTTGTATACACTATCCCACCCCCATCCTGATTTGTTGCGTAGATACAAATAGGAGGAGTAGTCTTTCTTCAGGTTTTTCCATCGATACTGCAGTTGGATTTTCGTATATCCCCTTCCTGCAACTTCGTTGAACCTTCTCACGATCGAATGCCATCCAGGGAGGGTGAAGGTGCTGCCCGCCCACGAAGTCTCATGCTCAAGCATGACGTCCACGAAAATTTTATCAAGTGCGGTATTCCAATGTGCATTTTGAGCACTTGCTGCGATGGATGCATCAGAAGGACCGCCTACCTCGCCCTCGGTCGTGCCCACGTAGTCGGACATATCTCTTGACAATGGTCAATAGCATATCGGGTAAATTCATAAATAATCATAATGAACAGGGAAATCCACTTTCAAGCACCCAACTCATATCCAGCACGCATGTTTAAGCACAAAGCAGAAGAATCACCATTGCAGTTAACACCCCAATTCAAATCCCTCAGGTACATGTTATACAACAGTGGAATGAACACCCACTACCTACTCAAATTGGATAGCCAAAAACCCAATACTAATGAAATGAGCACAATACCATAGAGCACAACCAGTACAGAGAATCATATTATCCTAAATCGAAGCCACCAGTACAGAGAATCGTATAATCCAAAATGATGATATACGTTGCTAGAGGCAAAAACACCCTAACCACTCAGTACAGAGAAACACACATTCATATTATCCTAGACCAGAAAAACCCAAGCAACCAGTACAGAGAATGATATTATCCAAAATGATGATATATGTTGTTACAGACGGTGCTATGAGATATGGATTTACAGACGCTGCTATGAAATTAGTAATGGTAGACCCTATTAACGCATATATAATCCAAACTGACAGCATGATTGGATGAAAATTAGTTTATTTATCAACCGAAGTGACTGTAGAAAGTAGCAAAATGTTTGAATCGATCATTAACACCCAAAGCCTTCTAATTCTTATCTTAAAACCTAATGGACAACATGAGCTTCCTCCAGACCCGATGACATCTACCCGAAGACAACAAATACCCACAAGCAAGAAGTAGAAATTGGGTGAGTTCCACAAAGTCGATAGAGGATTGAATCGGGCAAAAACACCCAAACCAACAGAACTCACAATCATATGGAAGTGGAACTAGATCGCAAAAACACCCAAATCCAGTATATTCTTTGATCGCATACATGGAATTGAAGGCTGATCGACCAAGAGAAAGACCCAAACACCCAACAGCAACGCCAGGCAACGCCATTGTAAGAATGCGTGACAAGAATAAACATTAACCATTGTAAGGCATGTTGACATACCTTCCTAACAGCAACGCCAGGCAACGCGTAATGCCACGCAACTTCTCTGCTCCTACGAAGACTCCGGCTGAGGCGAGTGCGTGGATGGCAACGACGACGGTCGCGGCCAATTTATAGGGGTAGATCTCGTCTTCTACCCTCAGTGCCCTTCTTCCCCCTCTCAATGGATTTGGAGAAATCGGTGGAGCTGACGACTCGCACGACTGCGCGTGATGGCTAGACATCACTCCCTGTTGCCGATGGAGGTGGACATGGCCGAACCCTACTCTTCACACCCGCAGATGCTTCCTCCGAGGCGGACATAACTCTGACGTCTTCCTGGCGACGCAGCCTTCACCAGGACGCCATTGACCATTGGCGTGTCCTCAAGCGGCAGCAAAGCACGGGGAATCCTGCGCAGGTGAGTGATGGCGGTGGTTGGGAGAAGGACGAAGGCAAAACGACGATGGGGACGCGGCCCAAAAACCCTCTATCGCACGCGAGACCACTGTTCACTTTTTGCGAAAAAACCCCTACGACCTTCTCCCCAACCCAATCACCCACACCGCCTCCCGATGCCCGCAACCCCTCCACACCACTATCCAAACGCGGGTTGGGTCGACCCAACCCGCCCCACACCACTATCCAAACGGGCCCTTAGGGTTTGCTATCTTGTCCTTGCTCAGCACATAAGAGATGCGCTCTGTAGATAGGACAAGTTCCAAATTTCGGATCCAATCCGAATAATTTGGTCGGTCAACTAATTGACCTCCAGGAGCCTGCTAAGTGGGTTCATGGACTTCATTTTCTGAAATTAAGAATGCACTATATTATAATATATAGATAAATATATATTCATTTTAAGATTATTTGATTAAGGCATTTTTAATCAAATTTGTCTTGCCATGTCAACTTTGAAAGATTATTCCCTTAATTTTCTTTCAAAATAAGAGATATACTCACTGCTATATCTCAAGCAAGATCTGGGATCTCCTTTCATATCTCTGTCATATCCCAATAATATGAGAACTTGCGACTCCGATAAAAAGAAGCGGGAATTCATTCCGCCTTGCAAGTCCAACTTGCATTCCCAATTCAGTTTTGAACACCCTGGCCCACCACCCCTAAGATGATATTGACCTGTTGTTAATTGAACCAACCGTGAACAGGATTAGAACTCGTTATGCGCAATCCAATATCTCCCCAATAATATGAGGACTCGATATTGTGGTCACTACGCATACGGCTTTACTCTTTCAAGAAGAAAAGAACCTGATCCAATTAAATCATGCACATGATCTGTCACTTCGGACATGCGTCTCCCATATACAACAACTGGCGACGGAATTCTTCGCCTTGACGGGAGAACATGGATGTCACCTATGTGATCCTCCACCTTATATTCAAATTTTATAATTTATTATCGTGAATCACATTCACATAATTAATTCTTCCAAGGGAAATACACATCTATTCATAATAGAGTGTTAATTGGATATAATTATTTTAATCACATTAAATTAATCATTTATCCAATCATTCATCAACAAACTTTATTATTACTTGAATAGTAGGTATAATCTCAAAGTACGTATTATTCGAATTTTAATAATTAGAAAAATACACATCGACTTCTCCGGCATTATCCAATCCCTACCCGTTGTCATGGCCAGTACCGACGAGAGTGGGATGGACCACATACATTGCAACCCGAGACCCCAATGCTCTCCGACTAGGCACCATATCCACCTCAGGAAAGGAGAATACCAGATAGATCTCCATGTACTTTGAGATGCTCATCGGTTTTTCAACCGAAATTATACCATATAATATACATCAAAACAATTTTGATTATATTATAAGGAGATTTGTTAAACAAATCCCCAATCCTATTCAAGCAAGAGGGTTTTTCATGTAAATGTTGTCCTACAACTATTGTAGGATAAACTAAGGCTTTTCATGAAATCAATGTTTGTTGATGAAGCAATGATCAAGATCTATTATCTCATCATTGTGGTTTAGGCAAATGTCAATCAATGAAATAATTGTTTCCTTAAATATTTCACAAATATTTATCAGTAATTATTCCATAAAATTAACAACTAATTTTCATCGTGATATTTGAATGACTTATCACAAGGTTCATGATAAAAAAATGTCAATTTCCAGCAATGACCCCCAATCACTAAAATTAACTTATCTTGATCAATTTAAATCCAAAAAATGCAAACTCAGTTTCCAAAGATTGCCTATTTGAGTTATTAAATAACTCAAGTGATAATTCACACATTTCGAGGCGGATCACAACCGTAATTATCTCATTAATCACGTTCAGATCCGCAGTTCCCGCAACAGTGAATATATGCATATTCAAAAGACCATATCTTGAGCAAATGAAGTCCAAATTTCACAAGCTCAGATCCTATGGTTTCCTTAGTTAATGGGGAATAAAATCCAATCGCAAATTCGTGTTTAAACAATTAAAACAGTACCGAAAAAATCAATTAGACAGAGGTGCGAAAATTGAAATGCAGTAAAAATTTCGCAACCCTTTCAAGAACCAAATCGTCTAAGGTCTATGGATCATATCCAAAACCTTATTCGACATATGGCTCTGATACCACTTTAAGGATATTGAGTGTCTTTAAGCGCATCACGAAAGCGTGTTTATTGCATCGTATGCAATCGGAGCAACTAGTCACACTAGTCGCTAGATGCGGCGGAAATTAAAATTTTTAAAACTAAAGATGAAACCACATGATCACGAGAACATTTCTCAAATCGTTTCATCAAACCACAAAGTATAAGGAATACCTCTTGGAGCGTGGTTGTGATCGTGAGATCCCAAACGAGAGATCCTCCTGTCTCAAGTCCAATCTACGAAGAACGCACTTACGGGCACGATGATGAGTCGCATCCTTCCCGCAATCTTTGATGAAGATCCAAGCGTCAAAGGCGATGGAAAGATGCTCTCCTTCTCAATATGCAAAGTGGACGGCCACATGAAATTGAGAGAGAGAACCCACACGAGAATGAGAGAGAGAGAGTAGTAGTCTTCTACAACTCTAGATGATGTACCTTGGAAGGCTACCATAGACCTCCTTTTATATTAGTTTAGGGTCCAATGGATCTCAATCCATGGGACACATGGATCCAATGGCCAGACTTGGTCCATGTAAAATCAATGGCTATAATTATTGTTGGTTAAAACCAACAACATTTATTTATGATTAAATTAAATATATGTTGCAACATTATCAACACATTTTTAATTTAACAAAAATAAATTAGTTGAGAGATTAATCATCATAATAAAATGGAGATAATATTGCCTCCTAAAAACAAGGGGCGTCACCCATGACTTTTTCATGGGTGACGCCTCCTCAAAAATGGTGGCTTTATTATTTCTTTTTATTATATTACATTATCTCTCAATTATCATAAAAATATGCACCAAATTAATTCCAAATTAATTTGTGATTATTTCAATCATGCCATTGAAAATTATGTGAGTCGTATTCACATCCCAAACTAATTTGTAAATGACATTTCCAGTTAATTAACAAATGTGAATCCAATCCACATTTCATAATTAACAAATGTTATTTACTAAATTTCTCTCTCTTGAATATTATAGATCCTATTTACAATACACAAATATTATGGATAATAATATCCACATTCTCTAATCCTTGATAATTAAATCCCATTTAATTATCTTGGATAATCATTCTCACAATATGAATCATATTCATATTAAGCTTTATGATTAAATCTCATTTAATCATCAAGTTCTTCTTGCTTGGATATGAATTTCATCAAATGAATTATTCTCGAACCCTTTCAAGAATAATGTGCTTTCTCCGTAGAATAATGTGCTTTCTTTCCAGATCGTACGAACCTCCCACATATGCTTGATTAAGTCATGACCACGAATCTAATCTTCATTTAATTTGAATCTCATTCAGACCAATGTCCAACACTTAGACTAAGATCAGATTGCTTCTCTACTGGAAGGAGTCACTAAAATCCAGACCTGTTTCATCACTCCCTTAGAATGGAAGCGTCATGGATATACAATCGTTTATGATCACATCACCCTCAGGTATTCCCAATATTTGTACATCCTGCATACTGGAAGACCCATGGACAACCCGAAGATCAAGATCAATTTTACACTGTCTTCTTCAGGGTTTGATCACTAAGTTTCTCAATCTTGGTCATTGGGAGTTGGTATGGATCATATGCTTTCTTAAAGCATATATCATACCTCCAAATTCGTGTCATCTTCCAAAGCACGGTGACCATGCATGGAATTTGATCGGTCCCAATACCTCGTGAGTGAGCTCATGTCTTCTGGTTCATAAATGAACCTCTATGATCCCTTTGAGAGATCGTATTGCTCATAGGCCCTTATATGCACACCAGCTCGCCGATGTATAGACATTGGTTAGGTCATCAACCTATTGGTGTGCCAAATGTACATACTCAGACATATAGCAATACATCTGTCTCCGGTCAGAGGATGCGTGCCTATGTTGTGACAACATTCAACATAGGACTTTTGTTATCTCGATCTCGTTAAGTCAACCCATTGACCTAACTAATCTGACACCTCCGAATCACTATTCCTATGCAGAGGACCTGCATCGAGAGGTCAGTCAGATATCAGCCTATGTGAGAAAATGATTGCCATCTCCTACTGAGGTTGAAGATCTTCTCTTAACAATCATTTGACGGTGCTTGATGAGTCCTCTATCTAACTCCTTAGATATTCATCCAAAACCAGCCTCTATGATTCATTTAATGAATCAACAGCTATATGATTATCAAGATGGCCATGGTACATAACCCTGATTGTACAGAGGGACCTTATAGTGCATTCATTCATATAATTTCAGAAAGGGAGTGAAACATCAATAACTTTTATTGATAAATATAAATATTACAATAACATTTATTGTAAGAATGGTTCACCCAGGGCTCACATGTCTAACACTGACATCACGTGCCAAATGTGTACAGTGGGTATTTTGCAATTATGCCCTCGAGGGTTTTCATAATTGCAAAAATGCACCTGTACGTGTGAGTTATTTACATGAAAGGTCTCGTACTTTTTATATTTGCATTTTAGTCCCTTCCAGGGGCCTGTTTGTATTTATCCTTTCATGTTTTCTTACATTTATGCCCTTCACTTCTTTCTTGTATATCTTGAGCACTGTATCTCTGTTTAGTTGATTTCAGTTCCATTTCGAAGCTTATTTGATGATCTTTCTAATGGCATACTCATTTCTTATTTTGAACACAGTTATTTTCATGCATTATTTTAGTAGCCTTGTGTCTTTTAAAACTTGAACTGATGCCTTGTTTAAATTGTCCATCAAAACTATCTCTTAAATTGAGTCTGAAATTAACTAAAGTTTCAAATTGCTCAAAATTTTTATTCAGGGCTTGTTTGCATTGCATTTCATTACCTTTAATTGCGTGATTAAAATAAAGTAAAAAAAAATCATGTTTAGTTTTGTTTTAATGCATTGTCTTGCCTTATTGCATGATCTGACCTATGATTCTTTAACTCAACACTTAATCAATGAGTAGAAATCTAGATAATCCGAGAGAGGCTCGTGTCCCTGAGTTCGACCTTGGTTTCTTGCCAAGTAAAACAAAAATATGACCATCTACTTTCCTTGACACTTAGATGGTTTTTGATAGACCCAACTCGGCCCGACTGCAATGACATCTATCAAGTGTTAATTCCGCATTATTAAAGGGTGGAATTTACGGTTCATCAAATGGCGTCGTTGCCGAGGACACGACTCATTTCTTGTATTTTTTGGATTTTCATTTATTTAATTAAGTGTTTCTTTTTTTAGGTCAAGTTGTCCATTTGTCTTGCACTATTATAGTTTTTCTTTTTGATTGATCTCTAACCATTGTTTTTGTGGTAGGGCCCTTGATGGTTCAAGGAGGCGAGGAGCAGGAGCTACCCACTGTGAGGAGCCGCAGAAGCACGCTTGAAGCACGTCGAGAAGAAAGAAAAAAATGTCATTTTGCATATTATTGTCTCATGTAATAATCGTCTTTTAATTTTTTGCCTTTTAATTAGTTAATTTTGGAATTAATTTTAGTTTTTATTCCATTGTCAATTTTGAATTTTAAATCATAGCTTTGCATGGTTAATCATTGTTCTTCATCGATATGATCCAATTCGATTCAACATTTGCTTCTTAATCCCTACACGTTCATGTTCTATCTCGCACGATCTCTCACCTTCGGCCACATACGGTGGTCTCTGACTCGGTTCTCTTCCATCACAACCGCGAGAACCATTTTCATTGACATTCTCTATTTTTATTTGGGATTGAGCCATCGTGCTTGAGTCATTATTTAGTATTTTATTTCATTGCAGGTATAGGAATTTCAATATAAAATACAACAAAAAACATTTGTTGTTATTGTACAAAAAATTAAAAAATACAAAAAAAATATTTGGAAGCTGTTGTTGCTACCCGGCTCCATCGCTTGGATCCCCCTCCATCAACCGACCCTTGACGGAGGAGACCTCCATTAACCGCCACTACCGTCAACTGAATACTCGGCTTGACACATCACTTTTCCACGACGCCGCACAACCACATCCCACTGTCAACCTTGACCGTCACCGCCCAACCCTGCTCCTCCGTTCATGGTCCGCCCACGCACCACTGTCTAAGCAGAGCCCCTCCACTGTCGTTCACTACCCGACCAGCCGCGCCCCTTCATCGTCAGAGTGTATGTCGACCCTAGAGCAATCCCTTACTCCTAGAGTGATCTCTGTCCGTTGATCGTTGATACCTCTACTGACATGCAACCCATTCACCGCCATCACTGTCCTTCCATTGGTGCAAACACATATGTTGACCTCCATCGCTCAACGATACCTTGCTAGACCAAGGTGCAATACCTCTAGCCTCCATTTTTCGCCCTCCACAGACCCCCTCGCTTCCTCCACCACACAGCCAAACGCCCACCGCTTTATCTTCCATCACTGCTCCTAGCTTGAGCATGAAGGGAGGGAGGGGTGGTGCCCCCTTTTCTTGGTAATATAAGAAGAGAACTCTAAATTTTGTTGTAAATTACAAACATACCCTCGAAGCTTTCAAAATTACGTGAAGCCCCTACCAGTTCAAGCATGTGTATTTTTGCCCCTACATTTCTTTCTGGTTAAATTATGATGTTAAAATTATAAATAATTGTATTTTAGACCCTACCTTCTAGACATTTATTTTGCATGTTTTTCTTTTTAAAATAAATATTTGTATTGCTAAATAAATTCTCCAAAAATCATATTTAGTTTCCTGTTACTTGTTGCTTCATTGTGTAATTTTTCCATTGAAATTTATTATTATTTTCTATTATTAAAAAAAATGTTGCATTTTCCGTTGTTTGACCTTAAAAAAATTCAAAAAATTCAAATAATGCTTTAAAAATTTCAAAAAACTAGAATATGTTTATTTTTGTGTATTTTACATCTTGTGCAAGTTTTAAGCTTTATTTTTTAAAACCCAAAAATTATAAAAATATAAATTTTTTTTAAAAATCATAAAAACATGTAGAAAATTCCAATAATAGTGATTTCACTTTCTATTTATAGATACTATTTTATAGTTTTTAGGAAAAATAAAGCCAATCATTTTTTAATGTATTTGACATTCTAGTTGCAAAGTATCCCTACTAATTCACTGTTTAACATTATTTTGAGTTTTTTATTTTTATAAAATATTTAAAAATCTAATAATTTTGAAAAATCATCCAAAAATAACTAAAAATAGTAAAAATTTATTAAAACACAAAAAAATCTTTTGACATTTTTATCATTTTTACTATTTTTCAAAAATAAAAATGGAATTTTTTATCTTTGTATATAACTTGTTTGAAAATTATATTTTCAAAATTAAAGTTAATAAAAATAAAAACCTATAAAAATTATAAATTAGAAAGTATAAAAATATAAAAAATTAAAAATAAAAATACAAAAATATAAAAAGATAAAAATCTCACAGAAAAGTATAGTATTCATTTGAATTTACTCTTTCTTTTAATTATTTTTTAAATTATTGGAATAACCCTCAGGATTTGTAGACACCTTGAGTTCGATCCAGCTACTATACATGTTAATTAAATAGCAATTTTCTCTTGCTGCATTTTTGGAATTAATTCAACTTGAGAATCATAAAAAAATTTTATTGCTGTTTATTTAGGATGCAATGACATCATATTTACACAATAAATAAAAACCCCAGAAAATTCCTGCTAAACAAGCACTCCACATGCTCCTCAACATGATGACATCTCACGATATGGATAGAGTGGATGGTACAGATCTGACCATCAGTGGGAATCACCTATCGAAAGTAGATATAATAGAGAAACGATCCAAATAATTTGAAAAGTTAAATGTAATCGAGGAAAGGACAAATTAGTTGGATAAGTTAGATGAGATCACGAAGCATCTGGAGCTTCTTGTTAGTATAATTTATTCATGTCAAAGTACGAGTGCCACAAGCGATCTAACCAAACTTCTTCCATGACTTCCGCACAACAGGGTACAGGAGTATCATATACAGTCCAACACATTTATTACATGCAGAAACTGGATCACGTGGCACAATAGTCACCTTCATCATGCATTGTACCATACTATCAAGAGCTTCCTTACATTTTTGAGCAGCAGCCTCCATATCCCCTCTCATTCAGGAGGTGAACGAAATTAGGTTTGATTGAGAGCACAACCAGACTCATCTGTCAGGGCAAGGTCAACTGTGTTTGCAGCTCAATTAGAGGCTCGTCCACCAATTTCAGGAAGGGAGATCTGTTAGCAATGTGAGCCCCGGGCGAACCATTTCTACAATAAATGTTATTGTAATGAATAAATTATCAATGAAAATTATTGATTATTTTTCACTCCCCTTTCTGAGATTAATGAATGAATGCACTATAGGGTCCCTCTGTACAATAAGGGTTATGTACCATGGCCAACTTGATGATCATACAGCTGTTGATTCATTGGATGGATCATAGAGGCTGATGCTTGGATGAATATCTAAGGAGTTAGATAGAGGACTCATCAAGCATCATCAAATGATCATTAAGTGATCATCTCCAGTCTGAGTGGGAGATGGCAATCCTATCTCATATGACTGATATCTGACTGACCTCTTGATGCATGTCCTCTGCATGGGAATAGTGATTCAGAGGTGTCAGGTTAGTCAAGTCAATGGGTTGACTTGACGAGATCGAGATAACCAAAGACCTACATTGAATACTGTCACAACATAGGCATGCATCCTCTGACTAGAGACAGATGTATTGCTATATGTCTGAGTATGTACATTTGGCAGACCAATAGGTTGATGACCTAATCAAGGTCTATATACCGGCGAGCTGGTGTGCATGTAAGGACATATGAGTAATGCGATCTCTCAAAGGGATCATACAGGTTCACTTGTGAACCGGGAGACATGAGCTCACTCATGAGGTATTGGGACTGAACAAATTCCATGCATGGTCGTCGTGCTTTGGAAGCATGACATGAATTTGAAGGTGAGATATATGCTTTGTGAAAGCATATGATCTATACCAAATCCCGATGACCAAGATTGAGAAACTTAATGATCTAACCCTGAAGATGACAGTGTAAAAGTGATCTTTATCTTCAGGATGATCATGAGTCTTCCAGTATGTAGGATGTGCAGGTATTAGGAATACCTGAAGGGTGATTTGATCATATACGATTGTATAACCATGACGCTTCCATTCCGAGGGAGTGATGAAACAGGTTTGGATTTTAGTGACTCCTCTCATTAGAGAAGTGACCTAATCTTAGTCCATGAACTGGACATTGATCTGAATAAGATTCAGATGCAATGAGAAGATTAAGTCTACGGTCTTGATTTGATCAAGCATCAGTGGGAGGTCCATAGGATCTGGATTTGAGATACGATCTCAACATCCAAGTCACTATACGTGGAACAATACAATCGCCCTGTCCTTATCTCCAAGTATCTGAGGAGAAATAGCATTGTTCTTAAATGGTTTAAGAACAATTCCATAAGATCTAAGCAAAGAGAATTTGATAATTAAAAGTGTTTTAATTATCATGATGTATGAGAAATTATCCAATATGATTAAATGTGATTTAATTAGTTCGGATAAGAATAATGTGGATAGAGATATCCAATTATTCATAATATATTATAAACGTGATTTATAATGTATTAGAGAGAGTTAATTGTAATTTATATGTGTTGATTAATTATGATGTGTATTGGATACACATTGTGTAATTAATTAACAATATGAATTACATGTTGTTTTGGGTTGTGAATATGATTCACAATTTTTCCATGGCAAGATTGCAATATTCTCAAAGATAATTGTGAATTATTTTTGAAGAATAAAAACCAAATAAATTTGGTGCAAATAAATAAGAGAGATTTCATGGAGATATGCAATCTCATGGATTTCCATGAGATTGCAATCTCCATGCATCTCATGAAATCTCCATGTGTCTTCTCTCCTTATTTGTTGGGTTAATTTAGGAATGAATTATATTTGATTTTATCAAATATATTTTGACCTAAATTTGTTGCTTTTGACAACAACAATCTTAGCCATTGGATGAACATAAATCAATCTCATCCATTGATTCTATGTGTCCCATGGATTGAGATCCATGGATCCCAAAACCCTATAAATAGAGAGGCATACTTGGCTCTCTCTTTACACATGCTATTGTAGCGTAAACTCTCTCTCTCTTTCTCATATACACGACAACCCTCTCTCTCCCTCTCTTCTTGGTGGCCGTCCACCTTGGTGGAGAGAAACGTCGTCGCCCGCGCCATCGTGCTGCCGCTTCGACTCTCTGCGGTTCTTTGTCTTCTTGGAGTGCTTCACTCACGAAGGAGACGTTTGATCTCGTGTGACGAGATCAGGAGCAACCGCGCTTGGATCAACTTGGATTGCGAGGACACCGCGACTCATCTCCGCGCTCGCAAGCCGTTACTCCGACGATCGGACTTGAGACAGGAGGTCTCTTTTCGTAGAGACTCGATCAACCACGCTTCAAGAGGTATTGCATTATACTTGCTGTGGTTATAGATGAAACGATTTGAGAATGGTTCTCGGATCATGTGGTTTCATCGGTTTAAAATTTTTTAAATTCCGCTGCTCCGAACAACTAGTACGACTAGTCGTTCTTCGTCGTATTCGATACGACGATAACGCTTCCGTGATGCGCTTGAGGATTTCTCCACATCCTTCAAGATCACATCCCCAGCACCAACAACTACATCCTCACTTTTCGTCTCCGTCGCACTTCCAGAGTTGGAGACATTGAAACCAACATGTGCAACCTACATATACTTATCATCCTTACTATCAGCAGTAGTCTACGTAGTTTTCACACCCTCCTCCTCCTTATACATATGAGCCACAATTTGCATATTCTTGCTATCAATAGCCTCCGCACTACCAAACTCAGCGATGACCCATAGTTGAGCATCCAGAGGCACCTTCGGTGAACCCAACACTAGACTAGTGAAGAATATGAATGATTTGACTCAGAGGCTTGACGACATGACCAAAACGAAGACATTGATACCAACCCAGGTCAAAGCCAATCCCAACAACTTCAAATGCAAGGAGCATGTAGCCCATGATCCACCCATGAGATAGGTATGGCCCTTGATTTTACTTGTTTATCTGACACTATTCATCATCGAAGAGGTAGGATATTGTATCCGCCCACACAATAGTTGAGATTGGGAGATCGAGCCACTGAGAACTATACTGACCACATCACCTCCTTCAACAATTGAGCAACGATCTAGTGTTGTAGAGCCAGAGCATAAATGATCACCATCACCTTCTACTTCTTCACATCCACCACCACCACCATCACCATCATTATTCATAAAAAGCCAAAAAGATGATAAAGGAAGATGCATTGTCAAGTTAGCCATGAAAGAGAACATACTCGTCGAGGAGTCTTCTTCGGGTCCAACAGACCAAGCAGTCCGTCTATTTTTCTATTTGTCTTTTTCTACTCATGTATTGTATGACATTGTATGGATTGATTTTGGTTATACACATGTACATGATGGCTCTAATTGGAAAAAGAGAAATGAGCAACTTGATGTTTCTTCTAATTTTATTCCATTCCCATCCGCTTTGAATAAACTAGAAAAATTAAAAAACTAAAAACAACATTTTATGTTCCTAGAGTGGTAGAGATTCTTCAGAATATCTTTTTAGAGATGCCACCCCACAAAGACATGAAATACTGATGAATCTTTGTTTCATCATCTTTATTCTATCATTTTAGCCTTAAAAACCCTAGTAAATGTGTGTTAATAAGCTTAATTCTTACATTTTAGCATTCATACATTATTGTGTAAATAATGTCTAAAATATAGTATTTAAAGCCAAAATCATAGAATAAAGAGAAAAAAAGAAAAATAATAAAATAATGAAAAGATTTTATGACCTGAAACCCCGACACCTAGGCATCTCGATGAATAAATCGACAAGGAATAAAATAAGGGGAGATAAGGGCTAAAAACAAATAAAAATCTCTTTTACTTCATTTATTTTCATTCATTTTTGCGACCTATTTTTAGTTCCACTTTTTATACTTCAAAAAAAGAAACTTTGAACATGAATATAGAAAAATACAAAATTGATTTCACACAATATAATATACACAAAAATCCCAACATCCCAGACCCATATATCTCTAATAAAAACTCAAAATACATTAAAATCACATTTAATTGTATATAACATTTAATAAGCTATTTAATGAAGTAGTTTCATATTTTTTGGAGTTAACTGTTTATAAGCTAGGTTTTGGACCCCTAATGTGTACTTGTAACAATTAAAATATTCATTTTATTCATTATTCACTATTTTTATAATTTATATTTTTATAGTTTTTTAAATATTATTTATAATATATGTACAAATTAAAATTAGAATAAAAACATAAAGAAAATGAAAAAATAAAATATGTATAGAAAATACATAGATGAAATACCTATATCTATACCTATATAGATAATACGAATATTTATTTAATTATCTATAATACCTAAGAAAAATAAAATAAAAATATATTAAGTGTATAAAATTAAGTTATAAATATATAAAATAATAAACTATATTAATAAAATAAAAAATACAAAATAAAAATAAAAGATTAAAATATATAGATAAATATACCTATATATAGCCTTAAATAGCAACTTGTAATTCTAGACCTCTAAAAAATAAATAAAAATCATAAAAAATACTTTAGAAATAATTATTATCTTTTATTTTATTACATAAATTAGTAAATTCATTTATTATTTTAAATCAAGTATACAAAACTTTTTTGCCAAGGATTTTTCTGGTTGGTCCACATGGACCGAGCAAATCATCCATTGGTTGACCTTGGTCAACTCTCTGACCAAGGTTTGTCCTTTGGCAGACATTTGTTTTTGCCCATATTCGTCGATTTTTGGAGGCCGTGTCTTTCACCGAATCGCAACGATTCCTTCTCGACTTTTTCTCCTCGAGGACTGGTGTTGCATGTTGGCACTTTTCCTTGGGGATTGGATTGCCGATTCTCCATATTTTCTTAGATCTTTGGTGCCCCTCATTCACTCCAACCGTTATTCATAATATGCACCTTGATCTTCTCCAATTTTTTTGAGTTTCTTTGGCATTGATCTTTCTTCCTTCTTGCATGCAAATGGTCGAGGATGGTGACAGCATCCTCGCCATGCCTCCAGGTTGAGGGAGAAGGACTCAGTGGTCTCCCCATCCCCGGCGAAGACCTCGTCGTCGAGGTTCGACCTATGGCTATCCTTCCATTGAGGTCTGTCCTATTCTCTTTATTTTTCTTGCATTTTAGCTTCCCCGTAGTTCTAGGATTCCTTGCATCTGATTCTTTTCGCCCGTTATCCAACAAATCACCTTTGCCAAGCTCCGGCGACCTACTTTTTCACATCCTCTGCCCATTCCACCCTGTTATTGGGTCGAGGCACTTTGCCCTTGACCCCATAACCATCTTTTGTAGGTCCTGGACTTCATCTCAACACATGAGGGCTCGTTTTGGAGCACTGTCGAGGTAACTAGATCTCACCAGCTCCGTCGGCATAGCGGGCGCCCTCGGGGTATCGTCCGAGCTTACTAAAGCTACCAACATCTAGAAGACCGCATATGAATCATCGTCAACCATTTTGGAGCTTGAAGGAGCACTAGAGGCTGTGGATCGATGTCGGGGAAGGTCGTCTCGATGACGGTTCTTCCCTGTTCATCCATCATCGCCTTCTACAGTCGGATCAAGGCCACGGTACAGAATGCACAACAACCGTCAGATCAGCCTCGCCTGCAATAGTTGATCTTTGTTCGAAGATCTGATCTCTGTTGTTTGTCGGAATCAGTATCGCGCTCCAAGAGCTTGACACGTGGATAAGTGGGATCGCGCCTCATTTGGGTATTTTGTGCTTTTAACCAAGTGATTTTTGTATTTGCTAAACAATACTAAATATTTCATCTACCGTTTAAATCTTTTTGTAAGTATGACATCACAGCCCTCAATCTTTGAGATAATTGCATTGCAGTCTAGGCCACGTCACCTCACGTGACCCTTCATGTGAGGGGACATTTTGCGCCTGGGCCCTTAGGCTTTATGTTATTGTTGTTTAGTTCTAGAAATATTTTATTCAGTGTTATAATTTTTGTAAAATTTGCGGAAAGGCCCTTGGGTTTTGGAAAATTACATTTCGACCCCCGTTAGGGATGCACGTGTTCACACACGTGATTTTGAGAGTTTGGTAGAGAAGCCCTCGGAGCTTAGTTTATTTCTGATTGGTCATGTTACTTTTAATTAGGTTAAATATTTCTGTAAAATTTGCACTTGGGCCCCTGCACTTTATTATATTTACAAAATACCCCTACTAGGAGTGTATTTTCTCTTTGTTGTTTTTATTTATTTCATGCATCTATAAAATTCGAAAAAAATCACAAAAAATAGACATGGATTCCTATTACATTGTAATCTCATGCGCATATTTTTATTTTGCATTTTGAGGTTTTTTATTATTTGTAAAAAATAAAAACTGCCTTTTTGTCCTTATGTGCAAAAGAAAATTACTAAAAATTAGAAAACATTTTTGAAAAATCACAAAAAAAATATTTTTCATATTTATTTAAGTATTTTACAACTTTAGACCAAAAATCGCTAAAAAAACATAAAAGAAAGTCCAAAAAAATAGAAAAACCCTAAAACCTTTGAAAAATATAAAAAATCCTTAAAAAATAATAAGGGTAAATTCCAAAATAGGTACCGATGTTTACATGGATTCCCAAATCAGGGATTGATCTTTAGTTTGTAACAAATAGGGGACTAAAGTATTGCTTAACGTTTAAGTCCCCAACGTTGTGAATGGAGGGCTCAACCCCTAGTTTTCCATGATGAAATTACCCTTGACCAGGTTTTAACTTTTCACTTCCCCCAATTCGATCGCCATCCAAACTGCCTTGTCCCTTGTGAACTCGACCGAGCAGCGAAACTCCTGTTTCGTCATTAATGTCCTCCCCGCGCTCGGCGCAAGGAGCATTGGGTCACGATATGCGAGGGAGCATGTGTCCTCGATGCTGAGACGATGCGGGTAGAAGAGAACAGGCCTCAACGTAGAACACCTTCGTTGCATCACCAATAGGTTTTCATGTCGAAAAACATTTATTGATATGAAGAAAAATTTGCAATTAGTAGTGATATTGATATGATGGAATGCGACAGGGAATAAAACTTGGATCAACTCAAGATTTATCCCATCAGTTTATCACACTGAAAGTTGTCCTTAGTATAATCCTGCAAACGTTGTAACTAAAAAAAATAAAACAGTACAACTAGAAAAGATCATGACCAAACTTCTGAAACAAATCTTGCTGATCTTACACGACGGTGATCCAATTGTAACAGTCAACTAAACATGATTAGGACATCATTGTTGGTGGCGTCACATCTGGCGGGGTCGACGGTGGAGGTATCACATCCGGTGGCACCAACGGAGGGGGTGAAAAGGGTGGCAAAACATGTGGTGAAGTGGAGGGCGACGGTCTATGACCCGGAGGCCAAGGTGGCTCGAACTCCGGTGGAGGTCGAGGTAAAGTATCTGGTTTGGGAAGAGGTATATCCGTCTCGGGTGGCGAGGGGATGGGCGGTCTAGGAGCGTCAGGCCACGGCCCAGGACTGGGAGTGCCAGGCCATGGCTCCTCAACTCCAGGTGCCAGGTCGAACTCCAGCGGGGCTTCCATCCCGGGGACGTCCACAGGCGATGTCGGATTGGTTTCGGGAGAAACTAAGGTCAGGGGTAATTTCGTCATGGAAAACTAAGGGTTGAGACTCCCATTCACGGCGTTGGGGACTTAAACGATAAGTAATATTTTGTTCCTTATTTGTTACAAACTAAAGATTGGTCCCTAATTTGAGAACCCATGTAAAGATGGGTACCTTTTTTGTAATTTATCCAAATCATAAAAATAGAATTTATGTTTCTAAATTTTATATGTATTATTGTTTTTATATTAAATTTAATTTGAAGAATGTTTTTACTATTTTATATTTTAATCTCCAATTTAGTTTCGACTATTTATCTTAAATCATGTTTTGGGTATTTTTGACTTTAAAAATCAATAAAAATTAGTAAAAATCACAAAAACAGTAAAAAATTATATAAAACCTAAAAATATTTTATTCCTTGTATTTTGACTATTTTTTCCTATTTTTATATATATACTATCTCTCTCTTACCTATATTGTATTTATATTATATAGCTTTATTTATTAATTGAAAAAGAAAATATAAAAATATAAAATATAATCAGAAAATTAAAAATAGAAATATAAAAATATAAAATAAAAAATCAAGTAAATAATATACAAAATTTAAAACCCACAAAAATAGCACTTTTATAGACAAATACATCACATTCACTTTTGTTCATTCATTGCCCTGATGTACATTCTTGTTACATGTGTTCGACCTCTACATTACTTGCACTATACACATCTTTTGTAGAGTTCTAATAAATTTTTACTCTGCATTGCTTTTCATTGTTTGATCATCTATTTTGGGTTAATTGTTGTTTTAATCCGGATTTGCATTGTCGATTCGATGACTGTGTTCCCGCCTTGTGTGGAACATAAGAACACTTGATTTTCAGCTTAAACAGGTACTTGCTTGTAGTAAAGAAAGGAATGGAAGAAGCATGTAATCAAAAGTGTCGTCCAGAGCTAAATAGACGAATGAAAAAAGAAAAGTGCATCTTGACCATGGCCACCTTCGTGATAAGCAACCTCCTTCTCAAAAAGAAAGATAATGGAATACCTCACCTCCATTTCCATACCTTTAATCAAGAGTTCAATCATACTCTTCTAGATAGTGGATCCAATGTTAATCTCTTGCCATAGTCGGTACTCACTAAATTTGAGATGGGGCCTCTTAGATCCACCATGATGATACTTTAGTTTGTTAACAGATCCATCAAGAGGTTGTTGGAAATTCTCGTGGATGTTATCATAATGGCTCGTTGTTGGCTCGATGTCCAACATCTCCCACTAGCCCAAAAAGCCATTAATGGGATAAACTTTAAACCCTACTCATGTGACAATCATACGCTATTTGAAAAATATCTAGGTAAGCTGATCAATCACTCTGTTCCCGAGAGACTACGCCAAGTCCTTTTGCAGCACTTACATATTTCCCAATAACAGTGCTCGCATCCAATGCGAATGTTGCATCGTATGCAACCAATACTCAATATTGTTATCTATAGCGTCCTTGACAATACAGTTCAATAACAAGTATTTTCATTATCATTATCAGAATACACTTATTCCTAGAGATCTCTATCTCCTATGGTATCTGCATTTAAGACCTTTTAGATCACTATCTATAAGTCTTAAGTTCTTGAAGATATGACTTTGAGATCACCATCTCAAAAAGACTTGCCATCTTTGAAGATATTCTTATTACTACAACTAAGTGTTTTATCTCCATAGTATAATTAGTAATAGCTTACTACTCCCACTACATGACAGACATATGACTTTTGTACACATCTAGAATACACTCAACTTCTCATAACTGATGCGCACGGTCAAGCAGTTTTAGCATTCACTTCCTAAACTCCTTGAGTTTTTATCCCTTTAGATAGGTTAGTACCATATATTAATGAAAAGAAGACTTTCTTTGAATTTTCCTGAAAATGGAAATGTATAAGGTGTACTACAAATGTGACGTTCCCAATACCCTCTTCTCTTTGCTTTTGAACACATTCATAACTAAGATTCAAGAGGTATCCATGACATCATATCTCAAGGTATGGAATAGCCAGATTACAAAATACTTATATCATCCTTACATCATTCTAAACGATTAGGATATCATCTACATTTAGCACGACGAACACAATGGCACTCCCACTAAGCTCCATATGGTTCATCAAGATTCTATCTGAAATCATAACATTTATAATTTCATAAAATCTTATGTTCCAAATAAGAAGCTTATTTAAGTCCATAGATGGAATTCTTCAGCTTGCACATCTTCTTTCCTCATCCATGAAGCCATGGGGTTACTTCATATGAATATCCTATGAGAGGTATTCATAGAGGAATGCAATCTTGATTTCCATCTTGAAGATGTCAAATTCAAGTTGTGTAGATATAGTTAGCAATAATCCGATGAGTTTATGTAAGGTCAATAGAAAGCAAGTCTCATCGCAAACGATGTATTCTTTCTTCATGTGTATAACTCATGGCTACGAACCGTGCTTTAAATGTCCCTACCTTCTCATCAGATTCCCTCTTTCTCATGAAGATCCATTTACACCTTAACGAGTCCAATCCATATAGGTGGATCCTCGAGGGTCCATATAAAACACTTGTATATGAAGTCTACTTTAGACTTTATTACTAAAATCTATCTTTCTTTATCATGATCCTTAGGAGCTTCATCACATGAAGTCCTATCATTTTCAAACATAACAGACACATGGAATCTATCCTCAAACTCATTTGGTGAGGTATAGTGTTTCATATTTAATTGTCCTTTTAGTTTCCGATTTCAGTAGCCTCATTATCTTCTCAAGATAAAATGATTTCCTTCATTTCATTTTTTATGTCCTTTTAGTTTCCGATTTCAGTAGCCTCATTATCTTCTCAAGATAAAATTATTTCCTTCATTTCATTTTTATCTTGATTCTCAAGAATCTCATCCTCTCAGAATCACATTCTCAGAGATGAGATCTTTTTAGATACTCAAGGTCATAAAGCAGGTATCTAATACCATCCTAGTATTTTCCTAATAAAGCAGCACTCTCTGGTGCTAGATTCCAGCTAACATGCATGGAATTCCATTAAGGATATATATTGTAGTCTCTACTACATGTATACCTTGGAAATTAAGAAGTAATTATGCTAATGTTCATCATTGATCAAATCATGTCACGCATAATCCAATTGTATGTCCCTACAACTCTATTGAGTTTAGGCGTATTAGGAGGAGTGAGATAGGGATGATATTCCTTTCTCCATAAGGTATTCAATGAATTCATCTAATAGGTACTAACTACTGAAATTAGATCGTATTCATATTCATCTTCCTTCAAAATTTGTTTCTAAAGAAAAAATGTGAAAATATTTGAACATTTCAAAGCTTTCTAAGGTGAATGGAAGAAATCTCATATTACAAATAGTCATCAATAGATATCACATATCATTAATGTTTATTATGATACAGATGATCCACATACATCAATATATATGGGATCTTGAATACATTGACATCTTACACCATTTTCAGAGAAAGGTGCATTGGACATTTTTACTTTGAATACAATATTCATAAATATGTAAGATCTAAAATTTCAAACATTCTAAAGCATCATATCTTACTAGTCCATTGATCTCATCAACAGACAAGTGTCCAAGGCTTGATGCCAGATCATTGTCAAATGATCTTCATCCTCCTATTGATCTTTAAAGGTTAAAATTTTCAGTATTTAGAAATGTTAATGAAACATTCATTAATTTTCTAATTTAATAGAGTCCTCTAGATGTTAGATTACTATCTGAATTATATCCATCATAACTCTTTATGATAGGTCTATTCCTGAATTCATGATTTATTTCCAACATTTTGAAATAAACTATGATTGTATTATAATATCCAGGTCATAGAGACATTCTCTAAGACTAAGGGCTCTCCCACTGAAAATATGAAGTCTATCAATCTAATAGAGATTGTTGCAACAATTACATCAACATCCATGTGTATGACTATTAAACCATAATATTAAATTTATAGTCTTCTAATACATATGCAACCAATTGCTAGTGCTATTAGAAGAATGAGATACAACTAATAGAATTTAATCTTATCAAATAAGAAAATCAATGTCAATGATGACATGCAGATATAGATTATTTCGATGCACTATATAGGCCTTTCTCTAAGGATCCAACATAGTTTAGATAGTCATACTATCAGAACATCGACTTATTACAGTATTGTCATTCATCCAACTCTTTGAATGTCATATGGAAATTAGAGAAGAATAGTCAACTCCTTAACTTTCCTTTTTTCTTGGGTCAGACCCATTTGTCCAATGTGCTCCTTTTATCTATAAGAAACCATTGCTTAAGATAAAATATTTCTTATCTTGAACTCAAAAGAATTCAATGTAAGAGCATTTCAACATTTATGCATGCTTCATTCAATTCAAGCAATATGAATATTATGAAGCTTCATTAATGACTTGAGTAAAGACAGTAGAATGAAAACACTCATGGTATCTACATCCATCTAAACACTAAAGACATTGGTTCGGGCATTTACTCAAACATTTTGAATACATAATCTCTTATAAAGCCACCATTCTGCATGATGCAGTGAACAATGTCATTCATGATTAAATGTCGAGAGCCACATATGTATGCCCGATTCATCTTCTTTGATTTTATAAGGATTATTTGACAATTACAATCATTATCGACATGTCACTTCCAAAGTACATTCAATAAGAGATCAAAACTAAAGAGACATACATAACCTAGGGTTGTAGTCGTATTGTCTTTTTAATTGTCATTCCTCATTATTATGAGGATACTTGGACATTGCAATCACATACGTCACTTGTCCAACTGCAAGTACAATATCTTGATCATGAATCCAATTCATGAGAATTTACTTGTAACTATTGAGTAATGTATTGAGTGGGTTTAATGAAGATTATCTGAAATAAGATAATCTGCATAAATATATATTATTTTTATTTAGGAATTTCTATATCAAAGTTGTCTCACCTTGTCATCACTAAAAGTTCATTCCTTTATCTGAGCAAGATCTGGGATCTCCTTCCTTATCTTTGACACATACCAATAATATGAGAGCCTGTAACTCAGATAAAAAGAAGCAGGAACACATTCCGCCTTGCAAGTCCAACTTGCATTCCCAATTCGGTCTTTAACACCCGGACCCACGACCCCTAAGGTGATGTTGACATGTCGTTAATTGAACCAATTGTGAATAGGATTAGTACTCGCTATGCGTAATCTAATATTACCCCAATAATATGAGGACCTGATATTGGGGTCACTACACATACGACCTTACTCTTTTAAGAAGCAAAGAGCCCGATCCATATGTGCTTGCATGCAGTAGCTGTCACTTCGGACATGCGTCTCCTATAAAGATCCCTAGTGACGGAACCCTTCGCATTGACAGGAGACCTTGGATGTCACTTATGTGATCCTTCATATCATGTTCAAATTCTAAATAATCATTGTGAATCATATTCATCATGATTAATTCATCAAAGGGAAATACAACTCTATTCATAATAGAGTGATATAATTTTAATTGGATTCCAAATAATCTAATTAAATTAAATCAATTATTCAACTAATATCCAACAAACATTCATCATTGTTATTTGAAATATGGTATTATCTCAAATACCTATTATTTGAATTTGAATAAATAGAAAAATACTCATGATCCCTATAACATTATCCCTTCCCTACTCGTTGTCATGGCCAGTACCAACAGGAGTGGGACAGACTGCACATGGTGCAACCTACTACCCCAACGCTCCCCGACAAGACACCATATCTGCCTCGGGAAAGGATAATACCAAATTGATCACTTTGTACTTGAAATGATAATAGGCTTTTCAACAGAAGTTACACCATGTAGTAATAATCAAAACCATTTTGATTATATAGAAATTCACTAAATAAATTCCCAATCCTATTCAAGTAAGTTTGTTAGTTGGAAAAGAGATCATGCAACCAATTTGTGATCTAGATCATATCTAATCAATTATTGATTAAGGTAACGTCATTTAAGAAAATAATTGTCAATCAAATATTTCTTATATATTTATCCATAATTATTCTAGGAACCTAACAATTAATTTCACTCTTTGATTAAATTACAATCACAAGGTCTTGATTAGGAATGTAATTTATAGCAGTGACCCCCACTTATAAAATGAGCATGTCTCAATGAATCTAAATCCAAATGGTGCAAAATATGATTCCAAAGTTTGCTAATTTTATAAAATAGAACTCAAGTGATTTGAACGCATTTCCAAGTGTTTCAAAATAGAAATTAACTCCTTAATTACGTCAAGATTTGCAATCCCGAAGCAATGGATACATGTTCACTAAAATGATCATAACTTAAGCAAACAGATTCGAAATCACATAAACTCAAATCCCACAGTTTTATTATTTAATGAGGAATATAATCCAAGTATATGTTCGTGTTTAAATATTTAAATAGTGCCGAAAATATACACAAAACCCTAATGAGCCCAAGTCATCCTAGGTTTATGGATCATATCCAAAACCTCCAACCTATGGCTCTAATACAACATGAAGTATATGGTAAGATCCTTAAGTGCATCATGGAAGCATGAGGATCACATCAAATGTGATTGGGAGCGACTAGTCACACTAGTTGCTCCGAGCAGCGGAATTTAAAAAATTTTTATCCGATGAAACCACATGATCCATGAACGCTTCTCGGATCCTTTCATCTAAACCACAAAGAAATATTAGGGTTACCTCTTGAAGCATGGTTATGATCGAGTCTCTAAATGAAGAGACCTCATGTCTCAAGTATAATTTGATGGAGGAGATGCTTGCGAGCGCATTGATGAGAAGCATGCTTCTCATAATCCATGTCGATAATCCAAGCAAGGAATCTCCTGATCTCGTCACATGAGATCCGACATCTTCTTCTTGAGTGATGCACACCGAAGGAAATGGAGATCCAGGAGCAAAACATCTGGCAGCATAAGGACGACGTTGCGGCGATGGCGACTTTCTTTAAGGCTCCATGGTAGACGACCAAGTTGAGAGAGAGAGAGAGAGAGGACATGTAGAGAATGAGAGAGAGAGAGCATGTTGTTGTAATGTTTTAACTTGAAGAGTAAGAGGTACCTCTTCTTATATAGTATTTTGGGATCCATGAATCTCAATCCACGTATAACACAAATCCAATGGCTCACATTGATTTGTGTTTCTTTTAATGGCCACGATTTTGTTGCTAAAATATTTGCAACAACAATTAATTTAAATTAAATTAAATATGTTAAATAATCATCAGCATATCCCAATTTAACTAAATCAATAATCCATAGAGAAATAGGAAGGAGGCTAGTGTCCTTCCATAAGACGGGGGACGACCACCTATTCCTCATAGCAGTTGGTAGTCGTCCACCCTCTTATTAGGGAAGGTGGCTATCTCCTCTCAATTTATGAGATTACATTATTTCATAGGTTTCTCCAATATTTGCAACAACATTTGTTGCAAATTATATCCCAAAAATAAATCCAATTTATTTTGTGAACATTGCAATCATGCCATTAAAAAAATGTGAATCACATTCACAATCCAAAATAAAATGTAAATTACATTTTCAATTAATTGTCCAATGAGAATACCATGCACATCAAAATTTAATTAACAAATTTGAATTACAAATATCTCTCTCTTATATATTATAAATCACATTTATAATGTATATGATTAGTATGGATAATACTATCCACATTATTCATATCCATGATAATTAAATCACATTTAATCATCTTAGACCTCTATTATGATGTGCTCAAATAATATGATTCATATTCACGTTATTAATATCTTTGATAATTAACTAACATTTAATTATCTAAGATAACTCTCATTATAATATGAATCAAATTCAAATTATTCGTTAAAATTAAATTACATTTAATATACCATTTTCTCAATACTCGGATACATAATATCAATAGTGAAATTATCCATTAACACTTTCAAGGATATTGTGCTTTCTCTGCTGATACTTGGAGAGAAGGACATAGTAATTTTATCATTCCACGTTTGGTGACTTGGATATTGAAATTACATCTCAAATCCAGATCTTGTGGACCTCTCATAGATGCTTGATTAAATTAAAATCGCAAATCTAATCTTCTCATTGTATCTGAATCACATTCAGATCTATATCCAACATTTGGAACAAGATCAGATCACTTTTCTACTAAGAGGAGTCACTAAAATAAAGGCATGTTTCATCACTCCCTGGGAATGGAAGCATGATGGTTATACAATTGTTTATGATCACATCACCCTCAGCTATTCATGATACCTGTACATCCTGCATGTTGGAGGACCTAGAATAAACCCGAAGTATTAGATCAATTTTACACTATCTACTTCAGGTTTTTATCATTAAGTTTCTCATTTAATCATTGGGAGTTTGTATCGATCATATACTTTCCAAAAGCATGTAACATACACAGTGTTGATCATATACTTTCCAAAAGCATATATCAAACCTAGAAATTCAGTCAAGCGTCCAAAGCGAGACGACCATGCATGGAATTTAATTCCTCCCAATATCTCATGAGTGAGATCATGTCTTCTGATTTAGTAAATGAATCTTTATGATCCCTTGAGAGATCGTGTTACTCATATGCCCTTGTATACGCACCAACATCCCGGTGTATAGACCTTGGTATGTTCCTCAACCTAGAGGTCTACCAAATGTACACACTCAGACATATAGTAACACATCTCTCTTCGGTCAGAGGATGTGTGCCTATATCATGACAATATCGACATAGGTCTTTGGTTATCTCGATCTCATTAAGTCAACTCTTTGACCTAACTTATCTAACACCTTCGAAGCTCTATTCTTATGCAGTGGACCTACATCAAGAGGACGCTCAAATATCAACCTTTAGAGGAAGGATTCCCATCTCCTTCTCAGGCCAAAGATCCTCTCTTGATAATCATTTGACGGTACTTGATGAGTCCTCAATCTAACTATTTAGGTATTCATCCAAGCATTAACCTCTATGATTCAACAATTGAATCAACAATTATATGATCATTAATATGGCCATGGTACAAAATCCTAATTGTACAAAGGGACTTATTATGAAATTAATTATTCTTATTTTCAGATCAGTGAATGATATTTGCAATAACATTTATTGCATAATGGTTCCTCGTGGGATCGCATGTCCAATAGGAGCCTGAGTTGAAGAGGGTTGATTCGACCATTTGGATAGAAGACTTAGTCAATTAGATAATCAGTTAATTGAATACATTAGTGTAATTATTGTTGTAATTATTTATAGTAATTTAGCTAATTACTTATTTCTAGTGGCTCTTGTTTGAGAGCTCACGTGTGTAAAAAGAGATTAGACATTAATTTTTCTTCATATTTTGGTTGTGTCAAGAGTGGTTCTCGATTGAGTGGAGAAACTATAACATGCACACTGTAGAATAAATTCAAATTTGTATGTTGCCTTTGTAATTTAGCCCATACATCTTAGAAGATTCACTATCTAATAAGATTCATAATGAGACACATATATACACGTATTATTTAGCCAAATTGAACTCAATTCTTCCCCTCTAATAGTCTCCTATTCAGGTGTGATTTTTTTGATATGCATTCATTTAGTATAAATTTAAAAATTCAGTTCTGTATAACACATGGAGAGTGATTGGAGTCGCTGTAAGTTTACCTTCTTCTGAGCATGCATCATAACTTCTCATTTGCATTCTAATTTATAATTTCTCCCTTGTCTTACAACATAGAATTAAGAAGGATATTGGGAGTGAATGGTAGATGTGCATTGTGGTGCTCACATTTAATTTTCAAGTGACAACAAAGCTCTGAGACTGAATTGAGAAGATCGATTGAACAAAAAATTGGAATAAAAAGAACTTTGTTTTACAGGTCCATAAAGCCCTCATTTGGATCGTAGTTACATACCTTCAAACAAGAGTAAGTAAGGATGTAGCCCGTAATAATTAGAGTAAAAAATACTTGAACTTGTGCCTTAAGCTCTTGGACTTACTCTTATGGTCCTGTTATTGCTGCAAGCACTTGCGTCAGACTATTAGGAGAAGTAGTTTTGCTTCAAGTTGGCATGTTCCACCGGCTTGAACATGAGCTACCTAAGGAGACTACACCTATGAGTAATGAATGAAAAGATTGTCTTCTCACCAATATAAAATAGACAAAATAAATTGGCTAAACTCTTACGACCATTATGTGTGAAGTAGGAGAATCAAAACGGTTTGCATTGTATTTGAATTGCATGAGTTTACTCTGCACAATTAGGTGCACCGTAGAACTAGTGAGTCATTGCAACTCGTGCTTGAAATAACTCTTTTTGACATAGAAGATTACTTATTGGTAGGATATTTATTCGATTTTTTTGAATCTCTCATTCAACCCTCCAAAGAGTAATCCTTCAAAGGTCCATTCATGACTCGGACTGGCATGGGCTCATGACCCTCATGACTCCAGGATCACTCACTCTCGGGATGTTCACACACGAACCATTCCCTTTCTCTCCTCCCACCTCACTGAGGAAGACCTTCACCTTAGGGAGACCATCTTGATTTCAGAATCCTCTTCTAATCAACATCACATTATTGATGAAGGTCCTAAAGAAGATTTAAGTAAGATGCCTCTAAAAAAGGAAGATGATGAAGAAGAATACCCGATGTCACGACTCTAATTCATGGACGTCGGATCCTCCCATAACCGGATCTGGTTACTCAGCAATAACTTATTCAGCAATCACAACTAACATTCAAAAACAGACTACAAACAAAGTATATTCAGAAGAACGCATTTCAACACTTATCCATTCACAAAATAAAGTTCAGATGATACATTGTCCCACTATAACCATTTACATATACATCAGCTTGAAAGGAAAATACACAAAAGATTACTAACTACCTTACAAAGAAGAGCTACTATGGCTAGTTGGATGACTATGTTAACTGGCTCGAGTACTAAAGTCCTTGATCTTGCTTACCGACACCTGTTAGGTTTTCCAAAACTTGTTATAACAAAAGTTTTCATTTCTTCTCATTAATTTAAGTCATATTCCTTTCTATTACACGTCAAGGATTAGTCCAGGGGAACCCCACCATGCTTGGACTTCGAATATGTGGACACTTCAAGATTGGAGATTGTGTTGATCTTGGTAAGCTTATGCCGCCGCACGTCGCCTCAACCAATCCTCCAATACTACCCTGACAATTTCCTTTTCTTTTATGGATTAGTGTCTCAAACTTTCAGCCTGGAAAACAAATGAGCACACCGTCCTCGAGGACTCTGTTGCTTAAAACCTCAGGCTAACATTTAATCATATAACATAGCATCTTTAAATACATATTATCATGACCCAGCCGATATTGAACCACCGTGCCTCCACATGGAACGACCACAACTTCCGTCATTCAACTTGAAGATATTGGCTCCTAGTACCATCCGTTGCATTCATTTCATACGCACTTATCATAACAGGGCAACCGTGTACCACCTAGGTAGGGAAACACCAATACGGGTTGCTTCCGACAAACCTACAAGTTGCATGCTCAACATGTAGTTCTACTCCCAGTCATCCTTAACATGACACACGATCCTTTTCAGGATCCAACTCAAACTACATCAATTCCCATGATGTAATTATTTCGTTAAGTCTTCGATTTGCATGATCAGCAACACTTAGTATAGAATCACATATATTATTCATATGCATATATACTCGTATTTATGCCTATTTTAACTCCCAAACCCTAACTTTCAAAGCCACCGCATCAATTTGATGCTTAAACCTTATTTTAGTAGGAATCACAAATAAACTCCTCAGACTTTTCAAAAATAGCCAAAATTAGGTTTTTTCATAGCAAAGAACATAAAATCAAGAATTTCAATAATCTCATATGAAAACCCAACAGAAAAGGAAGGATTTCGTTACCTAATCGAGCTCTCTCTCGCATATGCAATGCTTTATCATGTTTCATTTTTAGAAAGGATGCTTTAACGCTCTTGAAAAGATCGAATTTCATTTTGTATCAAAAACGCTAAGAACGTGTCAAGAACGCGAAGAACGAACGAAGAACATGAAGAACGCGAAGAACACGAAGAACACCAAGAACATATTTTCTCTTGAAATTTTAGCAGAGCTTCCCCTAATGCGGGGTGATATTTCTAGGAAAATTTCAGCAGAGTTTCCCTTTATATCGGGACATATTTCTCGGAAAATTTCGGCAGAGTTTCCCCTTATATCGGGACATATTTCTCAAAAACTTAGGTAGAGTTTCCCCTTATATGGGGACATATTTCAAAATAAAAACAAAAAGAGTTTCCTCTATAAAATCAATCGAGAGGAAAATAACAATGAAACTGAAATAATATATCTAACTACAAGCGATGGAGAATCGATAGACACCACACGTCTTAGGTGAGTGGATGTGTGACGAATCACATGGTTCATTGATGTGCATCGCCGCCCGCACCTAAGTCGGATATTGCACGAATTCTCCATCAAAATAACTAAAAAACAGGAAAAAAAGAACAATAAGCACTGGAGGATCGGTAGATGCCACGCGTCTTAGATAAGTGAATGTGTGACGAATCGCAGGGTTCACTAACGTGCATAATCGCCCGCACCTTTGTAGGGTGTTACACATATTTATCCTCGAACCACAATAGTATATGAATCAGAAAGAAAGATGAATCAAGAACAAAACTTGGAAGACAAGATGGTGAATTGAAAGTCTAGCTTACGAAGCAAACTAAGAGAGGATCATACCTTCCTCCTCCTCGTTCTTCCGACAGCGCTTCGCTAGCGTTCTTTCCCCGCCTCCCACTCCTCCTCCTGACCTTTCAACCCGAGCCCTTGGGTGGTGGTAGTAGTGGAAATCGTATAGAATGAATGGGTAGGGGGGTCTATTTGTAGGCTCCAGAAAACCACTAACCATTGTTAGAAAACCATAGTTTAGACCTTAACCAAAGTTTAGCGGATTATGGTTTTGGCCCATGATTTTAGCCAAAACTTATCCCAAACTTAGGGCTCAAGTTAGAACATTCTAGAGGATTCTTGATTTGCTAATGACGCTTAATTAACGCTAATCGTGATTAACTTTCACTAATCGCGATTTTACTTTCGTGGTTTATGCTTATCTTTTGCTAACTATTGATTAGTGTTTGCTAATGATCATTAGCGATTTTCACTCCGTCATTAGTTTCTTTAAATCATGCTTAATTAGTCTTAGTGATAGTCATTACGTGTTAATGACGTCTTAACCCTCCTTACTCTCTTTCTTCCGAAAATCATAACAAATCGAAACGAAGTCCGATTCACACAAAACAAATTTCGTTGGTTTTCTCTTGACGAATCGGATCTTATGATATAGGATTCGAGAGATGCCAAGTTCATGTCTTTACACCTGAGGACCCCATGATGGTGGTACTAGTCAGACTAGCTGCATCTAATCAGCAACATGCATTACATGGAGCTCATCTAGGACAACTCAATGTTGGGGTCGAACCACAAGTGGATGTGACGTACAACCCCGGATAATATAGAATTTGGAATTATTTGAGTTTGACAGAACCTAAAGTATATTTTGAGTTTAAGCTGCAGTTTCTGAACTTGCTACCATACTTTGATGGGAATGCTTCTAAAGAACCATACACATTACCAAGGGACTTCGAGCCCGTCTACGCAAACCTTAGATGACCTAGAGTTAGCCAAGATTATATCAGTCTCACATACCTTCCATTTACCTTGGGTAGTTAAGCGAACTAGTGGGTAAAGAACCTTGAAGTTACAATCACTACATATGCCCAGTTCAAGGACCATTTTTTAAAGAAGTTCTGCTCTCTGAGTAGGACTCAAGATTAGGACACACATTACTAGCTTTTCCTAGCTATCCCATGAAACTTTCTGTGATGCCTAGGAAAGATATAGGGACATCCTATAGAAATTTCCTTATCATGATATAGATGACAACATCTTGGTCTAAACGAACTTCACTTGTCTCAACCTTGAGATGCAGGTTTTAGTGAGCGATGCCTATGGAGGTATCTATACATCACGTGGAGCGGATACCATATGGATGGTATTCAAGCAAATGGATTAGACTAACTGCTCACAGACCACCAATAGGGTGTACACACATTCACCCAATTTACTCTCATTTAGAGGGGGAAAGTCAGTTGTAATTGATCTTTCTCAAGACGTGATCCCCAGCATGGGGCTCCTTGCAGAAAAGCTTACAATAGTTGAGAGGATTGACCAAAGGTATTGATGAGTTAGATAGGATCATCTCCAAGATACCCAGACAAATAGAAGAGTTGACTAAGAAGGTATATAAGGTAAAGATACCTGTCGTGATTGTAGTCGTTGCCCCTCATGTATCGGGTTCACCATGTTCAAGAGCAACTGGTGTTAGGGCAACCCCATTTGTGGGAATAGGACCAATAAAATGCCCATTATTTCTAGCATCCACCACCATCAACAGAGACAGTTCAGGGGGATCCTTCACTGGTTTGTGAGGAGAATGAAGTATGTTATACTCATCACCATACCAGGCAGGGAAGTACGAGTGAGCGATAGGATTATCAAAATCCCCTAACCTTTCACAACACTGCACTCATCTCCGCACCACCTCCTTCACAAAAGAGCCCTAGATTCCAGCCACCCCAATAGCAACAGTACTAGAAGTATGACCGATTGGGCCATTACCAGGCGGGCTAGCAATGCCCATATTTTCAGTAGATACTCCAGCACTAGTAGCAGAGGCAGTACCCTGTCCAGCAAGTCCTATCCTCCCATTCTTCTTCTTAATCTTATGCACTCCTTCTTCGTCTGGTCCCATGGACTTACATCAATAGATTTTTGACGATCTTTGTTCTTATAAGAACGAAATTAATGGCTTATGGGTGGATGTCAACCGCTTGTCTAGATGGAGAAACGAGTAGTATGAACCCTCTACATCAATCCCAGCCCAAGTTCAGGCTAACCTTAATAACCTGAACCGATGTGGCTCTCAACAACACTTTGGTCAGGTATACTATACAACATCTCTTAAATATGAAAATGAGATTATTTTATATGACGAATCTAAACATATTTCACTTAGAAGAGGAAGGACCATGATTGTACCTTACCTGGTGAGGGACACGAGGAGGGCTCCTTTAGATCTCTACCTAAGAAGTCTTCGGAGGACGAGGAGGAGAGTCATTATATTCAGGAGCCCTAGTAACACCATTCGAGGACATTTTCTCCGAGAGCCAAGAAGAAAAGGAGAGCACGGTTGCAATATCAACAACATGGAGATACCTCAGATTCTATGGAGGACCTTGCACCTCCAGTTGTGTTCGATACCACAACAACTTCTTTTCCACAACATGTAGTAGATAGTTTTGATTTTGATCCCATGATGTTGCCAAGAATGATATTTCTATTATGATGAAATTTGTTTCTATTGTTTCCAAGAATGTGGCAGATCCCATGTTTAGAAAGATTCATGCATGATGAACTCTGTTTCTGTTAATGCCAAGAAAAATATTTCAGTTCATGATTCATATTTTTCTGCTATGTTTCTCTTGCTTCGATCTCTTTCCTTTATGCTCTTATGACATGAAAGTGCATTAAAAAGATTCAAAAATATGACCCTGACATAGCATAGTTTTGTAAAGAAAATATCACAATTAGGTGCCAATTGATGATTATGTGGCTAAAAATCTTGTATTTCAGAAATACCTTAAGGTGAGATGTACACCTACTATGGCTAGCATGAATAAATCGAATGAATATGTGAAGACTCGCATCTTTTCAGTAGCCACAACCTATTCTCAAGAATCAACAATTGCCAATGAAAAAGAAAGGCATGGGTGCTCACTACGTGGAGAGTCGTAGCATTGATATTGTGTTTGCATGCACACTCTTAAATAATGGTTCTTCTATCAATATTCTTCCCTTAGCATTATATCAGAAATTGGAGTTGGGACTACTTCGTAGATCTAGAGCTTTACTCCAATTCACATATCTCTCAATGAAGATACCTAGGGGAGAAGCAAAGAATGACGTTATCTTGATTGATGGGTAGAACTATCAGGTTGACTTCACAATCTTAGACATGGAGACCCCCAATCATTGGAGAGAATCTTAGACCATTCTCGAACGACCTTTCCTTAGGACCGTAGGCACAACTTTTGATTATGGTACGTGGATGATGAAGTTCTGTTCTCCAATCGGAGAAGTGAATCTTGAGATGAAGCAAACCAAGTGTCAGCGACCTGATTCAGAGAGTATCACAGAGTACTCATCTTCAGAGGTAGATTGCAGAATGATTATCACCATTGGGATTTAGAGACAGGTTCCATCAGAATAGAGCTAGACCCTTTGATCTGGAAAGGACATAGTGCATGATGCAGTTTTCCAGGTGTTTCCTGATCTTATGAGAGATACATCTACCTATTCCCATGATGTCGTAGTGGTCCATTTGGATCTGTTAGTTCTATCACTTCGGAACAATCATGAGACATCTATGGTGAGTATGGCGTGGCTTTTGTCAATTGCTTGGATATCTTTGTCAATCCGACTCTTGATACTACTGAGTTGGTGGTGAGTACTACATAGTTGACCCACCTTCATGCATCATGTAGTCAGATTCAGATTCAATTTAGCCATATTTTCTTGATGACACCACATTGCCAAAACTGAAATCATTGCCTCCTACACTAAAGAATGCCTTTCTTACGAGACATAAAGAGAGATATCATGACGTGAGTCTAGGATGTTAGAGGTCTTAGAGAGGAACTACAAAGCAATAGGATGGATAGTGTCGGATCTCATGGGAATTAACCCCACTCTCTGCTCGGACCACATTTTTACTGAGGATAACGTGATACGTTCCCGTGCATTCTAGAGGAGACTTAACCCCAATATATGTGAAGTAGTGAACAATGAGATAGAGAAATGGTGCAAAGCAGGGTTTATATACCCTATTTCTGACTCCAAGTGGGTGGCCTCGCTTCATGTTATCTGAAAGATGTCAGGAATTCATATGGTCACTAATGTGGAGGGGGTAGAAATCATGACAAGAATACCCATGCTGTGGTGCATCTGAGTCGACTACAGGAACCTGAATGCCACGACCAAGAAAGATCACCTTCCCTTGCCATTCATTGATTAGATCTTGGATAAACTCACAGGGAAAGCATTCATTTTGTTTTCTTAGGCTACAAACAGGTAGATATAGCCGTTGAGGACCAGAAAAAGACCACATTCACAGGTCTAATTGACATTTACGCATTCAGGCACATGCCATTCGGTCTCTGCAATGCCCCAGGCATTTTTCAATAGTGCAAGATTACCATGTTTGTCGAGATGGTGGGAGATTTCATGTAAGTGTTTATGGATGATTTCTCGGTTCATGGTGATTCCTTTTATAGATGTTTAGTGCACTTGGACCGAGTCCTCAAGTGATGTTAGGAGGTGAATATGATACTCTCCTGGAAGAAGCGTTACTTTATGGTGATAAAGGGTATCATGTTGGGGCATGTTATCTCCAAAATGTGAATGGATGTTGACCCTGCCAAGGTGGAGGTGATCCAGAATCTCGATCCACCTACCAACATGAAGTCAGTGAGGTCGTTTCTAGGGCATGTTGGATTCTACACGAGTTTCATCCAGGATTTTTAAAGGATTTCCTACCCACTAACTGATCTCTTAGGGAAAGATACAGGGTTCATTATAGATCACAGGTGTTTATAGTCCTTTGAGATCTTAAAGATGACTTTGTGCCTTGACTATCATACAAGCTCTTGATGGGTCTCTTCCCTTTGAGATAATAACTGACGCTTCAGATTTCACTATAGGAGCTATGTTAGGTGATGAATCACCATTCATCACTCATTATTCCTTTATTTTAGCTAGAAACCTTGGTAAAATACCATGTAAATGTTTGTAAATAGAATGAATTGTCAAAATGCATGCTTCATATAAATAACCATAATTAGCATGTATTTGCACAAAAAAAGGAATAAAGAAATAAAGAAAAAGAGGGAAATATTTAGAATAAATATTGAGTGACCCAAACCCTAGGGAAGGCCAATCATTGGGCTGACCGCAAAATAAAACAAGTAGAGAGAGATAGGGCCATTCATTATTGTATAAATCCCCCTCTTAGTGTATATATTTTATTTTCTAAAAATAAAAATATATAGGTGTTTCCCATATTTTGTACATATTTATAAAAATAAAACAAAAATAAGAAAAACAAAAATAAAACAAAAATAAATTCTCTCTCTTCCCCTTGTATATACCATCTATATATGTACATATATTTATTTATTTTACCTTTGTAATTACACAATAAAAATTAAATAAAAATTATTTTGAATCCCATATTTTATGTTGTAAATAAATATCATATAAAATAGGGATACTTGTACAAAAAAACAATTAAAAATAAAAATAAAAAATACATTGGTACATATACCTGTATATAATATAATACTATGTACATACATTAATTTATTTTCCAAAAAAATAAATAAATATCTCAAAAAATACTTCGAAAAATAATAAACATTTTTCATGTTGAAAATTTTTCGAAATAAAATTATTTACTGTTTTAAAATGAATTTACAAATAATTAATAAAGGAAATAATCGGATTGGTCCACGGGGGATTGTTGACCCCCGGTCAACTCTCCCCCTAGAACACTTCTAGGCGGATCCTCGTGCCGACCCATTTTCACCGAATTATCTCGCACTGATCCGATCATTATCTCCTCAAACCCCGAGCCCCGATTATACACGATACATCCCTGATCCACGCCTGACCATCTTTTTAGGGGTCCGAGTTTTGGATTGCGCGCCCGACTCCCATCTTCCCGGACACCAAACAGTATAAAGCTTCACCTCCTTTCGCCATTTAACGCATCTTTGGCGATCCCCTTCAGTTCCCAGGACCTCCCTTCCTCATCCTTGAGTGACAGCAAGTGAGAGTGATCAATTGCAGCGAGAACCAAGGTCGGTAGCCTCAGATCCGGTGGTCATCACTGTCGTGCTCCGCCCATCGGCGAGCTCGAGCCTCTGGAGGCGTCGCTCCATCTTTGGCCATCCCCTTTGGTACCCAGGACTTCCCTTCCTCCTCCTTGAGTGACAGTAAGCGAGAGGGATCGATTGCAGCGAGGACCAAGGCCGGTAGCCTCAAATCCGGTGGGCGTCGCCGCCGTGCTCCGCCCATCGGCGTGCTCGAGCCTCTGGCGGCATCGCTTCATTGAGGCAAGGACCCCAGGAGGACCAGGACCTCCAGCATAGACGTTTGAACCCATCAGGTAGCCTCGATATCCCTTAGATTAGCTTTGATTTTGATTCTTAGATTTTGCGCCGCCAGCCTCCGCCGGCCAATCCACTCTGCTCCGACCATCCTTTCGATCATCCGACTATCGCATCATCTTCATGAGACTCTCCCCACATTCTCTGCCCCTCCGATCATCTTGGTTTGCCCCGAAACCAAGACCTAGGTCTCCTCCGCCGTCGCCTCGCCGGAGACCCCCGCTCCGCCTCATCCAATCAACCCCTTCGCATGCTAATGGGTCGAGGCAGTTTTCCCTCGACCCCTCTTGCTTCCTATGTAGGTACCAAGGCTTAAGAGCCTCACCTGGAGGCTCGACTATCCAAGAACAACTGCTCCAGTTTATCCCCGTCGCCGGAGATCCTTCGACGCTCCCGACCCCATCCGAGCAGTCCACCAGCTGTGGATCACCCCCAGCTTCTATTCCCACATCTCAGCAGCAGCAGAGGACCTCCTGATCGCACGTATTAGACCGGCAAAACTCGCCGGCGACTTGTTCTTCGAGGGTCCTCCGGCACCGTTCGATCGTACCCCTCGCTCCAGATTAGATCTCCATCATTCATCTGCGCGGGGCTTTCGATTGTTGATCCATTTGAGGATTGAATCCGAGACGTCCATCGCCGAAGAGGCATCCACCATCTACAACCGTCAGATCTTACACATAGACCCCCTTCAATCATGGATCGTAATAATGGGGTGATATCACTTAGGCCCCTGTTCCTTTTAAATTTATAGTTTAGTCCTATAAATAATAAGTGTAGTTGTTTTTATTTTGGTTAATTTGAACTGTTATACTTTCTCGTATTTTTGATGTAGTCCCCGTGAGTGTGAACACGTGCTTCGACATGTGAGTTTTATGGGCTAATTGCATGTAAGGGCTTGGGTCTTTTGTCTGTTACGGATTGATGTTATCTTTTGGATAATTGCATTTATGCCCCTATGCGTACTGAATTGGAACGTGTGCTGGATTTGATGCGAAATTTACATTGAACCCCCTACAGTTTTGCAAGCATTTTATTTAAACCCCTAGAACTTAGTTTCTTTACACTTTGGTCCTGGTGTGTTGTGCCTTGCTTTGTGAGTGAATAAAATATCAAATCAACTCCAAATTTGGTGAAATATGGACACGTGGCTCTTGCTACTGTGTAAAAAAATTTCACTAATTTTTTGGGACATTTTCCTTCTTGTTTAGTATTTTTAGAAAATCAAAAACACCCATTTTTTCACTGTTTGAATTATAAAATCAATTAAAAATATAAAAACTCATATAAAAATTACAACAAAACTAAGTACTGTTTGTTTTGTTGTTTACTTTCTTCAGACCAATTTTCACTTCATTTGGGTATACGAAACACCTAAAAAATGAAAAGTCTAAAAACCTTATAAAAATAATTAAAAATTTTAAAAAAATCAAATAAATGCAATTTCTCTTTCTGTTGTTTACTTTTTATTTCTAGTTTTTATAAAAATTGTCTCTAGATTTTTAAAGGATAATTATATATATTTAATTATCCTTTCAAATCTGGCTGCACATTAGTTCTTTGTTTTTGTCTTTTTTTATTTTTTATAAAATCAACTAAAAATCACAAAATTTTGAGAAAATTACCAAAAACACTAAAATACCTATAAAACACAAAAATAATTTTATTTGAATTTTTTGAGTTATTTTGGGGTGTTTAATAAATTGTTATTTGTGTGCTTTTTGACCTTTTCCCTCATTTTCTTTATAATTAAAAATACAAAAAATTAAAAAATACATAAACTCCACCAAAAATACATTTTCTTATTTTATTCATTTTCTGACTACTTCATAGGCCACTTGGCCAATCCGTGCTCCTTGAGTTCGACCCTGGTCGCTATACCAGGTTAAATAAATAGCAAGACCGCTTATTCGGCTTTTTGACTGATTATTCAATTTGGTGGTCTATTTTTCTTGTTGAGTCCGATCTGCGAGATCCGGGTCGCAACGATCCTTTATTGATTTTTCCCTTACTCTGATTTTGTGGGATTTTTCAGCTCATCATTAGGATAATGACGAGAGGGGATCCTGTTTGTGATTCACTACAAGAGAAAAGTATTATACCCTACACAGGAGAACTACAGTGTGACTGAAAAGGAAATTCTCTAGTATGGGCCTCAAGAAATTCATGTCTTATATTTTGGGCTATTAGATGATAATCTACACTGATCACATAACTACTCAGTATCTAATGGAAAAGAAGGATGTGAAGGAACATCTTCTATGGTGGAGTTTGCTCCTCCAGGAGTTTCATTTGGAGATAAAAAGAAAAACCAGGAGTAAAGAATGTTATGGCTGATCACCTTTCCCAGATTGAGCTTAAGGACTCCCATGAGTATGAACATTATGCTATTGACTCACCCCTGTGGTATGCCAACATGGTAAACTTTCTTGTCTCCAAACACATTCCCCAGGGTTGGACTAGGAGCAACATTGATTGACTAAAGTCAGATTCGTGGAGATACCACTTGGATGATCCGTTCCTTTTCTTTGAAGGATCAGATTGTTTGTTAAAGAAGGTGTATGCTTAGGTGGAACACCAGAGTGTCCTCACTTACTATCATTCTCTTGAGTGTGTAGGGCACCGTTCGAGGAAGAAAACCACTCACAAGATACTCCAATGCGGATTGTATTGGTCGACCATGTTCAGAGATGATATGGATTTTGTACGGTCATGCCTGATTTCTCAGAGGATGGGAGGGACAATTGGATAGAGAGATGAGATGCCCATGAAGCCTATGATTATTTGTGATGTTTTTTATTCATGGTGCATATATTTTATAAGTCCCTTTCCCAACCGTCAAAAACATGAGTACATCTGGTTGGCGGTTGATTATTTATCTAGGTGGGTTGAGGCTATCCCAACCTGAATCGCAGATAACAAGACTGTCTGCAAGTTTGTGAGAGACCACATTATTGTAAGTTTAGGGTACCAAAAGTTGTGATTTTTGATGGGGCTAGCTAATTTGTGAATTGAGATGTGAGATCTTTAGCTAAGGACTATGGATTCGAGCACAGGGTTGCTATTCCTTACCACCCACCATCCAATGGCATGGTAGAGGTTTCGGAAAGAGAGGTGAAGAGTATTTTGCAGATGTTGGTTCATCCCGATAGGAAGAATTGGTCCCAGCTTTTGGACCAAGTTCCATGGTCCTATAGGACACACTACAAGACACCATTGAGCACTTCACCATTTAGAATGATCTATGTCAAGCCATACCATTTCCCGTAAAATTGATTCACAAATCCGATTGCACAATTAAGTAGATTAATTGGAGTTGTCATCTAGAGAAGCTTTGTCATGACTTGAACTTGAATGAGCTCATGGAAATCCGAAACGAGGCATATGAAAACAATTTGATATATAGGGACAACGAGAAGAGATGGTGTGACCAGCAGATTAAGTTCAGAGACTTTGTCCCTAGAATAAAGTATGGTTGTTAAAATCTAGATTAAAGATGTTCCACGAGAAGCTCAGTGAACGAGTCCCTATGTTGTTAAGGAAGTGTACGTGAATTGAAGTGTAGAGATGGTTGATCTCACAAATGGTGCATGACCCTAAGTGGTAAATGGACAACTGATGAATCACTTTGTAGATTCTAAAGAGTAGTTAGTCTAAATAGAGGTCATCAACTTCATGCAGAGCGAGCACAGAGCATATATATCAGATTACTATTCATGAAGATGCATCATCTAGATTCAGTAGCTTAGACGATTCACTCACTCTTGTACACATGATTTATTCATTCTTTTAGATATTTGATTCCTTTTTATATATATACCAACTCCATACTTAGGCTATTTAACATATAAGTATAGGGAGAACCCTTGTACTTGTGTGTATATTCTTGTTCGTATCCCAAGTCATTTTGTTCTCCGTATTGTCTTCGTCCATTCCCATTCTCCACTCATTTGATCCTTCGTGTTTTCCTCATGTACTTAGGTTATTTCAAACCTAAGTATGTGGGGGAGACCCATCGGTTCTTGTATGTCCTTTCTTATTTAGCATGAGCTATGGCTTCATATCACTTTGTGCTATGAGGACATAGAAAAAGCCAAGATATGTGGGTGTACCATATATATTTAATATATAGTTTAGCCATAGCTCATATTTTAAAATTTTCGCACTTTTTTGGGCTGGAATATAAGTATTTTTGAATTGATTTGCATACAAATACTTTGAAAAATATTTATAACTACGTTACATATTTTGATAAATGTATGACATTGGTTTGAAAAATGGGGATTTTAATTGTTTCGAAAATCATTTGAAAAATATTTTGAAAATCTATATACTATGTAACATAGTTTGGAAATTATTTTTGAAAATATTTTTAAAAAAATTAGGGATAATATGTGAATAGTTTTTGTTTATAAATACTTCTAACCCTTAAAAAATCTCTAATAAGTTAAGTTAGTTTGGTTCCTGACATTTACACTTTCACACACAACTTGTGATGTTGAAGAACACTTTGTTTTTTAGGTCTTAAGATTTATAGTTCACAAACCTTAGTCATTACGGTCTTGGACTTAATTATTCATACTTCCTTTGTCTGAAATATTTGTATGCTATATTATGTACTTATTCTCTTTCCTATGAATTTGACCGCGCTCTACATGCATGATTGCAGTTATGATGAGAGGAGCTGAGGATTCATCTAAGGGACCGGTATGAGTGATTTGAGTATGGATCTGATTTTATGATGCTCGAGGATGGGATAAAACTGATAAAGAGTTCATGAAACCTGAGTGTCAGCAACCATTTGGTGGTATGAGAATAAGTTTTCTTATACCAATCTCCTGATATACTTAAATTCCAAGGTGTGATGAAATTAATTTTTTGTTGATCAGTGCGCGCCAACTTTAGTAAAAGCAGTGGAGCTATCCAAATAGAAATAAAAGAAAGAAATACGAGAGAAAATATCTTACCATACAAATTCCACTATCAAAGAGCTTCCACCAAAGGAGAGTACTCCTAACCATTATAAAGTGTCCACTTAGACCACCGCTATTAGGAATAGGAGTCGAGCTATCACCCAGAAAGGCTCTGCATCGTAAATGATACAAATCTGGGTGTAGAAAGTATGATAAACACTCAAAAAAGGAACATCCCACTCCCAAGAAAACAAGTGCAGACGACTCCAACTTCTATTGGCGGAAACATCGATCAAAATCAAAAATACATAAGTGTTGAGTTAATAAGGCACTCGAGCGATTCCTTGTTCCAATGAGAGGGAGAGATGAATTTACACAAACCTATGCCCTTCAATCTATCGACCATTCATATTCACTTTTGAGTCTGACAAACTAAAGCGAAGGTGGATTGATTGACTGAACTTGTTTATTCCTTAGTGTTGAGGGTTGGATCCTTAGGAGTGTCTCTTGGACTGGAAAATGGAGTGACACTTTGACTCTGCTATTGTAACTACAGTCCACATTTCAATATCATATCCTTACTATATATGTATACCAGAGAGTCTGAAGATTGAGGAAGTTGGATACCTTTTGACTAAGGCTGGGTTCAACATAAAATTTTAGGTTAACAGAGACCGAGAGTGCTTGAATTAATCGAGTCTTGTTTTTCACTTGTAGAGTCGGGGTCTTGTCCAACTTATTCTCTACTCATTGCTCAAAGACGAGCATAGTTTAAGTATATGGGGATGATGAATCTCTGATTTATCATATTATTTACCATTCATTATCATCCCTATTTAAACTATTCATTAAAATCTATGCATAAACTCAAATTAACTTTTGACTTGGTGTAATTAACTAACCCTAATTTATTGTAAATTAATTTATAATTCTATTATTCTTTTATTTTCTATTGTATATTTGTTTTGGGTTTAAAAAGAAATTAAAAATACAAAAAATTAAAGATTTAAAAATCAAGTGTTTTTATACTTAAAAATTCTTCCAAAATATTTATCCCTTTATTGGACTTATTTTGTGTTTTTGGTAAACATGAAACTTGTAGATCTCATAGAGATCTACAACTTTTGTGTATGATGCCTAGTATGTGGCAGATCCCATGTTCAAAAAGATTCATGCATGGTGAACTCTTTTTTTCAGTTAATGATAAGAATGATATTTCACTTCATGATTCAGATTCTTCTCCTCTATTTCTCTTGCTTAAATCCCTTTCCCCCGGTGCTCTTACGACAGGAAAGCATAGAAAAGGATTTAGAAATGTGACCCCGACATGGCAAAGTTTTGTAAAGCAAATATCACAGTTAAGGTGCCCTTAGACGAGTATGTGGCTAACCATCCTGAATTTCAGAAATACCTTAAGGTGAGATGCACACCTACTAGGGTTAGCAGGAAGAAATCAAACGAATATGTGAATACTCACATCTTGTCAGTAGACACAACCTATTGTCTCAAGAATCAATAATTGCCAAGGAAAAAGAGAGACATGGGTACTCACTACGTAGAGAGTCATATTGACGACATTGCGTTTGCCCTCACACTCTTAGATAATGGTTCTTCTATCAATTATTTATTGTGATTCATCATATACACTCTTAGATAACTCTTAAATGAGTTGTCACTTACACAGTGGATCGAGGCGATTTTTGTCTATCATTCATCTGTAGCTTTAATTAGACTAGCTTTTGTTTCCTTTTCATTTGCAAATTTGTTTTTAACTAGAGTTTTAGGTTTAAATTCAATCATCTTACATCAAGATCTCATATGCACGATCAGAGCTCCATTGTGCATCCATTGTTCTTTCCGACCACTGACCACCATCGCGATTTTTCTTCACCCTTCTTTCCATCTTCTGACCCCCCAGATCGTCTCAGATCTGGAGACCCAGATTCTCTTCCGACCTTTTATGTCGGAGTCATCTTCCCACTAATATTTCTTTGTATTTATGCCTAATATTTGGCTGGGGACCTTCTCTGAGCAATAACACTTAACTTGTAGGTGTGTAGGGCTCAACTGGAAGCATGTTTAGAGACATGGAGCTCATTCTTGGTCACCCACAACTTAGAGCTCCAGGATCTTGATCGATAATCATCAAGCATCATCATCACATCACATCATATCGATCAAGGAGAGCTACTTGAAGTTTTACAGACCTACAAGAGGAGCTAGCAATAAAGATCAGCTCATTTCAAGCCGATTGAAAGTTGCCAATGGAGACATTCATATGAGTTCTTCCAGCGCACCCAGTCGTCGTTGGATTAAGAACGTCGTCTCCAGATCGAATCTCCATCATCAAAAAAGCCTCAAATGTCCACCATTGATTTAGATCTTAGATCTGATCCAAGCATCCGTGTGCATCTAAATCTCAACAACAAGATCAGATCTAGCGCTCATAAGAACCATTCCTTTTGCCACATCTGCCTCAGTGAAGTTGCATATCCATCCCTTTTGCTTTTATATTTTGTAAATAAATCCCGAGTGGGACACATATATTTTTGTTGTGGATTGACTCTTTGCATACAAGCATTTGCCATTTCTTTTTTGCAGTTTAGTCCTCTTTAAACTGCAATATGTCTTGTCTATGTGCTTATCTGGCTTTTTTGGAATAAAAATCCTATATTTTTTGTTATTGTTTGACCCATAAATAAATTAATCACATAATAGTTTGTGCCAACATGACTATTTGTTTCATTCGGTCTTAATTCCTAGGAATAGAATTAGTTACGTTTGAGTCCTTGAATTGTAGTATTTTATTTTGTTTATTAATTGAATTTAATAAATAGCAACCATCATAAAAAAATCGCCTAAATTCATCTTAGGCTCTTGTTAATCCCTTTTTTCATCAATCATTTTTGTTTTGCATTTTATTTATATTTATGATTATTCAATAATTCAAAAACTACAAAATAAAAAAATCATTAGAAAATAAGTAAAAATTATATTTCTTTCCAATAATTCCATAAAAATTCATGTTTAATTATTTTTTTGTTTAATTTCTGACCAATTTTCATCTTCAATTATCATAAAAACTAAAAAATAGCAAAAAATCCAAAACACTAAAAATCATTAAAAATTTAAGAAAATCCCAAAAATTTAAGAAAATACCTTTTTGAATCTATAAAAATTAACATTTATATTAATTTTCATTTCTTTACTTTTTAATTCCATTTCCTATTTTAAAATAAAAAAAATTCATTATTTTCTATTTATTATTTTCCATGTTTTAATTTTTTCAATACTAAAAAAACAAAAAAACCCTCGAAAACTATTAGAAATAGTATGAAATTATCAAAAAGGAAAAAGTTTTTACAGAATTTTTTGTGCATTTTTTCTTTATTTTAATATACAAAAAGTTTGCCTTTCTTTATTTATTTTAGTTTTCTTTATTTACTTTATTTTTATTATTTTATTAAAAAAGAAAACATTTTCAAAATTTAAAATCATTAAAAACACAAAATCAGGAACCATAGAAAAATATGGAATTAAAAAATCTAACAAAATAAAAATTATAGAAAAATACACACAAAAATCCATAGTATTTCGCTTTGAGTTTCCCGCTTTTTATTTCATTGGCTTCTCTTTTATTTAAATAACCCTCAGGATATTTGTTACCTCCCTAAGTTCGATCCTATATGGTATACATATAAATAAATGGCAATCTCACTTGCTCACATTTCTTTTATTTTTGGCTTGAGAGTTAAATAAAATTTTCTTGAGGGATAATTAGGGTTGCATAGACACTTAATAATTCTATTTAATTAAATCCATGATTTTATCTGTTCAACCGGGTGTAGGTAGTTACCTAGACCCTCGAGTGTAGGCTTCCTGCTCCAAACACACACACACACACATACATGGAAGGCCCTTCCAATAGGATGCATCCTTCTTGAGTTCAGGAGGTGTTGAGTAGGTCAAGACGTCGTCTTCTACCTCCCGCAAGGCCCACACCCCATGTCGCCCACCTTGTGCGCGAGCCGCCCCCTTCCTATTTTGGGAACCACTCGGGACACCCTTTCTGTCCTCCAACACCTCCACCTTGCAGACCACACTTCCCTCATCCTCGCCAACCCCCTCGATCTCCATGAATCATGCCCACCTCGCTCCACGACCTCCACCAACTCCATCACTTCGTCACCTACGCCATTACCTTCCACTTATAAATACTCCATTCCCACCAACCTTCGACCCCATCCACCATCAAGGAGAGAAACCCCGAGCTCCTACCTTCCTATTGGTGACAACACTTCGGCAAGGAGTCAAGCGAAGACCGAGCTTCATCTCCGGTGAGATCCATGGCCATCCCTGTCGTGCTGCAGCTTCCCCAGTGAGATGCTCGAGCTCAGGAACCTCTACCGGCCTTCGAGCGATGACCCGTAGTTCAATCTCGAGCTCCATTCCCCAGGTAGATGCCTCCATCTTCCCTATGATCTTCTTCTTTTTTCTTAGTTATTCTTGTGATTTATTCGCCGTCCACAATCATCTTCACCCTCGCCTGACCATCCTCCGAGCTTCGCCTCAAAGCTGGCATCCTTGCGTACATCTCCGTTTGCTCAGACCACACACCACACCTGACGCCGACGAGAGCTCCGCCACCTTGGCGGAGCAGCATCACCAAACCATACTCACACCACCTCAGGCCTCCCATCGCACTCACGATCACCCCACAAACACATAGCACGCTTCAACTATCAAGTAACCCCTACAGATACTCTACCTTTGATTGGCCAGACGCCTCATCGGAGCTCCATCAACCTTCATCGCCGCCGCTCTCCATACCACCCCAGCTTCAGCAGAGATCCCCGAGAGCTTCATCACGCCTCCACGATCCTTTCCAGCAGCTTAGGAGCCACCGGCGACCTTCACCGACGACCGTAGGAGGAGGAAGAGATAGGAGGTCTTCGTCGGAGCATAATCCCCACCGCCGCAGGAGGCTGCGGACCATTTGATAAGAAAGTACAATAGCCGTCCAATCCCCCTGATCGGACGGTTCAGAGCACACCATGACTCCAACAACCCGCAACCGCCGGATCAGGAGGACCCCACGCTTCTGAGCATGTCACGTCGCCATTCCCCCGAGCTTCAGGTACCATTGGATTCATCCAGATCCAACGGCTCTCGATCGTCCATGTGTTCATCTTCATTGAGCTCCAGCTACCCTTGGATCAATTTTGATCCAACGGGTCGCAGCACTCCACGCGCCAGCCGTCAGCTACCATTGGATTTCGAATGGATCCAATGATCCATAGCATGCCACGTCGCCGTCTCCGAGTCTCCGCCCGAGCCTGGGAACTCACGTGTTTTTCACGTGCGGTCTGGACATTTTACATCGAGACCTTTAGAGGTTTTGGAAATTACATTTGAGTCCCTACCAGGAGCACCATGTGAGGCGCACGTGTTTTGTGGGCATTTTGCATACATGTCCCCCACATTATAGGTAATTGCATTTAGGTCTCTGTCAACATGTTTAATTTTAGTAATTTTAATTTCTATATTTGCAATTTAGTCCCTGTCTTTGCTCGTATATGTAGGTACTCATTTGACAACATTTTTTACATTTGAAAATTACATTGTGCAGCTAAACTTCCCTCTTTCAGATGTGACACGTGTCTTATTTTTGGGATATCAGTGGAATTTATTATTAATTAATTCGTAAAATTCTTCATATTTTGCCCATTTGATGCCTTTTAATTTGTATTAAATTCTCTGTTGTTATAAAAATCATCATAAATTCATATTAGACTCAGGATAAATTAATTTGTGATTTCCGTAATTGATTTTTAATAGGTCCAATTTGCACAGAAGTTTAGGTCTATTAATTTTCCTAGATTCTTCATACTTAGATCTCTCTAGGAATTTTTTATATATGGAATTATTGTGTTTTGGCATTTATTAAAATTAATTTTGTAAAAATAACATTGCATCCATATTTAACTCACAGAAAATTTATAAAAGTGTCAGAAAAAACCAAAAAATTTAGGGTAGCTTAATTTCATTGCATGTCACCATCTGGCCAAGTTTCATAATTTTTGGAATTAAATTAACCACATTTCTTATTTAACTTATGAACTGGCCTGATTTTGCATGTGTCTTTTCTTAATTTCATAAAAATTGTTAAAAATTTCCAAAAATATCTCCTGACAATCTGGCCTCTGAAATTTGTTTGAAATCTACCTATGGAGACAGTTGTCTCCCTGAGTTCGACCTTGGGCTTGTCAAGTAAAATAAATTTAATGCTCGAGATTAATTGAACATTAATTAAAAGTGGTTTTTTATTAGACCATATTACCTGACTATGACAATAGACACGATCATTAATTTGATTAAATTAACAAGGGTAGTACAATGCTCTTCACACCCTAAAATGCCTCCCTCTCAGCCCTAACCTCCATGATCTTCGTGCAAATTTCTTAGCTACAAATCATGCCCCCCTCATCTTTGCAAGACATCCTCATTCCACACCTTTATCACTTGAAATGGTAAAACATTATTCCTCCTCCATTCTCAATTTTCCACCATTCTATAAAGTCACCTCCTATTCTTGTTCTCCTCCGCGTGATAGGAGGAGGCGTAAATGAGGTCAACCATGGTGATGGTCTCCATGTGTCGACCAATGACGGCTTTGCCATGTTACAACCCCCCTAGGCATCGTTGAGCACCAAGGCCCGGCTGACCTTGTCATGCGACGACCAGAGGGCCACATCAGCACTGCCCAATCTCCTCTTCTGCCAATTATATGTTCCAATCATGTAAACTTCTTCACCTATGTTTTTCTACTTTTCTTCTTTTTATTCCTATGTACACACTCCATTTCACTTGCAACAGACTATCCTCTGAGCTTTGCCACACCACCAATCTTCTCACCACCGCCCACTCATCCTCTCTTTTCCTCGGTGATTTCCTCCATCCTATGGCATCTCCTCCATCAGAAGTGTAGGAGATCTTGATATGGATGCCACTTGCTGCATGCTTAAGACCTCTCCACACGACTACAATTTAGCTTTCCATAACTAATTCCTTTTGAAAGAACTCTTCATATGTTGAACTTTGGGCAGAGCCCCATTCTAAAGCTCCACCTCCGATGAGGTCTCATCAGTTGCCACCCACAACCATTCTCGCTCTTCTTCCATGCTCAACCCTTCACTGTCTGATGCTCAAGAACCTTCTTGGTCTCTCAGCACATAAGTAGTAGTTAAGTGGAGCTCTGGCATCTTCGTCGGTGCTCCATTTGCACTGCCACCATCTCGATGGAAATCTAGAGCATAGATGTACATGTACCGTTGGATGGATTTCCCTTTCGATGACAATCCATTGGTTGTGAATTAGCCACGACAGTCTCGACGAAGCATGTGTTTCGGTGGGACCGATCCTCAATCCAAGTCACCTCGGCTCACTACATGGCCTGAGGCTCCTACTACGGCACTCGACCCAACATCGACCCTAGCTCTGCCTCACGAGCCTAGCATGTACGGATGCATCACATGTGCATACTGGGCTATTTGCATCGAAGCCTGTTATTTTCAAGAATTTACAAACAGGTCTTTTCCCAAGCGCACGTGCCTCAGGTGTCGTGCTTGGGTAAATTGTACAGTTGCCTCTCTAGCTTATGGAAATATGAGAAATAACCCTTTGAAGGACCTGAATGCAATATTTATCCTCTTATTTTTATATTTTTCTTACATTTATGCCTTTGCACTTTATTGTTACGAATTCTGTTTTTATTGTTTCAATTGTATTGAGTTCCTAATTTAATGCTCTTTTTAAAGACATGTTGTATTAATCGATTTGATGCATATTTATTTTCATTATTTTTTGAGACTTTACGTGTCAAATGCACTTCATTCAAATGTACTTATTAGAGCTATGATCTATGTTTACGCACAAGTAATATTGAATTCGATTCTCTTTATTTATAATCAATGATTCAACCATTTGTAGGCAGGTTGTTGTTTGCATAATCACTTGTCATAGCATAGCATACTACATCTCATTTAATTGCATAAAATCATATAAAAATGCATGCATCATTTATATGCCATCCTATTTACATTATGTATTTGTGCATTTTGTGTTGTGCCTGGTAAATGCATTTGAAGAACAAGATCTGTGAATTTAATCATTCGAATTTGATCAATAATTTCCGATAAATAGATGAGGAGGAGTGTGTCTATGTATTCGACCTTGGTATACTTACCAAGTAAAAAGTGTCCACATATTTAAAGAATGTGTTTTTGCTGGATAGTTTTCACCACCTGTACTACGATAAAATATGATTATTAACGTGGTGAACGTGTTGTTGATCAGTTATGTCAACCGACCATGAGGACTATGACCTATCTGCTGATATTAGAGACGTTTACTTTTTTATGTATGATTCTGAGAATTGAGGATTTGTCTATGGTGAGGAAAACTCGGAAAGCATAGACCTTGGAGTTTTACCTTATGGTGAGTGCTGATGTATTAATGACATCCACAATACCCACACCATAGACGCTTTAGAACATAGGGCAGCCATATGAGAAAATTCAGAGGCTGAATTTGACCTTAATACTTTCATAAATGAATTCAGGTCTCTCTGTTGAGACCAAGTTGAGACGTCACAGTCCGAATATGACCATACTACCTCCACTGACCAGTTTATGCGTTTCCACTATGGATTGCTAAGTATCTTCATCAGGTCAATCATGATCGGTTTGTGTCTATTGATGACCCCAATATAAACCTACACCTTGTGAGATCCATTCCTCGTCGATCATGCAAGAAGGTTCTCTTTCTACCTTCTTGATCTTTATATATACACTTTGTATATCTTATTTCGTTCTCTTCCTTCCATCTACATTTTTTTCTCATCCACCTCATTTTATGTGTTATCTTGCTTAGGATGTATTATGTCCTAAGTATAAGGGGGTGGAAAATCCGAGTCTTCTTTCTTCGTTTTGTTTCATCACTTTTGTTGTTGCCTATACTTAGGGCTCTTTTAACCCAAGTACAGGGAGAGTGATGTATATAGTTTCCTCACGTTTTTTCTTTTTTTTACTGATTTCTTTTGTTCACCTCAACTATCCCATATCCTTTTGGTATTTTTGTCTATACTTAGGGATATCTTATCGTAAGTATAGGGGGAGACATGTTGAGTGTGATCTGTTCATTCCCACCTTGACCCTTCCTGTCTTTTGTACATTCTGCTTTACTTCGTATTATTTCATCATAAGTATAGGATGGCAGTCAACTTATCATTCATTCGTTCCTTCATTCTTTATTCGTCGTTGTAGTATAGGCTTTTCTATACTCAGTAGAGTTATGTCTTTTCTTTTTCTCTTTGATATATGAGAACATAGCTCAAGCTAAGTATAGGGGGTCATATATACTCCGTATACACTTTAGCCATAGCTCTTACTTTTACATTTTCAATAAGTTTAGCTAAAATACAATTAATTATGAGTAAAGAACATATTTGTATAAAATCCACTAATTTTTTTTGTATATGGAGATTAATAAATCGAGTAAAAATGTTTTGCAAAAAAATGAAAAAATGGTTTAAAATTCTTTTGAAAACTATTTAGAAAATGTTTGATAAAATATTTTTAACCTCTGTAAAAATGTTCTGATTTATAAAAAAATTCTTTATTTTAAATGAAATGTTTTGAAAATATATTTGCAAATGGTTTTGAAAATGGTTGCAAAAAAAGTTTGAAAAGATATACATAATGTATAAAAAATGTTTGCAAAATTATATTCAAATTTTGTAAAATGTTTGTAAAAATTATTTTTCAATTTAGTTTTCAAAATAAATCTTTCAAAATGCTTGTAAAAATCTTTTAGATTATTTTCAAAACAATATACATAATTCGTGAAAATAAAAAAGTCTTTATTAACCTAAAAATACATTACGTAATTCATTCACACTAATTCTTGTAATTAATAAGAAGCACTCGTGTGTAAATAATGCACCTATTTATTTCCAAAAAATTTTTTGAAAAACCCTTGCAATTTTCCAAAACCAAAAATCCAAAAATCATTTGCAAAAATAATTTTAAAAACTGCATAAAAAATTGCAAAACTTTATTTAAAATTGCATAAAATGATCAAAATCAGAAAATTACATCATAAAATTATTATTCTTGCATTTTACATAACTTTTGTATTTTTCAGATTGGTATTTATAATTGAACAAGTCAATGTCATATCCGAAGATAGGATCTTAAATCATAGGAACCTGATAGGAACTCGAATTGAGATTCTTTAAGTCGGATAGACTAAGTATAATATTTTAGTGCACACTGTTGACTCTTGTTAATAATGACTTAGCTCAAACCTACTCCTTACACTTTGCCCACCTCAATTGAAGTGTTAGATAGCTAGATTTCTGACATGAGTCAGAAGTCAATGGAAACATCATAAGTCACACATTTGTAGTCATTGTACCCCAATCCGATCAAGTAGCAAAGAGGTCTAAAGACAAAATTCGTGGGTTGAAATAAAGCTATAAAAGATGTTTAGTCTACTAGCACATGACTAAAATGTCCTTATGTAAATGTTGTGGTATATAGTATTCGAAAAATGGAAAATAGAAAACTCAAAATGTGGACAGGGGTGATTGAAAATAAAATGCTTGCTGGAGTATGTATATATTTGTATAGTCCAATAAGAAATCTCGAGCTTCAAAGTCAAACACATGTGAGCCTGTAACCAGGATACTTGGCTACACAGGTAAAGCATCCTAAGATATGTAGCCACATTGGCTACCATCCATTCTCCTGTCCACCTCCTCTTCTTGAGTTGGTTGTACTTGAACATAGAAGGGAATACCCCACTTCTCGAGGAAAGAGTTGTTGTATTGGGGAATCAGCGTCACCATGTTAGAGAAGATTGACTTTTACTTCTTCAATCGAGGATAGAAACATATAACACACACTATCCAAGGTAGATTCATAGTCTTAAGGGTTTGCCTATGAGTTGACTTATTCCAACATGCCTACTGAGGAGACTCGAGCAGAGTTTTGTGACTCTCAGAGGCTATTGTGTTTCAAGTCTGGTTCTCAATAAAGTTCCAACCAAAATAACAATCCAAAGGCACGACTGAGATCCAAACTTTGGTTTTATGAAGGAAAGTTTTAAATTTAAAATCAATCCAAGTTCTTTCCTTTTCTTTCATTATGCATAAGTGTTTTATAGGTACTAGGAAAGGCAAGTATCGGGGGTGATGAATCTCCATTTTATGACCTTTATTCATTCATTTTTGTTCTTTAAACCATTGCTAAATGCCAAAATATCATTATTTTACATAAAATAAACATTCATTATTTATTGTACAGATATTATATGAAACAATTTGTTTAAAGACAAAATAAAAGAATAAAGAAAAGAACAGACAAAGAAATAAAATTCCAAAGTTGTTTTTGACCCTAAACATCAAATACAAGTCAAGAATTGATTTGGTCGATAAGGAATAAAGTTTGGGGAGATAAGGGTCAAAACACAATATAACCCTACTTTTATTTCTCCAATAATCCATTTTCAGGTACTATTTTATTCTTTATTATTTATACCTCAAATAAAGAACCTTTGTTCATTAAAGTTGTAGATAAAAATACATTGAAAAATATAAAATTGAACATAAATAGTATTCATTTTAAGCTCATAATAAAAATCCAAAACCCAAATTTCGTAGACCCATATCTTCTCCATATGAACTCAAAATGCACCAAAATCATCTTTAATTGTTAATAACTTTTTATAAGCTATTTATTGATGGTGGTTTCATTCAATTTTGAGTTAATATGTAAAAGTTAGGTTTTGGACCTCTATTGTACAATATACTTGTATATAAATAAAAACCGAAATTATTCTTTTATTCTTTTATTCTTTTATTTATTTTACTTTTTATACCCATATAAATATTATTTACACTCATTAAAAATAAAAAACAAAATAAAACAAAAAAACTAATATAAGATTATATACTAAAATTCAAATATGAATATATTATACCTATACTATGTAATAAATGTACACATTTATTTATATGTACAAAATACATTAGAAAAATAAAAAAATATACTTGTGTATATTTTTCAAATTTAAAAATGTTTAATATATGTATATAAAATAATAAAATGAAAACACAAAAGAAAAATAAAATAACTACTATTGGTAAATATACCTATATTTATACTCGTAAAAAGTAACTTGTAATAAATAAACTCGTAAAAATAAATAAAAATCATATAAAATACTATGTAAAATAATAAAAAATTTTCATGGTTTATTCAAAGCATAAACAAATCGCTTACTATTTTATTTACATTTATCTCTTATTTTAATTTTATGTATGTCTTTTTGCAGATGATGTGGCCCAATTAGGGCAAGTCATATGCTGACCTTGGTTAACTCTCTCACTGAGGTCCTAGGTCCCGTAGCCTATTATTTGAACTCTCTTTCCTCGATTTTTGTTGCTCGATCCTTTGATCCTTTTAGGTTGCTTCTTTGATTTTTTGCCTCGATCATCGACCTTTCATGCCATATCATTGCATTAAGCATTGCATCACTGCATCGAGCCAACTACCACAATCTATCCACTCTAATCTTTGCATGTACCAAACGTACCCTGCCTTTTCCTCCGTTTTTTGAATCCATTTTGCATTGTGTCTTATCCTTCTTTTACGTACAAGATCTCGAACCTCGTGATAGGAATCTCTCCTAGCACTTGGGAGGATCGATGAGGTACTCTAGAGATCAATTCTCGCATCTCTATCGCTCATTGGTGTGTGGTACTCATCTTGCGATTACTGCTAATTGTGATTTGATATTCCTTTCCATTTAGGTAGATTTTAGTTTCTATTTTCACTTCCTAGAATAAATTTTAGTTTTAATCGATTACTCTAGCATATAATGACTTCTTTATAGTTCGCCAAAGTTTTAGTCTGTCAAACATTTCTACTATGTCTCGATTGTCTTTCTAACTTTTTAAACACCCTATTACACTCCCCTGATGCTTCTTCATCTCTAGACCACCTTTGTTCACATTGATCGCTTCTAGATCGAGCAATCGAGGTCCTCCTCCACCGCTCACCTGAGACCTCACCTCCCCACCTCATTTCATTTTCATTCCACATGCTAATGGGTCGAGGCATCTTGCCATCAATGCAACCATCTTTTTATGCATGTCTCAAGAACTTAAGGCCCCCGTTTAAACGCTGATTTTGTCAAGGATACCTTACAGGAGTCATGATAGAGAATTTCATTCTGTGAGCTTTCGACGTACTTAGACATTTAGGGAGGAGCGGAGCAATAACTAGAATAAGGAGAGACCATTGCTAGGCTCCTAGGTGGTCAGAGTTCCACACAGCACCGGATTAAAGCTTGCCCATGTTGAGTTCTTCTCCAGTTTTCCAACCACATTGTGAGCCGTCCGATAAATAGATGCTCCTAGATTACATAAGAAGCATCCGATTTTGTGAGCCTCAACTGTAAAATCCCCATTAGGGACCTAATCGCATCCGTCTCCCTCCGACCATCATCAGTCATTTTGATGTCGCCACATGGATAAGTGAAGAACCCTTACTTGCCCGATCAGGTTCCATTGGTGGTAATTTACACTTTGTACCCTCAATTTTGACACATTTTCTTTTTCTCTTGTAAAATATTTAATATGCTTAACATTTTGTGGGTAATTTGTAAGCCAACCCTTGTACTTCTTTTATATTGCATTTGGGTCATAGCCACGAGGAGGCCTTTTGTAAAGAAGCCATTTGTGGGTTTTTGTATTTATGTTTAGTAATTAAACATTAAATATTTGTTGTGTTTTAGGTATTTTACATTGAAGCCCTTTTAATTTTTTTTAATTGCGAAAATACCCGTGCAAGTTCAACAAATTTTTTATTTGTTTTTTATTTATTACAAACATCTTTTTTGCTCCAAAAATCATGAAAAATAGGGTTGTTAGCATACACTATCATGCCATATTTGTATATTTGCATTTTAAGCATTTTACCTATTTATTAGAAGTTAAAATACCACTGTTTTGTTTTTGTTTGCCTTAAAAATTCTAGAAAGATAAAAAATAGTAGTTAAACTAAAAAAATGTATTATATTATTTGACAACTTCATACAAAAAGAAAATCACTACAAATAAAAAATCTCGAAAATACTATAAAATATAAAAAATCACGAAAATGTCCAAAAATGTTTATTTCAATCTCTAAATTCTCTTTATATTATTTATTATATAATAAAATTTATTTGGAGAAATTTTGATAATTTTGTTATTTTTATGTTCAAATACAATCGAGATACTTATTTAGTCCTAATTTTTGGATATTCTTGGCTTAAAGAATAGATAAAAATTAGCAAAAATATCTAAAAATTACAAAACAATAAAAATTATATAAAAAGCATAAACATTTATTCTATAATTTTTTTATTTTTAATTTTATTTATTAATACATTACAATATATTGTATATATATTTATATATTCCTATATTATATATTTAAAACAAAATGAAAATTAAGAATAATAATGTATAAAAAGGAAATAAAAGAATAAAATTAAAAACATTCACATCCAAAAAAATTATAAAAAAATAAGATTATAAACTCACACAAAATGAAAATAAATAGACAATAAGAGGATAAATTTTGTCTTTATTTATAAGTTTATCATGTTTGCACCCTGTGTTCGACACTCTACATACTTCCACCTATACACATAATTTGTAGAGTTAAATAAAATAAATTTTAACTTAAGACACTTGTCATATAATTGTTTATTGATTGTGGGTTAATTCTTGTCTGAAGTAGGGTTTCATGAGCGATCATTACAATGACGCTCATTGAGTTTGATTAGTCGACCCTGACCGATATTCCTCTTTAACATGGAGCCAATATAGGATTGGTTGCACACTAAAGGCTCGATAAAAAGCTAAAGAGTTCGAATCTTGTTAATGATGTCTGGATGTTTGAGTAAAAGTGTAATGAGGATGTTAAGGTGGTGCATATTTTTGGGACTTCAATCCGAGCTAGAGAACCAAAATTGAGAAGAACTTGGATATTGGAAGACATCTAAAATAAATAACCAGCTTATTCATGATCGGATCAAATAAATTTTTGATAATTTGAGCACGAGAAATACTTCAGAAGGAAATTCAAACCAAGCTTGCACTATCAATAGTGTTATTTCTATTGTCACTTAGAGGAGTTGTCATGATTTGCATACTGATGAGAACATAGAATGGATAATTTCCAGTTGCACTATTAACCACGTGATAGATGACCCAAAACCCATTTGTGCTTAAAGATTAGCCTCTAGTAAGAACCACATATATCTTGCTAATGGATCACATGTAACCATTGCAGGGAAAGGAAGTATTTCTATTCTCCATAAATTTACTATTAATAATGCATTTCATGTTCTAGGCATGCCTCTAAGCCTTATGTTTTTTAGCAAGATAACAAAAGAATTGAACTTCAACTTGTTTTTTCACATGATCAATATATATTGCAAGATTCAGTAATAAAGAGGAGAATTGGGATCGATTAGTTTCTAACACATTGTGTCAACTAATAAATAAAGTTTTAGCTATTTTGAGGATTGTACTTCAACCAAGAAATAACAATGATGAGTGTAATTGCTAAGTCATACAACGACATGAACTTCTTGGTCATATCCCGTTTGGTTATATTAAAGAGTTATTTAAAGAGTTGATCTCTACAGGTCTAGTGTGTCACATTTGTTTCAAAGTAAAGCACACTCATGAAACTTATCTTGTTTCTCAGAGCAAGGCAAGTGAATTGTTTGGCTAGTTCACTCTTACGTATGGTGTGCCTCTAACATTCCCACTCATAATGTATATAAGTATGTCCTTACATTTAACGATGACTGCTCTAGAAGCAAAATTTTATACTTACTTCATGATCATGAGGAAGCGATTGTTATTGCAAAAAGGTTTTTAATCTCGTTGAGACACAATACGAGAAGGTGATGAAGCATTTTAGATTGATAATGCTTGTGAATATTGTCTAAGGAACTTCAACAACTGTTAGGTACTAAAGAAACTATTAGTGAGACCTCTTTTAGTGGTACCCCTCACGAAAATGATGAAGTATAACTGAATAAAAAACTTCTTCTTGAAGTTAGTAGAGAAATCTTATTTAAAATAAACATGGCTAAATAATTTTGAGGAGAGGTAGTTCACGCTAATGGCTTCGTTATAAGTAGGATGCCCTCAATATGGTTCAACATGATGACTCCTTTTTCTTTTGTTCAATATGTGGGTAAGCCATTTTATTTTCTTCTTGAGACATTTGGGTGTATTTGTTATTTCTATAATTCTACACCTGATGCGAAGAAAATTGATGCTCATGGAATCGAATGTATTTTTGATATTCCATACTAATAAATGTTACAAATGCGTCAATTCGAAGAATGGAGAATCATGTAACTAAAGATGCTACCTTGATAGAACATGACTCCTATTTCTTTGAGCATTCCCTTCAATAGAATAATAGAAGTAATGATGAAGGAAATGTCCAGAATAATCTTTTTTTGGATGCATGTAATAATTAGTTTTATTCTTTGGGCAACTCCTTTCAGACTGGCATGAAGACAGAGGAGTGGAAGCTCCATTCTCCTCATTGATTTGAAAAGAGTTATAGTAAGAAGCATCAACAAGGGACTCTATTGTGAGCTCAAAGAAGAGAAACCAATCGCAATCATGTCCAATCCCTTGATGACCCGATTTCGTCTACTATATTCGGTAATTCTAACTTCTATATGGAATGTGATTCGGTATAGGAAGTCAATAACATTGCTGAAGATGAGAAGGTTGGTGATATGATCATATGTGAAGGTGATTTTGAGGCACGAAGCCATGGACATCCAGAAACAACTCATCAAGAAATGCTAATTGCACCAGATACACAACAAATAGATATGTTGGCAACTCCAAACTCAGTAAAAACTATATTTGTTTTACCACATATATGTCTACATATGTGATTCTCGAAAATGTTGCAGAAATATTTGTTGATCCGGGGTGGATTAGTGCTAATGAAGAAGAAATGAGAGCGCTTACAAAATATTATACTTGGGACATTGTGGACATTATTTAGGGTCTGAATATAGTTTGTTCAAAGTGGGTGTAAACCATAAAGTACAAGACATATGGTAAAGTGGAGAGATACAAACCCATACTTGTATCGAAGAGGCTTGGTAAAAAATATGGTGTTGATTACGTAAGAACTTTTTCACTGTGGAGAAATATTATAATGTGTGTGGTGTTCTTTCTCTTGCTATCATTAGGCAATGGAAACTTCATCAGATGGACATGAAGAATGTCCATGTGAATGAAGATCTTCAATATAATGTTTACATGCTTATGCCGCCTGGATTTGAAAAATAGGAAATTATTGCAAGCTAAAGCAATGATTATATGGTATTAAACAATTGCAAGAGAATTTCTGTGATAAGCTTAAAGTTGTAATGATCAAATTTCTTTATCATCAAGGAAATGGGGATCACACTCTCTTTGTAAAGAGGAGAGAAAATAAAGATGCTATTCTTCTCATCTATGTTGATTACATAAACATTACTGGAGATGGCGCAGAGGAGATCATAAGATTGATAGAAGAACTTGCTGCAGAATTGACTTGAAATATATTTGTAATTTAAAGTACTTCTTAGGCACTAAAATGACAAAATCAAATAATGAACATATGTTAGTGAAAATACAACATGGGTATCTTAAAGGAAACTAGAAAGAAGCATTGTAAACCAGCCAGAACTCCTATGGGAAAATCACATGTTTGGAATCAAGGATGGGAATCAGTACCAACGATTTGTAGGAAATATCATTTACCTCATTCTTACAAGATCGTAAGTTACATAAGTTGTAAATATGGTGATCCAATTTATGCATGCACCAACTAATTTTCTTATGAAGGCAGTGGATCGCATTGTAAGAGATATAAAAAACAATCATGGAAAAGGACTTATCTTTTAAAAAAGGTAAAATTGAGATAAATTGCTACACAGATTCAATTGAGTTAGGTGTGTTTATATGAAGAGATCTATTACTATATATTGTGTATATCTAGGTGGCAACCTTGTAGTCTTGTGGAGTAAGAGACAATCTGTTTGTGCAAGGTCAAGTTATGAATCTAAGTACATAATGATGGCAATGGATATCACAGAGATGCTACGTCTTAAGATAATCTTGACATCCATCGAGGTTTATCTTGATATACCTATAAAATTATTTTGTGATAACAAGTCTACCATATATATTTCCAACAAACATGTGTTGTATTACAAGATGAAATCATGTTGAAATTGATCACAACTTCATCTGAGAGAAATTTGATACTAAAGATTTGGTACTGCCATGTATAAAAACATACGAGCAAGTTGTTGATGTCTGCACTAAAGGAATGTCAAATGCCATGTTTGAGAAAAAAATAGCCAAACTGGAAGTGTTTTTCTCTATGCTCAAATTGAGGGGGAATGTTGAGTGCCATGTAAATAGATAACCAGATCTTGGGAGCGGATATGTAGAGGATATGTAGAGTATATGTTTTACCTTGAGACATATATGTAAATATCCCTCTCCCATTTTTATGATATTAAAAAAGAATAGACAAAGCCTTTGTTTTTTTGATCACAAGGTCCTTTCTTCCCCATGCTGTTTCCATTCCATCTTGGAGGGTTTCCACGCTAAACATTGTTTTGTGTTCTTTTTCATCTACAAGTACAACTCAAGCTACAAAGCTATGTGCATAACTAGAACATGAGGATATGAACCTATAAATTATGCATTGAGGCTCAAGTTATGGTTGCCTAGTCAATTCATGACCGAGTCATAGTTTATGTGTGAGAGGATGAAGAAAGGGGTGTGATCTTCTGTAGAAGTATGTGTTTGGAACTAGAGGAAGTGGTTGAGTGCTCCAGTGCCAATAGTGAAGGCATGGAGCTTCAAAGTGGAGGATTAGTCAGGTAGAGGAGAATGGTAGAGAGGTAGAAGAAGGTGTAGACGAATGTTGTTGGTTTGAGTTGTTTTGGGTTCGAGTAAGAACAAGGAAGAACAAGAAGGGAAGAAGCATAATAGAGAAGATAAGAGAATGGAATGAAAAAGAGAAATAAATAAACAATAAAGAATGATGAAGTAAAGGTGAAGAAAGTGGATTTACTTGGAAGTGGTCTCACCAAACGGTCGGAAGAGCTACGCTCCACTGCATCTTTGCCCCGATCGAATGCAACAGGGTGATTGAGAAGCTGAGAAGCTTTCCAGTGTGTCAACTGCAAGAAGGTACAAAAGTGGTCCCCAAATTTTACTGGATATAGGAAATAGAATTTTTTCTCAATATTTATTCAATGGTTTATTGCGATGAAGCGGGCCGCGTGGCGCGACCAGATGGCGCCACATGGCCCAATCAATTTATTGCAACAACGATTTGAAGGGATGAAGGGGAAAAAGTATCGAATTTGGAAAAAAAATCAAAACATGAAAGTTGTAGATCTTGATGATATTTACAAGTTTTATGTTGACCAAAAATGGAGATGACGTCACATAAAGACAGAAATTATTTTTAGGGTATTTTTAAGGTTAAAAACACCACAAATTTTAGTTTTGCTATTTTTTGTGTTTTTTATTTTTTCAATGACTCTGATATTTACATGGGTTTTCTGGTTTTTATTGACACATGTTTAAGCAAGGGGGTTAAAATAGACACATTAAGATGATGAAATCAAGTTTCATCAGACTTCGAGTTTTGAAACAACTTTCAGTACATGGATGCGCAACTATTGGGAATACTGGAGGGTGATATGATCTTAAAAGGTTGTATACCGTGGCACTTTCATTTAAAAGGAGTGATAAACATGATAGATTTTAGTGACTATTCTTCGAGTATAAGTTAATAAGAATTCATTGGATTAAATATCAATTCATAAAAACATATTTTGGATCCAAAGAGTTCGAATTTGATAAAATAGTATTCATATTCTAGTGGAGAAATGGTTCGTTATCTAGTCAAATGTAGTAACTCAAAATGGTTTGAATCCCAAAATCAAATATAATATATTAACCACGATATATTATATATTATATATTATCCGATATCAAGTTACTACGCATGGATTCTACAATCTCCTTAAACTTATCTCTAAATATTCGCAGATGCAACAAATAATTCTTGATTGAATTGGGAATAATATAATTAGATTAATCAATTCAATTAAATAACATTTAGGAGAATACGATTCACATAAGTGGATGCTTGATTAATGTGAATAATGATTCAGAATAATGGATAATATTGTGATATGATTCACATTTCATATTGGGATTAGTATGTGAATATGATTAACATAATGGATACTCGTAAAGTGGATTTCAATTCACATTAATTAACTAAAATGTGTAGAATTTATATAATAAAAGGATCCATATGTGAGTATGATTCACACAAAATCAATGAAAAAATAAATTGGATTCACATTGAAAATTTCTTTATGTCCTACGTTGGGCATCTGAATAATTTATATCAGGGAGAGGTGTCTTGGTAGTTGTCATGTGATATATATATGAATTATCATGAGATAATTAACATAATAACTAGGAGAGAAAAGAGAAGGAACCTCTTTCTATTGGCCATCCTTATGGACCCACTCTGGGTAGAATGGATAGTGCTTGTTTGGTTGTCTTGTATATGATAGCGGATGAGGTAATAATTTCGACCATACTTTATGTCATAAAAGAAGAGGATGTAAAATACTTAGGCAATATCCCTGGTTTATACAACCTAATCTTGGTTGTCCATTAGAATTGTTTAGATCACCATCGTGGTCATCCATTGGACTATAAAAATAAGGGTAGGCCCATCCCTTCCTAGGCATCACATCCTTCACATACTATTCCATCTCCAAGAGATGAAGAGAATAAAAAATCTCTCCTAACATTTACTCTTGGACATCTACTTCTGTCCCTCCATATCTACTATATAGTCATCTACCTTGTATTCTTCCTTTTCTTATTTATCTTTCTAATTGCAAGAGAAGTCTTCTAATCATCGGTGCCTTGTGTATGTGAAGAGGATATTAATTTCGTGGAATGAAATAAGAAGTATAGTGATCTCAGCAAATCACTCTTGGAATGATTAATAGGAGGAGAGAATCATCTTTCTAGTTCGTGGAAGCACATGAATCGTTAGTGTGCCCACACTACAACAAAACACTATTTTAGAGATAGGAACATGCAAAGGTTAAAGAAGAGTTGTCTCATCTGCAGCTAGAAGGGATGGTCGAATTGACATGGTCCTGCCAATCATTGCAAGAACAAACAAATAACCATCATCCCTTATGAATGTAGTACATGTGACGCTGGAAAGAACGACTATCCCAACTAAACCTAGGTGGGATGGTCGCAAGACGACTGTCTCTCCATAATTAGAATGGTTGGGACAATCTTTTACATACCCATTCCACCAGGACCATCTCCTTATCTGGTCAAAAATAGGGTCCCTGTGGGGTTTACGGGATGGTTTCTACCATTTCAAATAGTTTTTTGTTTTCGTCCATCATATTAAAAAGGAGACGATCTTTGTGTATGTTGCATCTAGTTCTTCCCTACTTTATATATGAGACAACGATTTTGCAGGGGTTGAAGTGACAGTTTTAACCATAGCATAACAACATCTGTGTCTGAGCCTTAATTGGATACTTGATAGTTTGAACCAGTGGGGACGATCGATGAACCATCCTATTTCCATACGAGCGAGATAGATGTTTCTTACCGTGCCTTCTAGTTTTTTAATTAATATTATTCCTTCTAGGCAATCAGATGCAATGAACAGGCTAGGCATTATCCCACTTGAGATATTATAGAATCAAGGTTTTCTAGTTTTTTATTTATTTGAGTGATATTGTGAGAGTGAAATTGGAAGTGTTGTTGCAACCTAAAACCAATACAAACAAAAATTATTAAAGAACGTGAAATAGGTATGCTTTGTATTTAACCTAGTATAGCATGCAGGGTCAAACTCAAGGAGGCTATAATAAATAAGGGATATAAATTATTTCTAATTAATGGAGATTTTGTATTTGTTTTCTTTCATAATTTTTATGTACTTTTTAATTATTATTTATATTTTTAGTTAAATATGTTATATTTATATTTCGTGTTTTTAATAGATTTTCTTGCTTTTAATTTTTTATATATTTTAACATTTGGAAATAAATTTATGAATATAATAAATATAAGTGAATATTCCTTTTTTTATTTTTAAAATATGTGAAAAATGCTTGAAAATAAGGAAATCAATTTTTTTTGTTTTATGTTGTTTTTGAGGTATTTTTGTATTTGTATGGATTACTTACTGATTTAAGATTGAAGATAAATTTTAAAGTAAAAGAAAGTATTATTTTTGTAATATTTTAGAATAAAAAATAAAATTAGATTATTTGGAAACAAATTTTATACAAAATTTCTCACATTACGCTTTAAACAGGAGCAGAAAAATATTTTTGATTTTTCAATGTTTTTATGTGATTTTTATAATTTTATCTATACTCAAAAATTTTTGTTTTATGTTTATTTTTCATATTTTTATATATGTGATAAATAAATTAAAATTAGCCTACATAATAATTTTTGGATTTTTTTCAAAGAAGTATGGAAATTTTAAGAATTTTTAATGACTTGACATTGAAATTTATGATGTTTTTTTCTATTTTTAATAATTGCAAACAATTTAATTTTTAAAACTGAAATTACTATAGTTGGATTTGATTAGTGAGAAGTTAACATATTTTTTTATAATTTTGTATAATGTTATTAATTATTATAAATAAAATAATCAATGAAATAAAATGCAGACGAAGAAAACACAAATTGATATGGAAGTTTAAGATAAATTATTAATAAGGAAGTAAATCCAAGATATATTTGTAATTAAACTAGAGATTCATGTGTTTACACACATGATCTACATTAAAAGGGATTAAAAAGTAATTTCCAAGAACTTTTAGATCTTTTATTAACATGGAGAAGTTCAAACCAGTTATTCCAAAGTAATTATAAGGTATGTGGGTGTCCACATGAGTTCAAATAGGAAGGATTGAAATGCATTTATGAAAGGTTCACGGAGTACTTGATAATTATTCACAAAACCTTATATACATACAATAAATCTATAAGAAAATTGCTAAAAAGAAGAGGATAAAATACGCACGTGCAAGGCTTAAGCGGCAAATGGTTATGATTTACGCCTATAGATCTAATCCGAGGACCTAAATTTGAGCTCTAATGTTTGGTGAAGATCTGATCTTGGCATCTATACTACAATCAGACGACATCTGAAGGACTTAAAAGAACAAGAAAGAAGGTTGTCTCCTTCAACCATCAACCTCTCAGGTATCCCATGTTAAACTCGGATTAGTCCAAATCGTCCATCAAATGAATTTGTGTCAATATCTGAAGTCTACAATTCTATATCTCATTGGAAGAGATCTGGTCAAAGCTATACCTTTTTTGTTCTTCAATGAGGTTCTGCTTGCTCAAACCAAGCTCCAGATGGCATCCATCAAGTATGGATAAAGATCGAGACCTGGGGTCTCAGCTGATCATTAAACGCAAAATAAAATTGGATGGAAGCGAGTGGAGTTCCTTAATTGGCTACGGAGGGAGAGGAACAAATCACATGTCCTTTAGATCTGAGGTGATCAGATCATGTAATAGCTATGTAAAATCGTGGGACTAGGGATGAGATGATGGTGATCAGGTGAGGATTCAAACCAGGAAGAAATCCACCAATCTGTACGATCGGAGGTCTGATTTGAGAACTACTACTTCAGATCAACAAATTAACCACAAGCTAAATGAAATAACAACAAATTGAAATGTGAACTAATCTAACTAACATAAATTTAAAGGTGATGGATCAAAGGTGGTATTTGCCTCGATTCAGTAGTGAAAAGCCAAATTGGCTTGATCTTTGCAAGCTATGGCTCGTCAGAAGTTGCATCATGCCAACAACCTCTCCTGCTCACTCCCGCTCGATAGAATCTCATTGTGTCACATGGAAATGTCTTCAGGATGCTCAAGATTGGGGAAGAAAGATCAAGATGGATCAAAAGTGAAAAGAAGACCAGGAGGGGCTTTTACAGGTGGAGAAGAGGGAGAAATTAAAAATGGATGTACGCATGCAAACCATGGTGTATCTGAGAAGAAAAGAGTCGGACATGGATCTTTGATCCATGGAGACTAATTGAGTGAAAAAACTAGTTAAATGAATGAATGAATTGGTCGGAATAAATCTAGCACAAGCGGGTTTAATGAGTTTATTCGGGTTGAAGAGGGGGACATAGAGTTACTAGGGGGTCAATGAAATGAAATGGACTAATATGTTAAATTAATTTGGAAAATATGTTAAATGATAAAATATTCGTAATAAATAAAAGAATAAGATTAAAAGCTAATATGGTTTTAAATTAAAAACTTATCTACATGAAACTTGTTTATAATTTAATAAACTATTTTAGTGATTTTAAATTAAATAAATAAATAATTTTATAAGGTTAAATTAATTGAATACATGTATTTACAAGTTTAAATTATATTAGTACAAGCTTTTATGTATTTTTTTACAAATATATAAGTTATTTAATATTTTATTTAATAGCACAATAGTTTAAAGGTCTTCAAAATAAATTTTATTTTACGTTTATGAATTTATTAAATGGTACAAATAAATAGAAATATGTCAATAATGGTATGTTATACTTATATAATAAATTCAATTATTTATTTTAATAAAGTTTAACTTTTTGTTATTTTTATTTATATTTTATATAAATAAAATAAAAATATGTACAAAACACTAAAAAAAGATATGTTTAAATTATCAAGAATAAATAAATAAACAAAGAGGTACAATACACACATACATATACAATAACTACCCAAAAAACCAACTTTCACATAATAACTCCAAATTTTATGAAACCATTTTCATTTTAAAACATATTTCATTTTAAACACAATGACATTCAATTTGATTCATTTTGAGTTCAAATGCAGTAAATATTGATTTGTCAATTATTATTTTACAACTTTTTCAGAGTATTGTCCATTTTATTTTGTACATGGATTCTTTTGCAAAAAAAATTATTATTTAAAACACTTTTTATGTACGAGTTATGAAGAAAGTATTTTTATTTGATATTGTTTAAATGATAAATAAAATGATACAAAATATGTGCATATTGAATAATAATATGCACATTGTAAAAATATTTTTCTGAGATATTTAGAAATTAATGACTCTATCTCCCTGTACTTTATTCCATGTCAATTAGGTCATGAATTGACTTAAGGTCATGTTTGGTTTCTAGGGTACACTGGGGTACGCTAGCATACCTTGCATTCTTGGGTTGGGTACTTTTATTGACCCTGTAATTTCTTCGGTATAATATTTTGTACCCATGTTCAAATAAAATTATTAACATAAAAATATACTATAATCACTAAGAAAGTTAATATAACACACAATCAATGTCACATCACATCACAATTATTATTCCAACCCTCCAAACAACTACTATTCACAGGAGGATATCCCAATCCAGCCCAACTACCTTCTTTTATTTCTTTTCGTTTCTTCTTTATTGTTTATTTTGGTTTAAAAAATGATAATCATACACTATTAAGAGATGATGTCAGATTTTTAAGAAATAAGAATGAATGATTTTTAAATATTTGTTATAAGTGATTTATGTCAAAATAGATGAATAAAGATGATAATTGCCGATTCATCATTCCTCTATACTTTACTTTTGTTGGTCCCTTAGAAAACATTTATTGTAAGAATGAGTAACTAAAATAGGAAAAGGAAAATTAAAGGAATTAGAACATTTTTTATTTTTAAACTAGTCTTCATAAAATCAAGGTATGGAGCACTGTCAGACCTTTATAATTAGTTTGTTGGAACCTTATTGGGAAAAAGATTAGTACTCGGTGACCCCTAAGTCCCACAATTCTTTGTTTAGTTCACCTCAACAATCAGGTCAGAAAAAATATTCACACACAAATTCCTATGACTATGACTTTTAATTGTACAATGAATGTCAACTATAGCTCAACCACATCTGAAAGGGAAGAAACCAAACTTCTCTAGAAAGGTGACCCTAACTCCCAATCTAGCTACTCTTTCCTCCAGTAGAGATGAATCCCCTTCTATGTTCAAGTTCAACTGAACCAAGAAGAAGAGATAGAGAAAAGAATAATTTTTGACCAACGTAGACACATATTCTTTGTAGCTTGACCAGTGTAGCCAAGTCTCTAGCTGCACGATTCCTTGATAACTTTGGCTTTGAAACATATTTCGTGTTTGTTGATACATTTTTTCGTTAAGAATATTTTTTTTATTTTTTCGCATCTAATGTTTTTTGGAGAATTTATGTAGACAACAATGCGACATTTACATAAGGTGTTTGTCTTCTTAAACTAGTAGACTATCCCTCTTTTGATGCTTTATTGCAACCCACAACATCCTTTATTTAGACACCAACACCGCTAGACTATATTGGGGAACTTGCCTACTATTGGGGCTATGTATATTTGCATTCATGTGTGTCTCAAGCTAGCTGATTCTGCCCCTCACCACCTCATCTATGTTAAGCTACGTACAAAGTGATTGTCCAAGTTAGGTCATTATCTAAAAGAGTCATGTGTGCGTCTTGAAATATTATATTTGGACTAATCAATATGACATGTAAACATACTCTTATGGACTCAAATAATTAATTCACACATCCTGAGAAGTCTCAACTCATGTTCCATTGAGGTTCCTCTAAAATTAAGTGGATTAAGGTCTTAACCAAGATCCCTTCTTCAAATTTTATTCTAGACTAGTTCAATTATCAATATCATTTTGAAAAATGCTAATGCAAATGCAACGATATTTATTTAAGTGTATTTTCTTGTTTAAGTTTTTTTCCGTGTTTTAAAGATATTTGCACATTTTTATGAATATTATTTTTTTTGTATTACTATGGGTTTTCAAAAGAGTTAGAGTATTAAATGTACAAACATTTATTAACAAGGATTATAGACACATTCACATTATATTTTGCACAAAAGTATATACTTGAATTAAACATGTTTTATAGAAGATTTATTTACAAATATAATTAAAAGTTTTATTTACAAATTTTTAAAAAGGGTTTCATTTACAATTTTTTAAATACGGATTTTATAAAAGAAATTTATTTACAAAAGATTTTTATATACATAAATTGCGAATAATTATTGAATTAATATACACATATTTTACAATAAATTTGTATACATTTTTTACACAACATAATTTATATAGATGTTTGAAAATAATTTTACAAAACAAGCTTACGAAAGATTTTTACAAACATTTTAACAAAAATCTTACAAAATAATTTTCAAAAGTTTTACAAACTTTTATAAAAAATTTTTTCCAAAGTATTTTACAAATATTATACAAATCAGACAAATATTTTGACAAATAATTGAGAATATATTTTACAAAACGATTTACAAAATAATTTTTTCAAATAATTTTAAGAATTGTTTTACAGAATATTTTTATTCCACTTTTATAAACATGAGCCATATTATTAAAGTACAATAAATAACAAGTTATGTCTTCTAAGGCATTTATATAACATATACAACAACTCGTTATACATAGCTTGAACTATGTTCTCATAGTAACAAAGAAGTGACAAAGGAATATATAACTCATGCTAAGTATAGAAAAGTGAAAAGAATCCTATACCACAATGACTCAAATGAAGAATGAAATTAATAGAAGTCGATCATCCCCCTATACTTATGGTCAAATAATCCTATGTATAGATGATTATACAAACACATATAATCGAGGAAGAGAATGTACAAACTCAACGACTCGCAATGTCCCTCTCCCATACATAGGGTAAAAGATCTCTAAGTATAGAGAAAAGTATCAACAAATTGATGGACAAATGAGAGAACAAAAGAAATAAAATGAAAAATAATCAAGATGAAATGAACGACATCACTCCCCATATACTTAGGGTAAGGGATCCCTAAGTATAAGCAACAATATGAGTAATGATATAGAATGAAAATAGAACAAATTTATTCATTCACCTCCCCTATACATAGGATTTAGTCATCCTAAGTATAGCACACATACACGGAAAAGAGGTCAACGATAAAAATGAAAGTAAAAGAGAATGAAACAAAGGGAATATACAAGGTGAAAATCAGTTCATGTATCAAATGCAGAAGAATTCAAAGGCTTATTATCCGATACCACATGAATAGAATCAACAATGGATAGGAATGTATCATGCAATAAGTTTGGCTTCAATAACTGCCTATTGATCTCAAACAAATGTGCATTAGATGACAACCCTGAAATAATAATGACATCGTTGTCACACACAGATGTCATAATTAAATTCCCTTACCATTTGCTCATAAGTTTGCCTAGATATAGCTTCAAGTTTCCGTAAAATAATCACACCTTCTGATTGGGCTCAAAAATCTTTCTTCTAATATGTTTGTCATGCCATCTCTTTACTTTTTCATTATACATCACGTTGTTGTCATAAGCATAGTCTCGAAATTCCAATAATCTATAAACATCAACCTTCATATCTTGGCATGATCTCCCTGAATACAAATTGCATACACTAACTGTGCACAAAGATTTGTGAATTAATTCCGGTGGAAAGTGTTGCCGGTTTCAATCTACCAAACGATATGGAGTTATACCAAAAGGGGGCTTGTAAGTCATATGATAGGCCTACAAAAGTGAGTCAAGCAATTGCGACCAATTCGTCCTATCTGGACGAACACATTTCTATAGAATCATCTTTATCTCCCTAATCGAAATCTCAACAAATATATTATTCTATGGGTGGTAATGAGATCCGACACAATGGTCAGTGTCGTACTCCTTCACGAGCTTTATGTCTTCTCTATTGATAAAGAGGCTTCCACCATCTGAATAAGAATCTTTGTAATCTTAAATTTTGAGATAATGTTGTCCTTGAGAAAGAGACTAATAGTACGACTATCAATAGTTTGAGCGGGGATATCCTCCATCCAATGACTAACATAATCAACAGTAATAAGGATGTACTTGAATACTTGATTGTTTGGGTCTTTTCCCTAAGTGAAACATCTGATATATGAAAATACTTGAGAGACATTGTGTCCTTGTAGCCGATGGTTCCTCCCATTTTCTAGTAGTCAATACAACTTTCACATGTGTTGTAGCATCCTTGAAAATAGTTGACCACCAAAAGGTAGCATTGAAGAACTTTTGATGTCGTACGCTTCCTAGAATGGTGTCCTCCAGCTTCTAATTTGTGACAATGATAAAGGACTCTTGTGTACTCCTCTTGAGGTGTAAACCTTCTCCATATACAATATGCACCCCCACGAAATAGGTACAGATCTTCCCATTAATAAAAATGTATCCTAGACAAAAACTGGTCAACATTTAGCATGGGCCAATCTTGTGGAAGTTTCTTGGAGACATGGTAGTTCACAATATCAACATAACATGTGAGTTAGGTGATAGACAAAATCGCCTCATCTAGAAAATTCTCTATAGTTGGTAGAACTGACTGCTTACGAGTCTGCATATGTGATTCTAGAAAGTTGATCTGCCACAACATTTTTGACTCCAGGTTTATCTCGTATCTCCAAATCAAACTCCAGGAGTAGAAGGAACCAATGAAGTAGGTGTGTTTTGGCATCATTCTTATCTTGTAAGTACTGTATTGCATAATTATCAGTGTAGACAATCACTTTTGATCAAAGTAGGGGTGACCTAAATTTTTCCAAAGCAAACACAACTACTAGCACCACTTTATCTATAATGGTGTAATTCTTTTGGGCTTAATCAAGTATTTTGGTAGCATGATGAGTGGAAAATTATAATCCATCATTTTTTCCATAATACATCTCCAATAGCATAATCAGAATTGTCCATCATAATCTTGAAAAGAAGAGACCAATCCGATGGGCATAGGATGGGTGCTTGTGTAACCGAATCTTTCGTCTGATAGAAGGCTAGTAGTACCTTGTCACGTACAATAAACTCAGCCTCCTAACTTAGAATCTCAGTTAAAAGTCGGACAATAGTGTTGAAGTCCTTAATGTATCATCTATAAAATCCCACATGTCCTAGAAAAGACCTTAACTGTTTCAATGTTACTAGTGGCTTTTGCTTGGCAATCACAACCATTAGTTGAGTCAACCTTCATGCCTACTTGTGGTTGTTTATTTATAAACATTTTCTATTTAAATTGTATTTATTTAAAATCATTTCGATTTTTAATTTATTTTATTTAACATTTTATTTAACTTTTGTCTTTTAGTGCAGTTTGTCCTTTTCTCGGTGCCACCGCATTAGATGGACATGGGTTTATTGACCCGGATCAATCCCTCTTTAACTCACAAACTCTATTATCCCAGTTTACTAGAGCTCCTTTCAACCTTTTTCCGTCGTGTTTCAACCATCTTCAGCCTTCGATTTCTTCTCGAAAATTTTAGCTTGAATAAATATCCTTCTCACCCGATAATAATCTTTAGGATATGTTCCTCGATCCACGTGCTACTCCACATCCAAATCCAATGGACCATCTATTCTTTATATCCTCAATCCAGCTCTGCCAAACATTTTTATCTATTTTCCACCCTAATTTTCCTGAATTTGATACCTAGAGCGAGGTGCAGTGATAGGGCATCTTCTCCATAACCAGGAAATCTCAATTTGGCGTCGGAGATGTGATCCAGATCATGATGCCGGAGCTCTGCCACGTTATCTAGCTTCTCCACCTGACAGCGTAGATTGAGGAAAAATTCTTTTCTCTTCCATCTATATGTAGTTTAGGCAATTTGCTTTCCATTTCATAGTTTACTTTTGCGTTTAGTTTCATGTGTTATCTAGTTCAGATCTCCTCACCAGAGCTCTGATATGCATGATTGGAGATTTTTTATCACCGATTTGTCTCTTTGATTCAACCCTCATTATCACTACACCCCTTCTCCATCTCATTCTGCAACCTGATCAACTCCACATCACCTCAAATCTAGAGTCAGATTCCAATTTGTACACCTTCATCGGAGTCCCCATTCCCCTTCCATTTATTTGCTATTTTTACTAATGGCTTGGCTGATATATTTACTCTGAGCATAATAAATCCATTGTAGGTGGTTTGAGAGGACCTGGAGATGGATTGCATTATATGGTTCTGCATTTTAGAAGTCGTTCACATGAGCTTCTATTTCCTCATATATGCATCATCAGACTTCATTTTCTCCATAATTTAATGCGGAGATATTGCGGGAAGAGATCAGGATCTTCTAACAGCAAATCATGTTGAGATCGAGTGAGATTGACTCGACAGAAACTCATAGAAGATGCCCTTCATATTAGGTCTTACATTGTCTTCCAATGGTGTTCGATGAAGAACATGAGCCCCAGTTTTCATCATTGTCGTCCATATATCCCTAAAGCACAATCAGGGATTGATTCTCGACATAAGATATAGGCCATCCATTAGACACATATCTGCAACCGTCCGATCTAATAAAAGACTATATCCAACAATTCACTTCACCATGTGTATTAAGTGGTGACATTGCACTCTCCCCACTGCTTTTATTTTAGTTTTGTAAATAAAACCTTAATGGACACGTGTTACTCTATTGTTTTTGGTTTAATTGCATTGGACCTGACTGTGTTTGCTTTATTTATATTTTGGTGCATCTTGCCTGTATAAACGTTCTATGCACGCGACTTTGTGGTAAAATTACATATCAAATACAATGTTTCCTTGTTACTTCTAAGCCTTTTGTAATAAACCTTTTCTGTCAAGGTCCATGTTAGTGAACCTTACGTGTGTTGGCATGACTCTTTTGAATAAATTGGGGGGTTTCAACCCAATATTTCCTTGCATTTTATCTTTTAAGACATTAAATAAATTTTAGTTGCACTTATATTCCAAGGTGTAGATAATTGTTTTGTTGATTAATTGCTTTTAATAAATAGTAAATCACTTCAAAAATTCAATAAAATTGCAATAAACTCCTACTAATAAGTATTAATAACAATAATTTTTTGCTTAGCATTTTATTTTGTTTTATATTTTTAAATTCAAAAAACAATCCAATTTATTCATGTTTGCAGAAAATAAATTATTAAAGATATAAATATTATGTGAAAAAATCATAAAGAAATTGTGTTTGTTTCTTTTTTGTTTTTATTTATTTATGAATTTTAGCTTTTATAACTAATAAAACCAAAAAAAGTAAAAAATATTAAAGCACGTACAAAATTCATATAAAATCATTAAAAAAGCTATAAATTCAAAAATTATCTCAATTTCTGTTTATATCTTACATATTAAGATTTTGTTTTATAGTTTAAAAATACAAAAACATTATCTCTTTTTCTATTTGTTATTAATTGTACATTTTTTTCTTCATTTTAAAAAATAAAAAAGTTTGCCTTTCCCTTACTTTCTTTTTATTTCTTTTTACTTATTTTGTTTTCTTTTATTTTTAAAAATAAAAAACATTTGAAAATTTTAACAATAGTAAAAAATACTTAATTAGAATACTATAAAAAATAATAAAATTTTAAAATCTATAAAAAAATTTAAAAACATAAAAATTCATTGAATGCAAGAGTAGTTCTCATTGAGTTTTCCTCTTTTATTTTTTTGATTTTTCATTTAGTTAAGTAACCCTCAGGAATTCCCTTGTTGACTCCCTAAGTTTGATGATGTAAGATATATAGGTAAATAAATAGTATTAGACTCTTTCTTACACTTCTACTTTGATTTATGCTTTAATTGAGGACAAAATTAAATAATTTGTATTGAGACTTTTATTGGCTTACGACAACACTGGGTGCATATTATACATTTTATTTCTTAGTAAGTGTAAAACCTCAGAGAAATATTTCAGTTCAACAAATGGTGTCGTTGCTAGGTAGCCATGACGAGGGTAGATTGGTTTCCTCTTTAGCCTACTATTCTTGGTGCTTGTATATATTTGTTTGTTTTTCTCTTTCTTTTTATCTATATTCTCTATCACCTATTCATATTATTTTTATCTCTTATTTTCTATCGTTTATTTAATTTTTTTTCTATATTTTTCTATATATTATTGTGTATTTGTATGTTGTTGAGGGGTAAGCACTTATTCAAATTCTACATGCCACGAGGGAGTTTATCTAACGCTTGCAGGGTCCGATGAGTCTGACATCAAAAAGTCACCAAGATCGGACATAGGTATTCATTTGAATTCTTTTTTTTGCTCTTTTCATTTTGCTTCATATCCACCTATGCGTTCTTAATTTGTTTATTTCTTTGTCTTCTTTTATTTTCTTTCTCATTTATTTTCTCATATTTTCATAAATGTAATCTGACACATTTCTTGTTTATCTCTTTCTTATGAGGACCGAACAAGCAAGGAGACATTCCTAGGAGCGCCTACGCTCCGAGCGAAGAGGAGGAAGCTTGTTTCTTCATCAATCGATAGAAGATAGTAGGAGAGATTGAGCATGATATTTGGAGGACCGATTGAGCGTATATTTTTATTTATTTTTAGAATTTTATTTCATTTACATTTTTGTATAAATTTGTAATAATTTTTTATAGTTTCCATTTTCTATTTTATAGGCCATTAGTACGCTTGTGTGTGCGGGGTCTGTTTCACCAAGTGCTTGTGCACATGGAGGAACTTACCCCGTTTTTTGTTTTTCTCGAATTTATTTTTCTTTTTTATCTCAGGATTATTTGTACATAAACTCTTAGAAGTAAGTTCTATTATCTTAGATGAGCCAATTAACGGATTAGGTCCACATCCCATAATAAGAATATATGTTCATATAGATTAGTTCGTAGGATTGGACTAGTCAAATAAACTTGTTCTTGCCAACTAATAGAAGTTACTGCTTAGGATGTTTCTCTTACATCATTTAGGTAGTTTTATTTCTATCTTTACTTTTATGCTAGGATCATTTTGCATGTACATTGTTGGAGCAAGGTACACATTTACTACTCATGCACGCATCGTTGATCTCCATCGCATCGACTTTTCGGACTCCTCCTTTGATTTTTCTCATCTAGGAAATAAAGGAATTGGAAAAAAAATGTTAGATCATTTTTTAAAAGAAATAAAAAAGATAACCAATAAAAAATAGATTGTTAATTTTCTCACGATCCTAAAACTAAACGTAAGGACAAATCATACACTTTTTTGGGTGAGAGTAACCCCCATCATTATTTGCAGGTACTTACCTCCAAAAAGAGTGGGTATGGACGCAACCACAAGGTTAGAACCGAAATCGATGGACGTGTGTCCTATACTCTTTTACACATATCTGTGGTATATGGTTGAGATGCAAGCACTTGCCTAAGATGTTAGAAAATCGTTTTGGTGTAATCATCCTCCTATTCCCATTTGGGCATGATATTTAACCTGACAACCCAAGCAGATGGTCCTACTGATTGTGTGGTTTGAGGACGTACACTGGTGATAGCATTGATCACCGTGTGTGTTTGGTAGTAAGAAATTTCTTGTAGATTGACTAATTAAAATGAAAAGATAATTGATCGAGATTTTACGATCTTCACTTGTGTTCAGTTGGTCAATCAGGTGTTTTGTTTTGGTCTTGTTTGCTAGTGTTAGAGATCCCTCTACACATTCCATGCCTTCTTCATATTTTATTTTTCTTGTTTGACCATGTGTTCTCTCCTTTGACCTTTGTCATTGAAGATGTCGAATTGGAGTAGTTTGTGCTCAGACTTTGTGAGATTATCTTTACACACTCCATTTCATTCTTCTTCACTGAACAGGATGGCTCTCTTCCCGAATCTACTTATTTTTCCACTTCTCCCCTTCTTTCACCAATAAATCCCTTATTTGAGATTCACTCCAATCTCATATTATCATTTGAGACTTAGATTTATTGAGGATTGATCGAGTGCCTTGCACATTTTCAGAGACCGATTCAGATTTAGAGGACTCGATGGCACCACGAAAGGGAAAGGATCCATTGGCTTAGCAGCATGAGATCAACTCTATGATGTTGGCATTCATTCAGGCCATCCAGGCCCAGCTTACAAAGTAGGACAACATCCATGCCAATCTTCGTGACATGATCTTAGAGCCGAGATAGGACAAAAGATAGAGGTGAGAGGAGGATGCACATATAAGAGGAGGTAGGAATGGAGGGACTGATCATGAATAGTCGAAAGTGGTGCCAAAGCCCACGCTTAGAGATGCCTCTATCCCACAAGCTGGACACACGATGACATGGATACAGATTCTTGTGGTTCGTGGGAATTTTGAGATGAAGCCCACTATTCTACCTTTGCTTTCGATATTCCAAGAATATATTCACGAGGACCCGTATATACACCTCTAGAAGTTTGATCGCATACATAGTACAATCCAATACCCTAACATCCCGTTAGAGTAGTGAAGATGACTGCCTTCCCGTTTAGTCCCATGGATAAAGAGCTTTATTGGATTAAGCATTTGGGAAGGTCATCACATCTTGGGAATAGTTGAGGTATGCTTTTCATAGCAATCAATATCCCCTTGGACGCCTCAACCAAATGTGATCCTTGATGTCTAACTTTTCCTAGTTGTCCCATGAGTCTATTCACAATGCATAGGAAAGGTTCAAAGATTTGACGGAGAAGTACCCCCATCATGACATTCCAAAGACGAGTTTAGTTCAGAGCTTCTTTGTGGGGGTTAATCTTAAAGAATTAGATATGGTTGGATGCCACTTATGGGGGTTCACATTTCAGTAAGGATGAGGACACGCCATATCATATTTTTGAGGAAATGACAGAGAGCTCTACAACTCTTTCTTCTTCACGTGCTTTCCAAAAGCACCTTGTTCTACTTCAGGAGCACCCCACAAGGTTGTGATAACCGCTCCCACTACCCTTGTTAATTTAGGCAAATTAATGTCCAAATTAATTACTAATGTTCGTTGTAGTCAGATAACGAGAGCGAATCAAAACCACTTTTAATTATATTCAAGTTAATCTCTAGCGGTAAAATTTTTTTACTTGGTGGAAGTCCAAGGTCGAAGTCAAGGAGGCAACTGTCTCCTCAGGTAGATTTTTAGCAAATTTCCAATGTTCGATTTTCAGAGGGAATATTTTTGGTCTTTTTTGGTTTTTATGCAAGACACATGCAAAATCAGGCCAGTTTAAATGTTAATTCAAAAGATGGCCAAATTAATTCTAAAAATTATGAAACTTGGCAGATGATGAAATATGATGAAATTAAGCTACCTTATTTTTTTGGAATTTTCTGATACTAAATGAATTAATTGTGAATTAAAAAATAATGAAAGGTGATTTGACTGATTTAATTTTGATAAATACCAAATCACCTATTTTCCGATATCAAAATTATCCTAGATAGATCTAAGAGTGAAGAATCCAGGAAAATTACTGAACTAAAATTTTCATGTGAAATGGACGTAAGAAAAATCAATTAATCAAATCAGTAGCTGATTTATTTAGGTCTAGAGTATGCGTGCATTTATGATGAAATTTTTAAGCAAGGTAAAGCTAATTATCCAAGCTCAACTGTGATTTTTGGGGAATTTTTGGATCACAGAAAAATTATAATCAATTAGAGGTGAAGTTGGGCAAAATATAGCAAAAATGGACAAATTAATTAATAGAAAATTCCGCTTATATTCCAAAAATATTCCACATGTCACATAATGAGGAGGACAATGTAAGCTACATAATGCAATTTTTAAAACTCAAAAATGAATTAAGATGAATGCATAGATATGCGTGTAAAGACAAGGGTATAACTGCAATATAGGAATTAGAAATTGCTTAAAATGAAATATCCTGATGGGGACTATTATGCAATTACCTATAATGCAGGGGTGTAGATGCAATTTCTCCATAGACACACGTGCTCCTCACGTGTGGTCGCTTTACAGGGACTGGATTGTAATTTCAGAAACCTTCAGGAGCCTAGGTGCAATTTGCCCAGGCCGCACGTTCTCCTCATGTGGGGTGCCCTAGGCTCGGTGGACTTCAACGGCTCGGGACGAGGCTCAGGTGCTCTGGAGGTTTGGATGGCGGCCTGGAGAAGCTTCGGGTGGTCCGAGCCGAGAGGTCGGGGAAGAGGCTCGGATCGGGTGATGTGGCATGATCTGGACTGTGCGTTCTTGATGAAGATCGACGGTTGTTGTTGGCTCCGATCAGACGAAGACGTGGATGATCAACAACCGTCAGATCGAAGAGGCTCTAACAGTTGTTGACGCTCGATGAAGATGGCGACGTAGCTGATCTATCACCGTTGGGTCGTGATGAATCCAACGACTCTCTTCTGCTCCGACGCTTGGCGACGTGGCGTGATCGGGTGCTGTCGGATCAATGGAAATCCAATAGATGTGGAGTGAGGCGACGTGGCTGGCTTCTGATCGTTCGATCAAGACGATCGAACAGTGGTTGAACGTCTTCCCCAACGACCCTCCGCCTCCTGCGGAGAAGAAGGCGGGGCTTCGGCATTGCTGGGCTGGCTCCGCGTGGTCCTCCAGCCATCGGTGTGGGGCGCAAGAGGGTCTGGAGAAGCTCGAAAGTTGTGGGGCGGTGTGGCGAAGCGTCAGGTGGCCTCAGGAGTGGAGAAGGTGCACTGGAGCTCGATGACGGTGAATCTCGATGGGAGCTCCGACGAGCTTCCGGCCAGTACAAGGGATGTCACCTGCAGGGGGTTAAATCTGTAGCCGAAGCACGCGGACTGTGCGTGGAGTTGGTGGAGATGAGATGCGAGGGCTATAAGGGAATGAGGGTGACCGATGAGCGAGCTCTGCCTAGGTGGTAGAGCTGGAGTCGAGCGAAGATGAAGTACGATGTTTGAGGAAGATAATGGTGGTGCAAGGATCAGATCTCCGTCGTGGAGCTCGGCAAGATGATGGTGGAGCGAGAAAATGATGGTGGAGAGCGAATTAAATCGGAGAAAAAGAAGAAAATTTAAGAAGGAGATCAGAGAGAAGGTGAGGTTGCTACATGGGGTCAGAAGCTCCGATGAAGCTTCTAGGTCCTCGCTCAAGGGGTCGGTAGAGTCCCGAGCTCGTGCAACACCTTGGAGGAGCTGCGACAAAGTGGAGTTGGTCGTGGAACTCGCCGAAGAAGACACCCCTTCTTCGCTCAACGATTAGTCTAATCGCTGTCACCAATTGGAAGATCGGAGCTCAGGGAAGCTCTCTGGAATGGCGGATGACTGTGACAGTGGCCGGAGGACGATTATTTATAGGATGAAGGTGCTGGGTTAGCTAGTGATGAGGTGATATTCATGGTCGTCGTGGGGCAACTTTGGTGGGATTCATGGGATGCGAGGGAGCTGGCGAGGATGAGGGAAGAGTGGTGATGGTCATGGTGGCGTTGGTGATCGGAGAGGGTGGCGGGAGTGGAGCCGAGAATAGAAAGGGGGCGACGGGTCGGCACAGTGGAGATCGTGGGAGAGAGAGTCTGGAGGTGGAAGACAAAGTCTAGGCCGTTGGATCTTGTGATCCAACGGCCTGGATCAAAGCGCCATATAGCGGTTCTGATATGATCTGGGGTGAAGCGATCGAGGGTGCTGATTGCACCACGTGTCGCGTTAAAGACGTAGCGCGAGCGGGGGGCTTGGTTGCACTCTGAGGTTGCTCGATCAGATGGTGTATGAAGCGCCACGTGTTACCTTGTCGATGAGGCGCGAGCAGACGGTGCGATGCGATTTTGGGCTTCGATCGGGCGGTTGGGATTATACGCTAGTGGACGGTGTAGATCGAAGGGCCATAGGCGGGATCTGAAGGCGCAAGTGCTGCCACGTGGCGTGAGATGTGGCAGGCGCTATCGGATGGATGAGATTAGAGGCAAGGATGGATCGAATGGCTGAAAAGAAATGCGCACGTGGAGAAGGCGGGGTCGTTGGATCAGAAGGATATCCAACGGCTGAGGGCAGGGGAGGCTAAGGCAAGGGAGTGGGCCGCATGGCGCAATCAGAGGGCACCACGTGGCCAGCTGTAAGTAGCTGCGAGAAGTAATGAGTTTAAGAGAGAAGGAGGCCGAATTTGGAAAAACTTAAAACATAAAAGTTGTAGATCTCGATGAGGTCTACATGTTTCATGTTGACTAAAAATGGAGGATGAGGTCAAATATGATACAAAAATAACGGGAATACAAATATACATATGTATAGTATACATAGACCCCCAAAAACCCAACTTCTTCCTACCAGCTCCGAATTGGATGAAAGTAGTCTCATTTTAAAGGTCTCTGGATGTGTATTAATCTGAAAGCGAGTAGACCTATTTTGGAGTTGGTACAAGAGAACTATGGGCTTTCTAAGGACCAGGGATTCTAGGCCTTTATTGGGTGTTTTACAAAAGAGATCTCTGACCTTCTTCCCTATATTATTAACTAATGGTGTATATATATCGTATGGTATGTGTTGTTTTATACGGGATATTTTACAAGTGATCTTGGCTTCTCATTTAATGTGAATGCTAAAATGCAAATGTTATCAATCTATGCATGAATGTTATTTATGCAATATAACTAGAAATATGCATCTATTTACTCGGGAACAAAGCTCTATTTTCAACTTTAAGAGTGATGAAGCAAAGATTCATCAACCCCCTATATTAAACCTTGCTCGTCCTCGAGCAACTAAAATGAAATGCAAGAGTGAAATGATTTGGGTTCCATACCATTGTCATGATCAAAAGTTGAAAATAGAGCTTGACTCGACCTTTGGATTAATTGTGTGGTGGAACCTTATTGGGATCTGAATTTAAGAACTAACAGACTTCAAGTTCCCACAAGTCTTCTATTCAAGACGCCTCGACAGTCAGGTCAGAACAAATCCTCAAATGCAAATTTCTGATGACTGTGATTCTTACTTGTACTGTGTAAGTGAAATGTAACTCTCCACATTAGAAATGGCTCAGAACCAACCTCCTCTAACAAGGTAACTCAATAACCTGGTCCAGCAACTCTTTCCTCGAGGAGCGGGTATTCCCCTTCTAAGTTCAAGTGCGACCAGCACAAGAGGAGGGGTAGAGAAAAGAATGGACGGTAGCCAGTGTAGCTACCTATCCCGGATGCCTGACCAGTGTAGCTATGTCATCCTGCTGCAAACTTCTTGCTAATATACATTCTCCGACAGGCAATATATTTTTTTTCTTTTGTTTTTTGGCTTGTCAATTTTGTGAAGTTCTTGCATTTTTTTTGAAATTATATACAAGGTGTAGCATGTACATCAAGAGTTTTTCCTCTTGAGCCAGTAGACTATCCCTCTTTTGAAGCATTATTGTAACCCACATCGTCTTGTCCTTAGACTTCAACACCACCAGACTAGGTTGAGATGCACTATCCTCCCTAGAGGAGGACGAATGTTTCCACCCGTGTGCTACTCCAGCTAAAGGATTCTACCTCCTCACCACCTCATCAATGAAGAGCTACATGCATTGTGCTTGTCCAAGTTAGGTCACTATCTAAAAGAAGCATACGTGTGCATGAGATATTCTACTTAGACTAATCAAGATGATGTGAACATTGACTGGCGGACTCAAAGAATTAAGTCACTTGACCTGAAAAGTCTTAATTCCAGCTCCTATAAGGTTCCTCTGAAATTAGGTGGATTAAGGTCAAATCAAGTCCATCCTCAATATCTACTCATAACTTGGTTCAGAAACCACTAGCTTTTCACCTTGCATATGCAATATATGCAGATGATGGGTGGATGATATGTTATGTATATGATTGGAATGCAAGACTCTTTTTTCTTTTTCAGATGCAGAGATGATGTGCAAGAGTAAATAAGAAGACTTATTTTCAACACATTTTTTGACACTTTGGTATACCTCCTATGACACAAGTATTTTATGAGTATTAATATAGATTATACAAGTGTATTTTACAAAAAAATTCAAATTTTTACCCACCCGTAATTATTGCATAATATATACAAAAATACATGAAAATACGCGAATGTACGAGCTATGGGTAAAGTATATATGTAATATATACACGCCCCCCTATACTTAGCATGTGCTATGTCCTCAGAGCACGAAAAGCAGCCAAAAAGACATAGCTCGGGCTAAGCGTAGGAGAGCTAAAATTACCAAAATGTATAGAAGTCGTTCCGCTCCCCTATACTTAGGCTCTTGCAGCCTAAGTGTAGACGAAGATCAAAAATGGGGTGGACGAGGGGAAGATAGGAAATGGATGAGTATATACATGCGGGCATCGGTCCCCCCTATACTTAGGCTCTGGTCAGCCTAAGTATAGAATAGGAGTGACTATGAGAACCGATGTGATCTGGAGGATTTACTAGAGAACAGACTCAGGTGGGCTCATCCCCCTATACTTAGGATCTGGTCATCCTGAGTATAGTCCAAGATAGAGATCGATGAAGTTGGGATGAGTTACTAGAGTCGCGGGAAGAGAAAGGACAGAATGTACAGGAATGATGTTATATACAAGTGATTCGATCTGAATCTTTCAAGATGTTGTTAATGGCTGGAGCTCACTGGTGCAAGGTTTCCTGCACAGCTCGAGGTGTTATCTACTGAATCTGTCTCACGCATAAACACAATCTCCTCAACATGGACTAACTGCTCATTGGATTCGACGAAGTGTTTCAATAGTTGTCCATTCACAAGGGATGTCGGTGCGTCATCTGCGAGATCTGAAATCTCGACACATCCGCTATCATGCACCGCTTGGACAATGAATGGGCCCGTCCACTTGGATTTCAACTTGCCTTGGAAGGTCTTCAGCCTTGCATTAATCAACCATACCTTCTGTCCAAGAACAAAGGTCTTTCGTCTGATATATCTATCATGCCAACGCTTCACCATGTCCTTGTACACTACACTGTTGTCATATGCGCGGTTTCTGACTTCCATAAGCTCATTCAGATCCATTTCTCTCTGCTTCTGCCCAAGGTGTGTGTTCCAGTTGACCTTCTTAATTGCCCATTCTGATTTATGCACAAATTCTACGGGCAAATGGCACGACTTTCCGAATACCATTCGGAATAGGGAGGTTCCTAGCGGTGTCTTGTAAGTTGTCCTATATGCCCATAGGACCTGATCCAAGATCTGAGACCAGTCCTTCCTGTCTGGGCGGACAAGCTTTTGCAATATAGTTTTCACCTCCTGATTCGACACCTCAGCCATACCATTAGTCTGTGGGTGGTAAGGTCTAGTGACACGGTGTTCGATGTCGTAGTCCTTCAGGAGTTTCTTCACCTCCCGATGCACAAAGTGGCTACCCCCATCTGATATCATCATTTTGGGAATCCCGAACCTAGAGATGATATGATCTCTGATGAATTTACAAACAGTTCTGCTGTCTGCGGCTCGGGTTGGGATAGCCTCCACCCACCTGGATAGATAATCAACCGCAAGAAGGATATATTCTAACCCGTGGCTAACAGGGAATGGATGGCCCAGACCAGATCCTCATCCTTGGTGAAGTAGGAACCGCCACAAGAAGCAATCACCTGGCCCAGCAGCCCTGGTGTCAACCCACAGAAGAAGCTCTAAACAAGGATCCGCTTCGTGATGTTGTGGTGCGGGCATCTATCGGTGAGCTCTCGAAACCTCTCCCATGCTTCGTGAAACTGCTCGTTGGGGAGAATGGAGAAGTTGCTGATCAGGGCCCTCGCTGCATTGGTCCTCCCGAGTGGATAGTACTTGTTCAAGTACTCGGTGCGGAGCTGCTCCCAGGTGTATAAAAATCTACCTAAGTGCTTCAGCCAGTTGGCTGCTCTATCTGCGAGGGAGAAAGGAAAAGCAATCATCCTGATGGTGTCCTCATCCACCTGACAATCATGGACTGTACTGCAGATCATATCGAACTCCTGGAGATGAAGATGGGGCTCCTCAGTGGCGAGCCCGTGGAAGCGGGGGAGAAGCTGAACTGTGTTCGGGGGGAACTTCAAGTCCCCCACGATAGCCGGAAGAACCACCAAATGGTGTGTCAGTGTCGATCCGGGGTTCTGAAACTCCCGCATCGATCTCGATGGCTCGGTCAGCTGGTCTGGCTTATCTGCATGATATGGGCCTCTCCGTCCCTCAGCTCTCGGCTGATCTCTCACTCCTGCGGCTCTCGGCTGATCTCTCGTTCCTGCGGCTCTCGGCTGCTCTCGTGTTGTCCTCAGCCTCTCCATCTCTCTCCTCATCTCTACCATGAAAGCTCCCTGGTCCCGTATCTGTCTCTGCATGGTCTCGAGGGAAGCTAACATGATGGTGTTGATCGCACCTTGGTCCAGGACATATGTGGTCGCCTCCGGCCTCTGACCCTCGGTGTGCTCCTCGCTGCCGGCCATGGTCTCTGAAAAAGCAAAAGACCCAAACTCAGGTGCGGAAAAATCATCTACTTGTTGTCTCTCATCTAACACTGGCATCTCGAAACTGGTAGAAGGGTGGTCAAGGGGGAACAGGGTGGAGTCGAACTCGGGTTCGAAGAGCGGGTCTCGGCTCTCATGAACCAACCTAAATGAACGGGCTGGAGTGCGGTCAAGCGGTGCAGCCAAAGGCTGTCTAAGGCACCTCTTGCCCATCATCTTGATCTGACGAGTCGGGCGGATGAGATCTGGAAACACACAAGATGAGAAAACAAACACCGAGTTCACCTACTCAACGCTGAGTTGAAGACCGTAAGAGCTCGATCAATTATCTTGTTGATTTTATTTAGGTGATCATGTCAAGATATCAGAGCGGTTACGTGAAGCTGATAGGAATCCAATCCGCCAACCAGACTGTCCCGTATAAAAGGCCGGTAGTCTGATCGGGGCTCGGATATGGAACTAGCCTAGTGTGTAGGTCGCTCTCTCGCTCAATCAAACCGGAAAATGAGGGGGATGCTCTCCCCAAGACAGATTTTTAAATGAGGTGTCTTTTAATGTCAAGTGTGTTTAGCAATCCCAATTTATAGTTTTTCTTTTTAGGTATTTTTCAAGCAAACACGTCTAACGAATTTTTCGGTTCTCCTGATTATTTAAGTCCAAAAACCAGGGGGAGAAGATGAAAAAGCCGATGTGCGATGAAATCAATGATGCCTTGCAGAGTAAAAAAATACGTACCTGACTCCAGCAGTCTACATGCAAAGTGATCCGCGCATAAAATAACGACTAAAAGTAAACTACCTATATGATGCACGAGAATCCAACCCTAGACGAAGCAATTTCTACACGTGAAGAACGGTAGCCGAGTACTCAAGCCTAAGTCCAGAGTCCTATCTTGGGAGCCACTCGCTATCTACCACAACAGATCCCGCACACGCTGTATGTGACTCCTCAAAGCACGTGGACTAGAGTCTAAATAATCTGACTTTTCTTGTGATTTAATTAATTAGGTCTAATTATCGAGCTATAGGTACAGGCAGATAATTATGTGTTTGGATCCTAATCAATTACGTCATAATCAGAGAAAATCCTAAGGTAAGACCAAAACAGCATAAATCAGATAAGTAGTGAAATAAATGCGATAAAAAATAAAACTGGCGAAAACCGCAGTGAGGTCCCGATAAGTTGCACAGTCACAGTCTTTGAATTCTGTGTTATTACAAATAAATGTTTTTGCAGAAAAATAAACTAAGCTATCTAATCAAAACTACGGCTATTTCATGGTTATTCCGCGGCTCCCGCACTTCGGTTATCCTCCTCGTGCTCTCCTACGGCTCCGAACAGAAGAGAGCCGCCTCCGAATCCCCCGGTTGCTTCAGCTTCTGAAAAAGCCACCTCGGTCCTCGGGCCCTCGCAAGAAACAGAAATAGAAGTGTGTCAGACCAAATTATTATAAATTGAACAATAATATCAAAGAGAAAAATATCTACACATATGCACAAAAAGCCGCGAAAAACCGCGAAAAATAGAAAGACTACTAAGCTGTGCTCACCGGCAACAGTGGCATTCTGATGACCAAACAATCCACAGGATAATCTCACAATCGGGCCAAGGTAAAAATATTCGGTGTCGTTGCGACCCGAATAGAGAGATTCGGTCAATCAAGAAAAAATAAGGAACCAGCAAATCGAAAGATAAAGCAATGAAATCAATCAGCGGTCTTCGCTAGTTTATTAACTGGTATAGTGACCAGGGTCGAACTCAAGGGGCATGGGTTGACCTTACGGCCTACGAAGTAGTCAAAAAGATATATATATATATATATAATGAATAAAATGTTTTTGGTGGATTTTAAGTGTTTTTAATTTTTTTATATTTTTAATTATATAAGAAAAGATAAGAAAAAGGATAAACAAGCCAATTCAACAATTTATTTAAATACTAAAAATTGCTCAGAAAATTCAAATAAATTATTTTTGTTTTTTTATGTTTTAAGTATTTTTGGTGATTTTATAGGAATTTTATAATTTTATTTGATTTTCTAAAAATGGAAAATGGGGAAAACATTGGATCAAGGTGCAGCCAGAATTGAAAGGCCAATTAAAAATATATAATTCACCTATAAAAATCTGAGATAATTTTTATGAAAGATATAATACAAAAAATACAGAAAAAGAGTTTGCATTTTTCTAAATTTTATAGAATTTTTAATGATTTTTATAATATTTTTAGAGTTTTCAATTTTATGGGTTTTATAAATCCAAATAAGCCCAAAATTGGATAGAAGGCTGAAAACAAGAAAACATCTATCCTTAATTTTTTTAGAATTTTTAGAAAAGTTTTTTAATTTTTTCTTTGATTTTCTTTTCCAAACAGTAACAAAAATACGTGTTTTTGATTTTTTAAAATTAATAAAAATAAAGGAAAATGTCCAAAAAAATAGTGAAATTTTTACACAGTGGCAGGAGCTTGTTTCCAAATTTCTCTTGATTTGAGTTTATTTGCTATTTTATTCAACCAATAAAAGAGATACAACACATAGGGACCTATTTGCAAGAAAAACATAGTTCAGAGGCTGAATTATAACATGTGCGAAAACCTTAGGGTGTAAAGTATAAAATTCGCAAACAATCAGCACATGGCCAAATTAATTCACGTACAGGGTATAACTGCAAATATCAAAACTAAAACTTCATTTCATAACATAGCAGAAAACCCAAGCCCATACATGCAAAATGTCCAAAATATCACATTTCGAAGCACATGTCTCAGACAGGAAGGGACTAAAATGCAAATAAAATAACCACGAGGTCCAAGGTACAAATATTCCAAAATAAAATCAACTACGACAAATATTTACAGGACTAATCTATAAATGTGGAAAGAGGAGGGGCCTAAGTGAATTACCCCTCTTATTAACGATCGACGGCGGAAGGAGTGCTACGTGCATGATCGGTAGCTAAGAACCGTGCACATCCCTTCGTGGACTCATGAAAATCGGGGGAGAAGACGAAAAAGCCGATGCACGAAAAATCAATGATGCATTCATGAGATAGAAGGCGTACCTGACTCCGACAGTCTACATGCAAAAAGATTCGCATATAAAAATAAAGACTGAAAATAAACTACCTATATGATGCACGAGAATCCGGCCCTAGACGAAGCAATTTCTACACGTAAGCACAGTAGTCGGGTACTCAAGCCTAAGTCTGGAGTCCTATCTTGGGAGCCACTCGGTGTCCGCCACAACGGATCCTGCACGCGCTGTATGTGACTCCTCAAGGAACGTGGACTAGAGCCTAAACAATCCGACTTTTTCCTGTGATTTAATTAATTAAGTCCAATTATCGATCTATAGCACAGACAGATAACTAGGGATTGGGCCTTAATTAATTACGTCACAATCAACAAAATCATAAGCTAGGGCTAAATCCGCGTAAATCAGATAAGCAGTAATAAAATACGAGAAAACCAAAACCGACGAAAAACCGCGGTGAGGTCCCTCGAGCACACCGGTGCTCGGCGAAACAGACCATGATAAATCACCAAAGTCACAGTCTCTGTCCCTGTATTATTACAAATTAATAATTTGTAGAAAATAAAACTAATCTAATCTAATCTAAACTACGGTTATTTTGCGGCTATTCCGCGGCTCCCGCACTTCGGTTCTCCTCCTCGTGCTCTCCTGCGGCTCCGTAAAGAAGAGAGCCGCCTCCGACTCCCGCAGTTGCTTCGGCTTCCGAAAAAGCCGCCTCGGTCCTCGGTCCCTCACAAGAAGTTGAAACATAAGTGTGTCAGTCCAGAAAAATATGTAAATTAATCAGATAAAAAAATATCTACAAATATCTATAGAAAAGCCACAAAAAAGAAAACCACAAAAAAAGCAAAAAGACTACTAAGCCATGCTCCCCGGCAACGGTGCCATTCCGATGACCGAGATTCTCACTATCGGGACAAGGTAAGAAAAATCAAAGTCGTTGCGACCCGAATAGAAAGGTTCGATCAATCATGAAAAAAAATAAGGAACCACAAATTGAAAGATAAATCAAGGAAATCAAATAGCGGTCATCGCTAATTTATTAACTTGATATAGCGACCAGGGTCGGACTCAAGGAGCATGGGTTGGATGAGACGGCCTACGAAGTAGTCAAAAAGATAAAATAGTGAAGAAAATGTTTTTGGTGGATTTTAAATATTTTTAATTTTTTTGTTTTTAATTATACAAGAAAATGGGTAAACAAGCAAATTCAACAATTATTTAAACATTTAAAAATGCTCCAAAAATTGAAATAAAATTGTTTTTGTGTTTTTATAGCTTTAAGTGTTTTTGGTAATTTTATAGGACTTTTATAATTTTTACTTGATTTTCTAAAAATAGAGAAAGAGGATAACAGTGGGTTAATGTGGAGCCAGAATTGAGAGGACAATTAAAAATATATAAATGGCCTATAAAAATCTGCAGACAATTTTATATAAAATATATACCAAAATTAAACTATAGAAAAAGAGTTTGCATTTTTTGAATATTATAGAATTTTTGAATGATTTTTATAAGATTTTTAGGTTTTTCAATTTTTATGGGTTTTATAAATCCAAATTACATCAAAATTGAGCAAAAGCTTGAACACAATAAAATAAACAATCCCTATTTTTTTGGTATTTTCAGAGAAGGTTTTATATTTTTCTTTGATTTTTCTTTTCCAAACAGTAAGAAAAATACGTGTTTTTTAATTTTTAAAAATAGTAAAAAGGCTAAACAATGTACAAAAAAATTAGTGAAATTTTATACATGGTAGGAGCCAATTGTCCAATTTCACTTGATTTTAAGTTTATTTGCTATTTTATTCAACCAATAAAAGAGCTACAACATACAGGGACCTAATTGCAAGAAAAATAGTCCGGAGGGCTAAATTAATAACACGTGCGAAAAACATAAGGTATAAAGTGTAAAATTCCCAAACAATCAGCACGTATTCAAATTAATTCACGCACAGGGGTATAACTACAATTATGGAAACTAAAACTTCAATTCATAACATTGCAGAAAACCCAAGCCCATACATGCATAATGTCCAACATATCACGTGTCGAAGCACGTGTCTCACACAGGTAGGGACGAAAATGCAAATAAAACAAACTAAGGGTCCCAAATGCAAATATCCAAAATAAAAACAATGCACTAAAATATTTACAGGACCATTCTATAAATGTCAAAAGAGAAGGGGCCTAAATGAAATTATGCCTCGTATTCAAATCTGATGGTTAGAGGCGCGCCACGTGGAGATCTGATGGTGGAGTAGTGTGCACGCTCTTCGCTGGATCAACGCTCCTGATTTGATCATCAGATGGATCTACGGCTGGAAATGCTCCGCAGATGGATGGCTACGATCTGATCTGGCGGAGGAGGGTCGATCGGACGGTGGCTGAAGCTCCTCCAAGAACAGCTCGCCGACGAACTTCGCCGGCCCAGTAACACGGTGGAGAGCTCCTCTGGAGCTGCTGAATGGGGAAACGATCGTTCATGCTTGTTCGCAGCTGGTGGGTATCTCGATGAGGCCCGGACCACCGGAGTGGTCGACGAGGAGGACCACCTGAAGCTCCTGCTCCACGACGTTAGGACCTCCAGATGAGGCCCTTTTGGCTTCAAAACCTGCATAGGAAGCTTTCTGGGTCGAGGGCGAATTGCCTCGAGCCATTAGCAAGTGATGGGGGGTTGGAATGAGGCAGAGCGGGGGTCTCCGGCGAGGCGACGATGGAGGAGACTCGAGCCTTGGTTCCGGGGCGAAGTAAGGTGATCGGAAGTACGGAGAAGATGGAGAGGAGTCTCGTGAACGTGAATCGAAGGTTGGATGATCGAATTGGGGAATAGAATGAGGTGAATTGGCCGGCGAAGGCTGGCGGCGCAAATGGGGGAAATCGAAAATTAACCTAACCTAAGGGGTATCGCGGGTACCTGATGGACGTAGTCGACTATGCTGGAGGTCAGGAAGCTCCTGGATCCTTGCCTCGATGGCTCGTTGAGGCTAGAGGCTCAGCTCGCTCGGTGGCGGAGCACGGTGGCGCAGGTCGCCGGATCAGTGGATGCAGCCCTTCACTCCTCGCTGCACCACCCTCACTCGATAGCTGTCACTCTAGGGAGAAGGATGGAGGTCCTGGGACTGGAAGGTGATGGCCAAAGATGGAGTGAAAGTGCGGAGGAGTTGAGACCTTATAGTGGTGAAGATCCAGCAAAGAAGGGGTCGGGCAGGGCACGGTGGTGCACGGATCCCTAGGTAGATCCCCGAGCGAGGGTCTGGGATCAAATCGATGATAATCGGGGCCCGTGGTTTAGGCGAATGGATATCAGATTAGGTTGGGAAATTTGGAGAAATTTGGTCAGAAACCTGATTCGCCTAGAATGGGTCCATGGGGGAGAGTTAACCGTGGGTTAACAATCCCCCGTGGATCAATAGGAAAATTCCTTTTATTAATTATTTAGAAATTCATTTAAAAATAGCAAATGATTTTATTTCGTACAATTTTCAAAATAAAAAATTTATTTATTTTCATAATATTTTTAGTGATTTTTATTTATTTTTTTAAAAAATAAATAACATATTTACATTATATTATTATTATATATAGGTATATACGCATATGTATTTTTTATTTTTATTTTTAATTGTTTTTTTGCATAATTATTCCAATTTTATATTTTATTTATTTACAAAATAAAATTTGGAATAAAAAGGTATTTTTATTTTATTTTAATGATTTATTTACATTATATGTACATGGTATATATACAAGGTGGAAAAATGATTTTTATTATTTTTCTTTTTATTTTAATTTTTTGATTTTTATTTTATATTTATAAATATGTACAAGATATGAGAAACACCTTTTTATTTTTATTTTAAGGAAAATAAAATTATTTATATACATAGGGTTATGTAAACCATGATTGACCTTGTCTTTCTCTACTTGGTTTCTTTTGCGGTCAGGCCCATGCTGAGCCTTCCCTAGGGATTAGGTCACTCAATATTTATTCTAAATATTTCCCTCTTTTTATTTTATTTCTTTTTTCCTTTATTTGTACACAAAAAGATGCTAATTATGAATAATTACATGATGCATGTATTTTGATAATTTATGATATTTACAAATATTTACATGGCATTTTGCAAAGGGTTCTAGCTAAAATAAAGGAATAAAGAGTGATGAATGGGGATTCATCACCGTAGACCGATAAATCATCCATGAAGACCTCCAAGCACTCCCCCACCATGTCCGAAAAGATGGACAGCTTGCTTCTCTAGAATGTCACCGGAGTGTTGCACAATCCAAATGGCATGCGTCTGAAAGCATATGTCCCGAAGGGACAGGTGAAGGTGGTCTTGTCTTGGTCCTCGGACGCGATGTCCACCTGATTATATCCGGAGTACCCATCCAAGAAATAATAATGGCTCTTCCCTGCCAGCCTCCCAATAATCTGATCAATAAAGGGTAGGGGGAAATGATCCTTCTTGTTGTCCTGGTTCAATCGTCTGTGGTCCACACAGGCCCGCCAAGAAGTAGGTACCCGGGTAGTGATCTCCTCTCCAGACTCACTGACAACTGTGGTGATTCCCGTCTTCTTGGACACCACATGCAATGGACTGACCCACTTCGATTCGGAGATGGGGTAGATAAAATCGGTGCTCCACCATTTCGAGATCTCCTTCATGACAACCTCTCGGAGATTCGGGTTCAGCCGCCGCTGGAACTCACACGACAGCTTTGCCTCCTCCTCAAGATAGATATGATGGGAGCACAGAGCCGGACTTATCCCCTAGAGATCGGCTACACTCCATCCTATGGCCTTGCGGTACTTTTCATGAACCCCCATCAAATGAGATTCCTGCTCTCCAGTCAAATTAGCGGAGATAATTACTGGGTACATCTCATGCTCATCCGCAAGGAACCTATACTTCAACGATGACGGTAGCAGCATCAACACTGGACAAGTAAGTGCTGGCGGATCTGGCCTCTGAAAAGTCTGAGTGAATGCTGCCAAATCTGCATGGGAGAATGAGAACTCTCGCTTATAATCTGGATCTGGAGAAGGCTGCTCTACTGGACTGTCTCTGCTCTGCATGGAATCAACCTCCTCCCTAGCTGTAGGCTTAGTGGAAGTCAGACATGGTATCGGATCATCGAACGATGCCCAATCAACATCTGACTCCGAGGGATATGTATCCGAATCACAAAACTCGATTTCACGGTCGGAATCGGATCTACTGCCTGAAATATATCCTGGACCAGGAATGCGCTCTCCAAGCTCTCCTCTGCTGGCGTCTCTGTATCAGCGAACTCTGAAGGTGAGAGGAAGGCCTTTGCAACAGGATCTGCCCAAACTACCTCGTCATCTGTAATCACAAAATCACAATCCTGATGAATGTCTCTCCCTGCCTCTGTCATCTGCTCTGAATCTGTGGTCAGCTATGAGCAAGCTGAATCTCTGGATCTAATCTCCTCGATCGTCTCTATTTGTATACTCTCTCCCTCGATGCGAAAGTACATCTTCCCACTATCACGGTCGGACACTGCCTTGGCAGTGGCCAAGAACGGACGTCCTAGAATGATGGGGGTATCGGTCACAGATTCAGTGATCTCCATGTCCAACACAACGAAGTCCACGAGGAATTTCAGGCCCTGAATCGTGATGACAATCTCCTTCAGCAACCCCTTCGGCCTCTTGAAAGATCGATCAGCAAACTGAAGGACCGTCCTGCTCTGTCGTAGAGTGCCCAACTCGAAGCGGTCGAGAAGGGCTGCCAGAAGTAGGTTGATCGAAGAACCATTGTCTAATAGAGTGCGATCAAAGCTCTGCTCATGGATGTGGCATCTGACATACGGGGCTCCTGCATCTGACCTCTTAGATGGCAGACGGTTCTGAATCGCGAAACAAGTGGCACGAGTAAGCACATGGATCTCAGACTGATGATTCCTCCTCTTCCTCCTAATAGTGGTCCTGTCTTTGAGTGATCTCTGGAGTAGAGGTATTGACGACCGAAAAAATCAACACTCAATCCGACCTAGGTAAAAATAATCACACTCGGGTCGTTGTGACCCGGATCGAGAGGGATCTGTCAATCAAGAAAATATAAGAACCACCAAATAAAGATAAATCAATAAAATCAAGAGCGGTCCTCGCTACTTTTATTAACCTAGTATAGCGACCAGGGTCGAAATCAAGGAGCACGGGTTGGTCGTGCGGCCTACGAAGTAGTCAAAAATTGGAAAATAAAGAAGAAAAATGTTTTTTTGGTGTATTTTAATTATTTTTAATTTTTTTGTGTTTTTAATTTTATAAGAAAATGAGAAACCAAGCAAATACAACAATTTATTAAAGCACTCAAAAATACACAGAAAATTCAAACAAAAATATTTTTGCGTTTTTAATGTTTTGAAGTGTTTTTGATGAATTTTTCAGAATTTTTCAATTTTTATTTGATTTTATAAAAATCAAGAAAGAGGAAAGATATGAGCTACTGTGCAGCCATATTTGAAAGATCAATTAAAAATATAAAATTGATCTATAAAAGTCTGGAGGCAATTTTTATGAAAAATATATGCAAAAATCAAGCTACAGAAAAAGAGTTTGTATTTTTTTTATTTTAATAGTTTTTTAGAATTTTTATAAGATTTTTAGGGTTTTGCAATTTTTAAGGGTTTTATAAATCCAAATAAGCTCAAAAAATGGATAGAAGATAAAATACACTAAAACTAACTATCATTAATTTTTTTAGAATTTTTAAATAAGTTTTTATATTTTTCTTTGATTTTTCAATTCAAACAGTAACAAAAATGCGTATTTTTTAATTTTTTAAAAATAATAAAAAGCCTCAAAAATGTCCCAAAACTTTAGAGAAATTATTTCACACTGGCAAGAGCCATGTTTCCAAATTTCACCTAATTTGGATTTAATTTGATATTTTATTCAATAAAAACAGGGCACACAACAAGTAGGGACCTAAATGCAAAGAAACTTATTTTCAGGACCAAATGATAACAAATAAAGAAAGTCCAGGGGCAAAAGCCCAAAATGACACGTGCAACACACGTGATTCAAACACAGAGAGGCATAATTGTAATTCTTATTTAAAAATATGTAAACAGTAACACACAGGAATCACATGACTAAATGCACAAATAACCCAAATCCTCACGTGTCGACGTACGTGGCTCACATACACAGGGACTAAATTGCAAATAACAGAACTATCGAGGTTCTAACTACAATTGCTCCAACATAAAAACAACTACACTAAATATTTACATGACTAAACTATAAATGAAATAAACAAAGGGGCCTAAGTGAAATTACCCCTTTATATAAGATCGACGACCAAGAGGGTGCCACGTGTAGATCTGATGGCTGAGAAGTGAGGGCACCCCTTCGTCGATGATCGGTCCAGATCAAACCCAGATGAAGATCGAACGACTGATAACTCCTCGTAGATGGACAATCGAGATCTGAACTGGGCGAGAGGGCACAATCGGACGGTCGCTGAACCTCCTCCAAGAACAGCTCGCTGGCCCAATGCATGCGGTGGGAGCTCTGATGAGGCCGCTGGGATGTGGAAATGCTCCGTCACGATGATTCGCAATTGGTGGGCACCTCCGATGAGGCTGAGAAGCTCCGGGGAGCTCCGGTAACGAAGGAGGCTCGAAGTGCCTATACCCGAACCTTTAGGCCCTCAGATGGGTCCCTTTGACCTGCAAAATGGCACAATAGAACTCCTGGGTCGAGGGAAAAGTGCCTCGACTCAGTTAGGGGTGGAATGGTGATAAAGTCTGCGGAGCGGGGTCTCAGGTGAGGCGACAGTGGGGGAGACTCGATTCTTGGTTCTGGGGTGAACCAAGTTGATCGGATGGGTGAAGAAGGTTGGTAGGAGTCTCGTGAGCGTGAATCAATGGTCGGATGGACAGATAAATGATCGGATCGATGGGAATCGACCGGCGAAGGTCGGCGGTGCAATTGGGCGTAAATCGAAATTAGGCGAAATTATGGTGAATCGGGGATACCTGATGGTCGCAGTCGACTGGGCTAAAGCTAAGGAAGCTCCTAGGTCTTCACCTCAAGGGGTCGTCGGGTCCCGAGGCTCAGGCGCACCTCGCGGTGGCGCACGACGAAGAGCTCGCCGGATCAGTGGCTAGGGTCGACACCTCCTCCTCATTGCGACACCGCCCTGAGTTAGGTGTCACTCTAAGGAGGGTGATGGAGTTTTTGGGATGGAAAAGCGGAGTAAAAGATGGAGAGGAATTGCGGCCGGAGGTGAGGTTTTATATGATGAAGGGTCCGACAAGAAGGGGTCGGGCGAGGTGCAATGGTGCATTGATCCCTAAAATCTCCCCCGGGCGAGGGTCTCGGATGGATCAAGTGTAAATGGAGCCCATGGTTTAGGCGAATGGGTGTTGGATCGAGTGGGAGAAATTAGGAGAAAACGGGTCGGGCACAAGATCTGCGTCTGGTGGTCCAAGGGGGGGGAGTTGACCGGGGGTCAACAATCCCCGTGGACCAATCAGAATTCTCCATTTTTTAATTCTTTGGAAATTAAATTAATATCATTAAATGATTTTATTTCGAAAAAGTTAAAACATGAAAAATGTTTATTTATTTTCAAAGTATTTTTTAGTGATTTTTATTTATTTTTTTGGAAAATATTTAATGTATTTACATTATATTATTATTATATACCGTTATATATACATATGTATTTTTATTTTTATTTTTAATTGTTTATTTTTGCACAATTATTCCAAATTTATATTTTATTTATTTACAACATAAAATTTGGAATAATAAGGTATTTTATTTTGTTTGTTATGATGTATTTACATGAGTTAAATAAATAGGTGTACATACATATGTACATGGTATATATACAAGGTGGGAAATGATTTTTATTTTTTTATTTTTCTGATTTTTATTTTATTTATTTAAACCATAAAATATGGAGTATAAAAATATTTTTTTATTGGATTTATTAATTAATTACAAGGAGAAAATAAATAGGCATTTTATTGTATATAAATGGTCTATGTACACTGGTGAGAGAGACTTTTATTTAATTTTTATTTTCTTTAATTTTTCTCATTTTTATTTTAGTTTTATTTTTACAAGTATGTACAAAATATGAGAAACACTTTTTAGTTTTTATTTTGAGGAAAATAAATTTAAATACATGGAAAGTTGTACATATATGATTGACCTTATCTCTCTCTACTTGGGTTCTTTTGCGGTCAGGCCGATGCTGAGCACTCCCTTGGAATTAGGTCACTCAATATTTATTTTAAATATTTCCCTCCTTTTCTTGTGTTTCTTTATTTCTTTATTTTTACTCAATAACATGCTAATAATGCATATTTACATGATGCATGTATTTTGGTAATTTATGATATTTACACATATTTACATGGTATTTAGCTAAGGTTTTTAGCTAAAATAAAGGATTAAAGAGTGATGAAAGGGAATTCATCACCCCCCCATACTTTACTTTTGCTAGTCCCTTAGCGAACACTTATTTGAAAAAGAAGTGCAAGAGAGAAAGAAAAAGAAAAAGAGGCGAAATCAAGGTTGATTATTAAACTTTCCTTCATAAACTTGAAGTATGGAGCTCGGCCAGACCTTTGGATTATTAATTTGTCGGAACCTTATTTGGACTTAAGCTTAAAACTTAACAGCCTCTAAGTTCCACCAATCTATGGTCAAGACTCCTCAGCAAACCAGATCAGAACAAGTCTACATACACAAACTCTAATGACCATGAATCATTCCTTGTACGGTGTAAGTGATATGTAGCTCCCCTCCTCAGAAGCAATAAAGAAACAACCTCCCTCAACCAGGTAACTCTAATGCCTCGGTCTAGCAACTCTTTCCTCGAGAAGCGGGGTATTCCCTTCTAAGTTCAAGTGCAACCGGCTCAAGAAGAGGGGGAAAGAAGAGAATGGACCACGACCAGTGTAGCCATGTATCCTTGGGAGCTCTAACCAGTGTAGCTGAGTCTCCCGCTGCAAGCTTCATGAGATGATCATGTATAACATAAGCTTTGCTTTATTTGACTGTGTCCACTCCGGTGGGATTATTAAATTTTCAATCCGACCCACCACTTTTTTGGAGTTATTTTCTTTTTGCACATTTTTTGTGTGTGCATTTGTACAACATATCTACAAGGAGAAACATATATACAAGGACTTTTTCCTCTTGATCCAGTAGACTATCCCTCTTTTGAAGCTTTATTGCAACCCATGGCTTTTGTCTTTAGACTTCATAACTACCAGACCAAGTTGAGACGCACTTCCTTCACTATAAGAAGAAGAGAGGTTCCGCCTAGAAGTACTACCCTCATATGCTACCCCAAGCCAAAGGAAACTGCCTCCTCACCACCTCATCCGTGGAGAGCTATGTGTAAAGTGCTGGTGCAAGTAAAGCCATTGTCTCTGAGAGTCATGTGTGTGTTGTTAAGTGCTCTACTTAGGCTCATTAAGATGACATAAGATCGTAGTCTAGTGGACTCAAAGAATTAAGTCCCAATGGGCCTGAAAAGCCTTAATCCCAAGCCCTCTAAGGTTCCTCTTATTATTAGGTGGATTAAGGTCTTAACCAAGATCCATTTGTCAATTTAATTCCAGGCTAGTTTAAATGTCAACTATGATTTAGAAAAACTGTACAAGTATTTACAAAGATGCTATTTTACAAATATTTACACATGTGCAAAATTTTTGAAAAATGTTTGAAAACATGGATGTATGCATGAATGCGAACTCTTGCAAAATATTTACAAAAATTTACACAAGGTTTTTGCAAACTTTTTGTTTTTCAAACATTTTACAAAAATTTTGTACTATATACATAAATTTGATATGAAAATATTTACAAACTATTTACACAAAAATAGTTTACAATCATTTGTACAAAAATAATTTTTATACATAAATAGGTATGTGCAAGATGAATTTTATATACAAGGGAAATTTTTAAATTTTTATGGATTTTTAGCCATTTTTATATATAAACACATTCACACAAAGTACGAGTTATGGCTAAGGTATATGTGAAATATATACACACCCCCCTATACTTAGCTGAACGATGTCCTCAGAGTGATCAAGAGGGATGAAGATGACATAACTCGTGCTTAGTATAGGGAAGTGAAAAGGAATGGTATATACAAAAGACGAATGAAAGAATAGAATTAAGAGGACTCAGTGTTTCCCCCTATAATTAGGATCAAGTAATCCTAAGTATAGCAAGCTGTACATGAAGGGAAATCCGAGTGGAAGGATGTACAGGGTCTACCCCCTTATACTTAGGGTGAAATATCCCTAAGTATAGGCAGCAAAACAGGGGTAGAAAGAATCAATAGAATACCCGAAGATCCTACATCCCCCCTATACTTTGGGTAAAGTACACCCTAAGTATAGCATAATCATAAGAAGAGAAAAGGGATGTGGGACTGAAGAATAGAGTGATATGGACAACTGGTTCTATAGAAGTCGGAAGAACAGTGATAATCAGGGGTGAGCACACAAAGTGAATAGGGGCAACATCAATGACCCGTGGCTCATGATCTAGATATGTCTTGAGTCGTTGGCCGTTCACTCGAAAGGTAGCATCAGAAGACAACTCAGATATATCAATACACCCATTGTCATGTACCTTTCTAAGAAAATAGAGTCCCTTCCATTTGCTCTGTAGCTTCCCAGGAAATAGACGAAGCCTAGCATCAAACAGCCATACTCTCTGCTCTGGCTCAAACTGCTTGTGGCTGATATGAGAATCATGCCACTCCTTCACTCTCTCCTTATAATGTAGGCTGTTTGAAAAGGCGGTATCACGAAGCTCCTCCAGGGCTGCTAACTCTACCCTCCTCTGATCTCCTACACTCTCTGGATCCAAAAGTATATCAGTGACTGCCCAAAGTGGCCTATGTCTCATCTCAACAGGTAAATGGCACAGCTTGCCATAAACGAGGCGAAAGGGAGATGTACCCAAAGGAGTCTTGAAAGACGTCCGATATGCCCACAAGACCGAGTCCAAAAGCTGTGACCAATCCTTTCGGTCAGGGCGGACAACTTTCTGCAATATAGTCTTGATCTCCCTGTTCGACACTTCAGCAAGACCATTCGTCTGAGGGTGGTATGGAGTGACAACTCGATGGTCTATGCTGAACTCGCTAGAAAGGGCCTTTACCTTGTCGTTGACGAAATGAGTCCCCCCATCATATCTCAACACTCGAGGGACCCCGAACCGTGAAATGATATTCTTCCTCAAAAATCTACAAACAGTCCTAGCATCTGCGGCTCGGGTGGGGATGGCCTCAACCCAATGACTCATATAATACACGGCCAACAGAATGTAGTCGAATCCCTGACTCTTAGGGAATGGACCCATGAAATCGATGCCCCATGCGTCAAAAACCTCACAGAAGTGTATGGGCTGCATCGACATCATATCACGTTTTCCACAAGTGCCCATCCTCTGACAGTCAGTACATCTCTTCACGAACTCATTAGAGTCCTTGAAGAGAGTAGACCACCATAGGCTGGATTGGAGCAATTTCTGTGCCATTCTCCTCCAGAGTGATGTCCTCCTGCCTCAAGCTTGTGGCAGTATGTAAGGACGCTGTGATGCTCCTCCTGAGGAATGCACCTACGCCATATACTATCCCCTCCTTTGTGGTAAAGGATGGGATCCTCCCAATGGTAATACTTGGCCTTCGTGAGGAAGGTCTCTAGTCTCTGCCTGGGACAATCTTGTGGAACTTTCTTGTTCGCAATATTGGCATACCATGGGAGAGAGGCGATAGCGAGGATCACCTCATCTGGGAAGGACTCACAAATAGGCTCAGTCTGCTCAGAATCCTCAAGATACTCCAATCAGGAGAGATGATCCGCCACCACATTCTTGACTCCAGGATTATCCTTAATCTCTATATCAAACTCCTGGAGTAGAAGGATCCATCTGCTCAATCTAGCTTTGGCATCCTTCTTTGCCATGAGGTACCTGATGGCGGTATGATCAGTAAAAATGGTCACTCTTGATCAAATTATGTAAGATCTGAACTTATCTAGGGCGAAAACTACGGCTAGCATCTCCTTCTCAGTGACGGTATAATTCCGTTGCGCGGCATCCAATGTACGGCTAGCGTAGTGAATGGCAAATGGGACTCCATCCCTCCTATGTCCTAGCACGGACCCCATGGCAAAATCGGAGGCGTACGTCATGGTCTCGAATGGGAGAGACCAATCGGGTGGCTGGAGAACAGGAGCCTCTACAACACAGCTCTTGAGAGTCTCAAACGACGATAGACACTTATCATCTACAAGGAACTCGGTGTCTTTCGTCAACAGGACAGTCAACAGTCGTGCAATCCTGCTGAAATCATGAATGAAGCATCGGTAGAAACCGACGTGCCCCAGAAAAAACCGTAACTGTCGCAAGTTGGATGGTGGATTGAGTTTTCTAATGACATCCACCTTGGCCGAATCAACCTCCATGCCCTTGTTGTAGATGATATGGCCAAGCACCATACCTTGAGTCACCATAAAGTGACTCTTCTCCCAAGACAACACAAGGTGAACCTCTATGCATCGCTGAAGGACTCGGTCTAGGCAGTCAAGACAAGAATCGAATCCGTCGCCGTAGACCAAGAAATCATCCATGAAGACCTCCAAGCACTCCCCCACCATGTCCGAAAAGATGGACAACATGCATCTCTGTAATGTCGCCGGAGCGTTGCACAATCCAAATGGCATGTGTTTGAAACCATATGTCCTGAAGGGACAGGTGAAGGTGGTCTTGTCCTGGTCTTCGAATGCGATGGCCACTTGATTATATCCGGAGTACCCATCCAAGAAACAGTAATGGCTCTTTCCTACCAGCCTCTCAATAATATGATCAATAAAGGGCAGGGGAAATGATCCTTCTTGATGGCTTGGTTCAATCGTCTGTAGTCCACACAGACCCGCCAAGAAGTGGGTACCCGGGTAGCGATCACCTCTCCAGACTCACTGATAACTGTAGTGATTCCCGTCTTCTTGGCCACCACATGCAACAGACTTACCCACTTAGATTCAGAGGTGGGGTAGATAAAATCGGCGCTCCACCATTTCGAGATCTCCTTCATGACAACATCTCTTAGATTCGGGTTCAACCACCGCTGGAACTCACGCGGTGGTTTTGCCTCATCCTCGAGATAGATATGGAGGGAGCACAGAGCCGAACTTATCCCCTAGAGATCGGCTACACTCCATCCTATCGCCTTGCGGTTCTTTTGAAGAACCCCCATCAGACGGGATTCTTGCTCTCCAGTCAGATCAGCGGAGATAATGACTGGGTACATCTCATGCTCACCCTCAAGGAACCTATACTTCAGCGACGACGGTAGCGGATTCAACTCTAGATAAGTAGGTGCTGGCGGATCTGTCTTCTGAAGAATCCGAGTGTATGCTGCCAAATCTGCACGGGAGAATGAAAACTCTCGCTTACAAACTGGATCTGGAGAAGGCTGCTCGACTGGTCTGTCTCTAGTCTGCTCAGAGTCAACTTCCTCTCTAGTTGTAGGCTCAGTGGAAGTCAGACACGGTGTAAAATCATCAAACTCTGCCCAATCAGTATCTGACTCCGAGGGATCTGTATCATACCCGCAAAAATATGTCTCGCAGTCGGAAACCGAATCTGCGGCCTGAAATGTAGCTTGGAACAGGAATGCGCTCTCCAAACTCTCCTCTGGTGGCGTCTCTGCATCAGCGAACTCTGAAGGAGAGAGGATGGCCTATACGACTAGATCTGCCCAAACTACCTCGTCATCTGTAATCACAAAGTCACAGTCCTGGTGGATGTCTTGCCCTGCCTCTGTCATCTGTTCTGAATCTGTAGTCGGCTCTGAGCAATCTGAATCTTTGGCTCTAGTCTCCTCGATCGTCTCTATTTGTATACTCTCGCCCTCGATGTGAAAGTACACCTTCCCGCTATCATGGTCGGATACTGCCTTGGCTGTGGCCAAGAATGGGTGTCATAAAATGATGGAGGTATCGGTCACATACTCATGGATCTCCATGTCCAACACAACGAAGTCCACGAGGAATTTCAGGACCTGAATTGTGATGACAACATCCTCAGCAACCCCTTCGGCATCTGGACTGATCGATCGGCAAACTGAAGGACCGTCCTGCTCTGTCGGAGAGTGCCCAACTCGAAGCGATCGAGAAGGGCTGCCGGAAGTAGGTTGATCGAAGAACCGCTGTCTAATAGAGTGCGGTCGAACCTCTGCTCATGAATATGGCATCTGACATACGGGCTCCTGCATCTGGCCTCTTGGCTGGCAGATGGTTCTGAATCATGAAACACGTGGCTCGAGTAAGCACATGGATCTTAGACTTATGGTTCCTCCTCTTCTTCTTAACTGTGCACCTGTCTCTGAGTGATCTCTGGAGTAGAGGGATGTGCTCCAAGGCCTCTTGAAGAGTCAGTTGAATATGGAATCGATCTATCATCTGCTGGATGAACTCTATCAGGTTATTCCTTTTTTGGATTTTCTTTTTTCTTCCCCTTTGCCATGTGAAGTGCTCGTGGAAAGGGGATCTCAGGGTCCTTCTCAGATGAAGGACTAGGAGAGGGCCTGGCATGCTCATGAACAACAGAATCGACAAAAAAATCATCAATCAACGCATGTGGATCCGAAAATAATGAACCCTTTCTTTTATTTCTAGATATGTCATGAGATTCATGTATAGATGGAAAGACAACATGACTAGCAGAAGTAGAAATGGTGGCCTCAGTATCACCCTCGGCATGTCGTCTCGCGACACCAGTACCGCGCTCTGGCTGAGCAACTGTGCTGGCATCAGTACCACCTCCTCCATCTGTTGAAACGACGGCCTCAATACTGTCGGCTGGATCAACGTCCATGGTGGCATCAGTACCACCGTCATCATCTCTCGCGGCCTCAGTACCGCGCTCCTCCTCGCCTGGCGCCCTGGAAGTGGCGTGGTGTCGTCGCTCAGACGAGGTGCCACCTGCTGGCATTCTACCGCTCCTAAGTGTAGCAAAATCAGCATCAAACATGTACGCAGACAAATCACCAAAAGAATCACTAGGAGTGGTAATCTCTGTGAAATCTACCTGCTCAGACTTCCTCTTCAGATTGTTCGGGTTGGGCTCAATCTGGGCAGGAATGGCAGCCTTCCCTCTCACGATCTCCCGCATCTCCTAGCAGAACTCATCCATCTCCCGTCTGAATGTAGCCTGTTGCTCTATCATGAGGCGGGCTAGGTCGTCTAAGGCGGGGTTCTCATAGACTGGCCCATGAGAACCTGACGGTTAGCCTCGCTGGTAGTGAGGCTGCTGCTATGGCTGGTGAGGGTGAGAGGGGTACTGCTGGTGATGATACTGCTGAGGCTGCTCTCACCTCCAAGACTGTCCCTACTGATAGGGACGAGGACCATACTGCTGCTGTGGCTGGGATGACTGTTTCTAGGAGACTGGGGGCTGCTGGTGCTTCTCTCGCTGATTGTCGTACTGTCCACCCTGAATTGGAGGCTGCTGCTGGGAACTGGCACCTCCGGCTGACCAAAGGAATCCAGGATGGTTTCGTCGGATACCGGACTGGGGTCGGTCGTACCAAATCCCGTTGACATCCATCAACGGCTCCGGCTCGTAGGAGTGTGGCGGGTGTACTGTTAGGGGTTGATCCGGCTAGTAGACCACCATCTGAGTGTCCTGAGATGGTGGTAATCGGTAGTAAGGCTACGGCTATTGGTACAGCTCCGCCTGTACAAGGTGAACCTGTCTAGGCTGACTGGAACGTTGGGACAAGCTGCCGCTACTGCTCGTATCTCCTCGTGACTGAAGACGGGGCTGAGAAGCCGTCTGTGCCTCCTGGAGACCCATGACATGTGTCTTCAGATCACTCAGCATATGTGTCGTCTGATCCATCAGAGATATGCTCTGGCACTTCTTATTCTCTATCAGCTCCATCCGGTACAGCTTCTCGCTGATGATGCCCATGTTAGCGGCTATGGACTCGGCCTGTGCGGCTGCCGCTGGCGAAGTAGAAGGACCGGTGTCGACCCGTGCTATCCTCTGAAACTGCACGGTCTGTGGCCGGGGGCATCCCTTAGTGTAGAGTCAGGTCTGGGACATCATTGTGTAGTTCTCAGCCATCTCCTCGTAGACAGCCCGGACCTAATCCTCATCATTGGCGAAGTAGGAACCGCCACAAGAAGCATTCACCAGGCCCTGCAGCTCTGGTGTCAACCTGCAGAAGAAGCTTTGAACTAGGTTCGGCTTCGTAATGACGTGGTGTGGGCATCTGTCAGTCAACTCTCTGAACGTCTCCCATACCTCATGGAACTGCTCGTTGGGGAGCATGGAGAAGTTGCTAATCAGGGCCCTCGTTGCATTAGTCCGCCCGAGTGGATAGTACTTGTTCAAGTACTCGGTGCGGAGCTGCTCCCATGTGTAAACATATCTCCCCAAATACTTCAACCAGTTGGTTGCTCTGTCAGCCAGGGAGAAAGGAAAAGCAATCATCCGAATAGTGTTCTCGTCCACCTGACGACCATGGACGGTGCTGCAGATCATCTCAAACTCCTGGAGATGAAGATGGGGCACCTCAGTGGCGAGCCCGTGGAAGCGAGGTAGGAGATGAAGTGTGTTCGGTGGGAAGTTAAAGTCCCCCACAATCACCAAAAGAACCACCCACCAGTGCTTCAGTGTCGATCCAGGGTTGTGCAACTCCCGCATCGATCTCGTATCTACTGTTACTACCGGCTGGTCTGGATGGTCTGGAACCCTGCGTACATCAGCTCTCGGTTTCTCTCTCTGCTCTCATAGCCTCTCCATCTCTCTCCTCATCTCCACCATGAAAGCCACCCGGTCTCGTATCTGTCGTTGCATCGTCTTGAGGGAGGCTAACATGGTGGAGTTGATCGCACGTTGGTCCAGAACATATGTGGTCGTATCTGGCCTCTGACCGTCGGTGCGATCCTCGCTGCTGGCCATGGTCTCTGCAAAGGCAAAAGACCCAAACTCAGGTGCCGAAATATCATCTGCCTGTGGTCTCACATCTGACACTGGTAACTCAGGAATAGAACAAGGGTGGTCAAGGGGGAACAGGGCGGAATCGAACTCGAGTTCGGCGAGCGGGTTTGGTCTCTCACGAACCAACCTAGATGAGTGGGCTGGAGTGCTAAAAAGCGGTGCGGCCAGAGGCTGCCTAAGGGACCTCCTGCCCATCATCTCGATCTGACGAGTCTGGCGGATAAGATCTGGAAACAAACAAGATGAGCAAACAAACCCCGGATTCACCTACTCCATGCTGAGCTAAAGACCGTAAGAGCTCGGTCAATTATCTTGTCGATTTTAATTAGGTGATCATGTCAGGATATCAGAGCGGTTATGTGACCTAGTAGGAATCCAATCCGCCAATCAGACTTTCCCGTATAAATGGTCGTAGTCTGATCGGGGCTCGGATGTGGCTCTAGCCTAGTGTGCGGGTCATTCTCTCGTGCAATCAAACCAAATAATGAGGGGGTTGCTCTCCCCAAGACAGATTTTTAGGTGGAATGTCTTTTAGGGTCAAGTTTGTTTAGCAGTCCCAATTTTATAGTTTTATTGTTTTTAGGTATTTTAAAATCAAACAACGCCTAACGGATTTTTAGGTTCTCCTGATTATTTTAATTCCAAAACAGGGGGAGAAGACGAAAAAGCCGATGCAAGGGAATCAATGATGTATGCAGACTAAGAAATGCGTACCTGACTCCAGCAGTCTACATGCAGAGTGATCCGTGCATAAAGTAAAGACAGAATATAAACTACCTATACGATGCATGCAAAAATCCGGTCCTAGCAGAGCAATTTCTACACGTAAGCATAGTAGCCGGGTACTCGAGCCTAAGTCCGGAGTCCTATCGTGGGAGCCACTCAGTGTCTGCCACAACAGATCATGCACGCGCTGTATGTGACTCCTCAAGGCACGTGGACTAGAGGTGAAATAATCCGACTTTTTCTTATGATTTAATTAATTAGGTCTAGTTAACGATCTATAGGCACAGGCAGATAATTAGGTGTTTGAATCCTAATTAGTTACGTCACAATCCCAGAAATTCCTAAGCTAGGGCTAAAACCGCGTAAATCAAATGACCAGTAAATAAACGGTCAAAACTCGAAAATTCGTGAAAAGCTGCGAAAATCTCGGTGAGGTCCCCTGAGCACACCGGTGCTCGGTGAAACAGACCGCGAAATCTACCAAGTGTCTAAGTTTGTCCATGTATTATTACAATAAAATGGTTTTTGCAGAAAATAAACTATGCTAATTCTACGGCTATCCTACGATTATTTCACGGCTCCCGAACTTCGGCTCCTCCTCCTCGCGCTCTCATGCGTCTTCGTAGAGAAAGAAGTCGCCTCCAACTCCCGCGGTTGCTCCAGCTTCCGAAAAAGCTGCCTCGGTCCTCGAGCCCTCGCAAGAAACAGAAAGCAGAGTGTCAGTCTAGAAAAATGTATATAAACAGGTCAGATAAAAAATATATACAAATATCTACAAAAAAGCCGCAGAAATGAAAACCGCGAAAAATCGAAAATGACTACTAAACCGTGCTCCCCAACAATGGCACCATTCTGACGACCGAGAAACTTAATCCTCAATCCGAGCTAAGTAAAAATAATCACTCGGGTCATTGCAACCCGGATCGAGAGGAATCAGTCAATCAAGAAAATATAAGAACCACCAAATAAAGATAAATCAATAAAATCAAGAGCGGTCCTCGCTACTTTTATTAACCTAGTATAGCGACCAGGATCGAACTCAAGGAGCACGGGATGGCCTTGCGGTCTACGAAGTAGTCAAAAATCAAAAAATTAAGAAGAAAAATGTATTTTTGGTGGATTTCAATTATTTTTAATTTTTTATGTTTTTCATTTTATAAGAAAATGAGAAACCAAGCAAATACAACAATTTATTAAAGCACTCAAAAATACACAGATAATTCAAACAAAATTATTTTTGTGTTTTTAAAGTTTTGAAGTGTTTTTGTGATTTTTTCAGAATTTTTCAATTTTTATTTGATTTTATAAAAATCAAGAAAGAGGAAAAATATGAGCTACTGTGCAGCCAGACTTGAAAGATCAATTAAAAAATATCAATTTGAATATAAAAGTCTGGAGGCAATTATTATGAAAAATAGATGCAAAAATCAAGCTACAGAAAAAAGAGTTTATATTTTTTATTTTTATAGAATTTTTTAGAATATTTATAAGATTTTTACGGTTTTACAGTTTTTAAGGGTTGTATAAATCCAAATAAGCTCAAAAATGGATAAAAGCTAAAATAACTAAAACTAACTATCACTGATTCTTTTAGAATTTTTAAAGAAGTTTTTTGTATTTTTCTTTGATTTTTCAATTCAAGTAGTAAGAAAATGCGTGTTTTTGATTTTTTAAAAATAGTAAAAAGCCTCAAAAAATTTCCCAAAAATTTAGGGAATTTTTTTCACAGTGGCAGGAGCCATGTATCCAAATTTCGCCTAATTTGGATTTAATTTGATATTTTATTCAAAAAACAAGGCACATAGCAAGCAAGGACCTAAATGCAAAGAAAGTTATTTTCAGGACCAAATGATAACAGATAAAGAAAGTATAGGGGCCCAACATGTAAAAAGCCCAAATTGACACGCGCAACACACATGATTCAGACACAGAGGGGCATAATTGTAATTCCTATTTATAAATATGTAAACAGTAACACACAGGAATCACAGGACTAAATGCGCAAATAATTCAATTCCTCACGTGTCGACGCATGTGGCTCACAAACAAAGGGACTAAATTGCAAATAACAGAAACATCGAGGTCTTAATTGCAATTGTTCCAAAATAAAAACAACTACACTAAATATTTACAGGACTAAACTATAAATGAAATAAACAGAGGGGCCAAAGTGAAATTACCCCTTTATTTAAGATCGACGGCCAAGAGGGTGCTACGTGTAGATCTGATGGCGGAGAAGCGAGGGCACCCCTTCCTCGATGATCGGTCCAGATCAAAACCCAGATGAAGAACGAAGGGCTGAGAACTTCTCGTAGATGAACGATCGAGATCTGAACTGGGCGAGGGCGCACGATGGGACGGTCACTGAACCTCCTCCAAGAACAGCTCGTCGGCGAAGTTCGCCAGCCCAATGCGCGGTGGGGGGCTCCGATGAGGCTGCTGGGATGTGGAAATGCTCCGTCACGATGATCCGCTGCTGGTGGGAACCTCCGATGAGGCTGAGAAGCTCCGGGGAGCTCCGACGATGAAGGAGGCTCGAAGTGGTTGTGCTCGAACCATTGGGCCCTCAGATGGGTCCCTTTGACCTGCAAAATGGCACAGCAGAACTCCTGGGTCGAGGGCAAAGTGCCTCGACCCGGTTAGGGGTGGAATGGTGATCGAAAAGGGTGCAGAGCGGGGTCTCCGACGAGGCGAAGGCGGAGGAGACTCGATTATGGGGCGAACCAAGTTGATCGGATGGGTGAAGAAGGTGGGTTGGAGTCTCGTGAGCTTGAATCAATGGTCGGATGGACAGATAGATGATCGGATCAATGGGAATCGGCTGGCGAAGTCCAGCGGTGCAATTGGGCGTAAATCGAAATTAGGTGAAACTAAGGTGAATCGGGGATACCTGATGGTCGCAGTCGACTGGGCTGAAGCTAAGGATGCTCCTGGGTCTTCGCCTCAAGGGGTCATCGAGTCCCGAGGCTAAGGTGCACCTCGCGACGGCGCACGGCGAAGAGCTCGCCGGATCAGTGGCTGGGGACACCTCCTCCTCACTGCGACACCGCCCTCGGATAGCTGTCACTCTAAGGAGGGTGATGGAGGTCCTGGGATGGAAAGGCGGATCCAAAGATGGAGAGGAATTGCGGCCGGAGGTGAGGTTTTATATGATGAAGGGTCTGACAAGAAGGGGACGGTCGAGGTGCAATGGTGCACGGATCCCTAAAATCACCCCCGGGCGAGGGTCTCGGATGGTTCAAGTCTAAATGGAGCCCGGGTTTAGGCGAATGGGTGTTGGACCGAGTGGGAGAAATTAGGAGAAAACGGGTCGAGGCACAAGATCCGCGAATGGTGGTCCAAGGGGGGGAGTTGACTGAGGGTCAATAATCCCCCGTGGACCAATCAAAATTCTCCATTTATTAATTCTTTGCAAATTCAATTAAAATTATTAAATGATTTTATTTCAAAAAAGTTAAAACACGAAAAATGTTTATTTATGTTCAATGTATTTTTTATTGATTTTTATTTTTTTGAAAAATATATAACGTATTTACATTATATTATTATTATATACGGGTATATATACATATGTATTTTTAATTTTTATTTTAAATTGTTTATTTTTGCATAATTATTCGAAATTTATATTTTATTTATTTACAACATAAAATTTGGAATAATAAGTTATTTTTATTTTGTTTTTATTATATATTTACATGGGTTAAATAAATAGGTGTATATACATATGTACATGGTATATATAGAAGGTGGGAAATGATTTTTATTTTTGTTTTTTTTTCTGATTTTTATTTTATTTATTTACATCATAAATTATGTAGTATAAAAATATATTTTTATTGAATTTGTTAATTAATTTCAATGAGAAAATAAATAGGCATTTTATTGTATATACATGGTCTTTGTACACTGGTGAGAGAGACTTTTATTTAATTTTTATTTTCTTTAATTTTTCCCGTTTTTATTTTAGTTTTATTTTTAAAAGTATGTAGAAATACGAGAAACACTTTTTAATTTTTATTTTGAGGAGAATAAATTTAAATACATGGAGATGTGTACATATATGATTGACCTTATCTCTCTCTACTTGGGTTCTTTTCCGGTCTGGCCCATGCTGAGCCCTCCCTTGGAATTAGATCGCTCAATATTTATTTTAAATATTTCCCTCTTTTTCTTGTGTTTCTTTATTCCTTTATTTTTACTCAAAAACATGTTAATTATGCATATTTACATGATGCATGTATTTTGGCAATTTATGATATTTACACATATTTACATGGTATTTAGCTAAGGTTTTTAGCTAAAATAAAGGAATAAAGGGATTCATCAGGTATGTGCTCCGAGGCCTCCTGTAGAGTCAGTTCTATGTGAAATCTATCTATCATCTGCTGGTTGAACTCTATATGCTGGTTCTTTTTCTAATTTTCTATTTTCTTCTCCTTTACCATATGAAGTGCTCGTGGAAAGGGGATCATAGGGTCCTTCTCAAATGAATGACTAGGAGAGGGTTTGACATGCTCATGAACAACAAAATCCACACAAATATCATCAATCAACACATGCAGATCCGAAAATAACAAACCATTTCCTTTATTTGCAGAAATGTCCCGAGATATAAGTATTGAAGGAAAAACAGCAGGACGAGTAGAACTGGAGATGGTGGCCTCAGTACCACCCTCAGCATCTGGACTCGTGGCCTCAGTACCGCGCTCTGGCTCGACAACTGGAATGGTGGCGTCAGTACCACCTCGTCTATCTGGTGAAGTGACGGCCTCAGTACGCTGGATCATCATTCGTGGTGGCATCAACACCACTGTCATCATCACTCGTGGCATCAGTACCGTGCTCCTCCTCGTCTGGCGCTCCTAGAGTGGCGTGGGAACATCGCTCAGACGAGGCACCGCCTGTTGGCATCCTACCGCTCCTAAGTGTAACAAAATTATCATCAAACATGTATGCAGACATATCACCATGTGAAGCTCTAGGAGTGGTAATCTCAGTGAACTCTACCTGCTCAGACTTCCTCTTGAGGTTGTTCGGGTTCGGCTCGATCTGGGCAGGGATGGCGGCCTTCCCTCTCACAATCTCCTGCATCTCCTGGCGGAACTCATCCATCTCCTGTCGGAAGGTGACCTGGTGCTTGGTCAGGAGGCAGGCCAGATCATCAAAGGTGGGGTTTTCATAGGCTGGCCCATGAGAACCTGATTGGTGGCCTCGCTTGTAGTGAGGTTGCTGCTGCTGGTGCGGGTGAGAGGGATACTGCTGAGGTTGCTCTTGCCTCCAAGGTTGTCCCTGCTGATAGGGATGAGGTCCGTACTGCTGTGGCTGGGATGACTGTTGCTGGTGCTGAACTGGGGGTTGGGGTTGCTGGTGCTGCTCACGCTGATGACCATACTGGCCACCCTGAACCGGAGGCTGCTGCTAGGAACTGGTGCTTACGGCCGACCAGCGGAATCCGGGATGGTCTCGTCGGATACTTGACAGGGGTCGGTCGTACCAAATCCTGTTTACATCCATCAACGGCTCCGACTCGCAGGTGGGTGACGGGAGTACTGCCAGGGGCTGATCCGGCTGGTAGACTACCATCTGAGTGTCTGAGGATAGTGGTGATCGGTAGTATGATTGTGGCTACTGGTACGGCTCCGCCTGTTCACGGTGAACCTGTCTAGGCTGACTAGAGCGCTGGGACAAGCTACCGCTGCTGCTCGGATCTCCTCATGACCGAAGACGTGGCTGAGAAGCCGTCTGTGGCTCTTGGACACACATGAGCTATGTCTTCAAGTCACTCAGTGTCTGTGCCATCTGATTCATCTGCGTGATGCCCTGGCACTGCTTCTTCTCTATCAACTCGATCTGGTCCAACTTCTCGCTGATGATTCTCATGTCTGTGGCTGTGGACTCGGCATGTGCGGCTGCCACGGACAAAGTGGAAGGACCGACATCAACTCGTGCTATCCTCTGGTACTGCATGGTCTGTGGCCGGGGGCGTCCCTAAGTGTAGAGTCGGGTCTGGGACTTCACTGTATAGTTCTCAGCTATCTCTTCGTAGATGGCTCATACCTGATCCTCATCTTTAACGAAGTAGGAACCGCCACAAGAAGTGTTCACCAAGCCCTGCAGCTCTGGTGTCAACCCGTAGAAGAAGCTTTGAACTAGGTTCGGCTTCGTGATGTCGTGGTGCGGGCATTTGTCGGTCAGCTCTCTGAACATCTCCCATGCCTCGTGAAACTGCTTGTTGGGGAGCATGGAGAAGTTGCTGATAAGGGCCCTCGCTGCATTGGTCCGTCCGAGTGGATAGTACATGTTCAAGTACTCGATGCGGAGCTGCTCCCAGGTGTGTATGAATCTCCCTAAGTGCTTCTGCCATTTGGCTGCTTTGTCGGTGAGGGAGAAGGGAAAAGCAATCATCTTGATGGTGTCCTCGTCCACCTACCGATCGTGAATGGTGCTGCAGATTATCTCGAACTCCTGGAGATGTAGATGGGGTTCCTTAGTAGCAAGCCCGTGGAAGCAGGGCAGAAGCTGAAGTGTGTTCGGGGGGAACTTGAAATCCCCCACGATCACTGGAAGAACAACCCACCGGTGTGTCAGTGTCGATCCGGGGTTGTGCAACTCCTGCATCAGTCTCGGCGGCTCGGCCCGCTGGTCTGGCTCATCTAGCTGATATGGGCCCCTCCGTCCCTCGGCTCTCGGCTGCTCTCGTACGGTCCTCAGCTGCTCCATCTCTCTCCTCATCTCCACCATGAAATCTCCCTGATCATGTATCTGTCTCTACATGGTCTCGATGGAAGCTAACATGGTGGTGTTGATCGCACCCTGGTCCAGAACGTAACTGGTCGTCTCTGGCCTCTGACCCTCAGTGCGCTCCTCGCTGTTGGCCATGGTCTGTGCAAAGGCAAAAGACCCAAACTCAGGTGTCGATAAATCGTCTGTCTGTTATCTCGCATCTGGCACTGATATGTCAGGACTGGTAGAAGGGGGGTCAAGAGGGAACGGGGCGGAATCGAACTCAGGTTCGGAGAGCGGGTCTCGGCTCTCGCGAACCAACCTAGATGAACGGGCTGGAGTGCTAAAAAGCAGTGCAGCCAGAGGCTGCCTAAGAGACGTCCTGCCCATCATCTTGATCTGGCGAGTCGGCAGATGAGATCTGGAAACACACAAGATGAGAAAACAAACCCCGATTTGACCTACTCAATGCTGAGCTAAAGATTGTAAGGGCTCGGCCAATTATCTTGTCAATTTTATTTAGGTGATCATGTCAGGATATCAGAGCGATTACGCGAGCTGATAGGAATCCAATCTGCCAACCAGACTATCCCGTATAAAAGGCCGGTAGTCTGATCGGGGCTCGGATATGGCACTAGCCAAGTGTTCGGGTCACTCTCTCGCTCAATGAAACAGACAATGAGGGGGTTTCTCTTCCCAAGACAGATTTTTAAATGAGGTGTCTCTTAGGGTCAAGTGTATTTAGCAGTTCAATTTTATAGTTTTTGTTTTTTAGGTATTTTGCAAGAAAACAACGCCTAACGAATTTTTTGATTCTCCTGATTATTTATGTCCAAAAACCGAGGGGAGAAGATGAAAAAGCCGATGCACGATGAAATCAATGATGCATGCAGAGTAAAAAATACGTACCTGACTCCAGCAGTCTACATGCAAAGTGATCCGCACATAAAATAAAGACTGAAAGTAAACTTCCTATATGATGCATAAGAATCTGACCCTAGACGAAGCAATTTCTACACGTGAAGAACGGTAGCTGGGTACTCAAGCCTAAGTTCGGAGTCCTATCTTGGGAGCCACTCGGTATCCTCCACAACGGATCCTGCACACGTTGTATGTGACTCCTCAAAGCACGTGGACTAGAGCCTAAATAATCCGACTTTTTCTTGTGATTTAATTAATTAGGTCCAATTATCAAGCTATAGGTACAGGCAGATAATTATGTGTTTGGATCCTAATCAATTACGTCACAATCAGTGAAAATCCTAAGCTAAGACCAAAATCGTGTAAATCAGATAAGTAGTGAAATAAATGCGTTAAAAAAAACAAAACTGGCGAAAAACGCGGTCAGGTCCCCCGAGCACACCGGTGCTCGGCGAAACAGACCCCGATAAGTCACCACAGTCACAGTCTTTGAGTCCTGTGTTATTACAAATAAATGTTTTGTAGAAAAATAAACTAAGCTAATCTAATCTAAGCTACGACTATATCGTGGCTATTCCACAGCTCCCGCACTTCGGTTCTCCAGCTCGCGCTCTCTTGTAGCTCCGTACAGAAGAGAGATGCCTCCAAATCCCGCGGTTGCTTCAGCTTCTGAAAAAGCTACCTCGATCCTCGGACCCTCATAAGAAATAGAAACAGAAGTGTATCAGACCAAGTTATTATAAATTGAGCAAATAATATCAGAGAGAAAAATATCTACAAATATGCACAAAAAGCTGCAAAAAACTGCAAAAAATAAAAAGACTACTAAGCCATGCTCTCCGGTAAAAACGCCATTCTGATGACCGAAAAATCCACAGGATAATCTCACTATCGGGTCAAGGTAAAAATATTCGGTGTCATTGCGACCCGAATAGAGAGATTCGGTCAATCAAGAATAAATAAGGAACCACCAAATCGAAAGATAAAGAAATGAAATCAAACAGCGGTCTTCGCTAGTTTATTAACTGGTTTAGCGACCAGGGTTGAACTCAAGGAGCATGGGTTGACCTTACGGCCTACGAAGTAGTCAAAAACACACACACACACACACACACACACACATATATATATATATAATGAATAAAATGTTTTTTGGTCGATTTTAAATGTTTTTAAATTTTTTATGTTTTTAATTATATAAGAAAAGGATAAACGAGCTAATTCAACAATTTTTGTAAATACTCAAAATTTCTCAGAAAATTAAAATAAAATTATTTTTGTGTTTTTTATGTTTTAAGTATTTTTGGTGATTCTATGGGATTTTATACTTTTTATTTGATTTTCTAAAAATAGAAAAAGGGGAAAACAATGGATCAATGTGCAGACTGACTTGAAAGGCCAATTTAAAATATATAATTGGCCTATAAAAATCTGAAGATTATTTTTATGAAAAATATACACAAAAACTAAAATACAGAAAAACAGTTTGCATTTTTTAAATTTTATAGAATTTTTAATGATTTTTATAAGATTTTTAGTGTTTTTAGGTTTTTATGGTTTTATAAATCAAAATAAGACCAAAATTGGACAAAAGGCATAAAACAACAAAACAAACTATCCCTAATTTTTTTTTGAATTTTTAGAAAAGTTTTTATATTTTTCTTTGATTTCTTTTCCAAACAGTAACAAATATACGTGTTTTTTATCTTTTCAAAATAATAAAAAGCAAGAAAAATGTCCCCAAAAATTAGTCAATTTTTTACACAGTGGTAGGAGCCACATTTTCAAGTTTCAATTGATTTCGAGTTTATTTTCTATTTTATTCAACCAATAAAAGAGCTACGGCACACATGGACCTATTTATAAGAAAAACATAGTTCAGAGGGCTAAATTATAACATGTGCGAAAACCTTAGGGTGTAAAGTATAAAATTCACAAATAATCAGCACATGTCTGATGAATACCCATTCATCACTCTTTATTCTTTTATTTTAGCTACAAAACCTATGCAAAACACATGTAGATAGGTGTAAATAGTAATAATTATCATCTTGCATGCATTGTGTAAATATGCATATTCAGCATGTTTTTGTGCATAAATAAAAGAACAAAGAAATAAAAGAAAAAGAGGGAAATATTTAGAATAAATATTGAGTGACCTAATCCCAAGGGAGGGCTCAGCATGGGCCTGACCACAAAAAGAACCAAGTAGAGGGAGATAGGGAAGCTCATGTGTATACTTGTACCTATGTAAATAAATGAAAAGTATTTTCCTATAAATAAGAATGTGTTTATTTATTTGTATATATTTGTAAATAAAAAATTAAAATGAGAAAAATAAAAGAAATAAAATTTCCTTCTTTATTGTACATAGACCATGTGTATAAAACCACACATCTATTTATTTCCCCTTGTAAATAAACAAATAAAATTCTTATAAAAATATTTTCATTTCATGGTTTAAATAAATAAAATAAAAACTATAAAAATAAAAATAAAATAAAAAGAAATAAAATAAAAACCCAAAAGCCACCTTGTGTTTATACCATGTAAATAGAAGTATTTATTTCACCCATAGAAACAAATAATAAAAATAAAATAAAAATACACTTTTATTAAAAATTTTATCTTATAAATAAATAAAATATAAAATTGGAATAAATGTATAAAAATAAATAATTAAAAATCAAAAATAAAAAATACATATGTATATACCTGTATATAATACTAATATATAGTAAATACATAAATTATAATTTAAAATAAATAAATAAATATCACAAAAAATAATTTAAAAATAAATAAACATTTTTCATGTTTTAAGTTTTTCTAAAATAAATCATTTAACATTTTTATTGAATTTTCAAAGATTTAATAAAAGCTGAATTTCTATTGGTCCACGGGGGATTGTTAACCCCCGGTCAACTCTCCCCCGCGGACCCCTTTCTAGCGGATCCGTGCGCCTGACCCGATTTCTCCCAATTTTAGCGCCACTATCCGAGCACCAAATACCCCAAAGCCAAGGCTCCGATTGCCAAGGAATGATCCTTGACCCTCGCGTGCTTCTCCTTTTAGGGATCCGTTCCTTGGATCGCTCGCCAGATCCCCATCTTATCGGACCTGGGCTGCTATATAGATCAAACTCCGGCCGCCATTTCACGCCATCTTTGGCGCTACTACTTCATCCCAGGACCTCCACCCTAATCCCTAGAGTGACTGCTATCGATGGGTGTGTCGAAGAGAGGAGAGGAAGCCCTGCTGCCCCTCATCCGGCGACGTCTGCCGCCGTGCGTCGCCGCGAGCTGCGCCCGAGCCTCAGGTTCCGACGACCCTTTGAGGCGACAACCCAAAGCTTTCTGAGCTCATCCCCAGTCGACTCCCTTCATCAGGTAGACCCTATACCCCTTAGTTTCCTTTAATTTTCGATTACGCCCAAAATCGCCTTCCGCCGTCGCCGATCAATCCCGTTCGCTCCGATCATCCGCTCATCCATCCGACATTCCTATCACAACCGCGAGACCCCTCTTCACGTTCTTCACCCACACATCCACCTTGGCTCGCCTCGGAGCCGAGGCTCAACCTCCCTCACCGTCGCTTCGCCAGAGGTCCTCGTCGTGACCCATCCAACCATCTACACCACCCCAAACCGGGTCGAGGTAGTTTGCCCTCGACCCAGGAGTCCTCTCGTGCAATTTTGCAGGTCAAAGGGACCTCATATGGAGGTCCAAGGATTGAGCACAGAGGCTCAGCTCCACCTTTGTCGTCGGAGCTCCTCGGAGCTTCCCGGCCTCATCGGAGGGTCTCATCAGCTGTGGAGCATCGACGCGGAGCTTTTCCCTATCCCAACAGCAGTAGAGGAGGACCTCAGCGCGCACATTAGGCCGGCAAAACTTGCCGACGACCTGTTCTTGGAGGATCCTCCGTCACCGTCTGATCGTGCTCCTTCGCCCAGTTCTAATCACGACTTTCCATCTGCGAGGAGCTAGAAGTCATCAGATCCTTGTCAGGACCTCATCTGGAGCGTCCATCGCAGAGGAGAGGCGAGCCTACACCAGAGCTGTCAGATCACATACGCGGCGCACCTTCGTCCGTTAGATCCAATCCAGGGTTCTTCGAAGAGACGCCAACAATCCTACACCATTCGATCATCCACGTGGCGTCGTCTCTGCCGTCCGTTATAATAAAGGGTAAATTTCTATTAGGCCCTTGTTGTTTCGATTGTTACTGTCTAGTCCTATAAATATTTTAAGTAGTTTTTATTGTAGGTTATTTGCACTCTGGACCTTTATGTTCTTTCAATTTGCATTATAGTCCTTCTATATGTGGTCCACGTGCTTCGTCACGTGAGGGTTTGGTATTTTTGCATAACATACTCTACAGTTTCTATGTGTTATTGTTTGATTGTTTTAAAATAGGAATTGCATTTAAGTCCCTCCATGCCTGAAACACGTGCCCTGCGCGTGTTTTGTGGGACATTTTACACGAGGGCCCCTACATTTTCTTGCCATGTTATTGTTTGGCCCTTGCAACTTGTTTTTCTTACATTTAGGTCCCTGTGAACTTTAGGTCTTGGTTTTATTTAAATAAAGCAGCAAATCTAATCTAAATTGCATGAAATTTGGACACGTGGCTCCTGCCACTGTGTAAAAATTTCCCTAATTTTTGGGTACACTTTTGAGGCTTTTTGTTATTTTTAAAAAATTCAAAAACAGTTGTTTTTGTGTTTGACCATTTTGAAAAATCGTAAAAAATATAAAAAAAACTCTTTTAAAATTTCCAAAAAATTAAGTTTTGTTTGCTTTTGTGCGTTTGATTTTCTGTGCATTTTGGGCTATTTTTGGACTTATAAAAATCTTAAAAATTTAAAAACCCTGAAAAACTCATAAAAATTCTAAAAAAATATAGAAAATCCAGAAAATCACAAATTCTTTTTCTGAATTTCTTTGTTGTTTGTATTTTTCATAAAAAATTACCTTCGGGCTTTTACAGATCAGATTGTTATTTTAAATTGATCTTCCAAGCCTGATTGGACAGCAGCTTCTTGTTTTGGCCTTCTTTTATATTTAAAAAATTCTATCAAAATCAGAAAAATATCAAAAATTCACCAAAAACAGTAAAAAACCTAAAAAGCATAAAAACTTTTTTGTTTGAATTTTTGAAGCTTTTTAGAGTGTGTAAATAATTTGTTGATTGTGTTTGCTTTTGTCTTTTTATTATTTTGCCTTGTTATTAAAAATCCAAAAAAATATAAAAATAATTAAAAACCACCAAAAATACTTGTTTTTGCTTTGTTTCATTTTGACTACATCGTAGGCCGCAAGGCCAATTCGTGCTCCCTGAGTCCGACCCTGGGTGCTACACCAGCCTAATCTCATAGCTAGGGCCACTATTTTTGATTTGATTGTTTTATCTTGTTCTTTGGTGGTCTGCTCTTTATTTTTCTTGATTGAGCTGAGATCTCTCGATCCGGGTCGCAATGACCCGAGAGTGATTATTTTTACCCGGATTGTTTGATTGATCTTTCGGCTCATAAGAATGGCACCATTGCTGGGGAGCACGACTTAGTAGTAAGTTTTGATTTTTCCCCAGCTTTCTTTTTCGCAGCTTTTTGTAGATATTTGTATATATTTTCTATCTGATTCATGTATACATTTATCTGGACTGATACACTTTGGTTTCTGCTTTTTGCGAGGGCCAGAGGACTGAGGCGGCTTCTTCGGAAGCCGAAGCAACCGTAGGATTCGGAGGCGGCTTCATTCTGTACGAAGCCGTAGGAGAGCGCGAGGAGAGGAGCCAAAGTTCGGGAGCCACGGAATAGCCACGAGAAAATAGCTGTAGATAGCCGTAGATTAGGTTTAGTTTAGATTTACTTTTCAGTCAGATTATTCAACTTGTAATAATATAGGTTCTGGGACTTTTTAGAGACTTCTGACTTTTCGGGGTCTGTTTCGCCGAGCACCGGTGTGCTCAGGGGACCTCACCGGTTTTTCGCGATTTTTCATGGCTTTTCGACCGATTATTTACTACTTGTCTGATTTACGCGGTTTTCAGCCTTAGCATAGGATTTTACTTGATTGTGACGTAATTAATTAGGATCCAAACACCTTAATATCTGCATGTACCCATAGTTCGAATACTTGGACCTAATTAATTAATTCTCAAGAAAAAGCCGGCTTATTAGAGCTCTGGTCCACGTGCCTTGAGGAGTCACATACAGCGCGTGCAGGATCCGTTGTGGCGGACACCGAGTGGCTCCCAAGATAGGACTCTGGACCTAGGCTCGAGTACCCGGCTACCGTTCTTTCGTGTTGAAATTGCTCTACTAGAGACGGTTTTCCGCATGCATCATATAGGTAGTTTATATTATGTCTTTTATTTTATGTGCGGATCACCCTGCATGTAGACTGCTGGAGTCAGGTACGCATCTCTTACTCTGCATGCATCATTGATTACCACACATCGGCTTTTTCTTCTTCTCCCCCGGTTTTTGGACTTAAAATAATCAGGAGAACCGAAAAACTCATTAGGCATTGTTTGTTATTGAAAAATACCTAAAAATCAAAACCATAAAATTGGGACTGCTAACTCAACTTGACCCTAAAAGACACTCACCATAAAAAATTGTCTTGGGGAGAGCAACCCCCTCATTGTCTGGTTTGCAAGCGTGAGAGAGTGACCCTCACACTAGGCTAGAGCCATATCCAAGCCTCGATCAGACTACCGGCCTTTTATACGGGATAGTCTTTTCGGTAGATTGGATTCCTAACAGGTCACGTAACCACTCTGCTATCTTGACTTGATCACCTAATAAAAACTGGAAAGATAATTGACCGAACTCTTACGGTCTTCAGCTCGCATTGAGTAGGTGAATCTGGGGTTTTGTTTGCTCATCATAGTTGTTTCCAGATCCCATCCGCCCGACTCGCCAGATCACGATGATGGGTAGGAGGTCCCTTAGGTGGCCTCTGGCTGCACCGCTTTTCGTCACTCCATCCCATTCATATAGGTCGGTTCGCGAGATCCCAGACCGGCTCTCCGAACCCGAGTTCAACTCCGCGCTGTTCCCCCTTGACCACCCTTCTACCACTCCTGAGACACGAGTGCCAGATGCAAGACAGCCGATAGATGATTTATTGGCACCTGAGTTTGGGTCTTTTGCCTTTGCAGAGACCATGGCCGGCAGCAGCGATGACCGCCCTGGAGGCCCATGAGGAGAGCAAACATTTATCCTGGACCAAGGTGCGATCAACAACACCCTGATCGCCTCCCTGGAGACAGTGCAGCAGCAGTTGAGGGATCAGGGTGAATTTATGATAGATATGAGGAGAGAGATAGAGCAGATGAGAGCAGACTGCGAGCAGTGTGGCCCAGGAGACGGACCGAGGATACCCGGTGATGCGGCAACAGCCGCAGCAGCAGCAACAACCGCAGCAGCAGCAGCAGCAACCGCACCAGCAGCAGATCCGCCGAGACCGATGCGGGAGTTGCACAACCCCGAATCGACTTTGACGCATCGTTGGGTCGGACTACCAGCCATCGTGGGGGACTTCAAGTTCCCCCCGAACACTCTTCAGATTCTACCCCGGTTCCATGGGCTTGCCACTGAGGAGCCCCATCTTCATCTCTAGGAGTTCGAGATGATCTGCAGCACCATGCACGACCGTCAAGTGTACGAGGATACCATCAAGATGATTGCTTTTCCTTTCTCCCTGGTAGACAGAGCAGCCAACTGGCTGAAGCATTTAGGGAGGTTTGTGTACACCTGGGAGCAGCTCCGCACCGAGTACTTGAACAAGTACTATCCACTCAAGCAGATGAATGCAACGAGGGCCCTGATCGGCAACTTCTCCATGCTCCCCAACGAGCAGTTTAATGAGGCATGGGAGAGGTTTAGAGAGCTTACCGACAGATGTCCGCACCATGATATCTCGAAGCTGAACCTTGTTTAGAGTTTCTTTTGCGGGTTGACACCAGAGCTACAGGGCCTGGTGAACGCTTCTCGTGGCGGGTCCTACTTCACCAAGGATCATGATCAGGTCTGGGCCATTTACGAGGAGATGCTCGAGAACTATAATGTGATGTCCCAGACCAGACTGTACACTCAGGGATGCCCCCAGCCATAGACCGTGCAATACCAGAGGATAGCACGGGTTGACGCCGGTCCTTCTACTTCGTCAGCGGCAGCCACACATGCCGAGTCCACAGCCGCCGACATGGGCATTATCAGCGAGAAGCTGGATCGGATGGAGATTATAGAGATGAAGTAGTTCCAGAGCATATCACAGATGGATTAGATGGCACAGACACTGAGTGACCTGAAGATACATATCATGTGTCTCCAGGAGGCATAGACGGCTTCTCAGCCCCATCATCAGTCACGAGGAGATGCGAGTGGTAGTGGCAACTCGTCCCAACGCTCCAGCTCCAGACAGCCTAGACAGGTCCACCTTGTACAGGCGGAGCCGTACCAGGAGCCGCAGCCTTACTACCAGTCACCACCATCCTCAGACACTCAGATGGTGGTTTACCAGCCGGATCAGGCAGTACTCCCGCTACCCTCCTACGAGCCCGAGCCATTGATGTATGTCAACGGGATTTGCTACGACCGACCCCAGCCCGGTATCCGACAAGACCATCCCGGATTCCGTTCGTCAGCCGAAGGTGCCAGCTCCCAGCAACAGCCTTCAGGTCAGGGTGGCCAATACGGCCATCAGCGAGATAACCAGCAGCAGCAGCCCCCAGTGTACCAGCAACAGCAACAGCAATAGTCATCTCAGTATGGTCCCCGTCCCTATCAGCATGGACATTCTGGGAGGCGTGATCAACCTCAGCAGCAGCATCAGCAGTACCCCTCTCACCAGCCACAATAGTACCCGTACCTGCAGCAGCAGCCTCACTACTAGCGAGGCCACCCGTCTAGTTCTCATGGGCCACCCAATGAGAACCATGACTTGGACGACATAGCCCGCCTCGTGATAGAGCAGCAGTCTACCTTCCGGCGGGATATGGATGAGTTCCTCCAGGAGGTGCGGGAGATCGTGAGAGGGAAGGCCGCCATCCCTTCCCAGATTGAGCCGAACCCGAACAACCTACATAGGAAATTTGAGCAGGTATATTTCATAGAGTATGCCACTCCTAGTGATACATTTGGTGATATGTCTGCATATCTGTTTGATACTGATTTTATTACACTTAGGAGCGGTAGGATGCCAGCAGGCGGCACCTCGTCTGAGCAACGTTCTCATGCTACTTCAGGAGTCCCAGGCGAGGAGGAGCGCAGTACTGATGCCGCGAGAGATGATGACGGTGGTGCTGATGCCACCATGGATTTTGATCCACACGACGGTACTGAGGCCGTCACTTCACCAGACGGAGGAGGTGGTACTGATGCCACCATTGTTGTCGAGCCAGAGCGCGGTGGTGATGCCGTGAGTCGACCTGTCGAGGGTGGCGTTGATGCCACCGTTTCTACTTCTGGTAGTCTTGTAGTCTCTCCATCTGTTCATGTATCTCAGGACCTATCTGGCAATGAAGGAAAGGGTTTATTTTCTTCTGATCCACCTGTGGTGCATGATGATGTATGTGTGGATTCTGCCGTGCTTGAGCAAACGAGACCCTTTCCTAGTCCTTCATCTGAGAAGGACCATGTAGTTCCCTTCCCTAGAGCACTCCATCTGGGTAAGGGGTAGAAAAAATAAAATGCCAAAAAGAACCACCAGGTAGAGTTCAGCCAGCAGATGATAGACAGATTCCATGTTCAGCTGACTCTTCAGGAGGCCTTAGAGCATATCCCTCTACTCCAGAGATCACTCAGAGATAGGACCACAGTTAGGAGGAAGAGGAGGAACCACCAGTCAGAGATCCATGTGCTTACCCGGGATACGTATTTCGCGATCCAGAACCGTCTGCCGGCCAAGAGGCCAGATTCAGGAGCCCCGTATGTCAGATGCCATATCCGTGAGAAGCGGTTCGACCGCACTCTATTAGACAGCGGTTCTTCAATCAACCTACTTCCGGCAGCCCTTCTCGTAACATGTAGATTATGTAACCAATTTGTGATCTAGATCATATCTAAACAATTATTAATTAAGGAAATGTAATTTAAGGAAATAATTATCATCAAATATTTCACAAATATTTATCCATAATTATTTCAAGAAATTAATTCAGTTAATTTTACTAATTGATTAAATGACAATTACAAGGTTCTTGATTAGGAAAGTAATTTTCAGCAGTGACCCTTACTTACTAAAATTAGCTTATCTCAATCAATTTAAATATAAATTAAGAAAAATAAGTTCTCCAAGTTTGATAATTTGATTTACAATAGAACATAAGTGATTCACACAATTTCAAGGCATTCCAAATCATTAATTAACTCCTTAATTATGTCATGATTCGCAGTCCCCGAAACAGTGGATACATGTTCACTAAAATTATCATAACTCGAGCAAATGGATTCGAAATCACGCAAACTCAGATCATATGGTTTCCTTATTTAATTAGAAATATAATCCAATGTTATTTTTGTGTTTAAACGTTAAAAAGTGTCGAAAATAATCACAAAATAGAGATGCAAAAATAAAAGGCGAGAAAACTTTTGCAAACCCTAACGAACCCAAGTCTTCCTAGGTTTATGGATCGCATCCGAAATATCCGACCTAAGGCTCTGATACTATATGAAGATGGTAAGATCCTTAAGCACATAACATAAGTGTGAAGATTTCATCGTATGCAATCGGGAGCGACTAGTCGCACTAGTTGCTCTAGCCAACGAAAAATAAAATTTTTTCATGCGATGAAATTACATGATCCAAGAACACTTCTCGGATAGTTTCATCTAAACCACAAACAAATAATATTATTACCTCTTAAAGAGTAGTTACGATCAAGTCTCTAAATGAAGAGACCTCTTGTCTCAAGTCGGATCCGACGGAGGAGACGCTTGCGAGTGCGTTGATGAAAAGTGTGTATCTCACAATCTATGTTGATGATCCAAGCAACGAATCTCCTAATCTCATCATAAGAGATCTGATATCTTCTTTGTGAGCGAGATGCACCGAAGGAGGCAGAGATTCATGAGCAAATAATCTGGTAGCATAACAATAATGCTGTGGTGATGGCAACTCTCTCTAGGGCCCCATGGTGGACGACCACAATGAGAGAGAGGGCATGTAGAGAATGAGAGAGAGAGGGAATGTAGAGAATGAGAGAGAGAAAGAGAGAGATAATATGAAAATTCTAAAGTTGTAACTCGAAGAGCAAGGGGTGCCCTTCTATTTATAATATTTTGGGATCCATGGATCTCAATCCATGGACAACACAATTCCAATGGCTCAAGTTGATTTGTGTTTCCTTTAATAGCCAAGATTTTGTTATAAAAACATAACAACAATTAATTTAATTAGATTAAATATATATTGATAAATCAATATAATTCAATCCTAAAATTAAATCCATCAAACATGGAGATTATGGAATGAGATTGCCTCCTTCCATAATATGGGATTTGGTGGCAATCTCATATAATCTCATGAGATTACATTATTACATGGAAATATCCAAGATTTCCAACAACACTTGTTGTAAATTATTCTTCAAAAATAATTCATAAATATTTTGTGAATATTGCAATCTTGCCATTGAAAATTTGTGAATCAAATTCCCAACCTGAAATAAAATGTGAATTACATTTTCAATTAATTGTTCAATGTGAATACAATTCACATCAACATTTAATTAACAAATGTAAATTACAATTAGATCTTTCTTATATATTATAAATCATATTTAAAATATATATGATTAATATGGATAATGCTATCCATATTATTCACATACTTGATAATTAAATCACATTTAATCATCTTGGATCTCTATTCTCATGTGCCCAAATAATATGAATCGCATTCACATTATTCACGTATTTGATAATTAAATCATATTTATTATCTAACAAAAACTCTCTTTATAATATGAATCAAATTCATATTATTCATGGTAATTAAATCACATTTAATTATCAATTTTCTCAATGCTCGGATATATGATATCAACAATGAAATTATCCTGAACTCTTTCAAGAATAATTCACTTTCTCCATGAATACTTGGAGATAAGGATAGGGTGATTGTATTGTTCCATATATAGTGACTTGGATATTGAGATCACATCTCAAATCCAAATCTCGGGCCCCCCATAGATGTTTGATTAAATCAAGACCGCAAATCTAATATTCTCATTGCATCTGAATCACATTCAGATCAATGTCCAACATTTGGACCAAGATCATATGACTTCTCTGCAGTGAGGAGTCACTAAAATCCAGACCCGTTTCATCGCTCCCTAAGAATGTAAGCATCATGGTTATACAACCGTTTATGATCACATCACCCTCACGTATTCCCAATACCTGTACATCTTGTAGACTGGAAGACCCAAAATAAACCCTAAGTATAAGATCTATTTTATACTGTCTACTTCAGGTTTTTATTAGTAGGTTTCTCATTTCATCATTGGGAGTTACTATCAATCATATACTTTCCAAAAGCGTATATCATACCTAGGTCTTGACCATATACTTTCCAAAAGTATATATCAAACCTACAAATTCAGTCAAGCTTCCAAAGAAAGACGACCGTGCTTGGAATTTGATTCTTCCCAATATGTCATGAGTGAGTTCATGTCTTCCGATTCAGTAAATGTACCTGTATGATCGCTTTGAGAGATTGTATTACTCATATGCCCTTACATGTACACCATCATGTCGGTGTATAGACCTTGGTTAGGTCATCAATCTATTGGTCTGCCAAATGTACATACTCGGACATATAGTAACAAATATGTCTCTGGTTAGATCATGTGTGCCTATATCATGACAACATACGACATAGGACTTTAGTTATCTCGATCTCGTTAAGTCGACTCTTTGACCTAACTTATATGAAACCTTCGAATCTCTATTTCTATGCAGAGGACCTACATAAAGAGGTCAGTTAGATATCAACCTTCAGAGAAAGGATTTCCATCTCCTTCTCAGGCTGGAGATCAACTCTTAATAATCATTTGACGGTGCTTGATGAGTCCTCAATCTAACTCCTTAGATATTTATCCAAGCACCAGCCTCCATGATTCAATTTTTGAATCAACAGTTGTATGATCATTAAGATGGTCGTGGTACATAACACTAATTATATTAAGGGACCTATTATGCAAATTTTCTTTATTTCTGATTAGGGAATGATATTTGCAATAACCTTTATTACATAATGGCTTGTCGTGGGCTCGTATGTCCAACGTTCCATCCCTCCCACGCTTCACTCTGAGGGCCAAATGTTGTCAAATATTTCCTAAGTTCAGATTCCTTTACTCTGGTAGGCCAATGATCTCTTCGGCCTTGACCAAGATTTCTTTGAGCATGATATTCCTGGTCCATTGGACGATTTTTCTTTTATTTTGAGAGAGAAATCGTTATTTGAATATGATCATTTGCTCACTCTTTCTCTCTCGGATCACCTGATTTCTTACATCTCCTCAAGTGTTATCTGCTGACGGTGTATTCTCTGTACTTTGTTTCATTCCCTAATTGTGAATCTGATCTGTCGGATCATGAGATCGAGTCTTCTGATTATTCTGAGTGTTCTCATTCTTCTAATCTTTCTATGTTTGATCTTCCTTATCTCCTTGACGACCCTTGCAAGTATGATCCAACCCTCGAGTTATTTGATGTTATACCTCATCTCTCTTCATTACATGTATCGGATATCTGTTATTTCATTGAATCTCTTGATCTTGGCCTTCCATACATTTTTGAGATGGTGATTAACGTGTAGGATTCCATGACATATACTTTCTTCTCCACATTCCATTTTTCATCTCCAACCATTCTGCTACCGATACTCACATCTATTTATCCACTAGCAGACACCCGCCTGGTTGCTTATCTGGGTGTTCTCATTTTCACTATTGACCACGTTCTTGTTCTCACACCGAGACATAAATGATAGTATGGTATTCGAATTACAGATCCTAGCCTTTGCGCCCAGCTAGGGGTGTAAACTCTAGTGCTTGTTGAGAGGCACCTCAACAATGTCTACCTTGTACATATGTGGTTTGCTTTGATTTTTTCCTTTCTTCTTCCCTTTATCATTCACCTATTGTCTATGTATATTTGTGTGCTATATTAGGATGTAATTTATCCCTTGTATAGGGGGTTGAATGATTTATGTTGATCATATCGTGTTTTTGTGTTTTTTATGATCTCTCGCTTGTCCCCCAACTTGTTGATATTTTATACTTAGGGCTATTCTACCCTAAGTATAGGGGGGCAAGACGAACCGCTGAGTTTGCCAATTCTCCTTATCAGTTTTTCCCTTTTGTACAGTCTTCTATACTTAGGATTACTTCATCCTAAGCTTAGGGGAGATCACCGACTTCTATTCTTTTCATCTTTTCTTTGAGTCGTTGTAGCAAAGGAGACTTTTCACTTTTCTATACTTAGCATGAGTCATTTCTTCCTTTACCGCTCTCTGATCATGATGAGGACATAGTTCGAGCTAAGTATAGGGGGGATCATATATTGTGTATATACTTCAGACATAACTTGTATTTTTAAAATTTGTGTGTGTAAACTCTGGACATCTTCCATTTAAAAAAACAAGAAAACAACAAATACAAATAAAAAAATTAAATTAAAAAACTAAAACAAAATATAAAAAAATAAAATTCTAAAAAAACAAACAAAATAAAAAACAACAAAAAACATAAACAAAAATTCATCTTATATTAAAAAAATTGTGTATACTTGTATATATTATACTATCCATTTTCCCTTAAAAAATTACCTAGAAACTACAAAACCAAAAGTCTATAAAAATTTACATAATTAAAATTTCAAACAAAATCTCTTTTTACATGTGCATCATTATTTTTCAAAATTAGAATATTGTTCCAAAAAAAGAAGTGTTTACTTTGTACATATTTCCTTGCACTTTCATGTGTATTTTTCTGTATAATATTGACATTTAAACTAAGTCTGGAATAAAATTGAAGAGGGAGCTTAGTTGGACCTTGATCTACTTAATTTCATATTAACCTTATAACAATTGGAGTTGAGACTTTTCATGTCCTATTGACTTAATTCTTTTAGTCCATAAGACTATGTTTACATGCCATCTTGAGTTTAACAACATGTGCATGATTCTTCTAGACCATGGCTTATCTTGGACCAGCACTCTAGATATATCTCTTCATGAAGGAGGTAGTGTGGAGGCATAATCTTCTTGCTTGAGGTAGCACATGGGTATGTAACACTAGTGGGAATATCCGTCTTCCTCTAGGGAGGGTAGTGCATCTCTACCTGATCTAGTAGCATTGAGGTCTAAAGAGAAGATGCTGTGGGGTTGCAATAATGCTTCAAAAGAGGGATAGTCTACTAGCTCAAGAGTAAAAACTCCTTATGTACATGTTGCACCTTGTATATATTATCAAAAAAATAGAAAAAAATGCAGAATCCCTAAAAGTGGACATGCCTGATTGAAAAGTAAAATGCTTGTCGGAGTGTATATACAAGTAAAAAATAATAAGAGCTTCAAAATTAAATTTTTGTAAGCTTGTAGCGGATGACTTGGCTACACTAGTCATTCATCCAAGGATAGGTAGCTACATTTCTGTCCATTCTCTTCTCCATCTCCTCTTCTTGAGTTGGGTGTACTTGACCTTAGAAGGGAATATCCCTGCTCCTCGAGGAAAGAGTTGCTAGACAGGGGGACTAGAGTTACCTTATTGAGAGAGGTTGTTTCTTTGCTACTTTTGAGATGGGGAGCTATATTTCACTTACATCAAACAATTAAAGATTCATAGTCATAAGACTTTGTGTAGGTAGACTTGTTCTGACTTTACTGTTGAGGAAACCTGAATAAGAGTTTTGTGGAACTTGAAGGCTGTTAGGTTTTAAATCCATTTCCCAATAATAATCCGCTACAGTAATAATCCATAGGTCTGATAGAGCTCCATGCTACAATTATGAAGATAAATTTAATGCTCAATATTATTCTAATTTATTTATTTATTCCTTTTATTTTATTCAATTATTCTTTCAAATAAGTGTTTGCTAAGGGACTAGCAAAGGTAAAGCCTAGAGGGATGATGAATCTACATTTCACCATCTTTATTCATTTATTTTAGCTTAAAATCCCTTATAAGACACATGTATATCTATATCTATATATCTATATATATATATATATTAAATGCATAACCTCACAAACTTGCATATGTGTGTAAATATTGTACATATATTATTATTATTATTTTAACCTATAATAAATAGAGAAAGAAATAAGAAAAAATAAAGAAAAAAAAGAAAAGACTATGTATATGGAATATATACAGGCTGACCCGAACCCCAAGAGAAGGTCAAGATGTTATCGGATTGACCATGAATAATGTAAGGGGAGATAGGGTCTTTAATAAAAAAAATCTAAAAAGAAATAATACTTTGTAAATATATTTGAATTTATTCTGTGTATATTTGTATAAAACTAACACTATTTTATTTGTACAAAAATTGACCTCTAATTAAATAATTTTCAAAACAAAAGTTGTAAAAAATGTTTTCTAAATAATAAAAATAATTGCAAAATAAAATCATGTACAGAATAAAAGTAACCAGATTCGGAAAAAGCCATAAAGCGATAATTGAAAGATCAATTCTGATTCCATATGAAAATGAATTGAAACAAACTCACTTCCATCGTATTCTAAATTAAATTATCTTTCAAATGGTTGTGGTTTCATAATTTTCGGAGTTACAATTTGAAAGATGGTTTTCTAGGGTGGTTCTTGCAATTTTACCATTTATTTGTTATATATATTTATCCATATTTATTTATTTATATACTGTATTTTTAAATAATTTTAAATATATTTTAATAATTATGTTAAGTAAAAATAAAAAAATTTAAACATAAAAAAACTAATTTTATTATTTAACTATGTATATAGTGTACCATATGTATATAGTATACGTATAAAGTTGATTTCCGTAAATAACCATCACAAAAAATACAATAATTAACATTTATTATTTAATATAATAAGATGTTGAAAATGATTAATTAATTATTTATCTATGTAGATAATGAAATTTTATCCACCATTAAACTCCCTTCTTTTCCTCTCCACTAATATTTTAAAAAAAATCAAATTCAATTTTTCTTCCTCTATTTATTTGGCTCCTCCTCCCTCATTCTGACTTGATCAATCTTTTTGTGAGAGGAGTCTATTCTCCGGGAGTCATCTTGTCATAGAGAGGTGCCCAGCCTCCAAGTCGTCTAGTGACAGCGAGTCGGCCTTCGTCGATGCCATTACGGCATTATCCTCTCCTATTCGATGAGATCCATTTTTTATTTCTTGTTTTTCATTTAGGTTAATCGTAGTCTAATTTTTGTGTTTGCGATTCTGTTTCAGTATTCTATTCTCAATCACAATTTCTAATCATAATTTGTAATCAATCAAAATATATGAATCCGATTACCGATTTTACATCCATTACTCGATCTCTCCTTGTTCACGTTCTACCTCAAACGGTCTCTCACCTCCGATCACGCACAGTGACCAGACACACAGTTTCATTCTTTCATTTCATCAGATCCGACACCATTCACATTTTTTTATTATTAATGTTATTATTTTTCTTTCTTGACCAAGTTATCATGCTCGAGTCGATTTTTTCTATCTTTATTCTATTGTAGGTAAAAAGTAATTTCAAGAAAAAAAAATAAAAAATACAGTTTCTGCTAAAAAATATAAAAAAAGAAGCTACACGTCGACAGCATGCAGCCCGCCTCCAGCACTACTAGCTACACCCCCTCCTTGAGCATCTCTAGGAGACCCAACCACTGAACAAATCTCCAGCAGACCCCTAGTGCGAGCCCTCCTCCTTCTCGCATAGCCCAAGTGTGGAGGAGCGACTCTTCCATTGCCACCTCCTACACACCAGTCTCCACCGTCATCGCTCTTTATTGCCTCCACCTGCGAGCCTGCGACCTGCACCTGCTGCAGCCTCCTTTGCGCAACGTCCTGCCATGTCGGCCGCCACTGCAGCATGCCACCAAACAATGCAGCCATCCTCGTCGGCCGCCTTTGCATGCCGGCCCCCTTTCCTTGTTGGATAGGGCACACAAGAAACAAAGAACAAAATCCTGAATTTAAAAGCATATTTTTTGGGCAAATTTCAATAAATCCCTTTAGAGTTCCGGAATTTGCAAATCTACCCCCACCAGTCCTACAAATCATGTGTTGTGCATGCTTGAGTTGGGTAAATTGCAAAGCTTTTCCATATTCATTTCTTATTATAATTTTATGGTAAAACATTAACTATTTGAAAAGAAGACCCTGTGTGTCCATACTTTTAATTTCTTGCTTTTGTTGTTGAAATAAATATCATTCTTGCTCAATAAATTCTGCAAAATATACTATTATCTCATGCTTAGTTGTTTTTTCTATAGTAATTTTCTCATTGCATTTTATTTCCATTTTATATTATTCAAAAAAAATCAAAATATTAGCATTTTTACTATTTAAATTTGAAAATTCATAAAAATTCAAATATTACATAAAAATTTTAAAAAAATATTTCAGTTTTCTTTTTGTGTATCTAATTTTTGTCTAATTTTCATGCATTTATTATTTTTATCCAAAGAAATGCAAAAGACTTGAAATCTTAAAATAATCACAGAAAAATGTAGAAATTTCCAGAAATAATGATTTCTTCATGATTACTGATAATTCATTCAATTTTTTAGTAAAAATAAATACAATAGTTTTGAAGTTTATTTTATATTTTGAAATTGAAAAACAATATATTCACTCATTGCATTATTCTTCATTTTTATTCATTTTAAAAATCCGGATAAAAATATAAAAATATCAAGAAAATACAAAAAACAACCAAAAAATCATGAAAATAGAAAAATATTTTATTTGGGCACTTTTTATTATTTTTGGTATATTTGAATAACAAAAAAAGTTCATCCTCCATGTTTGTATATAGCTTTTTTGAAAATTATTTCCTTAAAAATTAAAAATTTGCAAAACTAAAAACAACTTAAAAATAAAAATGAGAAAATATAAAAATTAAACAAATGAAAATTAAAAAGCTAAAGAAAATCTATAAAACTAAGATAGTTTACATTTGAGATTTCCTTCTTTATTTTAATTGATTTTTCAATTATTTAAACAACCCTCGGGAATTTTATCCACCCTGAGTTAGATCATGTTTGTTATACAGGTAAATTAAATAGCGAATTCTCTTGCTACATTTTCTGTAATAATTTATTTTGAGAACGAAAAAATATTTTTTTGTTGAGGGATTCTTTGGGTTGCAATGACAAAGCACTTTTATTTCATCTAAATAAAATAAAAGCCCAAGTAAATCTCAATCCAACAATTAGGTACTTCACCATTCTTTACTGCTTGTATATATATGTTTTGTCTTTTCATTCCTTCTTTCTCCAAAATGTTATGTGCACCCTAGATCGTTCGCCATATCTGTGTGTCTATACTTAGGATGTACCTTATCCTAATTATAGGGGGTGCACCCATTATGTTTGTTCTTTCTTCATTCTATTTCATCACTCATGTTGGTTCCTATACTTAGGTTTCTTTTTACCCTAAGTATAGGGGGAGTGTGAAGGATATGGTTAGATCCTTAAGCGCATCACGGAAGCGTGAGCATTGTATCGAATATGACGAAGAACGACTAGTCGCACTAGTTGTTCGATGCAGCGGAAATTAAAAAAATTTTCATGCGACGAAACCACATGATCTAAGAACACTTCTTGGAACGTTTCAGCTAAACCGCAAACAAGTAATAGGATTACCTCTTGAAGCATGGTTGCGATCGAGTCTCTAAACGAAGAGACCTCCTATCTCAATTCTGATCCGACGGAGGAGTGCTTGCGAGCGTGTTGATAAAACACGTGTTTCTCGCAATCCATGTTGATGATCAAGGCAGCAGATCTCCTAATCTCGACACACGAGATCAGACGTCTTCTTCACGAGTGAGGCGCACCGAAGGAGACGGAGATCCACGAACAAATGATCGGGCATCATAACAACGACGCTGCGACGATGGAGAACCTCTATAGGGCATCCACGGTGGATGACCACATGAGAGGGAGAGAGAGTAGACGTGTATAGAGAGAAAGAGAGAGAGTGACTTATGTTCTCTTATGTGTTCAGAAGAGCAATGAGGTGCCTCTCCTTTTATAATATTTTAGGATCCATGGATCTCAATCCATGGGCAACACAAATCCAATGGCTCTCATTGATTTGTATTCTTTTAATGGCTAAGATTTGTGTTGGTAAAAACCAACAACAATTAATTTAATTTAGATTAAAATTGTATTGATAAATCAATACAAATCAATCCTAAATTAAATCAATCAAGCATGGAGATTTTGGAATGAAGATTGCCTCCATCCATAATATTGGATTTAGTGGCAATCTCATGCCATCTCATGAGATCTCATGAGATTACATTATTCCATGGAAATCTCCAAGATTTACAACAACACTTGTTGTAAATTATTCTACAAAAATAATTCATATTTATTTTATGAATATTGCAATCTTGCCATTGGAAAATTGTGAATCATATTCACAACCCAAAATAAAATGTAAATTACATTTTCATGTTTAATGTGAATCCAATTCACATCAACATTTAATTAACAAATGTAAATTACAAATAGCTCTTTCTTATATATTATAAATCACATTTATAATATATGTGACTAATATGGATATTGCTATCCACATAATTCATATCCATGAGAACTAAATCACATTTAATCATCTTGGATCTCTATTGTCGTGTGCCCAAATAATATGAATAGCATTCACATTATTCATATCTTTGATAATTAAATCACATTTAATTATCTTAGATAACTCTCCTTATAATATGAATCAAATTCATATTATTCATGATAATTAAATCACATTTAATTATCATTTTTCCAATGCTCGGATACATATATCAACAATGAAATTATCTCGAACTCTTTCAAGGATAATGCGCTTTCTCCACGGATACTTGGAGATAAGGACAGGACGATTGCATAGTTCCACGTATAGTGACTTGGATATTGAGATCATATCTCAAATCCAGATCGCAGACTTCCCATAGATGCTTGATTAAATCAAGACCGCAAACCTAATCTTCTCATTGCATCTGAATCACATTCAGATCAATGTCCAACATTTGGAGTAAGATAAGATTACTTCTCTACTAAGAGGAGTCACTAAAATCTAGACCCGTTACATCACTCCCTGTGAATGGAAGCGTCATGGTTAAACAATCGTTTATGGTCACATCACCCTCAGGTATTTCCAATACTTTACATCCTGCATACTGGAAGACTCAAATTAAACCCGAAGTATTGGATCAACTTTATACGGTCTACTTCATGGTTTTATCAATAAGTTTCTCATTCGATCATTGGGAGCTAGTATCGATCATATACTTTCCAAAAGCATATATCATACTAAGGTCTTGATCATATAATTTCTAAAAGTATATATCAAACCTACAATTTTAGTCAAGCTTCCAAAGCGAGATGACCGTGCACGGAATTTGATTCGATTCTTCTCAATATCTCATGAGCGAGCTCATGCCTTCCGGTTAAGTAAATGAACATGTAGGATCCCTTTGAGAGATTGTATTACTCATATGTCCTTACATGCACACCAGCGCGCCGGTGTATAGACCTTGGTTAGGTCATCAACCTATTGTTCTGCCAAATGTACATACTCAGACATATAGTAACACATCTTTCTCCGGTCAGAGGATGCGTGCCTGTATCGTGACAGCATACGATATAGGACTTTGGTTATCTCGATCTCGTTAAGTCAACTCTTTGATCTAACTAATCTGACACCTCCGAATCTCTATTCCTATGCAGAGGACCTGCATCAAGAGGTCAGTCAGATATCAGCCTTTAGAGATAGGATTGCCATCTCCTACTCAGGCTGGAGATCATCTCTTAATAATCATTTGACAGTGCTTGATGAGTCCTCAATCTAACTCTAGATATTCATCCAAGCACCAGCCTCTATGATTCAATAGTTGAATCAACAGCTGTATGATCATCAAGATGGCCATGGTACATAACCCTAATTGTACTAAGGGACCTATTATACAAATTATTCATTCTTCATTTCAGATCAGGGAATTATATTTGCAATAACATTTATTGCATAATGGCTCGCCGTGGGCTCGCATTTCCAACAATCTCCCACTAGCCCAAAGAGCCATTAATGGGCTAATCATTTAAACCCGCACTCATGTGACAATCATAGACTATTTGGAAAATACTAGGTAAGCTGATCAATCATTCCTACGAGACTACGCCAAGTCCTTTTACGACACTTGCATATCCCCAGTAACACTGCTCGCATCTAATACGAATGTTGCATCTTATGCAACCAATACTCAATCTTGTTAGTTACAGTGTCCTTGACACTACAGCTTAATAATTATCATAACCAGTATTTCCATAATCCTTATCAGAATACCCTTTTTCCTGAAGATTACTATCTCTTATGGTATCCACAGTTAAGACCTTTTAGATCTCTATCTATAAAGTCTTAAGTTTTTGAAGATAAGACTTTGAGATCACTATCTCAAAAAACTTGTCGTCTATGAAGATTTTGTTATTACTGCAATCAAGTGTTTTCTCTCCATAGTAGGATTAGCAACAATTTACTACTCCCACTGCATGGCAGATATCTGACTTTTATACACATCTAGCATACACTCAGCTTCTCATAACTAACGCACAAGTGCAAGTAGTTCTAGCATTCACTTCCTCAACTCTTTGAGGTGCTATCCCTTCAGATAGGTAAGTACCATATCTTAAAGGATGGAAGCCTTTCTTGGATTTTTACAGAAAATGGAATATGTCCAAGGTGTACCATTAGTGTGACAATCCCAATACCCTCTTCTCTATGCTTCTGAACACCTTCAGAACTAAGATCCAAGAGGTATCCTTGAGATCATATCTCAAGTTATGGAACAACCAGATTAGAAAACACTTATTATTATCCTTATATCATTTTAAATGATTAGGATATCATCTACATTTAGCATGATGAACACAAAGGCATTCCCACTAAGCTTCACATGGCTCATCCAGATTCTATCTGAAATCATAACATTTATAATTTCATCAAATCTTATGGTCCAACTTCAAGAAGCTTATTTGAGTCCATAGATGGATTTCTTAGCTTTCATATCTTACTTTTCTCAACCATGAAGCCCTGGGGCTACTTCATGTGAATATCCTCAGAGAGGTATTCATAGAGGAATGCGATCTTGATTTCTTTCTCTTGAAGATCCATTTACACCTTTATGGGTCTTACCGATATATAAGTGGATCCTCGAGGGTCCATATACAACACTTGTATATGAAGTCTACTTTAGACTTTATTGCTAACATCCATCTTTCCTTTTACGATCCTTAGGGGCTTCATCACATGAAGTCCGATCATTGTCAGACTTAACTGGCACATGGAATACATCCTCAAACTCTTGAAAGGTATTAGTGTTTAATCTATAATTGTCCTTCAGTTTCTGATTTCAGAAGCCTCATTCTCTTCTCAAGATTAACTGAGTTCCTATACTTCATTTTCATCTTGATTTTCAAGAGAGTCATCCTTTAAGAATCACATTCTTAGAGTTGAGAACTTTTAAGAATCTCAAGGTTATAAAGTAGGTATCCAATACCATCCTTTATTTTCCTAATGAAGCAGCACTCTCAAGTGCTAGATTCCAACATGCATGGAACCTTATTAAGGATATACATTATAGTCTCTACTACACATGTATACCTGGAAACTAAAGGATAATTGTGCTAAAATTCATCATTGATAAGATCATGTCACACATGATCCAATTGTATCTCCCTATAACTCTATTGAGTTAAGGTGTGTTAGGAGGATTGAGATAGAAATGATATTCATATCTCCATAAGGTATCCTTTGAATTCATCTAACAAGTATAGGCTACCTAGATTAGATCAAATTCATTTTATCTTCCTTCAAACTTTGGTTGTAAACCAAAATAATGAAATCTTTGAACATTTCAAAGGTTTCTTTAGGTGAAGAGAAGAAATCTCATATCATACATAATCATTAATAGATATCACATATCCATATTGTTTACTATGATATAGATGATCCGCATACATCAATATGTATGAGATCCTGAATACCTTGAAATCTTACACCATTCCCAAAGAAGGAAGTATTGGATATTTTTCTTTGAATACAATATTCACAAGTATGTAAGATTTCAACCTTTAGACAATCTAAAGTTTCATCTCTTACTAGTCTATTGATCAAATCAACAGACAGATATCCAAGGCTTGATGCCAGATCATTATCAAATGATCTTTATCCTCCTATTGATCTTTTAAGGTTTAATTTCAGTATTAGAAATGTTAATGAACCATTCATTAATTTTCTAATTTAGTGGAGTCCACTAGATTTTAGATTACTATCTGAAATATCTCCATCATAACTCTTTATGATAGATTTATTACAGAATTCATGTTTATTTCCAACATTTAGAAACACACAATGAGTGTATTCTAATATCCAGGTCATAGAGACATTCTCCAAGACTAAGGGCTCCTACTGAAATAGAGAAGTCTATCAATCCAACAGAGATTGTTGCAACATTTGCATCAACATCCATGTGGATGACCACTAAACCTTAAGATCAAATTCTCCAGTCTTCTAAAAACATATGCAACTCATTGCAAGTATTGTTAGAAGATTGAGATACAATTATAAGACTTCATCTTATTCAATAAGAAAGTCAATATCAATTATTTATGTAGATTATTCTGATGCTCTATCTGAGTCCTTCTTTAAGGATTCTAGACAGACTTGATAGTCATACTATCAACACATCAACTTATTGCAGTATTGGCATTCATCCAACTCTTTGGATGTCATATGGAAGTCATAGAAGTATGGTCAACTATTTGACTATCCTTCTCATCTTGGGTCTGACCCATGCTTCCACTACGCTCTGTTTATCTATAAACAACCATTGCTTAAGACTAAGGTAACTCTTATGTTAAATTCAAAATGAATTCAATATAAGAGCACTTCAACATTTATACATGCTTCATCAAATTCATACAATATGAATATTATGAAGCTTCATGAATGACTAGAGTATAGACAGTAGAATGATGACACTCATCGTATCTATATCCATATAAACTGTTGAGACATTGGTTCAGGTAGGTATTCAAACATTTTGAATATGTCATCTCTTATAGAGCTACCATTCTGCATGATGTTGTAAACCATGTGATACATGATAAATGTCAAGAGCACATATGTATGCCATAATATCTTTATTGATTTTATGAGGATTATTTTAAAATTGCGATGATCATCGACATGTCACTTCCAAAGTACATCCGATGAGAGATCAAGACTATAGAGGCATACAAACCCTATGGTTGTAGATCTATTGTCTATTTAATTGTCATTCCTCATTATTATGAGGAAACTTGCACAATGCAACCACATACATTATGTGTCCAATTGCAAGTACAATATCGGGATCATGAGTTCAATTCATGATATTTTACTGGTTATTATTGAGTATAACATTGAGTGTGTTTAATGAAGGATTATCTGAAATAAGAAATTTGCATAAGTGTATACATTTATATATATAAATATTTTACTTTGATTTAGGAAATTTTTATATCAAAGTTGTCTTGCCTTGTCAACACTGAGAGTTCATTCCGTTAATTACTTTCAATGTAAGAGATATACTTACCATTATATCTCAGCAAGATCTGGGATCTCCTTCCTTATCTTTATTACATCCCAATAATATGAGAATTTGCAACTCCGATAAAAAGAAGCAGGAATACATTCCGCCTTGCAAGTCCAACTTGCATCTCTCAATTCGGTCTTTAACACCCGGGCCCACCAACCCTAAGACGATGTTGACCCGTCATTAATTGAACCAATCTTCAATAGGAATAGTACTAGCTATACGCAATCCAATATCACCCCAATAATATGAGGATTCGATATTGGGGTCACTACATATACGGTCTTACTCTTTCGAGAAGCAAAGAGCCCGATCCAGATGCGCTTGCATACAGGAGCTGTCACTTCGGACAGGCGTCTCCTACATACAATCCCTAGCGACGGAACCCTCCGCCTTGATGGGAGACCATGGATGTCACTTATGTGATCTTCCATATCATATTCAAATTCTAATTAATCATTATGAATCATATTCATTACGATTAATTCTTCCAAGGGAATTGACACATCTATTTATAATAGAGTGCCTTAATTTTAATTGGATTCTAATTAATCTAATCATATTACATTAATGATCCAATTAATATCCAACAAACATTCTTAATTGTTACTTGAATTACGATATTATCTCAAACACGTATTATTTCGAATTTTAATAACTATAAATACATAATGATTTCTTAAGCATTATACTAACCCTACCCGTTGTCATGGTCAGTACCGACGAGAGTGGTACGGACCACATACGTTGCAACCCGCTACCCCAATGCTCTCCGACTAGACACCATATCAACCTCAGGAAATGATAATGCAAAATAGCTCACTTTGTATTTGAGATGATCATCGGTTCTTCAAGAAATTATACCATATAATAATAATCAAAACAATTTTGATTAACATTATAATGAGATTTGCTAAACGAATCACAAGTCCTATTCAAGCAACATTTTTGTTGGAATGTAGATCATGTAGATCATGTAACCAATTAGTGATATAGATCACATCTAATCAATTATTAGTTAAGGTTATGTCATTTAAGGAAATAATTATCATCAAATATTTCACAAATATTTATGCACAATTATTCCAGGATTAAACAATTTAATTTCACTAAGTTGATTAAATGACAATCACTAGGTTCTTTATTAGGAAAGTATTTCAAGCAGTGACCCTCACTTACTAAAAATATCATATCTCAATCAATTTAAATCCAAATTGAGCAAAGTAAGTTACTAAAGTTTGATAATTTGATTTACAACAGAACCTAAGTGATTGCATGCATTTCAAGGTGTTTCAAATCCGCAATTACTCTTTAATTACGTTGAGATTCGCAGTCCCCGAAACTGTTGATACATGTTCACTAAAATGACCATATCTCGAGCATACTGAATCCAAATTACGTAAACTCAGATCCTACAGTTTCCTTATTTAATGGAGAACAAAATCCAGATATTATTTTCGTATTTAAACAATCTAAACAGTGCCGAAAATAATCATCAAACAGAGATGCGAAAATGAAATGCGGGAAAAACTTTCGCAAACCCTAACGAACCCAAGTCGTCCTCGGTTCATGGATCTCATCCAAAACCTTCCGACCAAAGGCTCGGATACCACTTAAAGGATATGGCGAGATCCTTAAGCACATCATGGAAGCGTGAGCATCGTATCGAATACGACGAAGAACGACTAGTTGCATTAGTTGTTCTATGCAGCGGAAATTAAAAAATTTTCATGCGACGAAACCACATGATCTAAGAACACTTCTCGGATTGTTTCATCTAAACCACAAATAAGTAATAGGATTACCTCTTGAAGCGTAGTTGCGATCGAGTCTCTAAATGAAGATACCTCCTGTCTCAAGTCCGATCCGACGGAGGAGACGCTTGCTAGCGTGTTGATGAAACATGTGATTGTCGCAATCCATGTTGATGATCCAAGAAGCGGATCTCCTAATCTCGACACATGAGATCTGGCGTCTTCTTCACGAGCGAGGTGCATCGAAAGAGACGGAGATCTACGAACAAACGATCAGGCAGCATAACAACGACGCTGCAGCGATGGAGAACCTCTCTAGGGCATCCTTGGTGGACGGCCACATGAGAGGGAGAGAGAGTAGACGTGTAGAGAGAGAGAGAGAGACTTATGTTCTCTTATGTGTTAAGAAGAGCAATGGGGTGCCTCTCCTTTTATAATATTTTGGGTTCATGGATCTCAATCCATGGGCAACACAAATCTAATGGCTCTCATTGATTTGTATTTCTTTTAGTGGGTAAAATTTGTGTTAGTAAAAACCAACAATAATTAATTTAATTTAGATTAAATCTATATTGATAAATCAATACAAATCAATCCCAAATTAAATCAATAAAGCATGGAGATTATGGAATGAAGATTGTCTCCTTCCATAATATTGGATTTGGTGGCAATCTCATGCCATCTCATGAGATTACATTATTCCATGGAAATCTCCAAGATTTACAATAACACTTGTTGTAAATTATTCTACAAAAATAATTCTATTTATTTTGTGAATATTGCAATATTGTCATTGGAAAATTGTGAATCATATTTACAACGCAAAATAAAATATGAATTACATTTTCAATTCATTGTCCAATGTGAATCCAATTCACATCAACATTTAATTAACAAATGTAAATTATAAATAGCTCTTTCTTATATATTATAAATCACATTTATAATATATATGACCAATATAGATATTGCTATCCACATTATTTATATCCATGATAATTAAGTCACATTCAATCTTCTTGGATCTCTATTCTTGTGTGCCCAAATAAAATGAATCGCATTCACATTATTCACATCTTTGATAATTAAATCACATTTAATTATCTAAGATAACTCTCCTTATAATATGAATCATATTCATATTATTCATGATAATTAAATCACATTTAAATATCATTTTTCTCAATGCTCGGATACACATATCCACAATGAAATTATCCTGAACTCTTTCAAGGATAATGCGCTTTCTCCACGGATACTTGGACATAAGGACAGGGCGATTGTATTGTTCCACGTATAGTGACTTGGATATTGAGATCATATCTCAAATCCAGATCGCGGGCCTCCCATAGATGCTTGATTACATCAAGACCGCAAATCTAATCTTCTCATTGCATCTGAATCACATTCAGATCAATGTCCAATATTTGGACTAAGATCAGATTACTTCTCTACTGAGAGGAGTCACTAAAATCTAGATCCGTTTCATCACTCCCTAGGAATGGAAGCGTCATGGTTATACAATCGTTTATGATCACATCACCCTCGGGTTTTCCCAATACATGTACATCCAGCATACTGGAAGACTCAAATTAAACCCGAACTATTGGATCAATTGTCTACTTCATGGTTTTATCAGTAAGTTTCTCATTGGATTATTGGGAGTTGGTATGGATCATATACTTTCCAAAAGCATATATCATACCAAGGTCTTGATCACATACTTTCCAAAAGTATATATCAAACCTACAAATTCAGTCAAGCTTCCAAAGCGAGATGACCATGCACGCAATTTGATTCGATTTTTCCCAATATCTCATGAGTGAGCTCATGCCTTCCGGTTAAGTAAATGAACATGTAGGATCCCTTTGAGAGATCGTATTACGCATATGTCCTTATATGCACACCAGTGCGCTGGTGTATAGACCTTGGTTAGGTCATCAACCTATTAGTCTGCCAAATGTACATACTCAGACATATAATAACACATCTGTCTCCGGTCAGAGGATGCGTGATTGTATCGTGACAGCATACGATATAGGACTTTGGTTATCTCAATCTTGTTAAGTCAACTCTTTGACCTAACTAATCTGACACCTCCGAATCTCTATTCCTATGCAGAGGACCTTCATCAAGAGGTCGGTCAGATATAATCCTTTAGAGATAAGGATTGCTATCTCCTACTTAGGATGGAGAACATCTCTTAACAATTATTTGACGGTGCTTGATGAGTCCTCAATCTAACCCTTTAGATATTCATCCAAGCACCAGCCTCTATGATTCAATAGTTGAAGCAATAGCTGTATGATTTTTAAGTTGGCCATGGTACATAACCCTAATTGTATTAAGGGACCTATTATGCAAATTATTCGTTCTTCATTTCAGATCAGGGAATGTTATTCGCAATAACATTTATGGCATAATGGCTCCTCGTGGGCTCACATGTCCAACAAAGTGATGGGTACATTCTTCCTGTGATTTTATGTTTTTATCAAATTTTTATTGATCCCCTCAATTATTTCATCACTTGTTAATATTTTTGTCTATACTTAGGGATATCTTACCCTAAGTATAGGAAGAGACAAACCTAAATTCCCACCCTTATCCCTCCTTGCATGTAGATACAACATGCTATACTTTAGATTATTTCATCCTAAGTATAGGGGGATGGTCAACTTATCATTCATTTATTTCTTCATTCTTTCATTCCTTATTCAGTCATTGTAGTATAGGCTTTTCTATACTCAGTACCAGTTATGTCTTGTCTTTTCTCTCTCTGATCTATGAGGAGATAGATCAAGCTAAGTATAGGGGGGTTGTATATATTTCATATTCTTTTATCCATAACTCGTAATTTCATATTTTCAATAATTATGCATAAATAACTATACATATAAATCAATAAAAAAGACTTATATTCTTCCTCAAATTCTTTATATATATATATATATACCGATTAATAAATCAGGTAAAAATGTTATGCAAAATGTTTGAAAAATGATTTGAAAATCTTTTTGAGAAATCTTTTGAAAACATTTGAAAAGTTATTTAATAAAATGTTTTCAACCTTTGTAAAATTGTTTTGTTTCTAAAAGTTCTTTTCTTTGTGTAAAAAAATTTGTTTTGAAAACCTATTTCCAAATGGTTTTGACAATAGTTGCAAAAATATTGTAAAAAATCTATGTGTGTGTGTATATATATATATATTATTTGAAAAAAAATTTGTAAAATGGTTTCCATATGTTTATAAATGTTTGTATTTTTTGTAAAAATTATTTTAGAGTATAGTTTACAAAAGTTGTTTGTAAAATTATTATAAAATAAGTTTGAGGAATATATGCATTATTAAAACAAAGAAATAATTCTTTATAAATTGTATATGCATACATATAAATTGACTAATACTTATTCCATAAATTTTCTACCCTAATTCTTGTAAATTATAGATGCACGGCCATGTAAATATTTGCATATACTTCCTTTTTGTGCCAAAAGTATTTTTGTATTGAAAAATCCCAAAATAATTTACAAAATCTTTTCAAATTGTTTCGTAAAAATCTGCAAAATCTTTTTCAAAAAATATAAAAAGTTCAAATTTTGAAAATTACATCACAAAAATATTTTCTGCATTGTATATAACGTTTGCATTTTTTGGATTGAATTTTATAATTGAACAAGTCTAAATAAAATCCGAAGATTGGAGCTTGGTTGGACCTTAAAATATACTTAATCACAGGAACCTTATAGGAACTAGAATTGAGCTACTTCAAGTTTAGTTGACTTAATTCTCTGAGATCGGGGAATTAACTACAAATTAAAAATGAATCCCAGGTGATTTTTGCAAAATTATTTTAATTAATACCAAAATAAATCATTTTCAGATATAAAAATTATCCTAGATACTTCTATGTGAGAGGATTCTAGGAAAATTAGTAGACCTCAAAATGATTAATTTTGAACTTATTAAAAATCAATTAAAAAATACTAATCAATTTATTGAGGCCTTGTTATGCGTGAAAATGATGTGATTTTTGGGCACAATATAGAACTACTTAAACTAGACCTATTGTGATTTTTAGTGATTTTTGGAGCAACAATATTTTAATAATCAATTAAAGGCACATGGTGGGTAAAATATGCAATTTTCCACGAAAAGAATTATATTAAATTCTTTGAAGCTCAAAAAATATAACAAGTCTTCACAATGATAAAATCTTAGATGTTCTACAACATGCAATATTTGAAATGACAAAATGATGCTAAATGAACATTTAAATAAACATGCAAACACAAGGGTATATGCAAAACAGAAAATAAATTGATTAAGAGAAAAACATGCTTACATGACTCAAATGTAATTACCTATACTGATGAGGGTATGGGTGCAAATGACCCACGGAACCACGTGCACCTCATGTGACACTAACTAGCAGGGATGTAAATGAATTTCCAAAACTTACAGGGGCACGACTACAAATTACCCCATACGCATGTGATTTGCACGTGCTTTGGTCATGATTGCAATTTGGATAAGTCGGCGAGCCTCTTTGTAAAATACCCAATCCACACGTGACGAACACATGGGTTGAGGCTTAGCTAGCAGCTCAGGAGGTGCTGGAGGCTTGGAGCTGCTTCGGCTAGAGGGCCAGGTGCTCCGGTGCAGGCTTGCCTGCTTTCGAGCCTAAAGGTGCGGGGAAGAGGTGCAGAATGAGCTCACGTAGGAACCTGTGGGCCGTCTGATAAAGATGATCGGATGATATATGTAGCTCCTAAAGTAAGGCGACATGGTGCACAGTGGGTCGTCCGATCAAGATGATCGGATAGTACCTGTACATCGAGTTGTTCAACTTCGCCGCCTCTTACAGCGGACTTGGTTGTGCTTCGGTAAAGGCACTACAGCTCCACCGCCTTTTATCATGCTCGGTGAAGACTCCTGGCCACTCCTGAATGGCAAGTCATCTTCACTGTAGCTTGGTGGTGCAGCACGAGGTCCTGGAGACTCTATGGATGCTTGGAAGCTGACGGAGGATAAGCTTGAAGATGCTCCGACGAGGGCTCTGGACAATGTCGATTTGCTAATTTGCAATGTTAGAATCGTAGCTGAGGCGTGCAACGTGATGTGCGTGAAGTGGGGGGGGGGGGGGGGTCGAGGCCTTGCGGGGCGAGTAGGCGGACGACCTATGTGTTCCTCTGTCGTGAACTGTGGAGTAGTGGTCAGGAGCGATTTGGGGTCTCGATAGGTCGAGAGGAGGAGTGGAGGGACGAGCAAAGATGAGGGATGCGAGGTGAGTCTCAATCAATGGTCAATGGGAGGTGATACTGAGCGGGGAGGCAGGATAAATTCAGAGAAGATCGAAGTGGAGAAACAGAGAAGAATAAGAAGAATAAAAATATACCTGGGGATGGCCGTGATTTTCCTGGGATTAGAGGCTCTGGGTGGAGCCTCCGGTCGTCACTCTAAGGTCGGAAGATGCCCGAGCACAAGCAGCTCAAAGATGAAGCTGCAGCACGACGAAATCTCATTGTTGATCACGCTGAAGAAATTCTGGTCTTCGCTCGATAACTAGAAGAAGCTCTGTCACTGATAGGGGAAGTAGAGCTCGAGGTTCTCTTGTGTAAAGGCGGATGGATTGTGAGGTGTCCAGAGACAATGTATTTAAGAGTGGGAGATTGGCAGTTCCGGTGATGGGGCAGGTGGTTTGCATGGAGATATGGAGTGAGTGGGAGGACATCGTTGGGAGAGGAGTGACCCGTGAGGATGACTGGAGATGGGGCTTCTCGTGGCTTGGTGGAAGAGTGGTGATGGTGGATGAGATGGTTGGGAAAAAAGGAAGGGTGCGACTGGCTGTGATGATGGGCAACATGGGTGAGGGCGATCTGAAGTTGGAAGATGGGTTCCCTACCGTTGGATCATGTTATCCAACGGTCGAGAGGGGAGCGCTGACAAGGGGACCATATTAGATCTCTGAGGTCAGATGGGAGGGCATAGGGAAGATCCTGTTAGCCATGTGAGCCTGAGGCGAACCATTATTAAAATAAATGTTATTGTAATATATGATTTACCAATAAAAGTTATTGATTGTTTCACTCTCATTTCTTAGTTAAATGAATGAATGCACTATAAGGTCACTCTGTACAATTAGGGTTATGTACCATGGCCATCTTCAGAATCATACCGCTGTTGATTCAATAAAAGAATCATAGAGGCTGGTATTTGGATGAAAATCTAATGAGTTAGATTGAGGACTCATCAAGCACTATCAAATGATTGTTAAGAGATTATCTCCAGCCTGAGTAGGAGATAGCGATCCTTTCTCACATAGTGTGATATCTGACCAACCTCTTGATGCCGGTACTCTGCATAGGAATAGAGATACGGAGGGGTCAGGTGAAGGATATTGAGAATCCTCAAGCGCATCACGGAAGCGTGTCGATTGCATCGTATGCGATCGTGGCGAAACCACATGACCACGAGAACATTTCTCGGATCGTTTCATCAAACCTCAAAGTATAAGGAATACCTCTTGGAGCATGGTTGTAATCGTGAGATCCCAAACAAGAGATCCTCCTGTCTTAAGTCCGATCCACGAAGAATGCACTTGCGGGCGCGATGACGAGACGCGTTCCTCCTGCAATCCTCGATGAAGATCCAAGCAATGAATCCTCTGATTTCGTTAAACGAAATCCTTCGTCTTCTTTTAGAGCAAGCAACCCCAAAGAAGAAGGAGATCCTCGAGTTGTCAAAGGTGAAGGCGAGAGACTCTCCTTCTCAACACAAAGTGGACGGCCACCTCTTGGAGAAGAGAAAGAGAGAGGGCGAGAATGAGAGAGAGAGAGAGAGTAGTAGGCTTCTACAACTCTAATTCATGTACCTTGAAAGGCTAGGTTAACCCTCCTTTTATATTAGTTTAGGATCCAATGGATCTCAATCCATGGGACACATAGATCCAACGTCCAAGTTGATCTATGTATTAATCAATGGCCATGATTGTTGTTTGCTAAAAACAACAACATTAATTTATATTTCAATCTAATATAAGTTGCAACAATATCGACATAATTTAATTTAACATAAATTAACTATTAAGAGATAACAATATAATAAAGGGGAGATAACAAATTACCTCCTAAAAATGAGAGGGTGTCACCTTTGACTATGTCATTGGTGATGCCACCTCATTTGGTGGTTATTTATCTCTCTTTTATTTTATATTATTATTTCTCAATGTATTTGTAATAATCATTATTAAAAATATCCACCAAATTAATTCCAATTTAATTTGTGATTATTTCAATCATTCCATTGATAAACATGTCAATCATATTTACAACTCAAACTAATTTGTAAATTACTTTTCCAATTAATTAATTAATGTGAATCCAATCCACACTAATAATTAATAAATGATATTTACAAAATTCTCTCTCTTTGATATGTATATTATAAATCATATTTATAATGTACAAATATCATGGATAGTATTATCCACATTCTCTAATCTTTGATAATTAAATCCTATTTAATTATCTTGGATAATTATTCTCACAATATGAATCTCATTCATATCATGCTTGATAGTTAAATCTCATTTAATCATCAAGTCCTTCTTCTTGGATATGTAATTCATCAAATAAATTATTCTTGAACCCCTTCAAGAATAATGTGCTTTCTCCGCAGATACTTGGAGATAAGGACAGGACGATTGTATTACACGTATAGTGACTTGGATATTAAGATCTTATCTTAAATCCAGATCTTACGAACCTCACACAGATACTTGAATAAATCAAGACCACAAATCTAATCTTCACATTGTATCTGAATCTCATTCAGACCAATGTCCAACATTTGGACCAAGATAAGATTGCTTCTCTACTGAGAGGACTCACTAAAATCCAGACCTGTTTCATCACTCCCTCGGAATGGAAGCGCCATGGTTATACAATCGCTTATGATCACATCACCCTCAGGTATTCTCAATACCTGTACATCCTGCATACTGGAAGACCTATGATCAATTCAAAGATCAAGATCAATTTATACTGTCTTCTTCAGGGTTTTATCAGTAAGTTTCTCATTTGATCATTGGGATTTGGTATCGATCATATACTTTCCAAAAGCATATATCATACCTAAGTCTTGATTACATACTTTCCAAAAGTATATATCAAACCTATAAATTCAGTCAAGCTTCCAAAGCGAGACGACTGTGCACGGAATTCGATTCTTCCCAATATCTCATGAGTGAGCTCATGTCTTCCGGTTCAGTAGTGAACCTGTATGATCCCTTTGAGAGATCGTATTACTCATATGCCCTTATATGCACACCAACGTGTCGGTGTATAGACCTTGATTAGGTCATCAACCTATCGGTCTGCCAAATGTACATACTCAGACATATAGTAACACATCTGTCTCCGGTCAGAGGATGCGTGCCTATATCATGACAGCATACGACATAGGACTTTGGTTATCTCGATCTCGTTAAGTAAACTCTTTGACCTAACTAATCTGACACCTCCGAATCTCTATTTCTATGTAGAGGATCTGCATCAAGAGGTCGGTCAGATATCAGCCTATGTGAGAAAGGATTGCCATCTCCTACTCAGGCTGGAGATCACATCTTAACAATCATTTGACGGTGCTTGATGAGTCCTCAATCTAACTCTTTAGATATCCATCCAAGCACCAGCCTCTATGATTCAATAATTGAATCAAAAGCTATATGATTATTAAGATAGCCATGGCACATAACCCTAATTGTACTAAGGGACCTATTATGAAAATTAATTATTCTTCATTTCAGATCAGGGAATGATATTTGCAATAACATTTATTGCATAATGGCTCGCCGTGGGCTCGCATGTCCAACAATCTCCTACTAGCCCAAAGATCCATTAATGGGCTAATCATTTAAACCCGCACTCATTTGACAATCATAGGCTATTTAGAAATAGCTAGTTAAGTTGATCAGTCACTCTGTTGCCAAAAGACTATGCCAAATCCTTTTATGGCACTTGCATATCTCTAGGTAACAGTGCTCGCATCCAATGAGAATGTTGCATCTTATGCAACCAATACTCAATCTTGATAAAGCAATTATAGTGTCCTTGACACTATTGCTCAGTAATTATTATAACTAGTATTTCCATAATCCTTATCAGAATACCCTTATTCCGGGAGATCACTATCTATCAAGGCATCCACAGTTAACACCTTTTAGGTCTCTATCTATAAAGTCTTGAGCTTTTGAAGATACGACTTTGAGATCAATATCTCAAGAAAAACTTGTCATCTATGAAGATTTTGTTATTATTGCAATCAAGTGTTTTCTGTCCATAGTAGGATTAGCAACACTTTACTACTCCCACTGCATGGCAGATATCTGGCTTTTATACACATTTAGCATACACTTAGCTTCTCGTAACTGATGTACAGGTGCAAGCAGTTCTAGCATTCACTTCCTCAACTCTTTGAGGTGCTATCCCTTTAGATAGGTCATTACCAAATCTCAAGGGAAGGAAGCCTTTCTTGGAATTTCCAAGAATGGAATATGTCCAAGGTGTACTACAAATGTGACAGTCCCAATACCCTCTTTTCTTTGCTTCTGAACAACTTCAGAACTAGGATCTAAGAGGTATTCTTGAGATCATATCTCAAGGTATGGAATAGCCAGTCTATAAAACACTTATTATCATCCTTATATCATTCCAAATGAATAGGATATTATCTACATTTAACACGATGAACACAATGGCAGTCCCACTAAGCTTCACATGGTACATCAAGATTCTATCTGAAATTATAACACTTATGATTTCATCAAATCTAATGTTCCAACTACAAGAAGCTTATTTGAGTCCACATATGGATTTCTTCAGCTTGCACACCTTGCCTTCCTCAATAATTAAGCCCTGGGGCCACTTCATGTGGATATCCTCAAAGAGGTATTCTTAGAGGAATGCAATCTTGACTTACATCTTGAAGATGCAATAGTCAAGTTGTGTAGCTAAGGTTAGCAATATTCTGATGATTTTAAGCATGGTTACCGAAGAGCAAGTCTCATTGCAAGCAATGTCTTCTCTTCCGGTGTGTAGCTTATGGCTACGAACCGAGCTTTGAAGGTTTCTACCTTCTCATCAGGTTCCCTCTTCTCTTGAAGATCCATTTACACCTTTATGGGTCTTACCCATATAGGTGGATCCTCGAGGGTCCATATACAACACTTGTATATGAAGTCTACTTTAGACTTTATTGCTAATATCCATCTTTCCATGTCATGATCCTTTGGAGCTTCATCACATGAAGTTCGATCATTGTCAGACTTAATCGACACATGGAATACATCCTCAAACTCATTTGAATAGGTATTAGTGCTTCATCTTTAATTGTCATTTTAGTTCCTGATTTCAGGAGCCTCATTATCTTCTCAAGATTAAATGAGTTCCTTCACTTCATTTTCATCTTGATTCTCAAGAGTCTCAATCCTCCAAGAATCACATTCCCAGAGATGAGATATTTTAGGAATATCAAGGTCATAAATTAGGTATCCAATACCATCCTTTATTTACCTAATGAATTAGCACTCTCTAGTGCTTAATTCCAGCTTACTTGCATGGAATCTTATTAAGGATATATAGCATAGTCTCTACTACATATATACCTGGAAACTAAGAGGTAATTACGCTAAAATTCATCATTGATCAAATCATGTCATCCGTGATCCAATTGTATCTCCCTACAACTCTATTGAGTTCAGGTTTATCAGGAGGAGTGAGATAGAAAAGATATTCATATATCCATAAGGTATTCTTTGAATTTTATCTAATAGGTACAAGCTACCTAGGTTAGATCAAATTCATTTCATCTTTCTTCAAACTTTGGTTCTAAACCAAAATTGTGAAATCTTTGAACATTTCAAAGGTTTCTCAGGTGAAGAGAAGAAATCTCATATCATACATAATCATCAATAGATATCACATATCCATTATGTTTACTATGATATAGATGATCTACATACATCAATATGTATGAGATCATGAATAACTCGACATCTAACACCATTCCCATAGAAGGGTGTATTGGACATTTTACTTTGAATACAATATTCACAAGTATGTAAGATTTGAAATTTTGGTCATTCTAAAGTTTCATATCTTACTAGTCTATTGATTAAATCAACAGATTAATGTCCAAGGCTTGATACCAGATCATTGTCAAATGATCTTCATCCTCTTATTGATCTTATAAGGTTTGATTTTCAGTATTAGAAATCTTAATGAACCATTCATTAATTTTCTAATTTTGTGGAGTCTACTAGATGTTAGATTACTATCTGAAATATTTCCATCATAACTCTTTATGATAGTTCTATCTCAGAATTCATGTTTATTTCCAACATGTAGAAACAAACAATGAGTGTACTCTACTATCTAGGTCATAGAGACATTCTCCAAGACTAAGGTCTCTCCCACTGAGAATATGAAGTCTATCTATCGAAAAGAGATTGCTGCAACAATTACAGCAATATCCATGTAGATGACTACTAAACCTTAAGATCAAATTTCTAATATTCTAATATATATATGCAACCAATGGCAAATGTCAATAGAAGATTGGGATACAATTGTCAGACTTTATCTTATGAAATAAGAAAGTCAGAGTCAATGATTATATGTAGATTATTCTGATGCTCTATCTGAGTCCTTCACTAAGGATTTTAGACAGATTTGATAGTCATACTATCAACACATCAACTTATAGTAGTATTAGCATTCATCCAACTATTTGGATGTCATATGGAAGCCACAGAAGTACAATCAACTCTTTGACTTTCCTTCTCACATGGGTCCAACCCATGCTTCCACTGTGCTCTCTTCATCTATAAACAATCATTGCTTAAGACTAAGGATCTCTTATGTTAAATTCAAAAGAATTCAATATAAGAGAATTTCAATATTTATACATGCTTCATTAAATTCATACAATATGAATATCATGAAGCTTAATGAATGACTTGAGTATAGATAGTAGAATGATGACACTCATCATATCTACATACATCTCAACTCTTAGAGACTTAGGTTCAGGTAGGTATTCAAACATTTTGAATACATCATCTCTTTCGAGCCACCATTCTGCATAATGTAGAGAACCATGTCATTCATGATTAAATGTCTAGAGCACATATGTATGCCAAAATATCTTCTTTTATTTTATAAGGATTATTCGACAATTACGATCACCATCGACATGTCACTTCCAAAGTACACTCGATGAAAGATCAAGACTATGGAGACATACGAACTCTAAGGTGATGTCTTATTGTCTTATTTAATTGTCATACCTCATTATGTTGAGGAATTTGGCACAATGCAACCACATACATTATGTGTTCAATTGCAAGTACAATATCTGGATCATGAGTCCAATCCATGGTATTTTACTGGTTATTATTGAGTATAATATTGAGTGGGTTTAATGAAGGATTATCTGTAATAAGAAATTTTCATAAATGTGTATATTTTATATATATACATATTTTACTTTGATTTAGGAATTTGTATATCAAAGTTGTCTTGCCTTGTTAACAATGAAAGTTCATTCCCTTAATTACTTTCAATGTAAGAGATATTCTTACCATTACATCTCTAGTAAGATCTGAGATCTCCATTCCTATCTTCATCACATCCCAATAATATGAGAACTTGCGACTCCGATAAAAAGAAGCGGGAACTCATTCCGTCTTGCAAGTCCAACTTGCATTTCCCAATTTGGTCTTTAACACCCGGGCCCACCACCCCTAAGATGATGTTGACCCGTTGCTAATTGAACCAACCGTCAACGTGATTAGAACTCGCTATGCGCAATCCAATATCGCCCCAATAATATGAGGACTCGATATTGGGGTCACTATGCATACGACCTTACTCTTTCGAGAAGCAAAGAGCCCGATCCATATGCGCTTGCATACAGGAGCTGTCACTTTGGACAGACGTCTCCTACATACAATCCCTGGTGACGGAACCCTTCTCCTTGACAGGAGACCATGGATGTCACTTATGTGATCTTCCATCTCATATTCAAATTTTATAATTAATTATCGTGAATCATATTCACATAATTAATTCTTCCAAGGGAATTACACATCTATTCATAATAGAGTGTTTATTGGATATAATTAATTTAATCACATTAAATTAATCATTAATCCAATCATCAATCAACAAACTTAATTATTACTTGAATAGTAGGTATAATCTTAAAGTACGTATTATTCGAATTTTAATAATTAGAAAAATACACATTGACTTTCCCCCAATGCTCTCCGACTAGGCACCATATCCACCTCAGGAAAGGATAATGCCAGGTAGATCATCATGTACTTTGAGATGCTCATTGGTTTTTGAACCCAAATTATACCATATAATATACATCAAAATAATTTTGATTATATTATAAGGAGATTTGCTAAACAAATCCCCAATCCTATTCAAGCAAGACCGTTTTTTATGTAAAAGTTGTCCTACAACTATTGTAGGATAAACTAAGGTTCATGAAAAAAAGGTTTGCTGATGATTTCATGACAACCAATGATCAAGATCAACTATCTTATCATCATGGTTTAGGCAAATGTCATTCAAAATAATTATCTCTTTAAATATTTCACAAATATTTATCACTAATTATTTCGGAAAATTAACAATTAATTTTCATCAACATATTTGAATGACTTATCACAAGGTTCATGATCAAAAGATGTCAATTTCCAGCAGTGACCCCCAATCACCAAAATTAACTTATCTTGATCAATTTAAATCCAAAAAATTGCAAAATCAGTTTACTAAGATTACAAACTTGATTTATTAAATAACTCAAGTGATAATTCATGCATTTCGACGCGGATCAAAACAATAATTAACTCATTAATCACGATTAGATACGCAGTTCCCGCAACAGTGAATACATGCATATTCAAAAGGCCATATCTTGAGCAAATGAAGTCCAAATTACATAAACTCAGATCCTATAGTTTCCTTATTTAATGAGGTACAAAATACAATTGCAAATTTCATTTTTAGACAATTTAAACAGTACTGAAAATTTCAATTAGACAGAGGTACTAAAATTGAAATGCGACAAAACTTTCGCCACTCTTTCAAACCCATGTTGTCCTAGGTCTATGGATCATATCCAAAACCTTATTCGACCTAAGGCTATGATACCACTTGAAGGATATTGAAAATCCTCAAGCACATCACGGAAGCATGTCGATTGCATCGTATGCGATCGGGGTAACTAGTTGCACTAGTCGCTAGATGCGGCGGAAATTAAAATTTTAAATCAAGTGATGAAACCACATGACTACGAGAACATTTCTCGGATCATTTCATCAAACCACAAAGTATAAGGAATACCTCTCGGAGCGTGGTTGTAATCGTGAGATCCTAAACAAGAGATCCTCTTGTCTTAAGTCTGATCCACGAAACACGCACTTGCGGGCGCGATGATGAGACACCTTCCTCCCGCAATCCTCGATGAAGATCCAAGCAATGAATCCCTTGATTTCATCAAACGAAATCCGCAGTATTCCTTTAGAGCAAGCAGCCCCAAAGAAGAAGGAGACCCTCGAGTTGTTGAAGGCGAAGGCGAGAGACTCTCCTTCTCAACACAAAGTGGACGGCCACCTCTTGGAGAAGAGAAAGAGAGAGGGCGAGAATGAGAGAGACTGAGTAGTAGGCTTCTACAACTCTAAATCATGTACCTTGAAAGGCTAGGTTAACCCTCCTTTTATATTAGTTTAAGATCCAATGGATCTCAATCCATGGGACACATAGATCCAACGACCAAGTTGATCTATGTATTAATCAATGACCATGATTGTTGTTGGCTAAAAACCAACAACATTAATTTATATTTAAATCTAGTATATGTTGCAACAATATCAACATAATTTAATTTAACATAAATTAGCTATTAAGAGATAACAATATAATAAAGAGGAGATAACAAATTACCTCCTAAAAATGAGGGGGAGTCACCTTTGACTATGTCATTGGTGATGCCACCTCATTTGGTGGTTATTTATCTGTCTTTTATTTTATATTATTATTTCTCAATGTATTTGTAATAATCATTATTAAAAATATCCACCAAATTAATTCCAAATTAATTTGTGAATATTTCAATCATGCCATTGATAAATATGTGAATCATATTTACAACCCAAACTAATTTGTAAATTACATTTCCAATTAATTAATTAATGTGAATCAAATCTACATTAATAATTAACAAATGCTATTTACAAAATTCTATCTCTTTGATATGTATATTATAAATCATATTTATAATGTACAAATATCATGGATAGTATTATCCACATTCTCTAATCCTTGATAATTAAATCCTATTTAATTATCTTGGATAATTATTCTCACAATATGAATCTCATTCATATCATGCTTGATAATTAAATCTTATTTAATCATCAAGTCCTTCTTTCTTGGATATGTAATTCATCAAATGAATTATTCTTGAACCCCTTCAAGAATAATATGCTTTCTCCGCAAATACTTGGAGATAAGGATAGGGCGATTGTATTGTTCCACGTATAGTGACTTGGATATTGAGATCTTATCACAAATCCAGATTTAAGAACCTCCCACAGATGCTTGAATAAATCAAGACCGCAAATCTTATCTTCTCATTGTATCTGAATCTCATTCAGACCAATGTCCAACATTTGGACCAAGATCAGATTGCTTCTCTACTGAGAGGAGTCACTAAAATCCAGACATGTTTCATCACTCCCTCGGAATAGAAGCGTCATGGTTATACAATCGTTTATGATCACATCACCCTCAGGTATTCCCAATACTTGTACATCCTGCATACTGGAAGACCTATGATCAACCCAAAGATCTAGATCAATTTTATACTGTCTTCTTCAGGGTTTTATCAGTAAGTTTCTCATTTGATCATTGGGATTTGGTATCGATTATATACTTTCCAAAAGCATATATCATACCTAGGTCTTGATCATATACTTTCCAAAAGTATATATCAAACCTACAAATTCAGTCAAGCTTCCAAAGCGAGAAAACTGTGCACGGAATTTGATTCTTCCCAATATCTCACGAGTCAGCTCATGTCTTCCGATTCAGTAGTAAACCTGTATGATCCCTTTGAGAGATCGTATTACTCATATGCCCTTATATGCACACCAACGCGCCGGTGTATAGACCTTGGTTAGGTCATCAACCTATCGATCTGCCAAATGTACATACTCAGACATATAGTAACACATCTGTCTCCGATCAAAGGATGTGTGCCTATATCGTGATAGCATACGATATAGGACTTTGGTTATCTCGGTCTCGTTAAGTCAACTCTTTGACCTAACTAATCTGACACCTCCGAATCTCTATTCCTATGTAGAGGACCTGCATCAAGAGGTCGGTCAGATATCAGCCTATGTGAGAAAGGATTGCCATCTCCTACTTAGGCTGGAGATCACATCTTAACAATCATTTGACGGTGCTTGATGAGTCCTCAATCTAACTCTTTATATATTCATCCAAGCACATGCCTCTATGATTCAATAATTGAATCAACAGCTATGTGATTATTAAGATAGCCATGGCACATAACCCTAATTGTACTAAGGGACCTACTATGCAAATTAATTATTCATCATTTCAGATCAGGGAATGATATTTGCAATAACATTTATTGCATAATGGCTCGCAGTGGGCTTGCATGTCCAACATCAGGTTAGTTAGGTCAAAGAATTGACATAACGAGATCGAGATAACCAAAGTCCTATATCGTATACTATCGCGATAAAGGAACGCATCCTCTGACCAGAGACAGATATGTTACTATATGTTTGAGCGTGTGCATTTGGTAGACCAATAAGTTGATGGCCTAACCAAGGTCTATATACCAACGAGCTGGTGTGCATGTAAGGGCTTATGAGTAATACGATCTCTCAAAGGGATCACACAGGTTCACTTTTGAACTGAAAGACATAAGCTCACTTATGAGGTATTGGGACCGATCAAATTCCATGCATGGTCGTCGTGCTTTGGAAGCATGACAAGAATTTTAAGGTATGATATATGCTTTGGGAAAGCATATGATCAATACCGATTCCCAATGACCAAGAATGAGAAACTTTATAATCAAACCCAGAAGCAGATAGTTAAAATTGATCTATATCTTCGGAAGATCATAGGTCTTATACTATGCATGATGTACATGTATTAGGAATGCCTTAGGGTGATGCGATCTTAAACGATTGTATAACCATGAAGCTTCCATTTCGAGGGAATGATGAAACATGTTTGGATTTTAGTGAATCCTCTCAGTTGAGAAGTAATCTAATCTTGGTCCAAATATCGGACATTGATCTGAATAAGGTTCAGATGCAATGAGAAGATTAGATTTACGGCCTTGATTAAATCAAGCATCTGTGAGAGATCTGTGGGATCTAGATTTGAGATGTGATCGCAATATCCAAGTCACTATACGTGGTACAATACAATCGCCCTATCCTTATCTCCAAGCATCTGCGTAGAAAGTGCATTATTCTTGAAAGAGTTCAAGAATAATCCCAAAGTTGAGTTATGTCTAAGCAACGAGAAATGGATAATTAAATATGATTTAATATCATGAATAATGTAAATTTGATTCACATTATCTGATTGCATGAGAATAATTATCCAATATTATTAGATGAGATTTAATTATTGTGGGTATGGATAATGTGGATAGTACTATCTAATTATCCAGGTATATTATAAATGAGATTTATAATATATCAGAGAGAGACTTTTGTAATTTATATTTGTTGATTAATTATTAATGTGGACTGGATTCACATTAAAAAGGATTAATTGAAAATATAATTACATTTTTATTTTGGGTTGTGAATGAGATTCACATAATTTCGATTGCATGATCGATATTTTCCATAAGATAATTTGGAATTATTTTTTAGTTAAAATATTATCGACAAGAGATGCTGATATATATCATGAGATAATGAGATCTCATGATAATTTGAAGAGATTGACCAAGTCCACCAAAGAAGAGTGGACAACTGCAACTCTCCATGAGGAGAAGAGTAGACGTCCCCTCCTTTTATGTGATCGGTTTATTCTCTTCATTATTTTTTCTTTTATCAAAGATGTTTAATTTGAAATTAATTTTGTTGATTTATCGATGAAATTAATTTAAATTAATTCATTATTTATTGTGTTTTTACAACAATATCTTAGTCATTGAAAGAAACACAAGTCAATCTAATCTGTTGATTGTATGTTGTCCATTGATTGAGATCCATGGACTCCCAAACACTATATAAGAAGAGACGATCCTTGCTCTTCATAGATACATGAAATCACACGATCTCTCTCTCCTTTTATTCTCACGCATATTCTCTCTCTCATCAAGAGTCACCTTCTACTCTCATAGAGAGAAGATCATCTTCGTCATCGCCTTGCCCTTGTGCTCTGCTTTGACGACGATTACTCTTCATCTTCTTTGGTGTGTGGCACTCATGAAGAAGGCTTTCAATCTTGTGTGATGAGATTAGGAGATCCATTTCTTGGGACATCAACTTGGATTGCGAGAAGCACACGACTCATCCTCGCACTCGCATGTGTCTTCTCCGAAGGATGAGACTTGAGACAGGAGGTCTCTTTTTTTAGAGGCTAGATCACAACCACGCTCCAAGAGGTATTCCTATATTCTTTTTGTGGTTAGATTAAATGATCTGAGAAATGTTCTTGGCTCATGTGGTTTCATCCCTTTGAAATTTTAAAAATTCCGCTGTATAGAATAACTAGTACGACTAGTCATTCTTCATCATATATGGTACGATCCTCACACTTCTGTGATGCTCGTGAGGATTATTACATATCCTACAAGTAGTATCAGAGCCTTTTGGATATGATCCATGAACTTACGAAGATTTGGGCTCGTTGGGGTTCGTGAAAATTTTTGTCACATTTCAATTTTCGCAGCCCTTTTTTGTGATACTTTTTCGGCCCTGTTAAAATGTTTAAACATGTATTTATCAATGGATAATGTTTCCCATTAAACAATTAAAATGTGAAATTTGAGTTTGCGTAATTTAGAATTTGTTTTCTCAAGATATGATTGTTTTAATGACCATATGTCCACTGTTTCGGGAATGGCAGTTAGTGACGTAATTAAGATATTAATTACTGTTTTAAAACACCTATAAATGTGTAATAATAATGATTTTTGTTTTAAATCAAATTATCAAACTCTGAAAATTGATTTTGCTTAATTTGGATTTAAAATGAAAGAGATATGCTAATTTTAATTGGTGATGGTCACTGCTGAAAATTACATACTCAACCATGAACCTTGTGATTGTCATTTAAGAATCTTGTGAAATTAATGGTTAATTTTCTGCAATAATTATGGATAATATTTGTGAAATATTAGAATAATAATTGTTCCATTAAATGACATTTCCTCAACCAATGAATGATTAGATTAGATCTAGATCACCAATTGGTTATTTGGTACACTTTTATCAAACTTGTTACTTAAATAGGTTTTGGGAATTTGTCTAGCAAATTTCCTTATAATCAAAATGGTTTTGATTATTACTATATGGTATAATTTAGGTTTAAAAACTGATGATCATATCAAGTACAAAGTTATTGACTCGGCATTATTTTTTTTCCGGAGCGGATATGGTGTCTAGTCGAGGAGCATTGGGGTAGCAGGTTGCACCGTGTGTGGTCTGTCCCACTCCCGTCAGTACTGGCCATGACAGCAATTAGGGAATGAGTGATGTTGGAGAGATCATGATATATTTTATAATTATTAAAATTCGAATAATACCTACTTTGAGATAATACCACTACTTCAAGTAACAATCAATTTTGATGATTGAATTAGATTGATAATTGATTTAATGAGATTAAATTAGTTATATCCAATTGAAACACTTATTATGAATAGATGTATGTTTCCCTTGGAAGAATTAATTACATGAATGTGATTCATAATAATTAATTATTGAATTTGAATAAGTAGTAGAGGATCACATAAGTGACATCCATGATCTCCCGTCAAGGTGAAGACTTCCATCGCAAGGGATTGTATGTAGGAGACGCATGTCTGAAAGTGATATCTCTTGTATGCTAATTCATCTGGATCAGGCTCTTTGTTTCTTGAAAGAGTAAGGTCGTATGCGTAGTGACCCCAATATCGAGTCCTCATATTATTGGGGCGATATTAGATTGCGCGTAGAGAGTACTAATCACGTTGACGGTTGGTTTAGTTAATGACGGGTCAACATCATCTTAGGGGTGGTGGGCCCGGGCATTAAAGACCGAATTGGGAAATACAAGTTGGACTTCGCAAGGCGGAATGTGTTCCTGCTTCTCTTTATCAAAGTTGCAAGTTCTCATATTATTGAGATGTGACAAAGATAAAGAGGAGATCCCAGTTCTTGCTAGAGATATAGCGGTAAGTATATTTCTTGCTTTGAAAGTACATAAGGGAATGAACTTTCAAAGTTGAAAAGGCAAGACAAATTTGATATAAAATGCGTTAACCAAATGTTTTAAAAATGAATATATAATTATTTATATGTTCTAATATAGTGCATTATTAATTTCAGTAAATGAAGTCCATGAACCCTCTGAGGAGGCTCTTGGAGGTCAATTAGTTGACCGGACCAAATTATTCGGATTGGATCCGAAATTTGGATCTTGTCCTTTCCGCTGAGCGTATTTCGTATGTGCTGATCAAGGACAAGCTTGCAATCCCAAATACTTCAGAAGAGATTTCGTTTAATGAAAAATATGATGAAGATCATAATTTGGCAAGATGTTATATTCTCGGCTCATTATCCAATGTGCTTCAGAAGCAACATGTAGAGATGAACCATTGCCAAGAGATCATGCTGAATCTGAAAGAAATATTCGATGATGTGAACCGCACACAACGTTATAATGTAATGAAAGATCTTATTCGCTGTAAGATGCAGGAGGGGGCCTCTATCAGAGAGCATGTACTCAAAATGTTTGGGTACCTCTTTGAATTGGAAACCCTGGGAGCCTTCATGGATTCTGACATGCAGGATGATTTCATTCTGTCGTCGCTCCCTAATTCTTTCAACAACTTTGTTGTCACATTCCACATGAGCAAAGTTTATTTACTAATGCTGGGCTGGAAGGATGGCCCCTATACCAGTGTAATGGTTGCACATGTTAAAGGAAAGCGCGGTCGGAAGCAAAGTTCTTGGAAGGGCCCGGCCCATAAGAGAAAGAAGAAGAGTCAAGGTGTTATCTTACCTTCCAATGCATCCATGTTAATAGCGTCGAAGAAAACTGACGTTTGTCACCACTGCAAGAAGCCGGGGCACTGGAGGCGTAATTACCCGGAATACCTGAAGTCGGTTGACAAAGGTAAAGCCCCAACAGGTATGAAATGTACTTTCATCATTGAAACTAGTTTTCTCATTGGATGAGAAGGAAGTTGGGTTGTTGATTCTGGTGCTTCTGTTCATGTATGCAATTTTTTTGCATCTATTTCAGGAAACCAGGAATCTGGACGAAGGGGAGATAGTCATCCAGATGGGATCTGATGCAAGTGTTGCAGCAGTCACCATCGGAAATTGCCGACTATCATTATCGAGTGGGAGTGTCCTTTTACTTAAAAAGTGTCTTTATGTTCCTGAAGTCAGAAGTAAATTGATATCTGTATCTAAACTTGTTAAAAGGAGATATTCATTCCTTTTCTGTAATAAATTAGTCATAAATCGTTATGATAAATATATTGCATATGGTATTTTTACTTCTGGTGGACGTTATGAATTGTGCATTGATGAGCGTGTCATGAATGTTACTACCACTAATAATAAAAATACTAAAAGATCAAGGGAGGATGGGAATCACTCGAGTATGATTTGACATCAAAGGCTTGGTCATTTATCTTTTAGGATCAATAGATTGATAAAGTATGGACCTTTAGATTTTCTATAGGTTCAATCTTTTCCTACCTGGAAATGTTGTATTCGAGGTAAAATGACTAGGACACCCTTCCCTAACAAGGTGACATGATGTGAAGGTATTCTTGACCAAATACATACTGATGTAAGTGGTTCCTTCAGTACCGCAACTCAAAATGGATATTGATATTATTTGACGTTTATTGATGATCATTCGCGATACGGGTTTATCTTCCTACTACGTCATAAATCTGAAATCTTTGAAAAGTTCAAAGAGTTCAAGGCTTTGGTTGAGATCCAAACCGACATGAAGATTAAATGAATTTGATCTGACCGAGGTGGCGAGTACCTCTCAGATGAATTCAGGGAATACCTTAAGTATAAATGGAATTGTCTCCAATTTCACTCCTCCTGGAACCCCCCAATTTAATGGTGTTGCTAAAAGACGCAACAAGACTATAATGGATATCTGGTCCGTTCAATGATCAGCAAATCTCATTTACCTCTTAGTTTATGGGGATATGTAATAGAGACTGCAATGTATATCCTGAATAAAATTCCCAGCAAATCTGTACATAAGACTCCTCACGAGCTCTGGTATGGAACCAAACCTAGTGTGAAACACTTGAGGGTTTGGGGTTGCTTGGTCCATGCAAAGAACGTGGACGCAAGCAAGCTAGAATATTGCACTCGTGAGTGTTACTTCATTGGATATGTTAAAGAGGGTATCAGATATCATCTTTATGATCTGAGACTTAAAAGGTCTTTATCTCTAGAGATGTGAAATTTCTAGAGGATGACTTCCTTAAAGGTCAAGACAAAAATGAAGTAGAGGAACTCATTGGATCCCCTAAGTATTCTGAGCTTCTCAAACCAGAAACTGAAGAGATAAATAACGATGAAACACAAATACCTCTTCGAAGGAGTTCAAGGGTGGTTTCACCACCTGAAAAGTATAGATTCCATGTGTCAGGTGAAACTGACAATGATCCTAATTCATTTGATGAAGCACTCGCAGATCGTGACATGGATAGATGGATGCTAGCAATGAAGTCAGAGATTGACTCCATGCATAAGAATGGTGTATGGACCCTAGAGGATCCACCAAAAGGGGTAAAATCCATTGGGTGTAAATGGATCTTCAAGAGAAAGAGGGGACATGATGGGAAAGTAGAGACTTTCAAAGCATGGCTCATGGACAAGGGATAAACACAGAGAGAAGGCATCGACTACGATGAGACATTCTCTCCCGTGGCTATGCTTAAGTCCATCAAGACACTGCTGGATATAGCTGCATCTCTTGACTACGACATCTGGCAGATAGATGTCAAGATGGCTTTCCTCAATGGATACCTCAAGGAGGATATCTATATGGAGCTGCCCCAGGGCTTCATAGTTGAGGATGGCAAAGTATGCAAGCTGAAGAGGTCCATATATGGGCTCAAACAAGCTTCTCGTAGCTGGAACATCATATTTGACGAAACCATAAAGAGTTATGATTTTGTGTAGAATCCCGATGAACCTTATGTGTACAAGAAGCTTAGTGGGAGCATCGTTGTGTTCATCGTGATTTACATAGATGACATCCTTATCATTGGGAATGATACAAGGATGATGACTAGTGTGAAAGTTTGGCTATCTCATATTTCCAAGATGAAAGATATTGGAGAAGCCTCTTACATCTTAGGCCTGAAGTTGTTCAGAAATCGAGAAAAGAGGATATTGGGATTGTCACAACATGGATACATTAAGAAGATTCTTGAACGTTTCCGTATGGATAGTTCTAAGAAAGGATTCCTCCCTTTAAGACATGGTATCCACCTGTCTAAAGAGATGGCTACTCAAAGTGTTGAGGAAAAGAAGGCAATGGTTGGATGCCCCTATGCATCGGTTGTAGGAAGCTTAATGTATGCCATGATGTGTACTAGGCTAGATATCTGGCATGCAGTGGGAGTGGTAAGTCGTTACCAATCCTGCTACGGAGAGTAACACTGGAATGCAGTAAAGAACATTTTCAAATATCTAAGATAAATGCAAGATTACATCTTGGTCTATGGGGATGGTGATCTCCAAGTCTTGGTATATACAGATTCGGACTTCTAGTCTGACATTGATGATCGAAATTCGACATCAGGGTTTGTATTCCTATTGAACGGTGGTGCTGTGAGATGGATAAGCAAGAAACATGACACAATAACAGATTCAACAAAAGAATCCGAATATATTGCCGCATTAGATGCTGCAAAGGAGGCAGGGTGGTTGCGCAAGTTCATCTTGGAACTTGGTGTAGTTTCTCCTAATACTCCCATCCCGTTACTTTGCGATAACACGGGAGCCATTGCCCATGCGAAGGAACCCAGATGACATCAAAAGAGCAAGAACATGGAAAGGAAATACCACATCATTCCTGAGATTCAAAAGAGTGGTGATATTGTCATCGCCAAGGTAGCCTCTGTTGACAATGTTGCTGATCCTCTTACCAAACCTTTGACGCAAAAGGTTTTCGACCAGCATGTAATGAGTACGGATTTAAGGATTGTTCCTGAATGGTTCTGAGGGCTAGTGGGAGATTGTTAGCCATGTGAGCCCGAGGTGAACCATTCTTACAATAAATGTTATTGTAATATATGATTTATTAATAAACGTTATTGATTGTTTCACTCCCTTTTCTGAGTTAAATGAATGAATGCACTATAAGGTCCCTCTGTACAATTAGGTTTATGTACCATGGCCATCTTAATAATCATACAGTTGTTTATTCAATAAAGAATCATAGAGGCTGGTGTTTGGATGAATATCTAATGCGTTAGGTTGAGGACTCATCAAGCACTGTTAAATGATTGTTAAGAGATGATCTCCAGCCTGAGTAGGAGATGACAATCCTTTCTCACATAGACTGATATCTGACTGACTTCTTGATGCAGGTCCTCTGCATAGGAATAGAGATTTAGAGGTATCAGATTAGTTAGGTCAAAGAGTTGACTTAATGAGATCGCGATAACTAAAGTCATATATCGTATACTATCGTGATGCATGCACTCATCCTTTGACTTGAGATAGATATGTTACTATATGTCTGAGTGTGTACATTTGGCAGACCAATAGGTTGATGGTCTAACCAAGGTCTATATACCGACGAGTTGGTGTGCATGTAAGGGCATATGAGTAATACGATCTCTCAAAGGGATCATACAGGTTCACTTGTGAAGCGGAAGACATGAGCTCACTCATGAGGTATTGGGACCAATCAAATTCCACGCATGGTCGTCGTGTTTTGGAAGCATGACAAGAATTTTAAGGTATGATATATGCTTTCGGAAAGCATATGATCGATACCGATTCCTAATGATCAAGAATGAGAAACTTTATGATCAAACCCTGAAGAAGACAGTGCAAAATTAATCTATATCTTCGGTTGATCATAGGTCTTCCAGTATGCAGGATGTACAGGTATTAGGAATACCTGAGGGTGATGTGATCTTAAACGATTATATAACCATGACGCTTCCATTATGAGGGAGTGATGAAACATGTCTAGATTTTAGTTACTCCTCTCAGTTGATAAGTAATCTAATCTTGATCACATTGATCTGAATGAGATTCAGATGCAATGAGAAAATTAGATTTACGACCTTGATTAAATGAAGCATCTGTGAGAGGTCTATGGGATCTGGATTCGAGATGTGATCTCAATATACAAGTCACTATACGTGGTACAATACAGTCACAATATCCTTATATCTAAGCATCTGCGGAGAAAGCGCATTATTCATGAAAGAGTTCAAGAATAATTCCAAAGTTAAGTTATATCTAAGCAACGAGAAATGGATAATTAAATGTGATTTAATTATCATAAATAATGTGAATTTGATTCACGTCATATGATTGCATGAGAATAATTATCTAATATAATTAAATGAGATTTAGTTATTGTGGATATGGATAATATGGATAGTACTATCCAATTATCCAGTATATTGTAAATGAGATTTATAATATATCAGAGAGAGACTTTTGTAATTTATATTTGTTGATTAATTATTAATGTAGATTGGATTCACATTAAAAGGATTTATTGAAAACATAATTACATTTTTGTTTTGGATTGTTAATGAGATTCACATAATTTTAATGGCATGATTGATATTTTTCATAAGATGATTTGGAATTATTTTTTGATGAAAATATTATCGACAAGAGATGATGATATATATTGGGAGATAATGAGATCTCAAGACAATTTGAAGAGATTGACCTAGTCCACCAAATAAGAGTGGACGGCTACAACTCTCCATGAGGAGAAGAGTAGCCCTCCCCTTCTTTTAAGGGTTTGGTTTATTCTCTTCATTTTTTTCTCTTATCAAAGATAATTTAATTTGAAATTAATTTTGTTGTTTTTGAAGGATATGGGATTATCCTTAAGCGCATCACGGAAGTGTGATCGTCGTATCGGATACGACGAAGAACGACTAGTCGCACTAGTTGTTCGGTGCAGCGGAATTTAAAAAATTTTATTCGATGAAACCACATGATCCGAGAACCATTCTCAGATCGTTTCATCTATAACCACAACAAGTATAATGCAATACCTCTTGAAGCGTGGTTGATCGAGTCTCTAAGAGAAGAGACCTCCTGTCTCAAGTCCGATCGTCGGCGAGACCGCTTGCGGGCGCGGGGATGAACCGCGTTGTCCTCGCAATCCAAGAAGATGATCCAAGCATGGTTGCTCCTGATCTCGTCGCACGAGATCAAACGTCTCCTTCGTGAGAGGAACTCTCCAAGAAGACGGAGAACCGAAGAATGTCGAAGCGGCGACGCGGTGGCGAAGGCGACGACGGTTCTCTCCTCTAGGGTATGGTGGACGGCCACCAACAAGAGAGGGAGAGAGGGCTGGCGTGTATGAAGAAATGAGGGAGAGAGAGCTCCAATATTGCAAGTCATTAGAGAGCATAGTATGCCTCTCTATTTATAGGGTTTTGGGATCCATGGATCTCAATCCATGGGACACATAAAATCAATGGGTGAGATTGATTTGTGTCAATCCAATGGCCAAGATTGTTGTTGTCAAAAGCAACAAATTTAGGTTAAAATATATTTGAAAAAATCAAATATAATTTAGTCCTAAATCAACCCAACAAATAAGGAGAGAATGTGCATGGAGATTTCATCTCCATGCACCTTCCATGTTGGACGGCCACCCATTCCATATAGGAGTGGTGTGCCGCCCACTATGGGAGTCCAAGGAGGCAATCTCATGGATTCCCATGAGATTGCATATCTCCTTGATTTTTCTCTCTTATTTATTTGCAAAAAATTTATTGGGTTTTATTCTCCAAAAAATAATTCACAATTATCTTTGAGAATATTGCATTCTTGCCATGGAAAAAATTGTGAATCATATTCACAACCCAAAACAACATATAATTCATATTGTTAATTAATTACACAATGTGTATCCAATACACATAATAATTAATCAACACATATAAATTATAACTAGCTCTCTCTAATACATTATAAATCACATTTATAATATATTATGAATAATTGGATATTTCTATCCACATTATTCTTATCCACATTAATTAAATCACATTTAATTAAATTGGATAATTTCTTCACACATCAAGATGATTAAATCACATTTAATCATTATTTCTTCATTGCTTAGATCTCATGGAATTATTCCTGAACCCTTCAAGAATAATACAATCTCTCCGCAGATACTTGGAGATAAGGACAGGGCGATTGTATTGTTCCACGTATAGTGACATGGATATTGAGATCGTATCTCAAATCCAGATCGCGGGCCTCCCATAGATGCTTGATTAAATCAAGACCGTAAATCTAATCTTCTCATTGTATCTGAATCATATTCAGATCAATATCCAACACTTGGACCAAGATCAGATCACTTCTCTACTGAGAGGAGTCACTAAAATCCAGACCCGTTTCATCACTCCCTAGGAATGGAAGCGTCATGGTTATACAATCGTTTATGATCAAATCACCCTCAGGTATTCCCAATACATGTACATCCTGCATACTGGAAGAATCAGACTAAACCCGAAGTACTGGATCAACTTTATACTGTCTACTTCATGGTTTTATCAGTAAGTTTCTCATTCGATCATTGGGAGTTGGTATCGATCATACACTTTCCAAAAGTGTATATCATACCTAGGTCTTGATCATATACTAAAAGTATATATCAAACCTACAAATTCATTCAAGCTTCCAAAGCGAGATGACCATGCGCATGGAATTTGATTCTTCCCAATATCTCATGAGTGAGCTCATGTCTTCCGGTTCAGTAATTGAACCTGTATGATCCCTTTGAGAGATCATATTACTCATATGCCTTTATATGCACACCAGCGCGCCGGTGTATAGACCTTGATTAGGTCATCAACCTATTGGTCTGCCAAATGTACATACATGGACATATAGCAACACATCTGTCTCCGGTCAGAGGATGCGTGCCTATATCATGACAGCATATGATATAGGACTTTGGTTATCTCGATCTCGTTAAGTCAACTCTTTGATCTAACTAATCTGACACCTCCGAATCTCTATTCCTATGCAGAGGACCTGCATCAAGAGGTCAGTCAGATATCAGCCTTTAGAGATAGGATTGCCATCTCCTACTCTGGCTGGAGATCATCTCTTAATAATCATTTGACGGTGCTTGATGAGTCCTCAATCTAACTCTTTAGATATTCATCCAAGCACCAGCCTCTATGATTCAATAGTTGAATCAACAGCTGTATGATCATCAAGATGGCCATGGTACATAACCCTAATTGTACTAAGGGACCTATTATACAAATTATTCATTCTTCATTTCAGATCAAGGAATGATATTTGCAATAACATTTATTGCATAATGGCTCGCCGTGGGCTCGCATTTCCAACAATCTCCCACTAGCCCAAAGAGCCATTAATGAGCTAATCATTTAAACCCGCACTCATGTGACCATCATAGACTATTTGGAAAATAGCTAGGTAAGCTGATCAGTCACTCTGTTCCCGCGAGACTACGCCAAGTCCTTTTACAGTACTTGCATATCCCCAGTAACAGTGCTCGCATCCAATGCGAATGTTGCATCTTATGCAACCAATACTCAATCTAGTTAGTTACAGTGTCTTTGACACTACAGCTTAATTATCATAACCAGTATTTCCATAATCCTTATCAGAATATCCTTATTCCTGGAGATCACTATCTCTTAAGGTATCCACAGTTAAGACCTTTTAGATCTCTATCTATAAAGTCTTAAGTTTTTGAAGATAAGACTCTGAGATCACTATCTCAAAAATCTTGTCATCTATGAAGATTTTGTTGTTACTGCAACCAAGTGTTTTATTTCCATAGTAGGATTAGTAACAGTTTACTACTCCCACTGCATGGCAGCCATCTGGCTTTTGTACACATCTAGCATACACCCGGCTTCTCAAAACTGATGCCCAAAGGCAAGTAGTTCTAGCATTCACTTCCTCAACTCTTTGAGGTGCTATCCCTTTAGATAGGTCAGTACCATATCTTAAGGGATGGAAGCCATTACTGGAATTTTCCATAAAATGGAATATGTCCAAGATGTACTATAAATGTGACAGTCCCATTATCCTCTTCTCTTTGCTTCTGAACTACTTCAAAACTAAGATCTGAGAGGCATCTTTGAAATCATATTTCAAGTTATGGAACAACCAGATTATAAAACACTAATTATTATCCTTATATCATTTTTAAATGATTAGGATATCATCTACATTTAGCACGATGAACACAAAAGCACTCCCACTAAGCTTCATATGGTTCATCAAGATTCTATCTGAAATCATAACATTTATAATTTCATCAAATCTTATGATCCAACTTCAAGAAGCTTATTTGAGTCCATAGATGGATTCCTTAGCTTGCACACCTTGCTTTCCTCAACCATGAAGCGATGGGGCTACTTCATATGAATATCCTCAAAGAGGTATTCATAGAGGAATGCAATATTGACTTACATCTTGAAGATGCAATAGTAAAGTTGTGTAGCTAAGGTTAGCAATATTCTGACGGTTTTAAGCATGGTCACCGAAGAGCAAGTCTCATTGCAAGCAATGTCTTCTCTTCCAGTGTGTAGCTTATGGCTAGGAACCGTGCTTTGAAGATCTCTACCTTCTCATCAGGTTCCCTGTCTCTTGAAGATCCATTTACACCTTTACATGTCTTACCCATATAGGTGGATCCTCGAGGGTCCATATACGACACTTGTATATGAAGTCTACATTAGACTTTTATTGCTATCCATCTATCCATGCTATGATCTTCAGAAGCTTCAACACATGAAGTTCGATCATTGTCAGATTTCTCTAACACATGGAATCCATCCTCAAACTCATTTGAAGAGGTATTAATGTTTCATCTTTAATTGTCCTTTTAGTTTCCAATTTCAGGAGTCTCATCATAAATGAGTTCCTACACTTCATTTTCATCTTGATTCTCAAGAGTCTCAACCTCTAAGAATCACATTCTCGGAGATGAGATATTTTAAGAATCTCAAGGTCATAAAGTAGGTATCCAATACCATCCTTTATTTTCCTAATGAAGCAGCACTCTCAAGTGCTTAATTCCAGCTTACTTGCAAGGAATTTTATTAAGGATATATAATGTAGTCTCTACTACACATATATACCTGGAAACTAAGGGATAATTATGCTAAAAATTCATCATTGATAAGATCATGTCACACATGATCCAATTGTATCTCCCTATAACTCTTATTGAGTTAAGGTGTGTTAGGAGGATTGAGATAGAAATGATATTCATATCTCCATAAGGTATTCTTTGAATTCATCTAACAGGTACATGCTACCTAGATTAGATCAAATTCATTTTATCTTCCTTCAAACTTTGGTTTTAAACCAAAAATAATGAAATCTTTGAACATTTCAAAGGTTTCTTAGGTGAAGAGAAGAAATCTCATATCATACATAATCATCAACAGATATCACATATCCATAATGTTTACTATGATACAGATGATCTGCATACATCAATATGTATGAGATCCTGAATACCTTGACATCTTACACCATTCCCAAAGAAGGGTGTATTGGACATTTTACTTTGAATACAATATTCATAAGTATGTAAGTTTTGAAATTTTAGACATTCTAAAGTTTCATCTCTTACCATTCTATTGATCAAATCAATAGACAAATGTCCAAGGCTTGATGCTAGATCATTGTCAAATGATCTTCATCCTCCTATTGATCTTAAGGTTTAATTTCAGTATTCAGAAATGTTAATGAACCATTCATTAATTTTTCTAATTTATGTGGAGTCCACTAGATTTTAGATTACTATCTGAAATATCTTCATCATAACTCTTTATGATAGTTCTATCTCAGAATTCATGTTTATTTCCAACATTTAGAAACAAACAATGAGTGTATTCTTATATCTAGGTCATAGAGACATTCTCTACGACTAAGGGCTCTCCCACTGAAATTAACAAGTCTATTAATCCAACGGAGATTGTTGCAACAATTGCATCAATATTCATGTGGACAACTATAAACTTTTAAGACCAAATTTTCCAGTCTTCTAAAACATATGCAACCCATTGCAAATGTCATCAGAAGATTGAGATACAATTATTTGACTTTATCTTATTCAATAAGTAAGTCAATATCAATGATTTATGTAGATTATTCTGATGCTCCATCCGAGTCCTTTTCTAAGGATTCTAGACAGACTTGATAGTCATACTATCAACACATCAACTTATTACAGTATTGGCATTCATCCAACTCTTTGGATGTCATATGGAAGTCACAGAAGTCCAGTCAACTCTTTGACTTTCCTTCTTTCTTGGGTCCAACCCATGCTTCCATTGCGCTCCCTTTATCTATAAGCAACCATTGCTTAAGACTAAGGATCTCTTACAATAAATTCAAAAGAATTCAAAATAAGAGTATTTCAACATTTATTTATGCTTCATTAGATTCACACAATATGAATACTATGAATCTTCATGAATGACTAGAGTATAGACAGTAGAATAATGACACTCATCATCTACATCCATCTAAACTCATAAAACATAGGTTCAGGTAGGTACTCAAACAATTTGAATACATCATCTCTTTATAGAGCTACCATTCTACATGATGCAGAGAACCATGTCACTCATGATTAAATGTCAAGAGCACATATGTATACCAAAAAATCTTCATTGATTTTATAAGGATTATATGACAATCATGATCATCATCAACATGTCACTTCCAAAGTACATTTGATGATACCAAGACTATAGAGACACACAAACCCTAGGGTTGTAGTCCTATCATCTATTTAATTTTCATTCCTCACTATTATGAGGAAACTTGCACATTGCAACCACATACATTATGTGTTCAATTGCAAGTACAATATCTGGATCATTGAGTCCAATCCAAGATATTTCACTGGTTATTATTGAGTATATCATTGAGTGGGTTTTAATGAAGGATTATCTGAAATAAGAAATTTGCATAAATATATAACTATATATATTTTACTTTGATTTAGGATTTTTATATCAAAGTTGTCTTTCCTTGTTAACATTGAAAGTGCATTCCCTTAATCACTTTCAATGTAAGAGATATACTTACCATTATATCTCAACAAGATCTGGGATCTCCTTCCTTATCTTTGTTACATCCCAATAATATGAGAATCTGCAACTCGGATAAAAAGAAGCGGGAACACATTCCGCTTTGCAAGTCAACTTGCATTTCCCAATTCGATCTTTAACACCCGAGCCCACCACCCCTAAGGCGATGTTGACCCGTCGTTAATTGAACCAACCGTCAACAGGAATAGTACTCGCTATACGCAATCCAATATCGCCCCAATAATATGAGGATCCGATATTGGGGTCACTACGTATACGGCCTTACTCTTTCGAGAAGCAAAGAGCCCGATCCAGATGCGCTTGCATACAGGAGCTGTCACTTCGGACAGGCGTCTCCCACATACAATCCCTGGCGACGGAACCCTTCGCCTTGACGGGAGACCATGGATGTCACTTATGTGATCCTCCATATCATATTCAAATTTTAATTAATTATCGTGAATCACATTCACATAATTAATTCTTCCAAGGGAATTATTAGCTCTAATCATGTTAGAGTATTTCAATTGGACATAATCAATTTAATCATATTAAATTAATTATCAATCCAATTCAATCAATCAAACTTGATTATTTTACTTGAATACATATATGGTAATATCTCAAAATACGTATTAATTCGAATTTTAATAATTAGAAAAATATATCTTAATCCCTCGGACATTATCCCGGCCCTACCCGCTGTCATGGCCAGTACCGACGAGAGTGGGACGGACCACATACGTTGCAACCCGCAACCCCAATGCTCTCCGACTAGGCACCATATCCGCCTCGGGAAAGGATAATGCCAAATTGATTAATTTGTACTTGAGATGATCATCGGTTCTTCGGCCGAAATTGTACCATATAGTAATAATCAAAACATTTTTGATTATAAGGAAATTTGCTAGACAAATTCCCAAATCCTATTCAAGCATCAAGTTTGAAAGATTGTGCTTTCCAATTATGATTTAGATCACATCTTAATCAATTATTGTTTAAGGCAATGTCATTTAAGGGAATAATTATCATCAAATATTTACAAATATTTATGCACAATTATTCTAGGAAATTAAACAATTTAATTTCACTAAATGATTAAATGACAATCACCAATCAAACATTAAGTTTGATGAATGTGTTTCCAATTAAGATTTAGATCAAATCTAATCAATTAATTGGTTGAGGCCAAGTCAATTATGTAAATAATCATCTTCAAATATTTCACAAATATTTTTCATGATTATTTCACGAAATTAACAATTAATTTCACTAATTGACAATCACTTGGTTCTAGATTAGGACTGTAATTTCAGCAGTGACCCCTTCTTACTAAAATTAGCATATCTCAATCATATTAAATCCAAATCAGACAAAATCAATTTTCATAGATTGCTAGTTTGATTTAGGACAGAACCCAAGTGATGTTACACGCATTTCGAGGCAAGTCTAAACAGTAATTATCATTTTAATCACGTTCAGATCTACAGTTCCCGCAACAGTGCATACAAGTTCATTAAAACAACCATATCTAGAGCATACGAAATCCGATTTACGTAAACTCAGATCCTATGGTTTTCTTATTTAATGGGGAACAAAATCCAAGTATTAAATTCGTGTTTAAACAATTTAAACAGTGCCGAATTTATTTACTAAACAGATCTGCGAAATCAAATGCGATGAAAACTTTTGCGACCTAAACGAACCCAAGTCGTCCTCGGTTTTTCGAATCATATTCGAAACCGTCAACCTAAGGCTCTGATACCACTTGAAGGATATGGGATTATCCTTAAGCGCATCACGGAAGCGTGATCGTCGTATCGGATACGACGAAGAACGACTAGTCGCACTAGTTGTTCGGTGCAGCGGAATTTAAAAAATTTTATTCGATGAAACCACATGATCCGAGAACCATTCTCAGATCGTTTCATCTATAACCACAACAAGTATAATGCAATACCTCTTGAAGCGTGGTTGATCGAGTCTCTAAGAGAAGAGACCTCCTGTCTCAAGTCCGATCGTCGGCGAGACCGCTTGCGAGCGCGGGGATGAACCGCGTTGTCCTTGCAATCCAAGAAGATGATCCAAGCATGGTTGCTCCTGATCTCGTCGCACGAGATCAAACGTCTCCTTCGTGAGAGGAACTCTCCAAGAAGACGGAGAACCGAAGAATGTCGAAGTGGCGACGCGGTGGCGAAGGCGACGACGGTTCTCTCCTCTAGGGTATGGTGGACGGCCACCAACAAGAGAGGGAGAGAGGGCTGGCGTGTATGAAGAAATGAGGGAGAGAGAGAGCTCCAATATTGCAAGTCATTAGAGAGCATAGTATGCCTCTCTATTTATAGGGTTTTGGGATCCATGGATCTCAATCCATGGGACACATAAAATCAATGGGTGAGATTGATTTGTGTCAATCCAATGGCCAAGATTGTTGTTGTCAAAAGCAACAAATTTAGGTTAAAATATATTTGAAAAAATCAAATATAATTTAGTCCTAAATCAACCCAACAAATAAGGAGAGAATGTGCATGGAGATTTCATCTCCATGCACCTTCCATGTTGGACGGCCACCCATTCCATATAGGAGTGGTGTGCCGCCCACTATGGGAGTCCAAGGAGGCAATCTCATGGATTCCCATGAGATTGCATATCTCCTTGATTTTTCTCTCTTATTTATTTGCAACAAATTTATTGGGTTTTATTCTCCAAAAAATAATTCACAATTATCTTTGAGAATATTGCATTCTTGCCATGGAAAAAATTGTGAATCATATTCACAACCCAAAACAACATATAATTCATATTGTTAATTAATTACACAATGTGTGTATCCAATACACATAATAATTAATCAACACATATAAGTTATAACTAGCTCTCTCTAATACATTATAAATCATATTTATAATATATTATGAATAATTGGATATTTCTATCCACATTATTCTTATCCACATTAATTAAATCACATTTAATTAAATTGGATAATTTCTTCACACATCAAGATGATTAAATCACATTTAATCATTATTTCTTCATTGCTTAGATCTCATGGAATTATTCCTGAACCCTTCAAGAATAATGCAATCTCTCCGCAGATACTTGGAGATAAGGACAGGGCGATTGTATTGTTCCACGTATAGTGACATGGATATTGAGATCGTATCTCAAATCCAGATCGTGGGCCTCCCATAGATGCTTGATTAAATCAAGACCGTAAATCTAATCTTCTCATTGTATCTGAATCATATTCAGATCAATATCCAACACTTGGACCAAGATCAGATCACTTCTCTACTGAGAGGAGTCACTAAAATCCAGACCCGTTTCATCACTCCCTAGGAATGGAAGCGTCATGGTTATACAATCGTTTATGATCAAATCACCCTCAGGTATTCCCAATACCTATACATCCTGCATACTGGAAGAATCAGACTAAACCCGAAGTATTGGATCAACTTTATACTGTCTACTTCATGGTTTTATCAGTAAGTTTCTCATTCGATCATTGGGAGTTGGTATCGATCATACACTTTCCAAAAGTGTATATCATACCTAGGTCTTGATCATATACTAAAAGTATATATCAAACCTACAAATTCAGTCAAGCTTCCAAAGCGTGACGACCATGCGCATTTAATTTGATTCTTCCCAATATCTCATGAGTGAGCTCATGTCTTCCGGTTCAGTAACTGAACCTGTATGATCCCTTTGAGAGATCGTATTACTCATATGCCCTTATATGCACACCAGCGCGCCGGTGTATAGACCTTGATTAGGTCATCAACCTATTGGTCTGCCAAATGTACATACCTGGACATATAGCAACACATCTGTCTCCGATCAGAGGATGCGTGCCTATATCATGACAGCATTTGATATAGGACTTTGGTTATCTCGATCTCGTTTAGTCAACTCTTTGACCTAACTAATCTGACACCTCCGAATCTCTATTCCTATGCAGAGGACCTGCATCAAGAGGTCAGTCAGATATCAGCCTTTAGAGATAGGATTGCCATCTCCTACTCAGGCTGGAGATCATCTCTTAATAATCATTTGACGGTGCTTGATGAGTCCTCAATCTATCTCTTTAGATATTCATCCAAGCACCAGCCTCTATGATTCAATAGTTGAACCAACAGCTGTATGATCATCAAGATGGGCATGGTACATAACCCTAATTGTACTAAGGGACCTATTATACAAATTATTCATTCTTCATTTCAGATCAGGGAATGATATTTGCAATAACATTTATTGCATAATGGCTCGCCGTGGGCTCGCATTTCCAACAGTTTTATCTATGAAAATTAATTTAAATTAAATCATTATTTTTTGTGTTTTTACAACAACATCTTAGCCCTTGAAAGAAACACAAATCAATCTAATCTGTAGATTGTTAAGAAGAGGTGATCCTTGCTCTTCATAGATAGATGAAATCATATGATCTCTCTCTCCTTTTATTCTAACACATACTATATCTCTCTCATCAAGAGTGGTCATCCACTCTCATAGAGAGAAGATCGTCTTCATCATCACCTTGCTCTTGTGCTCCGCTTCGACGACTATTGGCTCTCCGTCTTCTTTGGTGCGTGGGACTCATGAAGAAGGCGTTCGATCTCGTGTGACGAGATCAGGAGATCCATTGCTTGGGACATCGACTTGGATTGCGAGAAGCATGCAACTCATCCTCGTGCTCACAAGTGTCATCTCCGACGGATCAGACTTGAGACAGGAGGTCTCTTACTTTAGAGGCTAGATCGCAACTACGCTCCAAGAGGTATTCCTATATTCTTGTTGTGGTTAGATGAAACGATCTGAGAAATATTCTTGGATCATGTGGTTTCATCCCTTTGAAATTTTAAAAACTCTGCCGTATAGAACAACTAGTATAATTGGTTGTTCTTCATCGTATATAATACGATGCTCACGCTTTCGTGATGTGCTTGAGGATTATTCAATATCCTACAGATCCAAGTGGCGAAGGGGATGTGAGCACCAGCGAGTGGTCCATATGAGATCTGGAGGGAGATTGAATTGTGGGAATTAAAGGAGGGAGGGGATGGCTGAGATAAGAGTGTGTGGAGAAGATCGGGTGGTGATGGAATGGACGCGTGGAGAGCTGGGGAAGAGACGCGAGCGAATGGACTTGATGGTATCTGGACTTTAATCGGATGGCAGAAAAATGAAGCAGAGTGAACGACTGAAATCAAGAGAGATAGAGAGCCATCGAACAACAGAGGGAGCGGGCGTGTGGCGTGCAAGGGACTGGGCTGCGTGGCACAACCTAATGGCGCCATATGGCCGAATCAGATTATTGCGATAAAGAAATTTAAATAAGAGGGAGAAGATGGCCGAATTTGGAAAATACAAAACATGATAGTTCTAGATCTCGATGAGATCTACAATTTTCATGTTGACCAAAAATGGAGATGAAGTCAAAAAAAGGTGAAAAATACAAGGGTAAAAATACAGATAAGTACAATATACAATAGGGGCCTAAAACCCAAGTTTTGCATACGATCTCTGATTTTAATGAAATTGGTCTTGTTTTAAAGATATTTGAATATATATTATTCTAAAAGTGAGTAGACCTAAATCGGACATCGTATGGTAGATATATGTGTATTTTAAGGTTCATAGTTTCAAACTTGGATTTGGATTTTATTGGACGATTTTACAAGCTAGTATTTTTATGATATTTTTTCTCTATTAGTGTTAGTAATATATACACTATGGAGTTGATTTTATTGGATTTGGAGTTTGTATAAAATATATACAAATAGGTTATTTATGTAATATACATGTGAATATTTACAAGTGAATTTTGGTCCTTATTGTATGCAAATATAAATGCTAAAATGCATATATTATTTACACATGCATGAATGCTAATTATGCAATATAAGTGGAGATATGCATCTAATTACTCAAGAACAAAGATCTATTTTTAATTTTTAGAGTGATGAATCAAAGACTCGTCAGTTATAAACACATGGAGGGCCTTTGATCGGGCAGATCGGAGGTTGATCAAAAATTTACTAAACTAGATATAATTAAAACAAAACAATGCTGAAATAAAAATACAAATATAAAGGAAACTACTGCATGATTACCTACAGTGAAAGTGGAAAAGTTTTGACCTCAATCCAGCTATGGTAAGGATGGAGAAATTGATCTCACTGGCGAAGCCCCAACGGCGATTGGATCTCGCTCTTCAGCTCCTTACTCATGCTCTTGATGAAGGGTCGCCCTCATTGTCACCTAAGGCGAGCTCCTCAGATAGATCACGAGGAGAAAAGTGGCTCAAAAATGGATCAAGCTGAGAATTTTGATCTGGAGCTTTATTTATAGAGCTGGGTGACATGCGGATTTCAAAATGGGATGTTGCGTGCAAACTAATGACAAGGGATGAATTTTATTTGGGCTAAAGACTTGGTTAATATGGGTGACCAAGAGGTGAAGAAATCAAGCAAGAAGTAAGGTGAGTATGGTTGGGAAAAATCAAAGAAGAAGGAGGTCTAACATGTTATTCGGGTAAAAGGTAGCAGGGGTCCAGTTGACTCGGTTCAACCAACCCAAGTGGACCAATCAGAGTTGAATCCAAATAAGGACAACATCTACATGATAAAATTAATTTAAATAAATGAAATTAAATAGAAAATAAATTGAAAATAGCTTTAAATGAAAAGGTTTCAAAATAATAAATATTTATAAATAAATAAATAAATTATTTTTTCGATTTTTAACTAATTAAACAAATGAAATAAATAAGGTGAAATAAATAAAAACCTTTATTCATAGGAATAAAATCCATATATATACAACATATACATTTTTAGTTAATTATTTTATTTTATTTATTTACAAAATAATTTAAGGATGTTAATTTTTTTATTTTATTTTTGTGAATTTATTTAATTGGTTAAATAAATGGTTATGTACAATATAGGTACATGATACATATATTATAAATACACTTATTTATTTGTGTTTCTTTTCAATTTTGTTCTTTTTATTTGTATTTTATATAAATATAATATATAAAAGTAATAAAAGTATGATATGTTTGAAATAATAAGAAATAAAAAAACGAATAAAAATAATAGGTACAATAGAAATACTATATACAACAAATTTCAAAAATCCAACTTTTACGTCTTAACTCCGAATTTTTTAACTATTTTCATTTTTAACCTTATTTAATTTTTAACACAATGATAGTGAGTTTGGTTTATTTTGAGACTATATGGAGTAGTTATTGATATGACAATATTAGCTTATAATTTCTAGAGTGTTGTTTCTCTTATTCTTGACATGATTTCTTTTTGTAATTATTTTTATTATTTACAACTTGTTTTTATATACAAATTCAAAGAATAAAATATTTTTATTTGAGTTTGTTTTGGTGATAAAAATAGTAGAAGATATATACAATATGCACAATGATGAATATGTACAAGTGAGCTTTGTTTTCTGAATTTTTAATGGCCATGTATCTCCCTACTTTATTCTTTGTCGATTAGGTCAAGTTTTGACCTACTCTCTAGGTTAGGATCAACTTGTAATATTTTATATATGCAATCTTATTTTTGCTTTCTTTATTTATTTTGAAATAAAATAATGATAAATATACATTATTTATATATGATATGAGATTATCAAAGAGTTATAATTAATGATATTTATCAATGTTTGTAAGGTAATTTAAGCTAAAATGAATGAATAAAGATGATGAAATGGAGATTCATCAAATCCTTAGATCCATCCAGTCATCTAGTCACCTAATATAAAATTTCTCTTCCACTTCCAATGAGCCTTAGTCCATCTTCAGCCCTAGTAATCCCTTAAATCACTTCATGGAGTGGAGCCCTAGTGATAGGAGGTGTTCCCCCATAGATCCAAGGCGAGGAGAAGGAGGAGGAGACTCATTCCCATCATAAGGTTTCTTCTCTGTGAAGGTCTTGCTCCTCAATTTTTCAGGTTAGGCGAGCTATTTTTTTCATTTTATTCATAGCTTAACTCGTAAGATATTCTTGCAGTGTATTCCATGTAATTTCATTTAGTTTTCATTAAAAATAAAAAAATAGTTCATCGAAGCTCTAGGCTCCAGCCATTGTTCCATCGTGAAACATCCACTATTCTGACTTCTAGATCACCCCATTAGTTTCCCCATCACATTCTCCAACTTCCCGAACAATCACATCCCCTCGTTCTTGCACGAAACAAGGAATCATGTCTTCTTCCTCCACCCTTCACCGGAGACCTCTGCTACCATCATTTCCCCCTTTGTTTGAGTACCAAACATGTCAAGGAACATTACCTTAAGCCCTAAAGAGTTTGGTGTATGTCCTAGCCTAGGAGAACCTTGTTTGGGGGCAATTTGAGCCAAAACTTGAGCTCTAGGTAGGTCGAGCTTCATTGAGCTCCAAGTCCCTTCTCAATTAGACCTGGACCTTTGATTACCTCCAATACTTGTGGAAGCTCTACATGAAATGTTTGGGACCTTCATCTTCACAAATCACTACAGCAATGAGGAGAATTGACCGATCGAAGGAGACTCGTGTCGATGTTCTTCGCAGTTCATATAGGTAGTACCTCCGCCTTCTGATTAATGCATCTACCAATTTCTAATCTATACCGCGTGATCAAGACATAACAGTGAGTGATCTGGAGTAATCACATGGTTAAGTGATGCACCGTAACCGTCCATCCACATATGTGGAGGGTATTTTATGCACTCACCCTTCTAGTTTTTTGTATTTTTATTTAGTTCTATAATTATGAAGTAACGTGTAATATTTTTAGGTTAAATTTCACTTTGGACTCTCAACTTTCTATATTTGCAAGGAGGTCTCTTGTTAGGTCACCTCACGTGGCTCTCTATGTGAGATGTCTGGACATTTTTCATGTATGCCCTTATATTTACAGGAGCTATTCTGAAATGCATGAAATATTTCCATAAATTGCGTATTGGCCTTTATGTTGTTAATTATTTTATTTGTGTATTTTATTGTAATCTGTTGCTTTTTTATCTAAAAATTATAGGAAAAGTACATTAAGTGCATGAAACCATATTCCATCATATATATTTTTTATTTGGCATTTAAAGGTAATTTTCTTTTTATAAAATACGAAAATGTTCATTTTCCTTATTTAACATTTCAAAACCCATATGAATTCGAATATTTCTCCAAAAATTCCAAAAATTAAATTATGTATATATCAGTATCTCTTACCACATATTTACAAATCATATAAAAGTATAAAACAGAAACCCAAAAAACTTTAAAACCGTTAAAAATTTATAACAATTAGCAAAAAAATCAACAAAAATTCCAAAATAGTTTCTTCTATTTCCGAATTTTCTTTATTATATGTAATATGTACTAAAAATAGTCTAGGATTGATTTTGCACTAATATCTATTTTTAAAGGCCTAAACCATCTTTGAATTTATCATTTGCATAGTTTTGACTTTTGTTTACTTTAAAAATCCATAAAAATGAAAACAAACTATAAAAATTATCGAAAATAGAAAAAAACTTAAAATATTTTATTTCCATTATTTTGACTTTATTTTACTTATTAAAAAATTCAAAAAATACCTTTTGTATATATATCATTTTATAGTATATAATATATATCTATATTATTAATTATCTTATTTTAAAAATAAAAAACTAAAAATTACGAAACTAAAAACATAAAAAAGATAAAACATTAAAAATCATAAAAATTTGAATATAATTAAAACCCACAGAAATAAACAAAAGCAAAAAATCATAGAAAAGAAAAATCATTATTAATTAGAAATAATAAATAGTAATTTTATCTCTACCTGTGTTCGCTTCCTTGAGTTCAATACTCTTACTACTTACACCTATACATTTGTAGATGAGTTATAATAAATTTTAACTCATACATTGTGATTTATTCTTATGTATTGTGGGTTGATTGTTGTTGTATTCAGCATCTAGTCGCCACAATTATTACTTAGCATGTTAGGCACTAGACCAAGTTAACGAACCAAAATTCGCCTAATGTACATACTTAAAGATATAGTAACACATCTGTCTCCGGTTAGAAGATGTGTGCATATACGTGACAACATACGATATAGGTCTTAGTTATCTCGATCTCGTTAAGTCAACTCTTTAACATAACTCATCTAACACCTCTGAATCTTTATCCTATACGGAGGACATGCATATAGAGGTCAGTCGGATATTAGTCTTTGGAGTAAGAATTGCAATCTCCTTCTCAGGCTTGAGATCTTCTTGATAATCACTTGACAGGGTGGTTGAGTTCTCGATTTAACTCTTTCGATATTCAACCCTATACTTGCCTCTATGATCCAACCTTTCGATAAATAGATGCATGATATCAAGATGGCCATGCCACACAACCCTAATTGTACTAAGGGGCCTATTATGTATTTATGTTATTCTTTATAAGATTATGGAATGATCTGCAATAACTTTATTGTATAATGGCTCATCATGTGCTCACATATCCAACAACACCTTCAAGCATAGTCTTTCGGAATCCCTTTTAGGCTTTGAGTTAGCTTCTAGCTTTTCTATACTTTTCATCATTGAGCTTACGAGCTTCTACCTGAAAAGTTATGCAAGCTACAAAATAAATATGCAACTGAGTTAGTAACAATATATGTTTATATAGTTTTGCAACTTGTCGGATTGATGAAAATATAACTCTTCAAGTTCCATAGAAACATATTAAGATTCAACAAAAAGACTTAAGATAACTTGTATTTTCTTTTGCAAAACTATTTTGTAAAGTTACACACACATGCTTGCATTTATGATATTAAACTTGCCAGGTTTTGACTTGAAATCCTATTTGACATATCAATCTCAAACTAATAAATTACTCTGTATACCTTGATTGATCACCTTAGGCCACTATCTAGAAATCAATCAATCATTCCAAGATATCAGGTTGACCTAATGCTTTGAAACTAGATGATTACATCTTTTTAGTTAATCAATAATATGAGCTAGTGTTTTGATTTTTATTTATCACCTTAGATGGGTTGATCAATCATTTCAAGATATTATTTTAACCTTATCGATTAACATCATGTTACTACTATTGCTTGATAGATCACCTAAACCTATTTTCTATCAACTAGTCGATTACCCTCAAGATCTATTCTATTTTTTGAATGTTGATATCTTGATTGATAATGATCACTTGAATGGTTGATTATTAACCTTTTATCGATTTATCAATTTGGTATTTTGATTGATTACCCTAGTTTGTTTTGATCGATCTAAATGATTTTTATAGAAAGTTTTAAACATCGATTTAATTCCTAACTTACTTTACAACATCTCTATTTTAAACCAACACAACTATTATATCTTATATATTTATTCTTCCCCTTGTGTAAAACATACAACAATAACATCAAAGTCTTTTCTCGCATTAAGTAGGGTCTGCTAAAATGGTGAAGTCTTCTCACACTTTAAGTAGGATCGACCACATGGATTCTTGCTCAAATCTATGTTAAAAGATCCTTTATATAAAACATACAAGAGAGACAAATATATACATCTTCATACTTCAAGATCCATCTTAGCCATGATTTCCTTATTGTCCACTACACCATACTTTTTACTACTTTAGTAAAGTTATCTCAAGCGATCGATGCATGTGGTATACTCGTATTCTACATTTTGATCATTACATGTTTGAACATTCTCATTCTTTAACTCTTTCTATGACTATTTAGATTTACTTTCATAATGTACTGCATAATAGATAGACTATGTAGGCTATTTAAAAAATACTTTCTTCCAAATTATTTTTACACTCTCTACTCCTGCATAGCGATATTTGGTGTACGATCCAAGGCGTATGAGCAATCTTTGAACTTTACTAGAGCATTGTTGTAAGCGATTTAGTTATTCATGAATAAATAACATGTTAAGTGGATTAGTTGATCGGAATCTTAAGTTAGGAAGACTTGTCATACTTTTTACGTAGATGGGTTACCTTAGTTGCATAATTATGCTTCTTATGATTGTTGTCTAAGATTGATTATATGTGATTGGAAAGAAAAAAATGAATATCATCTAAGCCATTATCAGCAATAACTACCATTCAACCTCCTTTCATAGTATAGGTATTCTCAATCCTATATGTATTTTTAAGAGTAAAAACACCAATACCATGCCTTTAAGAGACAGTTCGTGAATGTGAATCGCCAAAAAGTTAAAAGCCATCAAATAACTATTGGAGGATTCATAGATGTGAGAAATCAAGAAAAGATTAATCTGCTTGCATTTTAAATCAAAACAAAAACAAAATTTTCTCAAGAAAAGATTAATCTGCTTGCATTTTAAATCAAAACAAAAACAAAATACTCTAAGCACTAATGGAGCAATAACTTAATGAAAGAACAATGAATGATAGTCCAATGTATACAGAGGGATTTGAGTACTTTGTATGGGAATTCAAATTAGAAAAATAATGTAGACAAACATCCTCGCATGAGAATTCAACGTAATATCTGAGCATCCTCATTCAAGAGCCATGGCACGTCATATATCATCCTTTTAAAGCCTTCGTAACTTAATGCACGACATACAAAAGTGCAATTGTGGCGATCCGCATATGTTTGATCATAGATGAGTAGAAGAGTAAAAAGAGGAAGGCTCAACAAAGCAACCAAAGGTTAAAGGAACTACTATTGCTGATGAAAAAGAAAGGAAAACCATCGCAAAAGAGAGGTCTAAGAAAGATACTAATGTAGCCTACCACATAGACATGAGAGCTGAATGGAATTGAAAGTGTCTATTACATGGTTGGATTTGATAGAGGTGAAACCCACACCCACCATCCAACACGGGGTGTGCATGGATCTGATACCCGATCCGTTCAACCATGATCCGTCCCGATCCGTTATTACCGGGTTGACGGGTCGATCCGACCCACTCCAATGGGTAACCGTACTAACGGATACCCAATGAGTCTCGATTACCCGTGGGTACCCGCGGATCAATAAAACACATCAATCAGTGATATGCTTGAGATGTGGAAGAGTCTAACTTAGGAATTTTTAAGCCCAAATCAACGCTCATAAATCCGTGATAAATGTATTAGGCACTGGCATTGCTTATATATTCACACATCTTTTGGTTGAAAAGATCACGACGGACATAAAATTTAAAAAGAGAGGAAACTGACTTCGATATATGCTTTTGCTTTTTCAAAGCAAATATAATACGTTTATCTTTGAATTTTGAATGTTCGATAATTGATAAATAAAAACTTGTTGATGTGTTGATGGACCGAATTAAAGTCCAATCTAATTGGAATATCACATGACCCAAATTATCGATTTCAATCACAATAGATTAGCTCGACCCAAACGAGATTTCGGCCGAATTTTGACCAAAATTTTGGCCATTTCTATGAACATTTCTTTTATCGACCACACACCGCATTAACCTATCAACCATTTCAGTCGAATTTCAACACTTGTCGAAGTCAAAATTCAGTCGAATTTTGACGAAATTTGAGATCATAAACCTTACGAAATTGACGTTTATTTAAATTATGTTGGAGATTTTTTTGTTAATTCATCTCATTGGTGACATACATCTAGAATTTTTAAATGGACGTATGTTTCATCATATGGTATTCAATATAGTTTTTTTAGTTTCCTTATTAATTATTTTTTTTGTATAAAAAATAAATTTGTTATTTCGATTAAAAATACAAATAACTAGAAACCTCTTCTCTTGAAGTCATCCAACAATCTCAATCTCGATTCATACATTTTTGTTATCTCGATTACAAGTAACGATCTCAATCACAAGCAATTTCAAAGCTCGGTAGGATGGAACATTGGACCGAGCCACCCCGAACCCAACCTTGACCCGACCCGTAAAAACCTGGAACCGACTCGAACCCGATGTCTATTTAGGCTGGACTCGTGCCCACATTTATTTCAAATAAGGCATTCGAGCCGGAGCCATCTTGAACCCGCAGAAACCTCGAGTTGTACCGACCCCATCCGTGTCCCCATACCTCAATATAATAATAGTAGTAGTATTTTTACAGATTGCAATCCGCATAAAATGATGTGTAGAAAAGCAAAGATAACAAAGAGGCCGAAGGAATGTGTGTCAATATTTTAAAAAGAATAAGTTTCGGATAGACGAGATTATCTTGCAGCAGATCAAAAAGAAATTTAATTCAAGCAAGTACTGTGATTTAATTCATGCAACTTGCAAATAAATAGTCTGCTTGGAGACGGCTCTAGCCTACCCCGAGCCTGGGTCCGAACCTACGGGTCTTGAGCTGACTCTTGAACTTCAAAATTATGCAGGCCTCATCCCGATCCACAGCTCGGAAAAAAATGATGGCTTTCTCAGGTTGGGTTGGGGCGAGCCAAATGCTCCACCCTAGAAGTAGGCGAAACGAGATTGCCAAACCCGTGGATAACGACCACGTTAGAGGAGGAATGAGATCCATCAATCTATGGACATTATCCGAGTTGGAGGGGCAATGAAATGGATCGACCCGTTGGTATCCATGGATCATAAGGTCGGAACTCCGTAAGTCATGGATCAAATAGGGTTGGGTACCCGATCCAAAATGGTTTGTAGGATACCCACGGGTTTAGGGTCGACCCGTATGGATCGGAACGGATACCCGTCTAACCCATAAACCATGCACAGCCCTATCCAACACGGTGAAAAAAATATGGGGTAAAGCCCTAAAACAGGATTTTTCCTTGAACAACTCTTCAACGGGGATATACCCGTCATTTTGAAGGGAAAAACCCCCAAGCAAGCTTGTCCTAAAAGCATTAAAGCTTTTATTCCAATAATATCTTATCTTATATATATAGCGCTAGTTAGTAGATGATCCATAGATAAACTGTTGCATTACGAAATAAACTAATTTATTACTCTAAGACATCTCGACAACATACTATGATTAGGGGCAACTGCGTTTTCTCAATGCGAATGAGAGGGTGAGCAGGAATGATTCATGTAGCAATGGAAGATTAACACGGCCAAATATATATCACTTCGTTAGTTAGCCTGAAATCATGCATATGCATGTGTTGAAATAATTTTGTACTTGTTTCCATATACCAACAACTACCATAAAAACCTTCCAAAAAAGAAACCACAATAAAAAGTGCATCATCACTGAAAATAATGCGAAATGCCAAAAAAAATCGGGAGGTCAAATCAAAGGTAGCACTGTCAGTATTGGAGAGAGAAAGTAGGGGTGGGTAAATGGACAGCAACCGTAAACTGTAGATTGTCGAAACCCGTCCTCAACTCCATCGCAACGCAACAGTAAAACCCCATCCATTGTGTTCCAATGGCCATCTTTCTTCTTGTTCTTTTCCTCCCCTCTTTACTCCTCCCCGTTCCCCGTCGCCATCCTCCATCTCCACTGCTCTCACCTCTCCTGCCCCTTTTCGATTGACCACCTCCCCCTCCCCCTCTCATGGATCCCAAGCCTTCCTCCAAAGCTACCGGCACGGAGCCGCCAGTCCAATCGGAGCCCGCTCCTTCTAATCGAGATGCCCAACTTCCGATAACCACCTCAGAGAAGGAGGAGCCCTCGCAGAGGAAGCAGCTTGCACCCAAGAGGACCTCCAACAAGGACAGGCACACCAAAGTTGACGGCCGTGGCCGCAGGATCCGTATGCCGGCCCTCTGCGCCGCAAGGATCTTCCAGCTGACACGCGAGCTCGGCCACAAGTCCGACGGAGAGACCATCCAGTGGCTCCTCCAGCAGGCCGAGCCGGCAATCGTAGCCGCCACGGGGACGGGCACCATGCCTGCCTCGGCGTTGGCCACCACCGGGTCAATCACGCACCCGGCGGGCCCCGCATCTGTTGAGATCAGTGCGCGACCCAATTGGGCTGCCATGGTGGGGAGGACACAGGTGGGGGCAGGGATGTGGCCTGCTGTTGGCAGCTTCGGGACGGGGATTGTCGCGACGTCGAGCTCCGGGGACGGTGGGTATCTGGGGATGGGGAATTTGGGGGGGATGAGCTTTGCTTCCATGTTGGGTGCTGGACAGCATCACGTGCCTGGATTGGAGTTGGGTTTGTCACAGGATGTGCATATTGGTGTTCTTAGCCAGCAGGCTTTGAGCCATTATTATCATCATCAGCAGATGGGGCAGGGGAGAGCTGGTGATGGTGGTGAAGGAGGTGGTGATGATGGTGGTAATGGGCAGTTGCATCAGCAGCAAACTCCTGATGAGGATGATTCGCAGGGTTCCAGGCAGTAGCTCCTAAAATTAGAGGTCGGTTGGTGGGTTTCTTTTATCTCTTCGTGTGCAATTAAATGGATAAGTTGGAGATGAGGAAACCGGTGAAACAGAGATGTGCATATGGTATGGTTAATGCTTTTCTCCACTTTATACAAATTATTATTACTATTATTTTCTTTTAGTCGGTGGTAGATTTGATTTCACAAGGATAACCGAGGTTTATACAAATTTGGGATGATGATTTATGTTTGAGAAGGGATGTTTCTTGGGTGATTTAACAGGTTTTGGTTAAAACAATTTTAGTAGGGAAATCTTGATTAATAGAATCCACTCTTACTATGATTATGTCCGTGCATGTTTCGGAGGCAAGCTCCTATATCTGCCTTTCCTTTCTCTTGTGAAACTTATTGAGGATGATCTATCCTTTTCTTTGTCATTTATCTTTTGTATTAGAACACTTACGATCTTTGGAATTATGATTAGTAAATGTTCCATCGGTCTAAACCATTTTCTGTCGAACCATGCTTCAAGATTATGAACGGATCCTATTGTTTCTGGTATCATGCTATGTTGTAAGTCTGCAGAATATATGCAAATATTTATAAGAAACAACTCATAGAGAAGCTTTGTGTATTGAAATTTATTCGATAGTGTGCAAACTTAGACCTTAGATATCTTCACTATAAAAAGATTGCGAACTTAGGAAGGTTCAGCCCACCTCTAGTGTCTAGTAACCAAAATACATGATCCACAAGGCAACCCAAGATCGTCTTACTCTAGTAATGTGGTTCTTACATCAATGAAACATTTTTGAATTCTTGACATAAAGTATGATTATGAGATGTCAACTTATTTCAAGAGATGGAAATACTAATAATATTATAAAAAATATCAGGGAGAATAAATAACCTTGAACTTCTACCGATAAAGCAGACCTCAATATTTTATTTTTGATATCATTTGATGGACCTGTGTTGCTTTCTTTTAAAAATTTCAAATAGTCTTTTCTCATCTCATTCCTTAGGCTATATATATTATGGAGATGGCCGTTAAATAATTTTGGAGTTTACTAGCTTGGTGATCGATCTTCACGGGCGATATTGTCAAGCTGGCATTTTAGAGAATAAAATTCTATGCATCTGGTGTACCCCGTAACAAAGATGACTATCCCACACAAATAGAACCACAAATATTGTTAAGCACTCATGTTTAATCATTACCCATCTTCCATTAAATTGTGTTATATAACACTGTTTTAAGACCATATGAGATCTTCAACTGACTTACTTTTTGCAATTTCCTAATGTGCAGGTGGGTTTTCACACCACAGCAAATTGTGGGTCAGAGAGCTGCTTCTTGTTTGAATTGGAGATGTGTAGATAATATCACGAGTTCTTTTAAATTTTGATTATTAGATTTGGAGTTGTGATTGACTAACTGTGGGTAATAACTTTAGTGGTTTCGTATGTCCATAGATGTTGCTGTAAACTGTACTAAGATGAGTTCTTAGTTATTGTGATTTAAGCTGATGCACTTTTTAACCTCTTAATTTCTGTCAGAAAGAGTGGTCCATTCTTCACAAATCAGAAAATCTTTATTTTCAGATGAAAATAGTAAAATTACGTTCTCATGTTACATAGTCATGTAAATTTCATCAGTCTTTCAATTGAAACTCAGGTGTCATTATCTTGTGCTCCTGAACAGATACTACCTAGAATGCAGTGTTTGATATTAGTATTTAGCACAAAAACTAGTCATCACGTTTCAAATCCAATATTAAGCAGGATTATCCGATATTATTGTCGTCCATAGTGTACGGAGCTTCATCATCTTGTCTGTTGTGAATAATCATTACTAGTTATAGCTTTTCCTGATAAGATGCTGCTGTAGCTCTTTTTCTAACATTTCTTACCTTCTTATCTCCAAATATAATTGTTTTATATGATGGGCTGTAAAGCAAACATAATTTGTCAAATTTCAAAGTCAATATCCAGTTACATGAAGGGGCATTTCAGCCTTTTTGTCTTTATTTGCATATCTAAACAGCAGATAGAAGACTTATTTTATGTGATGATGTATTTCATCGTGGTACTCTCCTTTGCTGAGTTTATTCTTTGCATGATGAAATGCAACTAGCGTGAATCTGAAGGAATTTCTTTTAACAAAATATCAAATTTTGCATGCTAGCTAATTCAGAAAGAAAGCAAATTGGAACACCCAATGTCAACCCTTGTACAGTGGGAAGTTCATTTTTTCTCCTTTATCTGTACAAAATCAATTCTTTTTTGAACCATAACTATATTAGTAATTATATTGCCGAAAAATGCCGATGCGGAAAAAAACTAGTTGGGATCACGGAAACTTCATGCATGCTACTTACACCACAATAGTTTCAGCTTGAGATCGTAAAATCGATGTAGGATACCGGGTGCGAAGAAGCAAGGATTAGATGCTACAGTTACTTGAGTTCACATGGCAAAATGCAACATCGAGCTTTAGGTGTGTTTTTTCCTATTTGTTGTGGTGGGTTATTACAGGAGGGAATCATACATACATATGTATGTATATGTATATATTGCACCTTTGAGATTCCCAAATGCTTTTCAGAAGGAACTATATGGGTGATAGGTTGGGAATTCATGAAGACCTTCAGTAGATCTTGAGAAATAATGCTGGATTTTGAGCTATGAACCACACAATCATTTCATCAAGTCCTTGTCTGGGAGTTGGGTACCTTTGGAGGCTAGAGGACCTAGAGTGAATATCCACGCAAATTTCCTTGTCATCTTGATTTTTGAATGTTTTAATCGTATGTTAAGAAGTTATTGCAACTTATTTCACTTGGCTAATGATACTTCATGGACAAAGTTGTCCTCCTTTTTTTATGTGGAAGGCATGAAACGTTCCCTTAAGGTTGATGTTCTAAAGGCTTGCGTATAATATTTAGGGGGATTAACGTGGGTAGATATCATTGCAAAGGCATGCTTCTCCTTGCTACTTCAAATGTATTAAGAGCTACGTAAAGTGACATGACTATTTTATATATGCTGTATGCAGATGATTTTTTTTCTATTTTTAGTAAGAGATATTTACAACTGAAAAATATAATAAAATACTAGAAATAAAATACAACACAACAATGATTTTTTTAGATTTTCTTAGTAATTTTAAAAAGTAAATAAAAAATGAAGAAAGAGTGAATATTTGCATTATATAAAATATACTCCTAGACCTCAAAATCCATACTTTACAACGAGCTCCGATTTGAGTGAAACCACTTCCGTTGGATAGATAATTTTCTAACTTAAACTTTAAATGTAAGTTCGATGAATTTGGAGTTCACACGGAGCGAGAATTTGGCCGGGAAGTTGGACTTACAACTTTTCTCTTTGGGATCTAGGAGTATTTATTTGAGGTGAAAATTTATTTTATATTTTTGTATTTTATATACATTTTTATGAGAAAGTCAAAAGAATTAGTCAAAAAGGAGTTGAAATGAAATTAGTAAAAATACTTGAAGTTATAGGCTTTTTAAAGGTGAAGAAATCCTTTATTTTGGGGCTTTTTATTGTTAATTTATTTTGTACAATATAATATATAATAATTAGTGTATATTATCTACAAGAGTCATTTTGTTAATTTATTGATTTTATGGACATTTCTTAGTGATTTTACTCACGGATTTTGCCAAGATCAATTAGATCTTTGAATCTTTCCCATGCCTCGTGAATAGGCTCTTGGAGCATCTGGGAGAAATTAGCGATCAAGGATCGTATTTGGTTGAGTCGTCCGAGAGGATAATATTTGTTCAAAATTACGAACCTCAACTCTTTCCAAGTAGTGACAACCTTCCCCAAGTTATTTAACCAATATAAATCTTTTCCCATCAGACTGAATGGAAAGGAGGTAATCTCCACTACCTCTAATGGAACATTTGGGCAGTGTACTGTTCCACAAATATGATCAAACTGCGGGAGGTGTATATAAGGTTCTTCATTAATATTTCCATGTACTATTGGGAGAAAAGGTAAAATAGTGGGCTTAAGCTCAAAATGCCCTTGAACCGCAGGGATTTGTATCCAAGAATTTGTCTGTCCTTCCCCTGGGTTATAAGCATCTTTTAATGTAGGGTTAGCCCCGGGTTCTATGTGAGATTCTTCTCCCCCTTTCCCACCTCCAAGGTTTCTATTATCCACTCTCTCCTATCTTCTCTTCCTTGGCTCATCATGGGAATCATATCTCTCAGTGTGGTTAAAAAATAGCATGCTCTATTAACTGGGCTTGAATTGACTGAATGAAGGCTAACATGGTACTGTTGATATCGCTCTGCTCTGACATGGTTCCCTTTCCCGTTGGTAGCATTAAGTGTCCGTTGTCTGACTCTAAAAATGTGCATGACACTTGATTAGTGCTCATAATTGATGGAATCTTAGATATTAATTCGAGATTAAAGCCAATGTCAAGTTGTAGGTTGATGGATTTTGTGAAGGGTGAAGTGGAGAAAGAGGAATATTCGTGAAGTGAGTCTCCCCGAATAGAAGGTGAATGGATCGGAGTATAGAATGAGTTGGCAAAGTCCGAAGGAGAAATACTTCAGTCCTACATCTTTGAAATCAATAGGTAGGATGCAATAACACAAAGGTCAATGCAAGAGTGAAAGTGAATGATGATGCAAATTGGGCAGAAGGATCTTTATCATTAGCAATCAAGCACAATACAAACCCCCAGTTCACCAACTCAACGCAATGTGAAGATCGTGAAGTTTCGGTCGATTATCTTGTCAATTTTAGAGTTGGTGAGAATACAATCTATCAGTGCGGTTAAATGAGCTGTTAGGAACCCAATGCTCCAAGGAAACTGGCCTAATCTCAAAGTTAGATCTTTCCCAACCAGTATTAATTAGGGACCGTTTATCAGATACCCGATCAATTCAAGCTGCTAAGGACATTGTGGGTCGCTTTACCAGCTACCGGAGAGGTCCTCATTGGAGAATGACTAACCCCAAGACAGTAGTCTGAAAATAGTTCGTGCATGGTTCTATCCTTGTGTGTGGGTTGCTCTCTTGCTACATACAAACCATACAATGAGGAGGTTACTCTCCCCAAAACAATTATTTTTCCTTGTGTTTATTTTAAGGTTGAGTTTTCTTTAGTAGTCTCGTATTTTAGGCAGTTGTCACTTGGTTTAAATATTTTCAATGAATCGCCTACCGGATGCCCGATTTCCTTTATAACTTATGTGAGTGAAAACAAGGAAGGAGATTGGAAATGCCAATGCGTAATTAAAAACAATGATGCATGCATGGGTTAGAGAAGCGTACCTTGTTGCTAACATTCTACATGTAAAGTGATCCGAGCAACATTTAAATATAAAAAAGTAAACTAACCTATATGTTGCAAGTGAACCGTCCTAGATGATAGCATCTATTAACAGGCAAGGACCAATTAAATTTGACTTATCTCTACTCTTAGGTACAAAAATTCTTATTTAGGGTGTTTGGACCTAATTAATTACCTGGTTCTAGCAAATTAATTAAAGAAATCAATAGGTATCTTAGGAAATCCGCGTGAAACAAATAAAAATAAAGACGATGAAAGAAAATCCTGTGAGGTCCCCCAAGTGCACCGACACTTGGTGAAAAGAACCCGCAACAAATGAATGTCCTTTTTACAAGAGTTTAAATGCTAAATAAATAAAAACTATCTATGCTCAAAATGATGGTCTTTCTCAAAATCTTCTTCTCCTCCTCCTGTGCTCTCGTGCGGCTTTGAGATGAATCAAGCCGCCTCCTGCTGCTTGCTCCGTGGGACCTCGCAAGAAAAAGAAAAGAGAGAATATATAGGAAACACAATTATAAAAATATGAGCAAAAATAATGAAATAAATGCAGTGAATATGAACAATGGAATAATATGGAAAAAAATAAACAGATAATTACAACCAAGAATAGTAGGTCAAAAGAGAAACCTAACTACCATTGTCGTGCCTCACCGACAACAATGCCATTTTGTTGGCACGGGAAACTCGAGGATCGGTTAACAATGATATATGGAGTCGTCGTTATCCCCAAAATTCATGAATCAATCAAACAAATTTATTTATTTTTTATCTTCTCAAGCTGTAAAATTAACTACAAAGGATTAATGAAGCAAGAGAAATTTTTGCTACTTCTTTACCTGTATAGCGGACATGATCGAACTTGCGGGGGCTACAGGTTCCCAAGGGTTATTCAAATAATCAATGATAAATCAGTTAGAGAAAAAGTAGGAATCTCAAAGGCAAACTATCCTTGATTTTTGTTGATTTTTTTACCTTATTTTTTTCTATTTTTTCTATTTTTTATTTTCTGATTTTCAAATTTTTAGTGATTTTAATTTTGCATTTTTTTATTTTCAAATAAGGAATAATATGCTTGAGGGAAGAAAATACGCACACCACACTCTTTTTGTATTTTTCAATTATATAAAAATGCTCAAAAAAATCCAGAGATTTTTTTGGGTTTTAAAGGCTTTGAAATATTTTTTGGGAAATTTTTGTAAAATTTTGTGATGTTTTTATATCTAAAAACCAAACAGTGTCTAAAATGATAAACAATGCACAACCTGGAGTAATTTACAACTAAAAAATATTTTAATGCCAAAACCCTTGCAACTATTTTTATGTTAAACTATAGACAAATATTTACACATAAGAACTGAAATCACTATTTTTGATTTTTGTAGAATTTTATATGTTTTTTGAAAAAATTAAGTATATTGCAATTTTTTGGATTTTATAAATAATTAATGGGCAAAATTTGAATAGAATTCAAAAGACAATAAAATAAAACTAATCTATTTTTTTGGAATTTTTAGAGCAATATTCTAATTTTTATGAATTATTAAATTTAATGAAGACATAATGATAATGTTTTTGATTTTTATATAATAACAAATGATGATAAATTGCTATGAAAAATTATGCTAGAAAGATACACACATCAGGAGCATAGCATGATTTTTGCAAAATTTATTGAGCAACAAAAATATTTATTGTAATGAAAAGAAGTTTGCAAAATAGAGTCTGGAATGCAAGGACTGAAATGTAAATATTTAATGTTTTTGTTTAAAAAAATTAAGATGAACTAAATAGAGGGAAAAATGCAAATTACCCACGGGGCGTGCACTGCACATGTCTTGTTGGAAAGCAGAGATTGTGTTGTAATTTTCAAAAACTTTGAGGGACGTATGCACAATTGTTTTAGACTTTCAAAGGCGCTTTATGCAATTTGAAAACCTCCAGGGCCTGATTGATATTTTCCAAATTTTAATTAAAAACCCTAGGGTTTCATCTTTGTTCCTTCAAAAGGATATGGAGACCGCGCCCCCCTTCGCGTTTCTCTCAAGTAAGAGCGACGGTCAACGGGTCTTGTATTCTCCTGGCTTCCAACAGTGGCTTTGGCATGACGGCGATCAAGATGCAGCGGAGGGATGCAACGACAAGGCATGAAGGAGTGACGACAGGGCTCTCCTCCAGGCAGAGGATGGTAGATGCCACGACTTGGTGTTGGTGGTGCGCATGTGGCATCGACCAAGGGTTGGCGGTTGGATCAAGTGGACTACGACAGTGCTAGGCGATGGTCTACGTCGCACGCTGGCTGGTGCGAACGATGGTGGATGGGCGGCAACAAGCACCAGGGATCGATGATGCGTACGGCTCGCGCAGTGGGCGGAGGTCGGTGCGGAGCCTCGCATAGGGACGCACTTCGAGGTGATGTCGACGGTCGCTTTGGTGGCTGGATGGTAGCGGATGAAGAGCGGTGGCTGCAGCTGACGACAAAGTCAGGTGGCGATGCCACTTGCATTTGATAGAGTCGCACCTGGGGCACGATCGTTAATTTTCTTTTTTTTTTATTTTATTATTATTGTAAACTAGAAACAACAGAAATAAAAAATGTTTTTTTATTATTATTTTTTGGAAGACAGAATAGTAGAAAATTTCTTTCTTTTTATTTTTTTCTTTTACTTTTTAGATGATTGATAACGGGCGGACTTCCCCACGAGGGTCACCATAAAAAAAAAAAGTGTTGTCGCCGAGGCGACCACTCATGGAAGACCGCTGCCAATCAGCAATTAACCCACAATCCAAAGAATACAACAATCGAGCTCAAAACAAATGTGAATTAATCTTTATTTTACTCTACCATAAAATGTATAGTGACAAATATGTAGAGGTCGAACCACAGAGAGCAACACAAAATACCATAGCCTACGTGCCAATCTTAGTCATCCTTGTGTGGGTTTTTTTTTTATATATATTTTTTTATTATTTTTTTTATTATTATTAAAATATAATACTTAAGTATCATGTATACATATAGATATATATATATTTATATAATACAAATTCATTATATATATATACATAGAGGTTAAGCATAGAGCTTATAATGCATGTAATATATATATATATATGTGTATCTAAATATAATATAATATATATATACATTATTTTTTTTCTTTTTTTTTGTTATATCATATTAAGATTAAAGAGAATTCATATTACTAAGTATATATAATATATATATATATGTATATATTTTCTTCTTTTTTTTTTGGATATATATAGATATAGATGTATATACCTAGAAGGGGTGTTATAATATTCACAAAAATACAAAAAAAATAGTCAAAAATTCAGGAAAAAAATCTTTTTGGAAGTTTCATGGTTTTTTACTGTTTTTATAATTTTTGGGTATTTTTGCAAGTACTTTTAGCATTTTAAAATAGCTAAATCAAAGCAAACAGTGGACTGGGTACTGGCCGTCACAAAAATAGAGATGAAAAATAGCTAACAGCCTCAAAAATGTTCCCCTTTAATTTTCTAACAACAATAATAAAATATAGCATAAGTAGGGCCTGAGTTTATATTTTTCTGATTTTTCTTTGATTTTTTTATATTTTTTTTTAAGTTTTGGGTATTTTCGAATTTTTAAGGTTTTCTTTTTGAGATTTTTAGGGATTTTTGGTCTGACACTAATATAGGACAAAATACACTACATATAATTTTTTTGGAATTTTTCAGGGCATTTTCATATTTTTTTGGGATTTTATGAGTTAGACAGGGACTTAAAGACAAGTTTTTGATTTTTAATAAATGCAAAAATGCAACAAAATGCAAAATTAAAAATATGGCGTTCAAGCATGACCAAACAGGAGCTTAAGTCTATTTTTGCAAGATTTTTCGATTAAATATGAAGCATGAAATAAATCGACAAAGCCTTCAAAAATTAAATGGCCTGGCAGGGGTATTTTTGCAAATAAAATAGTTGGCAGGGGCATACATGCAAAAATTACAATAAAAATACACTTTAACTTTTATTTTCAGGACCATTTCATAAATACAAGAACCCGGCAGGGTTTAGATGCAAAATGTCCCGCGCCTCACGTGGTTGCTGCACGTGAGGCGCGGAGGGACTAACATGTAAATATGGAAACATCAGGGGGGTCCACTGCAATTTTTACTACTTATTTACAACGTAACCATTTATTTTTGGGAGTAAACTCTAAATTCAAAAAGTAAGGGGCGAGATATGAAATTTACCCCTAAATAAGGCCTTGCATCCTGCGGCGCTGGAAGCGCCACTTATACACGTGGCGATCATCGGACGGCGGACTTCGTTTCGGCGATGAAGGGCTGGGATTAGAACATCCCAGCTGATCTGACGGTGGGTGTGCTTCTTCATCGAACGGTTGGCGTGCAATCTGGGCCAGCCCTCTCGATCCAACGGTGCAGAAGGCACCTGGAAGAACTGGGAAGGAACTCGCCCTCGGCGAGCTTCGATCGGGTAGCTCGGGCTCCTCCGGGCACCTCCCGCGCATCTGGAGCGTCCTGATCGTAGCTGGGAGGTTTCCGCATCGTCTGACGGTGGTCTCATGGCTCCTGGGGGCCTAAGTCGGTGGAGCGAGGTCGGAGAAGAAGGTGGCCCCCAGGAACCTCTTCCTGGTCAAAGCAAGCCCAGAAGGGCTCGATTCCTCGTGGTACCTGCACAGAAAGAACCGCGGGCGAGAGGGCTATCTCCTCAACCCGGGGTTATGAAGCTGCGGTGCAAGATGGAGGGTGGCGGAGGGGCTCCGGCGAACGGCGGAGTTGGAACCCGGATTCGCCAAGACCAAGGGTCTTGGGTTGATCTGATGGGTGTGAGGGATGGAGAAGGCGACGAGGAACGAGATGGGATGATCGGGGCGGTCGGATACAGTGAGGGTTATAATGAAGAAGTCGCCGGAGCGGAGCTCCGGCGAACTTCGATTTTTGATTTTTACGCTAATGTGATCAACTAACAACTAAACTAACTACTGAAATGAAATGCTAACATTAAAAACTACCTAAGAGTGCATTAAACGAACAGCTCTTATACCTGGGGGCCTCCAGGGAGCAGGGCGGACGCCGGAGCTCCGCCGCGTCAAAATTCTCCTCCCTCCGGCCGAGTCTCGATGCTGGGCTACTCCCCCTGTCACGAGGAACAATCCAGGCACAAGATCTAGGCGTTAGGTTGGAATGAAAGTGGCCAAATTCGAGGAAGGAAGCGGAGCTTTTTATTTATAAACATTGGCGAGTAGCCTTATTGACCGGCGATTATTTCATGATCTAGAAGGTATTTGGTTGATCTGTGATTTCGGCGGGCATCATGGAAGATTAGGGAACAAATCTTGTGAAGGAAGCGTTGTCGATTGATGGATGGTGTGCCCGGGAAAAAGGGAGGAAATCGGGGGAGTGGACTGTTCAGAGCTGCCAGGCGTGGGATGGGACAGTTGACCAGGGGGTCAACGTTGGCCGGCGTCTTATTGGGCCACGTAAGCCGCTACGAGACAAAATAGCAAGACTGAAGGAAGATTGATTTATTTGACATCCGAAATGATTTTATTAATTTTTGCTTATAAAATAAAAAATGTGTATTATTTCGTGTAGTATTTATTCCTGATTTTTATTGAATTTTTCGAGGTGTTTTATTGTAGTTTTATTTTAGTAATATGTATATGTATGTATTTACATGTATTTTTGGATATTTTATTTTTAGTTTATTTATTTTCTTTTATTATTTTCTTGGCTTATTTTATAAATTTATAACTTATTTTTGTGAGTATAAAGGTATTTTTGTTTGATTTTTATAAGTTTATTTGTATTTTTAAATAAATAGGTCTATGTATTTGTAAGTATATATATAGGTACTTTACCTATATATTATACACATTGTATTTATTTAATTAATTTTTTTGTGTTTTTATTAAGGATTTGTATTTTTAATAGGACACATATACTATATACTTTATTACAAAAATATAAGAGATTTGAATAATTAAATAATGTTTTTCCCCTTTTATTTGTGTATATACTCCATATAGGTATCTTGCCTATATATATTACATAGTTTTATTTTACTTTCCAAATTATTTTTGGTTTTATTCTAATGTCAATATGTATCTGAATTATATACATTATCTACAAAATTCTAAAAATATGAATTTGTAAAAATAATGAATATTGAATAAAATGAATATTTTAATCAGGTATTGTATACAAGGAGGGTCAAAAACCTAATCTTTCACAGATGGATTCCAAAAATTATGAAACTAATTTTATAAAATAGTTCATGGAATGCTATATACAATTAAAGGTGAGTTTGGGTGACTTGGAGTTTTTATTTGCAAGATATGGGTCTGTGAAGTTGAGATTTTTGCTTTTTATTTTGTGTATAAAATGTACAGTGAGTATTATTTTTACACAAACTCAATTTTGTATTTTTATTTACATTATTATCTGCAACTTTTATGTACAAAGTTTCTTGATTTGATGAATAAATAATTATGTACAAAATAGGTGTCAAAAATGCATAAATAAATGAATAAATAAATGAGGTATTTATTGTATAATTGGCCCTTATCTCCCCCTACTTTATTCCTTGTCGACCAATTCCATTCTGGCCTTGGTCTCGGGGTTAGGGTCATAAAATATTTGCAATATTTTATTCCTTTTTCTTTTCTTCTCTTTATTCTATAATTTTGGCATTAAAAACCTTATTTTATGTATAATTAATACAATAAATAATAGATGCTAATATGAACAAATTAATGCTATTTACATGCATTTGCTGGGGTTTTTAAGGCCAAAATGATAGAATAAAGGTGATGAAATGGAGATTCATCACCCCCCTATACTTGCCGTTGCTAGTCCCTAGCAAATAATTATGCAATAAGTACAAAAAGAATAAAGGAAAGAAAAAGGAAAATGAAAGGAAGATAGAGTGAATAGGGGTGCTTTCAGTACAATGCATGTCTTTACAAAATCTGAGATTGGAGCTCCTGTCAGACCTTAGGTGTGAATGTGTGTGGAACCTAGTCGGGAACCAACTTTAAAACACAACAGCCTTCGATAGTCACAGAACTTGGTTCAAATCACCTCAATAGCCTGGTCAGAACTAGCCTACACCATACACAAACCCTTATGACTATGAAGCTGACTTGCACAGTGTAAGTGATATGTAGCTCCCCACCTCTGAAGTGACAAAGAAACAACCTCCCCCAACTCGGTAACTCTAAGGCCTCGGTCTAGCAACTCTTTCCTCGAGAAGCGGGGTATTCCCTTCTAAGTTCAAGTGCAACCGGCTCAAGAAGAGGGGGAAGAAGTATAGACTTTTGGAAGCTCAGCCAGTGTAGCTAAGTCTCCCGCTGCAAGCTTCATGAGATGTAACATGGATACCATAAGCTTTTGCTTTATTGAACTATATACACTCCAGTGGGGTTATTAAATTTTCAATCCGACCCACCACTTTTTTGGAGTTCCTTTTTGCAAATTTTTTTTTCTTTTTTCTTTCTTTTTTCTTCCTTTTTTTTTTTTTCAATTGCATCTGTACAACATATCTACATGGTGCAGCATATATACAAGAAATTTCCTCTTGAGCCAGTAGACTATCCCTCTTTTGAAGCTTTATTGCAACCCTCAGCTTCTGTCTTTAGCCTTCATCACCACTAGACCAAGTTGAGGTGCACTTCCTTCACTATAAGAAGAAGAGAGGTTCCGCCTAGAAGTACTACCCTCATATGATACCCCAAGCCAAAGGAAACTGCCTCCTCACCACCTCATCCATGGAGAGCTATGTGAAAGGTGCCAGTGTCCAAGTTAGGTCACGGCCGACAAGAGCCATGCGTGTGTTTCGAAAAGTTCTAGTTAGTCCACTGAGGTGTCTTGAACCCAGCCCTGCTTTCTCAAAGAATTAAGTCTGACTGGACCTGAAGTACCTTAAACCTAGTTCCCATAAGGTTCCAGTGCAGTTAGGTGCAGTAAGATCCAACCGAGCTCCACTCTGAGACTTTATTAGACTGATTCAATCATTAAGCTCACTCAAAAAGAATATGAATGGTATGCTTTTGCTTATGCACAATGAATGATGCAGTTTTTCACAGAGGATTTAAAAAGAAGCAGAGAATGTTTTTACACCAAGAAATTTTGCACATAAAATAAGAGCTTGACACATACAAAAAGTAAATACCCTTATTTACACGGGCGTACTGCTTTATTTACAAAATATATGAATTTATACAGACTGTACATATGTTAATGGAATGGTTTATTCAGGTTGTTGAGAAAGAATTTTACGTGATTTATTTCTGATTTACAGGTATTTATAATAGTGATCTTAATTTTGAAAATAGTTTTGCAAACTATAGTACACGATAATTTTTGCAATCAGTTACACACATTTGAAAATATTTTTGCAAAGAATTTTCACACTATATGTACATTTTTCACAATAATTTGGACAAACATTTTTCACAACATTTGCACACAGGTTTTTCAAATCCTTTCTTTCACACAAAGAAAAATTTTTGCGATCAAAACAATTTTCACACAGTTTGAAATCATTTCGCATCAAAATTTTCAAAACTGGTCACACTATTTTTCAAATCATACTGTATAGGTCTCTGATTTATTAATCAGTACGTACAAAAGAAGAAAAAATTGTATTTGACGTATAGTATGGTTCTGTTCTTATAAACTTTATTTGGCTTAGTCCTCATTTACAAATGAAAGATTTTTGTGCAAATTCCTCAGACTTACTCGAGAAACATTTTCACAAGGGTTTTCGAAAACTCTAGTCCAAAATAATTTTTGTAACATGTACACGCATTTGAAAACCCTTTTACAAATGTTTTACACAACACAGATAGATTTTTCAAAACAATTTTTGACAATCAACTTTTCACAATCATTTGCACACTAATTTCCACATATTTTGCTTTCACTCAAAGAAAATAGGTTTTACACACAAACTAATCTTTTCAATCGTTGAATACTTGTTCACGCTATTTTCAAACAACTTTCACAAGATTTTTCGAAAAAACGTTTCGTAAAACACTTTTCTGACTTACTAGTCAGTATAATTACAATGAGTCTGAGGAACTCACAATCATCTTTTATTATTATAAAGCTACTTTTTACATTTTATTTTGTGTTGTAGTGATATTTTATTTTTCAGTATGAGTTATGGCTTTTAGTATATACATAGTATATACGACCCCCCTATACTTAGCTTGAGCTATGTCCTCATAGATCGAAAGGAAAAAGCAAAGACATAACTCGTACTGCGTATAGACAGATCTAAAGAATAAATACGAACGAAATGAATGAATGAGAAGTTGACCGTCCCCCCTATACTTAGGATCAAAGAATCCTTTGTATAGCAGACTGTTTACAAAGCGGGGAGGGTCAAGGGTGAGAATACACTGATCGTACTCAGATTGTCTCCCCCTATACTTAGGGTAAGATACTCCTAAGTATAGACAAGAAGAGGAGACAATGGAGAGGATCGAACAGAAATCAAGAACCCTAGGTGCTCACCCCCCTATATTTAGGACCAAGTACGTCCTAAGTATAGAAAACTGTCTACAAAGGCGGCACGTTTTAGATAGAAAAAGAAAATAGATAAGGAAAAGAAGAAAAGAAGAAAATCAGAGCAATAATGGTTGGAGTACATCGTCTGAATCTTTTGGTGCTGCAGGAGGTGTAGAGATATCCTCGGGGTGCACTAACTGAATAGAGTCAACGACGGCCAAGAATGAATCTGGTTCCAAGTAAGGCTTCAGTAGTTGGCCGTTGACGACGAATGGCTGTGCGTCAGGGGACAATTCTGATATAGCAATGCTTCCGTTGTCACGCACTTCACATACTCGAAATGGCCCTGTCCACTTACTTTTTAATTTACCTGGGAATATCCGCAACTTTGCATCAAACAACCACACTTTCTGCCCAACATCGAAGGTCTTTCGTCTGATGTGCCGGTCATGCCAGCGTTTCACCTTCTCTTTGTACATCAAGGTGTTATCGTATGCGCAGTCTCGGAATTCCAAGAGCCTGTTCAGATCGTCCTTTCTCTTCTGACCACCTTTTCGTGAATCCAAGTTACAATTACTAATTGCCCAAAGGGATTTGTGAAGTAATTCCACGGGCAGATGACATGGTTTTCCATATACAAGACGGTAGGGCGACATGCCCAAGGGAGACTTGTAGGCCGTACGGTAAGCCCAAAGAGCTGAGTCCAAGAGTTGAGACCAGTCTTTTCTGTTTGGCCTAACAAGTTTCTGCAATATGGTCTTGATTTCTCTATTGGATAACTCCGCCATGCCATTGGTCTGCGGATGATAAGGAGATGCGACGCGGTGATCGATGCCGTACTCCTTCGTTAACTTCTTGACTTCTTTGTTGATGAAATGACTACCCCCGTCGGATATGAGAATCTTCGGTATCCCAAACCGCGAAATGATGTTCTTCTTCAGAAACTGGCAAACTGTTTTGCTGTCGGCGGCTCGGGCGGGGATAGCTTCAACCCAACGACTCACGTAATCTACGGCAAGAAGGATGTGCTCAAAACCTTGACTGTTAGGGAAAGGTCCCATGAAGTCAATGCCCCATGCATCGAAAACATCTGCTATCTGAATGATTTTTAGAGGCATTGAGTCTTTGGCAGTGAGTGTTCCTTTCAGTCGCTGACAATCAAGACATCTTTTAACAAATTCTGCTGCATCCTTAAATAAAGTGGGCCACCAGAGGCCACACTGCAATACTTTCGCTGCCGTACGATCTCCAGAATGGTGCCCACCAGATTCGAGTGAATGACAATGCTCGAGGACACTAGATTGCTCCATCTGAGGAATGCACCTGCGCCAAATACAATCTGCTCCTTCCCTGAATAGAAGGGGATCTTCCCACTGGTAAAAGCGGATGGTCGACATGAATTTGTTCTTCTGATTCTTCGTCCAATCCGAAGGTATTACCCCAGAGGCGAGGTAATTTACAATGTCAGCATACCAAGGGAGAGCATCCACGGCTAAGATAGCTTCGTCAGGGAAGGTCTCTGTGATAGGTGCGTTGCTCAAAGGAGAGTCATGCTGCTCTATTCTGGAGAGGTGATCTGCTACCACGTTCTGAACTCCAGGTTTGTCCTTAATTTCCAGATCGAATTCCTGGAGGAGAAGGATCCAACGAATCAGTCTGGGCTTGGCATCCTTCTTCTGCTGTAGGTACCGAATAGCAGAGTGGTCTGTGAAAATTGTGACCTTTGACCCCAACAAATAGGATCTGAACTTCTCTAAGGCGAAAACCACAGCCAGCAGTTCTTTCTCTGTTACTGTATAATTTCTTTGAGCTTCATCTAATGTTCTGCTGGCATAGTGAATGGCATAGGGCGCCTTATCTTTCCTCTGCCCTAGAACAGCTCCGACGGTAAAATCGGATGCATCGGTCATTATTTCAAATGGAAGAGTCCAGTCTGGAGGCTGTAAGATTGGAGCCTGAGTGATAAGCTCCTTCAATTGATTGAAGGCAAGGAGGACTGGCTGATCAACAATAAATTCTTTCTCCTTGCACAAAAGTTCTGTCAGAGGTCGGGCAATGCGGCTGAAGTCCTTGATAAATCGTCTGTAAAATCCCACATGCCCCAGGAATGACCTCACATTCTTTACTGACTGAGGTGGCTGCAGGTTTGAAATGACATCCACCTTGGCTGGGTCGACTTCCATACCACGTTTGGAAACGACATGGCCCAACACAATACCCTCTATGACCATAAAGTGGCTCTTTTCCCATGAGAGCACTAAATTGACTTCCCGACATTTCTGAAGCACTCTGTCTAGGTGCTCGAGGCAAGAATCGAAACTGTCACCATAGACGGAGAAATCATCCATGAACACCTCGAGAAAACTGCCTACCATTTCGGCGAAGACTGCTAGCATGCATCTTTGGAAGGTTGCGGGTGCATTGCATAATCCAAAGGGCATCCTCTTGAAGGCGTAGGTGCCGAACGGGCAAGTGAAGGTAGTCTTCTCTTGATCCTCAGGGGCGATCGCCACTTGGTTGTACCCGGAGTACCCGTCCAGGAAGCAGAAGAACTCCTTTCCTGCTAATCTCTCCAATACTTGATCAATAAATGGCAAGGGAAAGTGGTCCTTCTTGGTTGCTGCATTTAGGCGGCGGTAGTCAACACACACCCGCCAGGATGTCGGTACCCGAGTTGAAATCTCCTCTCCTTTTTCATTTGTGACCACAGTAAGCCCGGATTTCTTGGGAACTACATGCAGGGGGCTTACCCACTTTGAATCGGAGATGGGATAAATGAAGCCTGCATCACACCACTTTGTGATTTCCTTCATGACCACGTCCCGAAGGTTAGGGTTTAGCCTTCTCTGGAATTCGCGGGACGGCTTGGCATCGTCTTCTAAATAGATATGGTGTGAGCACAGAGCCGGATTTATCCCTCGGAGGTCTGATACGCTCCAACCAAGTGCCTTGCGGTTCTTTTCTAGAATCTCGAGGAGTCGAGGTTCTTGATCCAGATTCAGCCTGCTGCTGATGATGACTGGATACATGTGTTCTTCACCCGTAAGGAAAGCATACTTCAGGCCTGCAGGAAGTGGCTTGAGTTCTGGTTTCAGTCTGTCCCCTTTACCGGTCACTTCTGATACCATGCTGGTGGTGGGATGTACTTTGAGACTAGTACCATCCTCAACATTCTGTTGAGATCCAAGTGATGTACCGAACGGTTCTGCGGTGAGCTGATTATGTTCGGTCTGGAGTGAATGCTCGAGAAGATGCGCTTGTATCTGAGAATCTGTCTCCCATGGATCATCGGAGCTTAGGACGACTGTGCTTTCCAAGTCCTCCTCAAGAGTGAGGATTTCTTGTGTCCATGGATCGTCCAGTGACAACTCCGAGTCTCTGATCTCCGCAATAAAATCACAGTCTGCTTCTGATGCTGCTTGACTTTCATCAGTTGTGGCGTTCTGCTCCTTGTTCATGGTGATCGTGATTTGTTTGGTGTTCGAGCTGAAGGTGATCTTGCCAGACCCGTAATCAACCACGGCACCAGAAGTACGGAGAAATGGTCTGCCGAGGATGATAGGAGTCTGGAGCAGTGGTGCAGGAGAGTCCATGTCAAGGACTACAAAATCAGCTGGGAATTTCATCTCCTGCACGGTAACTATCACGTCTTCCAACAAACCGCGGGGCCGCTTAACGGATCGGTCAGCGAACTGAAGGATCATTCGTGTCTGCTTGAGCGGTCCCAGCCCGAATTCTTGCATTATGGACGAGGGCAGAAGGTTGATGGAAGAACCACTGTCAAGAAGAGTACGCTCGAAGACCTGATCAAAAATCACACAACTGATCAGAGGTGCTCCTGAGTCTTGCTTTTTCTGGGGGAGGTTGGTGATAGCTGCAACTGTGGCCATGGACAAAACGTGTTTTTCTACCTCTCGGCGTCTGTTGTCTTGCGCTGGGCGACGCCTGTTAGTACAGGCCTCTTTCAATCCTTTCTTCACAGCTGGCATGTATTCCACGGCCTTTAACAAGGGAATCTCAACAGTCAATTTATCCAAAATATCTACAACACCTGGATCAGACAATGCAGTTTTTCTTTTTGCCATTTTTTTGGATTTTTGTATTGCATGAGGAAAAGGAATATTCACATTACTGGCAGGAAAATTAAAGTTCTTATTTACATCAAGATTATCGCCCACAGAATGTTGTACATCCGGACTACAAAAAGGCGTATAAGCTGGATCTAACTCTGCTGGTGCTGCTGGGCGATCAAAAAGGGTAGCATTGGCCCCATCGGCTGGCACAGGATCGGCTGCTGCTGGCGGCTCCTCCAAGGCTAGCGCGGCTTCACTTCTGCTACAGGCTTCTTTTTGGTGTTTTTGTTTTTGCGGATTTTTTTGTATTTTTGGCTGGAATTGCTTCTGGCAATGCACGACGGCTGGACTGGCTTTTCCTTCCTCTTCCTCCTCACCCGCCCCTGGAGCTGGCACGGCTGATGCGGAAGATGACGATCCCCCATATCTGGTAGCAGGCGGAGGCAAGGCCCTACCGCTCCTGAGAGTAACAGCATTAGAAAAAGCAGTTATATCATTATCACACGCGGACTGGACATCACATTCTACCTGCTCCTTCTTCTTGAAATTGTTGGGGTTGGCTTCGACCTGCGCCGGAATGGTAGTGCGAGTGGCGGTCAGGTCATCAAGCCGCTTGGTCATCTCCGCTAGCCCTTGGACAAGCTGGGCTAGACACTCCATGGTGGGATTAGCTGGGGGCACATCCGAAGATGCAGCGTGCATACCACGCTGCTGTTGGTTAGATGGATGGGGAGGCTGCTGATGGTGTTGCTGTGGTGGAGCAGGAAGTTGAAGTTGTTGGTAGGATGGAGAGGGATACTGCTGGTATGATTGAGGCTGGGCAGCCGTGTATTGGTGATACGGCTGCGGATGGCGATACTGCTGCTGCTGCTGATACGGAAAATTCTGCCTCCATTGATGTGCGAATTGAGGAGGCTGCTGGTGTTGCTGAGAGGGGTGCCCAAAACGACCACCCTGAGGTTGGTGGTACTGCCGGTTGGCAAATGGCTGACCCTGGAGTTGTCCCTGAGGACGGGTTGGCTGTGCATCATTAGTCCAAACCCCATTAACTTCCTGGACCAGGGGTGGTGGCGGGAACACTGAATCGGTGTCTGAGATAAACTCTGGTTGGTACACAACCATCTGCTGTTGCGGCTGGCTCTGATCAGGTGCCTGCACGTAGTACACGTGCTGAACTGTCGGTGGTTGCTGGCTTGGCTGAGGCTGGTGTAGCGGTGGTTGCTCGTCTTTTCTCTCAGCTGGAGCTTCGAGCGGTGCTGCCGACTGAACAGAATTGATGGTACCTACCAGCAGTTCTAGCTGCTTGGTGATGTGATCCAGTTTGTCCAAACTCTGGGTCCTCTTCTCGATTAAGGCGAGTTTTTCGAGATCTTTTGATCGCTTCTCGATAATGTCAACTTTAGAGAGATGTCCCCCGATGATGCTGAGGTTGGAGCTTTCATCTCTCTCTGATTCCTTAGATGCTGCCATGTGTACTTGCTTTTGAAGGATCTGGGGTTGCTTCTGATAAGCCTTGGATGAAGAGAGGGCGGCCTCTCCTTCGGCCATTTCTTCAAAGATCTGCCAGACGACATCTTCATCCTTATTGAAGTGTGAGCCCCCACATGCTGCGTCTACGAGCCTTTGACTTCCGATGTTCAGTCCCCCAAAGAAATGCTGAACCAAGCTGGTCTTCGGAATATCATGATGGGGACACTTCTCCTGCAGATCAGTGAATCTCTCCCATGCTTCATGTATCGACTCATGGGGTCCTTGGGAGAAATTACTGATACGGGCCCGCATCTGGTTGAGTCGACCCAGAGGGTAATACTTGTGCAAGAAGGCGGACTTTAGCTCCTCCCAGGTCGTCACAACCTTCCCCATATGATTGACCCAATAAAGGGCCTTATCCTGTAGGCTGAAGGGGAAAGCCGTCATCTTGACAATGTCTAGAGGGACATTGGGATAGTGAGTAGTACGGCAAATGCGGGAGAATTGCTGCAGGTGGATGTACGGCTCCTCGCTGGTGTTGCCATGGAATGCAGGGAGAAGGGCTATGAATTGGGGTTTCAGCTCGAAGTGAGCGTGTACCGGTGGAATGAGGATCCATTCGGTCATCTGGCTGTCTCCCGGATTGTATGTTTGTTTAAGGGTAGGTTTCGGTGGTGGTAATTCAAGATCATCATTGTGGTCATCACCACCTTCACCTTCTCCTCCCCTGCCTCCTCTGCCTCGGCCTCTGCCTCCATCATCATGGTTCATCATATCATTCAACATATCCTGAAAAGCCGTCTGTGTAAGGGCCTGCTCAGTCAGCTGCTGCTGTATTGCCTGGATGGATGCCAGCAACTGTGCATTGACTTGGTTCTGATCTGGCATCTGTTCCTCTGGTATGGGTGGCTGCTGACCCTTGCCCTTTCCTCCTGGCGCCATGTCAGGGTCTGAATCGGACGAAATGAACTCCGGAGTAGTCTCCAGTGCTCGCACTGCCTTCTATCTGCATAATGAGACGGTCCGAATCAGATCACTTGCCATAAATACTCAGCTGTCGTGATGAGGCTGGGGTTCAAGTCACCCCAGCATGTTGTGAATGAAAAAAATGATGTAGACTGTAATCGACTCCCATTCACAACGGTGATAGTGGGACAAAAGTGATCCCAGTTTATTGGGTGGCCAAGAGAAAGGTAGAAAACGAGGAGTCTGGAGTCCGATCCGCAAAGTCCGGGTCAGTTCTCGGGAATCGCCTCGAAATTATTGGCGAAGGTGAGTCCATGGAATCGATGTAGGTGTCGGCATGGTCCCGACGAAACCATCCATGGATCAACTTCGCGGAGCACAAGAGAATATCGGATTTTGGAAGAACGATACGATGGTCAACGAGGAACAAAAAGGAGTGTAAAACAGTAGAAAGGCTCGGTTGAGCGGGGTGGTCAAAGGAAGACATAACAGAATTGGCGCAAAGGCGCGGGACTTTGATCTTTGAACCTTAATCTAGATCCATACAAACACAAGACAAAATCGGGTTCACCAACTCACGCCATGTGAAGCCGTGAAAGCTCGGCTATTTATTATCTTTTCATTTTTAGAGTTGTGATTCTCAGGCATATCTTATAACAAGTCCTTAGTACGCTACCCTATAGGAGAGAGAGTACTGCCGGAAGAGTATCCCGTACTTGTCCTCCTCCTGTGTAACCTGTAGTCTGTACTTTTTGGAGTCCTTGTAACCCTTCCTGGATCCCTACTCAGCCAAATAAAAGAGAGAGGAAGCCGATAGGCGAAACCAATACTTCGGTTCTCGCTCGCAACGGAATCACCCGTGAGCGTGCAAGAACCTACTCGGACGCAGGACGATGAGACAGACACCCCCGTGAAGGCGTGGCCTATGCTCAATACTTCGGACAGGGTCGATGCTCTCACAACAGAGAGTCACCATTGGTGACCAAGTCCTACTCGCCTACGTACGATAGAAGCGCCATTACTTCGGAAATCCAGGCGATACACAAGGCAGTTGCAGACTGGGTTTTGGGATCTAATCCTTAGGGGTCGCACTCGCTCAAGGGAGTAGGGTTTTGGTCCCCCTCCAAAGTACCTGAAAACAATGAGGGCTTTATGAACCCGGTACAAGGATAGTCCATTACAGATTTTAATTAAGGTCAAAGTTTATTTAGCAGTCCCCTTGTTTTAATTTTTGGGTTTTCACTTTTTTTGGATCTGTTTTCATACCAGCGCCTAACATTTTTGTAGGTTTTCATTTAAGTCCTAGGTGCTCAAAATCAGAGGGAGATAGCGGAAAAAGCCGTGCAAGTGGTTCCATGATGGAAATCTCACCATTGAACCGAATGATGCATGCTGAGTTAGAAGACTTACAGTGCATCCCAGCTCTCTCCATGTGGTATGCAAAACAGAATTTTTAAACCTATCTACATGTCGGTATGCAAGGCACAAAATCGTCCTAAACATAAGCTGCTATTAACGTGAAGAACCATAAGTTGCTCATTCGTCTCTAGCCCAAGAGAGTCCGGTCTTGGCTCACCCCTCCTCTGCCCAACACATTTGGAGTAGGAGAAAGCGCTTGTTCGGGTGTGAGCTCGCGGCGCGGCGGGCTAAGAGACGAATTTACAACTTGTTTGAGTTTGACTAGATCCAATTGAAGTAGACTATAGGAACATGCATTCTTATTAATGTTTGGACCTAGCTACCGAGTCAAGCAACCTATATCTAGGGGCTCCAAGCACACAAAACAAAGTAAAATAAAGGCGGAAAGCTCAAAACAGCGGGAAACAAAATAAAGAAGGCGGTAGAAATCGCGGAAAACAGCGATGAGGCCCCCAGGTGAACAGACACCCAGGCACTGGACCTCATTGTGAAGAGTAGAGTCCTGTTAATTATTACATGCCAAAATGGTCTCTCTCTCACCATGAATTACAAAAATAATTTCCCTAAGTATCTAGCCTATCTAATGCCCCTCTCTTTGCTTCTTTGGTGCACTCTCCAGATGGTCATGAGAAGAGAAAACCATCCTCCTTCAAGCTCGGCTGCCTTGGCCTCCTAGGAAGCCATCCTCGCGTGGGAGTCCCTTGCATCAAAGTCACAAAAAGATTGCATTAGCGTACTTAGTCAATTAGATAGAGCAGAGAAAAATAATCACAATAAATAAAGAAATAAAGCATGGTGATTAATGACATTAAAACACTAGCTGCTCACACAAAGAATGAATCATGAATTTACATTTTTATACAAGAATGACAAAAAATCAATTTGGCTATGCTCATTGCTCCCCGGCAACGGCGCCATCTGATAACGGGCGGACTTCCCCACGAGGGTCACCATAAAAAAAAAAAGTGTTGTCGCCGAGGCGACCACTCATGGAAGACCGCTGCCAATCAGCAATTAACCCACAATCCAAAGAATACAACAATCGAGCTCAAAACAAATGTGAATTAATCTTTATTTTACTCTACCATAAAATGTATAGTGACAAATATGTAGAGGTCGAACCACAGAGAGCAACACAAAATACCATAGCCTACGTGCCAATCTTAGTCATCCTTGTGTGGGTTTTTTTTTTATATATATTTTTTTATTATTTTTTTTATTATTATTAAAATATAATACTTAAGTATCATGTATACATATAGATATATATATTTATATAATACAAATTCATTATATATATATACATAGAGGTTAAGCATAGAGCTTATAATGCATGTAATATATATATATATGTGTATCTAAATATAATATAATATATATATATACATTATTTTTTTTTTCTTTTTTTTTTGTTATATCATATTAAGATTAAAGAGAATTCATATTACTAAGTATATATAATATATATATATATGTATATATTTTCTTTTTTTTTTTTGGATATATATAGATATAGATGTATATACCTAGAAGGGGTGTTATAATATTCACAAAAATACAAAAAAAATAGTCAAAAATTCAGGGAAAAAATCTTTTTGGAAGTTTCATGGTTTTTTACTGTTTTTATAATTTTTGGGTATTTTTGCAAGTACTTTTAGCATTTTAAAATAGCTAAATCAAAGCAAACAGTGGACTGGGTACTGGCCGTCACAAAAATAGAGATGAAAAATAGCTAACAGCCTCAAAAATGTTCCCCTTTAATTTTCTAACAACAATAATAAAATATAGCATAAGTAGGGCCTGAGTTTATATTTTTCTGATTTTTCTTTGATTTTTTTATATTTTTTTTTAAGTTTTGGGTATTTTCGAATTTTTAAGGTTTTCTTTTTGAGATTTTTAGGGATTTTTGGTCTGACACTAATATAGGACAAAATACACTACATATAATTTTTTTGGAATTTTTCAGGGCATTTTCATATTTTTTTGGGATTTTATGAGTTAGACAGGGACTTAAAGACAAGTTTTTGATTTTTAATAAATGCAAAAATGCAACAAAATGCAAAATTAAAAATATGGCGTTCAAGCATGACCAAACAGGAGCTTAAGTCTATTTTTGCAAGATTTTTCGATTAAATATGAAGCATGAAATAAATCGACAAAGCCTTCAAAAATTAAATGGCCTGGCAGGGGTATTTTTGCAAATAAAATAGTTGGCAGGGGCATACATGCAAAAATTACAATAAAAATACACTTTAACTTTTATTTTCAGGACCATTTCATAAATACAAGAACCCGGCAGGGTTTAGATGCAAAATGTCCCGCGCCTCACGTGGTTGCTGCACGTGAGGCGCGGAGGGACTAACATGTAAATATGGAAACATCAGGGGGGTCCACTGCAATTTTTACTACTTATTTACAACGTAACCATTTATTTTTGGGAGTAAACTCTAAATTCAAAAAGTAAGGGGCGAGATATGAAATTTACCCCTAAATAAGGCCTTGCATCCTGCGGCGCTGGAAGCGCCACTTATACACGTGGCGATCATCGGACGGCGGACTTCGTTTCGGCGATGAAGGGCTGGGATTAGAACATCCCAGCTGATCTGACGGTGGGTGTGCTTCTTCATCGAACGGTTGGCGTGCAATCTGGGCCAGCCCTCTCGATCCAACGGTGCAGAAGGCACCTGGAAGAACTGGGAAGGAACTCGCCCTCGGCGAGCTTCGATCGGGTAGCTCGGGCTCCTCCGGGCACCTCCCGCGCATCTGGAGCGTCCTGATCGTAGCTGGGAGGTTTCCGCATCGTCTGACGGTGGTCTCATGGCTCCTGGGGGCCTAAGTCGGTGGAGCGAGGTCGGAGAAGAAGGTGGCCCCCAGGAACCTCTTCCTGGTCAAAGCAAGCCCAGAAGGGCTCGATTCCTCGTGGTACCTGCACAGAAAGAACCGCGGGCGAGAGGGCTATCTCCTCAACCCGGGGTTATGAAGCTGCGGTGCAAGATGGAGGGTGGCGGAGGGGCTCCGGCGAACGGCGGAGTTGGAACCCGGATTCGCCAAGACCAAGGGTCTTGGGTTGATCTGATGGGTGTGAGGGATGGAGAAGGCGACGAGGAACGAGATGGGATGATCGGGGCGGTCGGATACAGTGAGGGTTATAATGAAGAAGTCGCCGGAGCGGAGCTCCGGCGAACTTCGATTTTTGATTTTTACGCTAATGTGATCAACTAACAACTAAACTAACTACTGAAATGAAATGCTAACATTAAAAACTACCTAAGAGTGCATTAAACGAACAGCTCTTATACCTGGGGGCCTCCAGGGAGCAGGGCGGACGCCGGAGCTCCGCCGCGTCAAAATTCTCCTCCCTCCGGCCGAGTCTCGATGCTGGGCTACTCCCCCTGTCACGAGGAACAATCCAGGCACAAGATCTAGGCGTTAGGTTGGAATGAAAGTGGCCAAATTCGAGGAAGGAAGCGGAGCTTTTTATTTATAAACATTGGCGAGTAGCCTTATTGACCGGCGATTATTTCATGATCTAGAAGGTATTTGGTTGATCTGTGATTTCGGCGGGCATCATGGAAGATTAGGGAACAAATCTTGTGAAGGAAGCGTTGTCGATTGATGGATGGTGTGCCCGGGAAAAAGGGAGGAAATCGGGGGAGTGGACTGTTCAGAGCTGCCAGGCGTGGGATGGGACAGTTGACCAGGGGGTCAACGTTGGCCGGCGTCTTATTGGGCCACGTAAGCCGCTACGAGACAAAATAGCAAGACTGAAGGAAGATTGATTTATTTGACATCCGAAATGATTTTATTAATTTTTGCTTATAAAATAAAAAATGTGTATTATTTCGTGTAGTATTTATTCCTGATTTTTATTGAATTTTTCGAGGTGTTTTATTGTAGTTTTATTTTAGTAATATGTATATGTATGTATTTACATGTATTTTTGGATATTTTATTTTTAGTTTATTTATTTTCTTTTATTATTTTCTTGGCTTATTTTATAAATTTATAACTTATTTTTGTGAGTATAAAGGTATTTTTGTTTGATTTTTATAAGTTTATTTGTATTTTTAAATAAATAGGTCTATGTATTTGTAAGTATATATATAGGTACTTTACCTATATATTATACACATTGTATTTATTTAATTAATTTTTTTGTGTTTTTATTAAGGATTTGTATTTTTAATAGGACACATATACTATATACTTTATTACAAAAATATAAGAGATTTGAATAATTAAAGAATGTTTTTCCCCTTTTATTTGTGTATATACTCCATATAGGTATCTTGCCTATATATATTACATAGTTTTATTTTACTTTCCAAATTATTTTTGGTTTTATTCTAATGTCAATATGTATCTGAATTATATACATTATCTACAAAATTCTAAAAATATGAATTTGTAAAAATAATGAATATTGAATAAAATGAATATTTTAATCAGGTATTGTATACAAGGAGGGTCAAAAACCTAATCTTTCACAGATGGATTCCAAAAATTATGAAACTAATTTTATAAAATAGTTCATGGAATGCTATATACAATTAAAGGTGAGTTTGGGTGACTTGGAGTTTTTATTTGCAAGATATGGGTCTGTGAAGTTGAGATTTTTGCTTTTTATTTTGTGTATAAAATGTACAGTGAGTATTATTTTTACACAAACTCAATTTTGTATTTTTATTTACATTATTATCTGCAACTTTTATGTACAAAGTTTCTTGATTTGATGAATAAATAATTATGTACAAAATAGGTGTCAAAAATGCATAAATAAATGAATAAATAAATGAGGTATTTATTGTATAATTGGCCCTTATCTCCCCCTACTTTATTCCTTGTCGACCAATTCCATTCTGGCCTTGGTCTCGGGGTTAGGGTCATAAAATATTTGCAATATTTTATTCCTTTTTCTTTTCTTCTCTTTATTCTATAATTTTGGCATTAAAAACCTTATTTTATGTATAATTAATACAATAAATAATAGATGCTAATATGAACAAATTAATGCTATTTACATGCATTTGCTGGGGTTTTTAAGGCCAAAATGATAGAATAAAGGTGATGAAATGGAGATTCATCAATGATCCTACAAAATGAATGTTACAGAGAAGAAAAATAATATATATTTTTGTTTTTTCATATATTTTTTTATTTATAAATAAATGAAGTCAAGAGAATGAGGAGTCGGTCCCAAAATCAAAACGGAATGCATGAACGTGGATACGTCAAAAAATGAGGAATGGATCTGAGTCTCTGGCTATCATACACGATCGGAGTTGGAAGATCACGTGAGGAAGAATAAGAACGTGAATAGATTGAGATGTTAGATGAAAAATCAAAATCGATGGCGAATGATCAAGTTGTGATGGATCCTAAAATCTATATAAAAAATGATGACGAAATAAAGATGCGAAAAATGAAACTTCGATAAACGTAAGTTAAAAATAAGAAGAAAATGATGGATCTCACCTTAGGAGCGGAAAAGACCGTGATTGCCTCGACAAAGGTCGACTCGATGTCACCGGACCGCTCGAAGGCTAGGAACCCTTCTGTGATAAGAAAACTCTTGGAGATCGGGCTCCTCTCACTAAAGATTGATCAAAATGAAATGATGGAGAAGGAGCCATATAAATGGAAAAGATAGGAACTGAAATTTGAATTTTTGGATGAAGATAAGAGATAAGAGAGAAAAAATTGAAATGATATAAAGCAAAAAGATTAGTGTTGAAGTTATTTAAAAAAATTAGCTATTTTTTTGTATTTTCATCACTCTATTAATTTGAAAAATAAATGGTAATTTTTTTATTTTTTTGTGGTAGTTGGTTAAGAAAATTAACTATATACATGTGCTATATACATATATGATATTATTTACATGGTTAAATAAGCAAATTATTTTTCTTTGTTTTAAAATTTTAATATTAGTTATATATTTTTTATTTTTATTTTAAATAATAAGTAGAAATATTTACAATTGTACAAATAAATGATAAAATTGCACAAACCACCCTAGAGAATTGACTTTTCAACTGTAACTCCTAAAATTATGAAATCATTGCCATTTTAAAGATAATTTAATTTAAAATACAATGGAAGTGAGTTTATTTCGGTTCATATGGAGCCACAATTGATCTTTCACTTATCGCCTAATGGCTTTTCTTTTGGATGTGGTTACTTTTATTTTATACATGATTTCATTGTGCAATTATTTTTATTACTTAGCAAAGATTTTTATTTACAGCTTTTGTTTTGAAAATTATTTTATTTAAGATCAATTTATGTCAAAATAAAATAGTGTTAGTTTTATAGAGATATACAAAATAAGTGAGAAGTATTTACAACACATACATTTTTTTGTATTTTCTTGTTAAGGACTCTATCCCCCCTACTTTATTCCTTCTCGATCAGGTCAAGTATTGACCTTTTCTCGGGGTTCAGATCAGCCTATATCTATTACATATATATAATCTTCTTTTCTTTTCTTTATTTTTCATTTCTTTCTTTCTTTATTTATTTTAGGTTAAAATAATATACAAATATACAATATTTACACACAGATGCAAATTAGTAAGAACATGGAGTTAGTATTATATAGTGGTTTTTATAAGGGATTTTAAGCTAAAATAAAAGAATAAAGATGATAAATCGTAGATTCATAATGCTCCAAGCATCAAAGTCATCACAAATGATGACATGATGCATATGCATCTCATCATTGGAACCAATGGTTCCTCCCATTTGCTGGCAACTAGGCACAACTTCACAATGAGCATCATAGAATAGAGTCAGTCACTATAAGACACACTGTAATACCTTCCATGCGGTCCTCTTTCTGGGTGCCCTCCTACCTCCAGACTATGATAGTATATAAGGATACTCTGGTATTCCTCCTGAGGAATACACCACCTCCAGACAGAATCTGGTCCTTCAATGAAAAGAATCGGATCCTTCCAATGGTAATGTCTCGAATCCGACTTGAGTCGGTCTATGATGCTCTTGGGACAATCTTCAGGAACTGTCTTGGAGATAAGATAGTTCATTATATTGGCATACCATTGGAGTGCGTCAACAAAAAAATTGATGTGTTAGGGAAGGAATCTCGAACAGTTGTATCATCAGAAGCATCAAGGGTCTTGAGACAGAAGAGGTGATCAACCACTACATTATTCTTTCCAGCATTATCTCCGATATCCAAGTCAAACTCCTGGATAAGTAAAATCCACCTAAGAAGACACCCCTTCGCGTCCTTCTTTTCCATGAGGTACCATAGTGTTGTATGGTCTGTGAACGCAACAACCTTGGATCTAATGAGATGAGATCTGAACTTATCCAAGGCGAATACTACCGTGAGCATTTCTTTTTTGTAAATGTATAGTTACGTTGATCAATATTAAGCACTTTGCTTGTGTAGTGTATAGCGAACGGGACACCATCCCTCATCTATCCTAACACAACTCCAATAACAAAATATGAGGAGTCCGTCATGATCTCAAAAAGGAAGAGACCAATATGTAGCTTGCAGGATCAGGGCATCCATGATCATCCCCTAAAGTAGCTTAACGAAATAAAGACACTTGTGATCAACAATAAACTCCATGTCTTTGCCTAAAATCTCAGACAACAGTCTGGTGATCTTTGAAAAATCCTTTATAAATCTCCTGTAAAATCCAGCATGCTCGATGAAAGACCACAATTGTTGCACGTTGGTTGGTGGTTGGAGTCGCCTGATCATGTCCACCTTGACAAGTCAACCTCCATTCCCCTCTTGAAGATGACATGTCCCAAAACAATGACCTCCATCATCATGAAGTGACTCTTATCCCAGGAGAAGTAATCCATAAAACATGATCGAAGGAATCATCTTGGTTCGAGAATTAATCCATAAAGACTTCTAGAAATTCACCGACAATCTTGGCGAATACAATAATCATGCACCTTTGAAATGTACCAAGAGCATTGCATAACTGAAAGGGCATACACTTAAAAGCATAGGTCTGCAATACTTGCATCATATCCCATCTGGATGACTATCTCCCCTTCATCGAGATTCTTAATCTCTTGAAATAGATTCAACAAATTGTATACATGAATAGAAGCATAAGAATCAAACCCAACTTCCTTCTCGTCCAACGAGAAAATTAGTTTCAATGATGGATGTAGTTATCATACCTGTTGAGGTTTTACCTTTGTCAGGAGACTTGACGTAATCTAGGTAATTATGACTCCAGTGCCCCGGTTTTTTGCAATGGTGATAGACGTCGATTTTCTTTGATGCTATCAAAGTGGATGCATTGCAAGATGAGCCAACATCTTGACTCTTTTTCTTTCTCTTATGGGTCGGGCACTTCCTATAACCTTGCTTGCGACCAAGCTTTCCTTTGACTTGTTCAACCATTGCACTGCCATAGGGGCCATCCTTCTTCATTACATCATTAATAGAGTTTAATGCAATAAATATCCTAGCATTAGTAAAATCAATTTTACTCATGTGGAACATGACCTCAAAGTTGTTGAAAGACTTAGGGAGCGATAATAGAATGAAATCAGCCTACATGTCAGAATCCATGAAGGGTCCCATGGTTCCAGTTCAGAGAGGTACCCAAACATTTGAGTACATGTTCTCTGATAGAGGTCCCCTCCTGCATCTTGCAGTGAATAAGTTATTTCAGTATATTATAATGTTGTATGCAGTTTACGTCACTGAAGATTTCTTTCAGATTCAACACGATCTATTGGCAAGTGTTCATCTCCACATGCTACTTTTGAAGCACATTAGGCAATGAACCCAGAATGTAACAACTTGCCAAATTTTGATCTTCATCATATTTATTATTATAAGAGACTTCTTCTGGTGTCTGTCTGTGTACTTTTCCTTTGTTAGCACATAAGAGATGCGATCAACGGATAGGATAAGATCCAAATTTTGGATCCAATCTGAATAATTTGGTCTGATCAACTGAATGACCTCTAGAAGCCTTCTTAGAGGGTTCATGAACTTCATTTTTTGAATTAAAGAATGGACTATATTAGAACATATAATAATATATTTAGTTATATTTCTTTAATTAAGGAATTTTTAATCAAATTAGTATTGCCTTTTCAACCTTGAAAGGTTAATCCCTTAATCACTTTCAAAGCAAGAGATATACGTACCGATATATCTCTAGCAAGAATTGGGATCTCCTCTTTACCTTTGTCACATCCCAATAATATGAGAACATGTAACTCAGATAAAAAGAAGCGGGAACACATTCCTCCTTGCAAGTCCAACTTTCATTTATCAATTCAGTCTTTAATACCCGAGCCCACCACCCCTGTGGTGATGTTGATCCGTCGTTAATTGAACCAACCATCAATATGATCAGTACTCGCTATGCGCAATACGATATCGCTCCAATAATATGAGAACCCAATATTGGGGTCACTACGCATACGACCTCACTCTTTCAAGAAAAAAAGATCCCGATCCAGATGCGCTTGTATGTGAGAGCTGTCACTTCAGACGGACATCTCCAACATAGAATCCCTGAACCCTTTGCCTTGACGGGAGAACATGGGTGTAACTTCTGTGATACTCCACCTCATATTCAAATTCTAATTAATTATCATGAATAACATTCATATAAATAATTCTTACAAGGGAAATACACATCTATTCTTAATAAAGTGTTTTAATTGGATGTAATTGATTTAATCACATTAAATTAATTATTAATCCAATTCAATCAACAAACATGATTGTTATTTGAAAGGATGGTATTATCTCAAAATACGTATTGTTTCAAAACTTAGTAATTAGAAAATTACACCATGATCTCTCTAGCATTATTCTTTTCCTACCCAATGTCATGACCAATACCGACGAAAGTTGGACAGACCCCTCACGGTGCAACCTGCTGCCCAATGCTTCCCCGACTTAACACCATACCCACCTTGGGAAAGGATAATGCCAACTTGATCACTTTGTACTTAAGATGATAACCAATTTTTCAACCGAAGTTATACCTTACAATAATAATGCAAATAATTTTGATTTAGATTATAAGGAGTTTTTGTTAACAAATTTCCAATGCTATTCAAGCAAGTTTGTTTGTTGGAAAGAAGATCATGCAACCAATTTTTGATCTAGATCATATCTAATCAATTATTGGTTAAGGATAAGGAAATAATTATCATCAAATATTTCTGAAATATTTATCTATACTTATTCCAGAAAATTAACCATTAATTTCACTAATTGATTAAATGACAATCACAAGGTTCTTGATTATGATTGTAATTTCCAGTAGTGACCCTCACTTACTAAAATTAGCATATGTCAATCAATTTAAATCCAAATCATGCAAAATAAGTTCTCAAAGTTTGATAATTTGATTTGAAACATAACCCAAGTATTTAACAAACATTTCTAGTCGTTTCAAAATAGTATCTGACTCACCGTCTTCCAGGCAACCCACCGTATTTCTTTATCTCTTGCATAAACCTCCACCTCTACAGAGCCTCACTCGCACTACCTCGCAGCGGAGGCTCCGCCTCCGCGTTTCACCTTCATCGCCACATACGCTTCCGCCTCGAGAAGTTGCTGCTCCAGGGTGCTGCTCCTTACCAAAGCACCAATCACCATTGAGTGCGCCACACTTCTCCCCCACCTCGGTATGCCACCGCTTCTCCGCCATGATGGGCCCTGCCTGGCGCTCCTCAGCCTTGCATGGAGTCCATCACTTCATCGCACCGCCCATCATTGTCATCTTCTAAACACCTCACCAATGCCTCCACCTTCAACAGTATGCTACCTCCACTGGACAACGGTGTTCCTTCTTCCATTGACCAGCTTCGACTCCGCTGCCCCCACATCGATGACTAGCTTAGCCGTCATCACTTCGTCCCCGACCGCAGTTGCCTACCAACCTCCAACTACTGTCGGATCGTCCAAAGACTTGACCCTACAACCATACACCTACCACCGTTGGATCAAGGGCAATCTTGATCCAACGACCACGAAGCATTGACGTCGCCCTCCCCCTAGCCTCGAGGCTCGGACCCTCTAAAGCTCTACAATCCAGCCACAACGGCTCGACTATCGGAGCCTTAGCCTCAGACATCGCAACTATATGTTTGAGGCCTGAGCCTTGTTGCTTACATGCACGATACGTGCTGTAGGGGGTAAATTACATTCACGTCCTTAAAAATTCTAGGTATTACAGAAAGGTCCCCGCCACCATAGGTCATGTACTGCGCACATGGTGACTTGGAAAATTTGCAGAAAAGCAAAAGCACATTTTCCTTATTGCAGATAAGTACTCCAGGGACCTAATTGAGAAGAAAATTTATCTTTTTATTGCATTTTAGTCCCTTGATCTTTATTTTATCACATCTTGCTCATTCAAAGTCTTATTTTAGCGCATAATATGTCATTTTGAAGCTATTTTCATGCTCTATCATTTTGAGTAGTTTGTAGAAAGATCTGAGGTTACTTATTGAGATTTAATAATTTGGGATCTACGTTTATATATGCAGGCTAATTGTTGGCATTTTGCGCTATATTTTCTTTCAGAAATTATCTCTTTTGTAAGGATTTGATTAAGGATTTTAAATTCAATAATTTTCTTGAAATTATTGATTATATTTTTTGAAGAATTTAATCAAAGTAGGGGGCTCATCTCAGGAAAGAGAATTATTGGTCATATTTTTTAGGAGTTAATTTTTGTAGGAATATGAATTGATCTAATAATCTTCTTGCTTGCATTTTGGGGTTAATTGAAAATATCTCACTCAAAATGATCTCTTTCGATCTATGATTATCATTCGAGGATTAATTGATAAATTTAATTGAGTATTGAATCTTGTAATTCCCAAATCCACTGCTTCATTCTCTCTTTGTTTAGTTTTTACATCTCATTTTTTTAATTTTATTTAAAATCATATAATTAGAAATCATTGTTCTCTGTGTTCGACCTTGGTAGACTTGCTAAGTAAAAGTACTCCATAACATCCAAAGATTGTGGATTTTGATCGACTATTTTTCACCTCTATATTACAATTTTCGATTATAACATAGGCGAAAATATGCGTTCATCAAATGACACCGTTGTTGGGGAAGCAGAGCAAGTAGTATGTGAAAACGTTCATATACTATCGTTTGATATTTACCTATGTGCCAAGGTGTGATGAAAATTAATTAAATTTTTGATCAGTGTGCGCTAACTTTTGGAAAAGTTGTGGAGCTAGCCAAGCAAATGATATGAAAATAGAGAGAAGTTCTCTCAAAGAAAAGCTCTATCCTTGAAAGTCAAATTACAAATGAGCTTCCACTAATGGTGAGCTCTCCCAACCATTTTCAAAGTGTCCACCTGGACCAAGCGCTAATTAGGACTAAGGAGTCAGGCATACACCATAAAAGGGAACTACATCGTATAGTGATACAAGTCTTGGTGTCGAAGGTATCTTAGATACTCAAAATATTATTTGCATCATTAACATTCATACATGAGTAAATATTATTTGCATTTCATCAGGCGTAATTGCATTAAAAATCACAATTGTAAATTGGTCTAAAAAGTTGATAACTTCCCATATTTTTAATTAATTCATCCTAATTCTGTTGACCCCAAATTATCTATTGTATATATATTTCTAACAAGAACAAAAGAAAAATACAAAAAATTACTAACCCAAATAAGTGTCAAGTAATCCCAAATCCCAAAATCTAATTTTGCGTCTTACAGACTAAAACATGCAAATCTCCCTCATACAATGTCTGATTTTGATCTACTCACTTTTAAAGTACTCCATTTTCAAATACCTTCAAGTCAAGAACAATTTCATAAAATTCATAGATCATATGTGAAAGTTGATTTTTGGGCCTCTTTTGCGCACGTTACCTTAATGTAAAATTTGACCTGAGTATTTATGTACATAATTAAACCTTTTATTTTTATTTCTTTTTCATTTATGTTCTTTGATGAAAGTTTTATTAAAAGGCATACCCAAACCTATATCATGGTTGAAATCAAAGAAATTGACTGTGTGCGAGTGTCCATTATTATTCTGTACAAAATTCTCAAATTTTTTACTTTTATTTTATTTCCCGCTCTTATTATTTATTAAAAATAGAAAAATATTAGTGTCTTATTAATTTTCATGTATTTTTTCATATTTCTTCTATAATTTCTATCCTCTTTTAAAACTACCAAAAAATTACAAAACCCCAAAAAATCGGGTTTCTATACACATGGAGAACACAAAAAATACCACTTTGTACATATGACCTCGTTGCTCCCAAGTCCTTCATGAAAGTTGTAGATCTCGTCGAGACGAACAACTTTTGTGAAGGAAAGTTTTTGATCCAAGATTTACTTCTATCTCTTTTCTATTTTTCTCTCTTTTTATTTTTTTTAAAATTTTTGGGTGACACGAGGCGGCCCCATAGCATGCCATGTGACACCTGCCCATCAAGCCTCTCTCCCTGGTAACATGCAGAGCACGTGACTCACCATATCCTTGTCAGTCAGATGCTCCACACATGACCTCCACCCCTCCCTTTCCTAACGTCGCCGCCCCCCAGACACCTTGATGTCGTTTCCCCTTCATCTTGCAAGTAACGCCATCTCTCCCCCTCTCTGACTGTTATAGCCACCTCCATCTAACACACTCCACCACCTCTCCTTTAAAGCATGGCCTCCATCGTTCATGTAATGCCATCCGCCTTTCCTCCTCAAGACTATGAAAACTGCTCCTTTTCTGGTGAGATCCGTGGAGCAAAGATCCGCGTAGCTTGCCCTTCCAGCAAGCATAGCTTCGTGGCTATCCTTGTCAGCCACTGAGGCACAAACCAAGGCAGGGATGCGCCTCCTCCATCTTCCATGCAACCAGCCATCTTCCTTTCTCTCCTGCATCGACCTCCACCTCTGTAGAGCCTCGCTCGCACTACCTCACAACAGAGGCTCTGCATCCACGTTTCACCTTCATTGCTACATCTGTTTCCACCTTGAGCACTTCCGGCTCCAGGGTGCAACTTCTTACCCGAGCACGAATCACCATCGACTGCACTCCACTCCGCCCCTGCCTCGATATGCCACCACCTTACTGTTGTGTTGGGCTCTGCCTCATGCTCCTCGACCTTACATGGAATCCATCACTTCACCTCGCCGTTCATCACCATCATCACTTGAGCACCTCACTAGCACCTCTACCTCCAGCAGTGTGCTGCCTCACACTAGACAACTGTGTTCCTTCCTCCACAGACCATCCACGACTCTGCCACCTCCACGTAGATGACTCTCTCAGTCGCCATCACTCCGTCCCCGACCAGCGCTACCTACCAATCTCCAGCTATTGTCGGATAAGGCCCAAGCCTTGATCCTACGGCTGTCCACCTTCCACCATCGAATCAAGGGCACATCTTGATCCGACGACCACAAAGCATCCACGCTTGATGAATATGTGATTCATCACTATAAAAGTTGAAAATAGAGCTCTGTTCCCGAGTATTTAGTTGCATTTTGTCACTTATATTGCATAATTAGCATACTTGCATGTATAAATAATATCTGCATTTTAGCATTCATATTTGCATTAAATAAGGAGCCAAATTCACTTGTAAAAATTCATTTGTATCACCTTTTTGTATATATTTCATACTAACTCCAAATCCAATAAACTTAACTTTATAGTACATATATTAATAACACTAATTAAGGAAAATATCAAAAAAATACTAACATGTAAAATTGACCGATAAAATCCAAATCCAAGTTTGAGACTATGAACATTAAAACACATATCTCTCTCTAACAGTGTCCTATTTAGGTCCACTCACTTTTAAAGTAATATATAGTCAAAGAACTTCAAAGCAAGACTAATTTCATAAAAATCAGAGATCGTATGTGAAACTTGGGTTTTGGGTCCCTATTGTATATTGTACAAATATACCAAAATACCCTTCTTTTTATCTTTTTATTTTCTTAATTATTAAAATCCAAAAAAAGATTAAGTTGTAAATATTAATTTCATTTTTTTCTCTGACTTTATATTGATTTCTCTTATTTAAAAATGACAAAAAATGCAAAAGACAAAATGTAGTTTTTTATACCTATAGTTTTTCACAACCCAAAATACTTTTTATACAGATGACTTCTTTTGATTTTTGGTCCTTCTTAGAAGTTGTAGATCACGTCTAGACAAGCAACTTTAATGTTGACAACTTTTTGACCTCTTTTGATATTATTTTATTTTTCTTTCGATTTAAATTTGTATTTTTTAGGAACGACACATGGCAGGTCCTGGAGCTGTCACGTGTCCACCATATTTATTTTTTTATTAATTTTATTTTAATTTTTTTATCTATTGTAATTACTTTATTTTAGTTACTTTATTATTATTATTATTTAAAATTTTAAATAAATTAAAAATAAACCACCATGTGTTCACTCCTGGGCGCGCCACTTGGCACCTTCTCCATCTCCTCACGTTCCCGCAACCCTAGCTCCTTGCCAACCTCCTTTAAAAGGAGTCCCTCTACCTCCCATGCACAGCATTTTCCACTTGAAAGAGAAGGTGCCCTGAGCTCCCACTCCAGTTTGGTAACAGCGAGAGAAAGACCTAGTCGAGTGTTGACAGTGTTCATCCTTCCAGGCGAGTTCCGAAGGAGACATTTGCTTCGTCATAGCAACCCTAAGCTCCTGCTTGAGCTCGGGCTAGTCGTGCCCTTGAGCGAGGACCAGTTGGAGCTCGAACTAACTCCACAAGCACCTCATCCTATAACCCCCCAGGTAACATATCCAAAAATTCCTCTTTGTTTTCTTCTTCTTCTCCAAGCCATTTCACTGTTATTTTCTACGAGCTTTATCGTCCTCTCTGTACACGATCCTAATCAGACGTTCACCTCTGTTGAACACAAATCCAATTCTCACACTGCCTTCTTTCTTCCTTACCTTTCCTTTTCTTCTCCACTTTGGATCCCCTGTTCCTATCCAACTCCTCTGTTTTTACATCAACCCCCCATTTCCTCTATCGCATCCATCATACAACCCCCCTCGGCTGCTACTGCCCTTGTTCAATATTCAAAGCCGTCGACTCGAGCGTCCCTGACTATTCCTACTCTTCTACAACTCCGCGGCTTAGCCTCTTCATCGACCTCCCACTTCACCAACGTCCTCCAGCCATGTGTCAGCCACACATGGAACTCCCCGATCGTGCCTACTACAACATCCTCGCCACCGTGGACGCGCTCATCTGCACACCTTCATCATCTTCTCCTGGAGCTTGTAGCCACCGCTACTGACTACTGGTGCTACATCAACAACACTTGGAGCTCACCTCCTAGAAGCCGCTCGCGCTTACCATCCCACCACCCTTCTCCACCACTCGACTGTGTGTCGGCCGAGCCTCGATGCATGACCTGCTCCATCCTACACCAGCTGCCTCCGCCTAACACAACCGCCAGGTCCCACGCCCTCTGCCTCCCCATTGGATACATCACCAAAATAAGGGAGAGGGTACAACCCTCACGTAAGCATCAGCCACACCTCTGGAGAGACTACATTAAAGCACCTGAAACTTTTGTAATAAAGAAGACATCCCCAAAGAAGAAAAATCACGTGAGCAGCAACCCCTCCTAGGTTAAATTGCGGACAAGACCTTGTAGATTCTAGAAAGATCACATATACCCCCAGCTGGGAACGTGCAAGGAACATGCACCTTGATGGATTTGTAGTGGGACCCATGAAGCACTAACTATTGCAAAGAAGTCCTAGATGCACGTGCATTGCATCTTCTTCCTGGGACATTTGCATCCATACTCTCGCAAGTATAGGTAATTGCATTTTAGTCCCATCAACATATTTATTTTTAATCAATTTTGTTTCCGTATTGCATCCATACTCCTATGTTCGCATGTTTATTTGAATGTTTATTTCAATCATTTTATCATTTGTAAAAAAAATGCACATTGTTGAACTATTGATGCTGATCATTATGGATATTTGATTGAATTTTTGTGAACCATGAATTAATTAATATAATCATTTTAGTGAAATAAATCATATTTTGTCCTCTGCGTGTACGTTAATTGATATTAAAATATCCGTTGCATAAAAAATTCTCAAATTCACAGTTGTTAGATCTTAGTGTTTTATACTTTGTGCCTAATAATCACATTATTTGCGCATATAATGAAATCTTAATTAATTAATTGGTATTTCACTTAATTGATTTTTAATAAGTAAAAAATTAATTATTTTTGAGGTCTAGTAATTTTACTAGATTCATCTTGGATCGAAGTATTTAGCATAATTTTAATCTCTACAAATAATTTAATTTACTATTTATTAAAATTAAATTTATGAAAATCACCCAGCATTCATATTTAATCTATAGTTAATTCATATTGAATCAAAAAATTCCAAAGAAATACAATAGCATAATTTCATTGCATTTAACATTTTGGACAAGTGTAATTTTTAGACTTGAATTGATTGGAACTTTCATTTTTAGTACTTAAACTAATCTAGGATTGAATTGCATTTCTAATTGCATAAAAAACAAAAAAAATATTCTCCAGAAAACCTAGTATCTAGATTGACTTTGAATTAATCTCAGTAGACAATGGCTTCTCTGAGTTTGAACTTGGGCTTGCCTAATTAAAAAAATTGCCACTCGCTATTAATTGATACATTAATTGAGTGGTTTTTTATTATATCCAATTTCTCTCGACTACTATGAACACATTTATTTTAATCGTTAATTCAGTTAAATTAAGAGTGTGAATTCTAAGTTTTTCAAATGACACCATTGCCGCGGAGGCATGACTTAGGTTAATTTTCAGAATATCTAGATTTTATGTTTTCCATCCCCGAGTTATTTGATCCTCGGTTTTTCTTATGAATAACTCTTTACTTATTTACATCATTTTCTTTGTTGTTATTTATTTTCTTTATTCTGTGTCATACTCTCTGACCACTATCTTATTTTTATGCGAGGAACATGAGGCATCGTAGGTGACTCGTTAGGCGAGATGAAGAACTCGCACTGAATTGAACTGAGTGGTTTTGAGGGAATTTGTAAAAAATGCATTTAAAGTGGTTCCCATTTGGGTTCTCACGTGTGCAACTGGATAATAAAAAGACACACTCTATTCTATGGTTGCTTGACGTAGGATAGAACCTGCACATCCACTACTTAGAGCTTTCTTAGGTCTGTTTGAGCTCGTGGTATCTAGGTTCACACTTCACCATTAAAAGACATACTTAGACAATCAAACTTAGCCAAATTTAAATTTGTTCTTCACTCGCTAATAGAACTGCTTGTCTAGGAGCAACTTTTCATCGATTGCATTCATTTAGTGTAAAATTTCAATTCTGTTATGCATCCTGCATGTAAAGCGTGAGGATCTCTGTAAGTCTTATGAATTTGTCATACATCATTGTTTTATCGTGCATTAGCTTTTCTCGACTCCTTCTCCCTTGGTTTTATGAGTTTGGATTATAGGAAATTGGGACTGGACAATAAGTGTGTCTTGTGTATTGGATTAATCAAGTGGTAATCTCACTTAAAATATGGAAATCTAAACAAATTGACTAAAAAATCAACATAAATTTGGAAATTTTATTTGATGGAGAAATACCCCGACCTTCATTTTAAACTGAATAAGGGTACAAAGTGTGTGTGCACACCCTAAGGTAGAGACAAAATACCCGCATTCCATATCACATACCCTGATCTTAACAAATATCACAGGCTGAACTACTCTAGGTTCAATTGACCAATACCAAGTACCCTCTGCCTGCTTCGGTAGGTAGATATTGGTGAATCAACGCTGCGACACGACAAATTTCTTATTAACCCTCCGGGGTGAAGTGACAAGCCTTGTCAGCCTCCACCTACTTCGGTAGTTATCAACTTGTGATAAGAGCAAAAAGAGGAAGGGCATTGGTATCTTAGGCGACAAGTTAAACATGGGAGAACATCCGGCTTTGAGCCGACTTCCCTTTAGGCTATCACATAATCCTTGCTATTTGCTTGAAAAATCACTCTTAAAATCAACTAGATTAATTGGACCCGGCTTTGAGACCTTCACTTTGTTGAGTGTGAACTCAGTCAAATCCTACCTTTACACACTTGTACTCCCGATTCTTTTTTCCATCGAGGATGACTGTCTGGGGGGTATTTACTCAAGCTTCACAAATCTCTCATTGAAACCCTCACGAAGTGCGTCTTCATCCCCAAGCACAACTTGGGCCAACCCGATCTCATGACCCTCTTGAGTTCGAGATCTCTTACTCTCGGGAAGGTTACCCTCAAACCATCCCTTTTCTCTCCTCTCATCTCTCCGAGGAAGTCCTTCACATTGGTGATCATATATTCATTCCTAAATCTTCTTCTAATATATACCACATTATTGTATCAGGTGAAGAAGATAAACCAAAAACCAAGATGCCTCCCAAAAGAAACCCTGACAAAGAGGAGCACAGAGATGACCCCATGCAACGAATCCTTACCGGTTTAGGTAGAGTTGAGCAGTTGAATGCAGATCTTATGGCTAGGATGGGATAGGTCATTGAGGTAGGTGGAATAGACAGACTGATGGTAGATGCCTACAACCCAACTGAAAATGAAATACATAGTTGGCTCATACCTGAGGTACCACCAGAGGAATTTGAGCTGAAACCCCGTTTCCTTGGGCTGTTGCCGAAGTTTAGTAGAAATTCCATAGAATAACCATATGCTTTCAGGAGAGACTTTGAGTTGGTGTGTAACAACCTTAGTCATCCTAGGATTGGACAAAATTACATTACATTGAAGGCTACCCCATTTGCCTTAGGAGATAAGGTAGCCCATTGGCTGAAGAATATCGAGGTTAGATGTATGACCTGGATGCAATTCAAAGACCTATTTTTGAACAAGTTATACCCACTTAGTAGGGCTAACTAGACGAGGACAGAGATTGCTAGTTTTTTCCAGGGTCTCCATGACTCATTCCATGAAGCCTGGGATATATTCAATGGTTTTATACAAAAATGCATTTGCCATGGCATTACCAAGGCTATCTTAGTCCAAACCTTGTTCCATGGCATGACCCCTAAAATGCGGGGGTTTGTGAGTACAACCTGTGGAGGTAGCTATCTGAATAAGAACAAAGATGTCGTATGGATAATCCTTGAGTAGATGGAAGAAGCAAGCATATCTCATACCACCAGGGCCTATCAGTTGTCTCCTTTGAGTCTATCTAATCACACATCTATGAGGACTGTAGAGGATCTGACAGATAACCTAATCCTCGCATGGTAATAATAGCATATATGCTTACCATGGTAGAACATATCCCCAAGAGGGTCACTAACCTTGAGGCGCTTTCACGATTGCCAAAAAAAGTGGAGGAATTGACTGAAAAGCTTCCAAGATATGACTACCAGCCCCTTCTGCACCACTTGTACCTATACATCGAGTTATCTATTACAGGAGTAGGTACATGGGCCTCAGAGCAACTCGGTTGAGGAGTTGCAGTACACCCCGGAGGAGCCGCATGCACCCCCACTGGTGGAGTAGGTCTACGAGGAGCCTCCACAGGTGTTTGAGATCAACGGGATATGGTACAACCATGAATGCATCGGTAGACAATCATGGATAGGGAATGGTCAGCCACATTAATCGTCCCTAGCTTACCAGGAAACCAGCTTCGTCCCCACACCGTGCTTTGTGCACATGACAAGGATACCATCTTCAACAGCACCAATAACAACACACATTCTGCTCAAGCCAGAAAGGCCCTCACCACCTTACACCTCACAGTCCCACCCACAGTAGGACCGGTAAGGCCAGTAGAGCAAATATAGATAGCAGAATCACTCATCCTCTAGTCAACAACAACAAGATCCACCCACTAGTGAGTTGGAATCTCTCACCTTGGCCATAAAGACTGGCTGATAGGGTTCAACAGATACAGAACGATTACCATGACATAAGAATAGATCTGAATCGTGTCTCATGCCACGAGGATCAGCAGGTGGCACCAAAGACCCCAATTCCCGCCGAGGTTCAGGACAACCCAAATAGTCTGAATCAGGGTCAGCATCGATCACAAGATCAGGTATATTATTCAAAGTATTCTCTATCAGAACATGAGATCCTTTTGTATGATAATGTTAATAATATGTCCCTCAAGAGCAGAAGTACCGTGACCGTACCTCATAAGGCATGGGTACATGACGAAGATACCACCAAGTCTCTACATGAGGAGAACTTGGAGGTAGAGGAGCAACATCACCACCACCATCAACTTTAGCAACGGAATAAGAGGATTCCAATGTCCTAAAAACACAAAGGCAAAATGAACAAAAAGATGGATAGGAGTACCAACAATGAATAAAGTGAGCCCGGTAAAGAGCCCACACCTCCATCTAAGGAGGATGCACCAGGAGTAGCAGTAGATGCACAACCTACTTCGTTACATGAATTTCATTCCAGTTCGAGTCAGTGTAAGAGTCAGAGTACCAGTCCTGTACAAAACTCTATTTCCTATTTGAATGAAAACATTTCAGTTTTAGAATCCGAGTTGTCATAAATAATCCTTTTCCCCCGTTTCCTTAAGGATGGAAAGAAGAAATCCAAAAAATCCAAAAAGATGACCTTGAGATGGTTGAGTTTTGCAACAAATATATCATGGTCACAATCCCCTTTGATAAGTTTGTGGATATGACACTTGCATTTCAGAAGTACCTTAGGGTGAGAAGCATACCTACTAGGGTCAGCAGAAAATCAGAAGCTGTGTTGAAAAGCATGTTTTGTCGTTAGCCACTACTTGCACCATCAAGAATGCGTTTCCAATGAAACAAAGGGACATGGGTTCCCATTATGTGGTATGTCATGTCGATGACACTGTGTTTGCATGCACTCTCCTAGATAATGGATCTTTAATCAATCCGATGCCAACAACCCTCTATGAGCATCTAAATCTAGGACCATTAGGAAATCCAGAGCTCTGCTCCACTTTACTGACAAATTCACTAAGAGGTCCAAGGGAGAATTGAGGAACATTATTATCAAAGTCGAGGATCGGGATTACATGGTGGATTTTGCAGTCCTTGATTTGGAGACCCCTTGAAATTGGATATATTCCTAGATCATTCATGGAAGGTCTTTCCTTAGAATAACATGGCCCTTATTTGATTATAAGATCGGGAAAATGCAGTTATAGACTTCAAGTGGAGATGAGGAACTTGAGATGAAGCAGACAAGGTAGCAGAGAACGAATTCTGAATCAAGCAACGAGTACGATTCATCAGAAGCAGATAGTGTTCGTGCAGGCACCATTGGGCCATGAAGATAGAACCCACTAGTACTGATGAGTCTGTCTTCGCTAGAGAGAATCTTGTACATGAGATAGTTTGCGAGATCCTTAGGAACGAACACAACGCTGATCCTATAGAGAATGCATCCCCCTACATCTTCAATGACACAGAGGCCCAACTGGGCCTGTCAGTCCTTCCCTCTTTATGACAATAAGAAGATGAGTACGATGAGTTGGACGTGGCTTTCATTGATTTCTTAGATACTTTTGACGCTCTTACTCCATAGCTGAGTAAGTTGGTAACAATTACTTTAGAGACAGATCCAACCACTACCAACACAGAGACAGAATTAATTGAGCTATATTTTCTCGATGACCACACATTACGTGAGCTCAAACCATTATCACACCCTTGAAATATGCCTTCCTTGTGGGATAAGAAAAGAAATTTCTTGTCATCATCAGTTTGCGATTGATCAAGGAGCAGGAAGCTTCCTTCCTCGAGATCCTGGAGAAAGACCGCACGACAATAGGCTAGAGCATCTCCGATCTCTATAGGATAAATCCCGCTCTTTGCTCGCATCATATCTACCTTGAGAATAATGCTAAACCCTCTCGTGAATTCTAATGTAGGTCGAATCTAAATTTATAAGAGGTGGTGAAGAAATAAATTGAGAAATGGTGTGACACAACTTTTATTTATCCCATCTCTGATTCCAAATGGGAGTCACCTATGCATGTTGTCCCGAAGAAGTCGAGAATTTAGACGACCACTAATGAGCATGGGGAAGAGATCATGACACGAGTACCCACATCGTGGCGTGTCTGTGTAGATTACATACGCTTGAATGGTGCAACGAAAAAGGATCATTTTCCCCTACCATTTATTGATCAGATATTAGAAATTAGTGGGAAAGGAATTCTTTTGCTTCTAAGATGGGTTCTCGGGCTACAATCAAGTAGCTATCACTCCTGAGGAATAAGAGAAAACCACATTCACATGCCCCTTTGGTACCTATGCTTTTAGGTGCATGCCCTTTGGGTTATGCAATGCTCCCAGTACGTTTCAAAGGTGCATGATTGCTGTATTCGCCAAGATGACCGTTGAATTCGTGAAAGTTTTCATGGATGACTTCTCGGTCCATGGTGATTCCTTTGATTCATGTCTTTTAAATTTGGACTGAGTCCTCAAACAATGCTATGAGGTAAATGTGGTGGTCTCCTGTGAGAAAAGTCACTTCATGTTAACGGAGGGCATTGTGTTGGGGCATGCCATCTCCAAGAGAGGAATGGATGTTGACCCAACCTAGGTGGACGTGATCAGATGACTCCAGCCACCAACCAACGTAAAAAAGTTGCGATCATTCCTCGAGCTTGTTGGATTTTATAGGAGATTTATCAAAGATTTTTCAAAGATCATCTGACCGCTAACTGAGCTTTTAGGCAAAGACATGGAGTTTATTGTTGATCACAAATGTCTTGAAGCCTTTAAGTGACTTTAAGGGATGATCATGGACACCCCGATCCTACAAGCCCCAGATTAGTCTCTTCCTTTTCAGATCATAACAGATGCCTCAGATTTTGCTATTGAAACTGTGTTAGGATAGAGGCGTGATGATGTCCTGGTTGCTGTACACTAATAAAGCAAAGTACTTGATCTCGCTCAGCATAACTATACAATTATCGAAAAAGAGATGCTTGTGGTAGTATTCGCCTTAGATAAGTTCTGATCTCATATCATCAGATATAAGGTGATTGTGTTCACATATCATACAACACTACCGTACCTAATGGAAAAGAAGGATGCGAAGGCATGTCTTCTTAGGTGGATTTTACTTATCTAGGAGTTTAATTTAGATATAAAAGATAAACCTAGAAAGATGAATGTAGTGGCTGATCACATCTCCCATCTTGAAATTCTTGATACTTTTGATGATACACCTATTCGGGACTCCCTTCCAGATGAGTCGATTTTTGTTATCGACTCACTCCCATGGTACACTAATATAGTGAACTATCTTGTCTCCAAGAAAGTTCTCAAAGATTGGCCATGGAGCAACATAGACTGATTCAAGGGACTCAAGTCACATGCGAGACATTACCGTGGGGAAGATCCGATCCTTTTCTTTAAAGGACCGGATTGTGTCTGGAGGAGGTGTATTCCTCAGGAGAAATACCAGAGTTTCCTTACTTTTTGCCATAGTCTGGATATAGGAGGACTTCACTCTGAGAAGAGGATCGCATGGAAGGTATTACAGTGTGGTTTATGCTGGCCGACTCTATGTCGCAATGCTCTCACCTTTGCGAAGTCATGCTCAGCATGCCAATGAATGGGAGAAACTGTTGGTTCCAAGGATGAGATTCCAATGCAACCTATCATAATTTGTGATTTCTTTGACACCCGAGGCATCGACTTCATGGGCCCATTCCCGGTCAGCCATGGTTTTGAGTATATCCTTCTTCTAGTGGATTGTTTGTCAAGGTGGGTGGAGGCTATCTCGGCCCGAGCCGCAGACAACATGACTGTCTATAAATTTATCAGGGATCGCATTATTTCTAGGTTTGGGATCCCAAAATTATTGATATACAACGGGGGTAGCCATTTTGTTAGTAGAATGTAAAGAAACATGTGAAGGGTTGGGTTACGTCGTCGAGCATTGTGTCGCTAGTTCTTACCACACACATACCAATGGCATGGCAGAGGTGTCGAATAGGGAGGTGATGAATCTGTGATTCATCACTCTAAAAGTTGAAAATAGAGCTTTGTTCCCGGTTAATTAGAGGCATATTTCTACTTATATTGCATAATTAGCATTCATGCATGCAAGCATAATATCTGCATTTTAGCATTCATATTTGCATTGAATAAGAAGCCAATTTCACTTTTAAATATTCACCTATACATTTTATGTATATATTTTATACTAACACCAAATTCAATAAAACTAACTCTATAGTGTATATATTACTAACACAAATTAAAGAAATATATCAAAAAAATATTAACTTGCAAAATTGACCAATAAAACCAATATCCAAGTTTGAAACAAGGAGTCTTAAAATGCACATATTTTCCCCATACAGTGTCCAAACTAGGTCTACTCACTTTCATATTAATACACATCTAGAGACCTTTAAAATGAGACTAATTTCATTCAATTCGGAGTTTGTATGCAAAACTTGGGTTTTAGGTCCCCTTGTATACTACACATATGTATATTTTTACTCCTGTATTTTTGTATCATATTTGACCTAATCTTCATTTTTTGGTCAACATGAAACTTGTAAACCTCATCAAGATCTACTAGTTTCATGTTTTGACTTTTTCCAAATTCGACCTCCTTCTCTCTCTAAATTCACTTTCTTTATCAGCCACTCAAAGCTGGCCACGTGGCGCCTTCTGAGCGCGCCACGTAGCCCGCTTCTTTGCGCACCACGTGCCCAGCCTTCCCCGTCGTTCGATCACTCACCCTCTCTCTTGATCCTGGCTATCCAAGCCGCAACGCTTCCTAGCCCTTCGATCAGACCTGGGGCTTAATCTGGACCATAAACCTGCGCCGCATTCTCAATGTGCCACGTGGCTGCGTCCAAGCCTTCCTATCTTCGCCAGAAGACTCCTATCTTGGCCGTCCATCCCCGGCAACATTTGAACCCTTCGATAAAAACCCCAGACGTAATCTCCGCCGCACGCTAGCGCCTCGACCTGCGCCCGCCACGTGGAACACGATGAGCCCTTGATCTCACTCTGCCTATCTAATCTTCACCCTTCGCTACCGCCCCTCTCCGGACCGTTGAATCGCTCGATCCAACGATCGATACTTCATCGTCTACCTCCCAACTGGTCCGCACCCCACGTCGCCAATCTCGTGCAAGGTCTGCCCCCTTTTTATTTTGGGCACCACACCAACCACCATCTCCACCCATTGGCACCACCACTACACATCCCACTCTTCCCTCGTCCTCGCCAGCCCCCTCGTTCACCATGAACACCCTCAATCTCGCTCCACGATGCCCACCAACCCCACATCCTCGCTTCCTACACTGTCACCTTCATCCTATAAATACGTCGCCTCCAGCCACTTTCATCGGCATCCGCCATCACAGAGGGTATCTCCGAGCTCCCACCTTCGAGTTGGTGACAACAATTTGACGTGAGGACGAGCGACAACCGAGTTCCACCTCCGGCGAGATCTACGATCCTCTATCGCCGTGTCGCAGCTCCTCCGCGAGCTGCACGAGCTCAGGACCGCCTACCGTACTTCGAGCGATGGCCAGGAGCACTTCATCACGCTCCATTCCCCATGTATACTCCTCCATATCCTCTCTGATCTTCTTCTTATTTTACTTGCTTTTTCTCCCATTTTATTCTCCGCCCTCCCTTCTCTTCCTGCTCCTCTGAACATCCACTGAGCTTCCCCTCGAAACTCTGATTTTTGCTCCATACTCCGTTCACTCTGACGACATACTCTACTACCTGTCGACGCCAGCTCCGCCACCTTGGCGGATCTCGATCTCCTGACCCCCACAGCTCCGTTCAGGCCTCGCACTTCACTCCCAATCACTTTATGTACACGTTGCACGCCTCGGCTATACCGCTAACCCCTTGCAGGTACTTTTACTTCATTGGCCGGAACTTCATCGGAGCTCAGCTCCAGCTTCACCGCTGCTGGTCTCCAGTCCACCCTGACCTCAACTGAAACCTCCGACTGCTACCTGACACTCCCACGACCTTCCCAGCTTCCCAACAACCTCCGGTGAGCTTCAGTGATGACTGAAGGAGGAGGCAGAGCTCAAGAGCCTTCACCGGAGTGCAGCCTCCTCCACCGCAGGAGGTGGAGGACTGTTGGGCACGAAGCACAACAGCTGTCCGATTCCCTTGATCAGACGGTTTGGAGCCATCCACGTCGCCATCAGCTGCAGCCATCGGATCAGGAGGATCCTATGTTCAAGAGCACGCCATGTCATCGCTTAGATCCAACGGTCATCGATCGTCCACGCCTTCTTCCTCAGAGCCAACCACCGCCATTGATCTTCACTAGATCCAACGAATTCATACATGCCATGTGCCAGCAAACAGTCACCGTTGGATTTTCACTTGATCCACGGTCCAGATCGAGCCACGTCGCCTGATTAGAGCCTCTTCCCCGACCATTAAGCTCGGATCAACCGAAGCTAGCCGAGCCTCCTTCTGAGCCAAGTCCGCGCCTCCAGAGTCACCTGAGCCTCGACCCGAGCCTCTGAAGTCCACCGAGCCTGAGACCCCCACGTGGCCGGGAAGTTTTCAGCGAGGCCCCTGGAAGTTTTCAAAATTACATTTCAGTCCCTGCCAGGAAGCCTAACATGAGGAGCATGTGTTTTGTGGAAAATTTGCATCTATCCCCTCAACATTATAGGTAATTGCATATCAGTCCCTGTCAGTACATTTACTTTTTTTTATCAATTTTATTTCCTGTAATTGCTAATAGGCCCCTGTCTCTGCATGCATATTTAGACATTCATTTTAACTCATTTTCTAAGTTTGAAAATTGCATTGTGTAGCTTAATTTGTCCTCTTTCATATGCGACACTTGGCATATTTTTGTGGAAGTAGTGGTTTTTATTATTAATTAATTGGTGAAATTTTCTCATATTTTGCCCATTTATGCCTATTGATTTGTAGTAATTTCTCTGTGACCCCAAAAATTGCCAAAAATTCACATTAGACATAGGATAATTAAGTTTACATTGTATCCAAAAATCATCTCATTTGCACGCACCCCGTGGCCTGAACAAATCATTTAGTGATTTCCTTAATTAATTTTTAATAGGTCCATTTCACATAGAAATTTAAGTTGATTAATTTTCCTGGATTCTTCATACTTAGAACTATCTAGGATAATTTTGATATCTGAAAATATTGTGATTTGACATTCATTAAAATTAATTTAGTCAAAATCTCTATGCATCCATTTTAAATTCATACTAAATTCATCCTATTTCACCACCTGGCCAAGTTTCATAGTTTTTGAAATCAATTTGATTATAGTTTTTTTAACTTGTAAATTGGCCCGATCTTGCATGTGTCTTGCATAAAATATATTGAAAAAGACTAAAAAAATATCATCTGAAAATACGACCTAAAAATTTTTCTAAAAATCTACCTAAGGAGACATCTACCTCCCTGAGTTCGACCTTGGGCTTGCCCAAGTAAAATAATTTTGCCACTCGTGATTAATTTGACTTTAATTAAAAGGGGTTTTTGATATGCTCTTATTATCCGACTGCAGCGAACAACAAAATGATTAATTTGACCATTAATTTGATCGAATTAGTAAGGGTAGTAAGATGCTGTTCAAAATGGCGCCATTGCCGGGGAGGCATGATTTAGGTTAATTTGTAGCTAATTTCTGAGTGTCTGATTTTTACATCCACGGGTAGTCCGACCCACGATTTTCTTGTGAATATTTTTCTGTCTTTTAATTCTTGTATTTTTGTGTCATTCTCTATCTGACCTCAACTTGTTTTTGTGCGAGGAACATGAGGAATCGAAGACGCTTCGAGGAACCTGCATTTTAATTTGTTTGAGTGACTTGAGAGGACTTGTATTTTTTTCATTTCTTTATTTTTTGCATTATTTCCAACGGTTCCTGTTTGGGTCCTCGTGGGTGTAAACATAGTGGAACCGTGTTCTCGTCTGCTGTATGGTTTGAATTTAGAATAGGCTTGCACTAGCGGATCCTCGAGCCACTCTAGGGTTTGCTTGTGCTCGTAATTTCTAGGACCACACATCCACTTAAAAGACGTACTTAGACTGCAGATCTAGTCAAATCAACCTATTCTTCACTCGCTAATAGAACTGCCTGTCTAGGAGCGGATTTTGTCGTCTGCATTTGCATATAGTGTAAAAAGATTTCAATTCTGTTTTGCATCCTGCATAAAAGCGAAGGGATCACTGTAAGTATTCTTCACTCAGCATAAGCATCATTGTTTTTCGTGCATCGACTTTTCTCGATTTCTCTCTCTTAGTTTTCCAACTTAAGTTAAAGGAAATTGGGACTGGACGATAGGCGTACTGTGTGGATTGGACTAAGTCAGTGAAAACTTAACTTAAAACCGCGACTGCTAACATTATTGACCAAAAAATTCAACAAAATTTGAAATTTTGCTTGCGGGAGATTAACCCCGACCTTGTTTTCAGGTTGAGTGAGGGTACTTGAGTGTGTGTGAACACCTTAAGGCAGATCCCAAATCCCCACCTTCAATATCACGTACCAACTGATCCTAGCAAATATCACGAGTTGAATATTTTCAGGTTCATCGACTAGTACCAAGTAGCCTCCGCCTGTTTACAGGTAGTCAGGGGTGAACCAGCGGTACTCCACGACAAGTTGCTAGTAACCCTTCGGGGCGAAGTTCCAGCCTTGTCGGCCTCCACCTGCTTGCAGGTAGATAGGGGCATGGTCTTTGAATACATCAACTTGGGATAGGAGCGAAGATAGGAAGGACGCATGTATCTTAGGCCACAGGTTAAACAGGGAAGACACATCCGGCTTTGAGCCGACTTCCCTCTAGGCCACGTAACATTTGCTATTTGCTTGTAAATCACACTTAAAATCAACCAGATTAACTGGACTCGGTTTCGGGTCCTTCACCATGTTGAGTGTGAAAATACAGGGTTTGGATTGTATTGCTTGCTTTAGGTAGGAGTAAAAAGCCTATCTTTATTTGGAACTCCCAATTCTTCTCGGCAATCCAAGATGACTGACTGGGGGAATGCCGACACATTATTTGCCAATCTCTCTTTGAGTCCCCGACGAAACTCATCTTCACTGGCCCAAGCGCAATTTGGACCACCCATAGATCATGACCCTCTTGAGTTCTGGATCCCTTACACCCAGGGTGGTTACTCTCAAACCAACCCTTTCATCTCCTCTGAGCTTACCGAGGAAAACCACCGCCTCGATAAAAATCCCTTCCTTGATATGTCTTCTAACCAAGACCATCTTCTTTATCCAGGACTAGAGGACAAGATGCCACCTAAGCGACCCCCAGATGAGGAAGAACACCGAGATGACCCACTACAACAAATCCTTGCCCACCTCGCCACATCCGAACAACAGAATGCGGATCTTACAGCAAGAATGGGACAGATTATTGCGGCAGGAGGAATCGACCGACCAATGGTTGATACCTATATCCCAGCGGAAAACGAGATGCATAGTTGGTTGGGACCAGCAGTTCCCCCCGAAACATTCGAGCTCAAGCACCACTTTCTTAGCCTGCTTCTGAAGTTTAATGGAAACGCAAACGAAGAACCATATGCCTTCCCCAGAGACTTCGAGCTGGTTTGCAACAACTTTATTCACCCTAGGGTTGCGCAGGATTACATTTGGCTGAAGGCTACCCCATTTGCCTTAGGAGATAAGGCAACACATTGGCTGAAGAACCTAGGGGTGATGTGTACCATATGGATGCAGTTCAAGGACCTCTTTCTGAAGAAGTTCTACCCCTCAATATAACTAATCAAATGAGAACGAAGATTGCTAGTTTCTCACAGGGACCCAGTGAACCATTCCATGAGGCCTGGGATAGGTTTAATGACCTCATTCAAAAATGTCCGTGCCATGGCATTTCTAAGGCGATCTTAGTCCAGACCTTGTTCTGTGGCTTAACCCCAGATATGCAGGGGTTAGTAAATGCCGCTTGTGGAGGAAGCTATCTGAACAAGAATGAGAATGCTGTATGGAAAATACTGGAGCAGATGGCAGAAACAGGTAGGTCATAGGCCACCAGGGCCTATCAGTTGTCTCCATCAATTCTATCCAATGAGACAACTAGGAGGACTGTAGCAGATCTGACAGAGGACCTCATTCCCAGTATGAGGATGATAGCTAATATTTAACCATGGGCGAGCAGATCCATAAGAGGGTCACTGACCTTGAGTCTCTCTCGCGTTTGCCGAAGCAAGTGGAGGAACATACTGAAAGGGTAGCTAAGTTAAAGCTACCTTCCCCTTCTGCACCACCTGTATGTTGGACATGTGAGCCAACGGCGAGCCATTATGCAATAAATATTATTGCATATATCATTCCCTGATCTGAAATGAAGAATGAATAATTTGCATAATAGGTCCCTTAGTACAATTAGGGTTATGTACCATGGCCATCTTAATAATCATACAACTGTTGATTCAACTATTGAATAATAGAGGCTGGTGCTTGGATGAATATCTAAAGGGTTAGATTGAGGACTCATCAAGCACCGTCAAATGATTATTAAGAGATGAACTCCAGCCTGAGTAGGAGATGACAATACTTATCTCTGAAGGCTGATATCTGATCGACCTCTTGATGCAGGTCCTCTGCATAGGAATAGAGATTCGGAGGTGTCAGATTAGTTAGGTCAAAGAGTTGACTTAACGAGATCGAGACAACCAAAGTCCTATATCGTATGCTGTCACGATATAGGCACACATCCTCTGACCGGAGACAGATGTGTTACTATATGTATGAGTATGTACATTTGGTAGACCAATAGGTTGATGACCTAACCAAGGTCTATACACCAGCGTGCTAGTATGCATATAAGGGCATATGAGTAATACGATCTCTCAAAGGGATCATACAGATTCAGTTACTGAACAGGAAGACATGAGCTCACTAATGAGATATTGGGAAGAATCAAAATCCATGCGCATGGTCGTCTCGCTTTGAAAGCTTGACTGAATTTGTAGGTCTGATATATACTTTTAGTATATGATCAAGACCTAGGTATGATATACGCATTTGGAAAGTATATGATCGATACCAACTCCCAATGATAGAATGAGAAACTTATTGATAAAACCATGAAGTAGACAGTATAAAGTTGATCCAATACTTCAGGTTTAGTCTGAGTCTTCCAGTATGCAGGATGTACATGTATTAAGAATACCTGAGGGTGATGTGATCATAAACGATTGTATAACCATGATGCTTTCATTCCTTGGGAGTGATGAAACGGGTCTGGATTTTAGTGACTCCTCTTGGTAGAAAAGTGATCTGATCTTGGTCCAAGTGTTGGACATTGATCTGAATGTGATTCAGATACAATAAGAAGATTAGATTTACAGCCTTGATTTAATCAAGCATCTATGGGAGGCCCGCGATCTGGATTTGAGATATGATCTCAATATCCATGTCACTATACGTGGAACAATAGAATCGCCCTGTCCTTATCTCCAAGTATCTGAGGAAAGATCACATTATTCTTGAAGGGTTCGAGAATAATTCCATAAGATCTAAGCAATGAAGAATCGATGATTAAATGTGATTTAATCATCTTGATGTGTGTGGAGATTATCCAATATAATTAAATATGACTTAATTATTATGGATAAGAATAATGTGGATAGAAATATCCAATTATTCATAATATATTATAAATGTGATTTATAATATATTAGAGAGAGCCAATTGTAATTTATATTAGTTAATTAATTATTATGTGTATTAGATACACATTGTGTAATTAATTGACAATGTAAGTTATATATTGTTTTGGGTTGTGAATATGATTCACAATTTTTCAATGGCAAGATTGCAATATTCTCAAATATAATTGTGAATTATTTTTGAATAATAAAACCCAACAAAAGTTGTTGGAAATAAATAAAGAGATTTCCATGGAGATGTGCAATCTCATGACATGTCATGAGATTGCTCTCCTCATGGAAAGCTTGGGCGGCACCCAATTCCAAATAGGAATGGGTGGCCGTCCATATGGAATGTACATGGAGATGTAATCTCCATGTATATTCTCTCCCTATTTATTTGGTGTAATTTTGGATTAAATTGTATTTGATTTTATCAAATATATTTTAATCCAAATTTGTTGTTTTTGACAACAACAATCTTGACCATTGGATTGACATAAATCAATCTCACCCATTGATTTTATATGTCCCATGGATTGAGATCCATGGATCCCAAAACCCTATAAGTAGAGAGGCATACCATGCTATCTATTTACATGCAATTCAAGAGCCCTCTCTCCCTCTAACATTGGTGGCCGTCCACCATACCCTAGAGGAGAGAATCGTCGACGCTCTCACTACCGTGCTGCCGCTTCGACGTTCTTCGGTTCTCCATCTTCTTGGTGTGCTATGTCCACGAAGGAGACGTTCGATCTCGTGCGACGAGATTAGGAGCAACTACGCTTGGATCAACTTCTTGGATTGCGAGGACAACGCGGTTCATCCCCGCGCTCGTAAGCGGTCTCACCGACGATCGGACTTGAGACAGGAGGTCTCTTCTTTTAGAGATTTGATCAACCACGCTTCAAGAGGTATTGCATTATACTTGTTGTGGTTATAGATGAAATGATTCATGAAGTGTTCTTGAATCATATGGTTTCATCATATGAAAAATTTTAAATTCCGCTGCACCGAACAACTAGTACGACTAGTCGTTCTTCGTCATATCCTATACGACCATCACGCTTCCGTGATGCGCTTAAGGTTAATTTCTACCCTTCAAGTGGTATCAGAGCCTTAGGTCGACGGTTACGAATATGATCTGCAAACCGAGGACGACTTGGGTTCGTTAAGGTCGCGAAAGTTTTTTATCGCGTTTGATTTCGCAGATCTGGTTAGTAAATAATTTCGTCCATGTTTAAATTGTTTAAGCACAAATTATTTACTTGGATTTTGTTCTCCATTAAATAAGGAAACCATAGTATCTGAGTTTGCGTAAATCGTATTTCGTATGCTCGAGAATGGTTGTTTTAATGAACATGTATGCACTGTTACGGGAACTGTAGATCTTAACATGATAAAAGAGTTAATTACTGTTTAGATCCGCCTCGAAATGCGTAAAACTTCACTTGTCTTCTGTCCTAAATCAAGTTAGCAATCTTTGAAAATTGAGGTTGACTAATTTGGATTTAAATTGATTGAGATATGTTAATTTTAGTAAGTAGGGGTCACTACTGAAATTACAGTCCTAATCTAGAACCAAGTGATTGTCAATTAGTTAAATTGATTGTTAATTTCGTGAAATAATCATGAAAAGTATTTGTGAAATATTGGAAGATGATTATTTACATAATTGACTTGGCCTCAACCAATTAATTGATTGGATTTGATCTAAATCTTGATTGGAAACACAATCATCAAACTTGATGCTTGAATAGTGATTGTCATTTAATCAATTAGTCAAAATTAAATTGTTTAATTTCCTAGAATAGTTGTGCATAAATATTTGTGAAATATTTGATTATAATTATTCCCTTAAACGACATTTCCTTAACCAATAATTGGTTAGATGTTATCTAGATCACTAATTGGTGACATGATCTACATGATCAACATTCCAACAAACATGTTGCTTGAATAGGACTTGGGATTTGTTTAGCAAATCTCATTATAATGTTAATCAAAATTTTTTTTGATTATTATTATATGGTAAAATTTTGGTTGAAGAACCGATGATCATCTCAAGTACAAAGTGATTTATTTTGCATTATCCTTTCCCGAGGTGGATATGGTGTCTAGTCGGAGAGCATTGGGGTTGCGGGTTGCAACATATGTGGTCCGTCCCACTCTCGTCGGTATTGGCCATGACAGCGGGTAGGGTTAGTATAATGCTTAAGAAATCATGATGTATTTCTAATTATTAAAATTTGAAATAATACGTATTTGAGATAATACCATAATTCAAGTAACGATAAAATGTTTGTTGGATATTAATTGGATCATTAATTTAATATGCTTAGATTGATTGGAATCCAATTAAAATTAAAACACTCTATTATGAATAGAGATGTTATTTCCCTTGGAATAATTAATCTTAATGAATGTGATCATAATGATTAATTAGAATTTGAATATGATATGGAGGATCACATAAGTGACATCCATGGTCTCCCGTCAAGGCGGAGGGTTCCGTTGCCAGGGATTGTATGTAGGAGATGCCTGTCCGAAATGACAGCTCCTGTATGCAAGCGCATCTGGATCGGGCTCTTCGCTTCTCGAAAGAGTAAGGTCGTATGCGTAGTGACCCCAATATGGGATCCTCATATTATTGGGGCGATATTGGATTGCGCATAGCGAGTACTATTCCTGTTGACGGTTGGTTCAATTAATGACGGGTCAACATCGCCTTAGGGGTGGTGGGCCCGGGTGTTAAAGACCGAATTGGGAAATGCAAGTTGGACTTGCAAGGCGGAATGTGTTCCCGCTTCTTTTTATCCGAGTTGCATATTCTCATATTATTGGGATGTAACAAAGATAAGGAAGGAGAGCCCAGATCTTGTTGAGATATAATGGTAAGTATATCTCTTACATTGAAAGTGATTAGGGGAATGAACTTTCAGTGTTGACAAGACAAGACACCTTTGATATAAAAATTCCTAAATCAAAGTAAGATATAAATATATATATTTATGCAAATTTCTTATTTCATATAATCCTTCATTAAAACCCACTCAGTGTTATACTCCATAGTAACCAGTAAAATATCATGGATTGGATTCATGATCTAGATATTGTACTTGCAGTTGGACACATAATGTATGTGGTTGCAATGTGCAAGTTTCCTCATAATATTGAGGAATGACAATTAAATAGATAATAGGACTACAACAATAGGGTTTGTATGTCTCTATAGTCTTGATCTCTCATCGGATGTACTTTGGAAGTGACATGTCGATGATGATCGCAATTGTCAAATAATCCTTATAAAATTAATGAAGATATTCTGGCATACACATGTGCTCTTGACATTTTTCATGAATGAGATGGTTTACTGCATCATGCAGAATGGTGGCTCTATAAGAGATGTATTCAAATTGTTTGAGTACCTACCTGAACCTATGTTTTAAGAGTTTAGATGGATGTAGATGATGTGTGTCATCATTCTACTGTCTATACTCTAGTCATTCATGAAGCTTCATAATGTTCATATTGTATGAACTTAATGAAGCATGTATAAGTGTTGAAATGATCTTACATTGAATTCTTTTGAATTTAACGTAAGAGATCCTTAGTCTTAAGCAATGGTTGCTCATAAATAAAGGGAGCGCAGTGGAAGCATGGGTTGGACCCAAGAAAGAAGGAAAGTCAAAGAGTTGACTGGACTTCTGTGACTTCCATATGACATCCAAAGAGTTGGATGAATGTCAATACTGCAATAAATTGATGTGTTAGTATGACTATCAAGTCTGTCTAGAATCCTTAGAGAAGGACTCAGATAGAGCATCAGAATAATCTACATATAATAATTGAAATTGACTTTCTGATTTGATAAGATAAAGTCAAAATAATTGTATCTCAATCTTCTAATGACACTTGCAATTGATTGCATATATATTGGAAGATTAGAAATTTGATCTAAAGGTTTAATGGTCATCCACATAGACATTGATGCAATTGTTGCAACAATCTCTATTGGATTGAAAGGCTTCATAATTTCAGTGGGAGAGCCCTTAGACTTAGAGAATGTCTCTATGACCTAGATATTAGAATACACTCATTGTTTAATTCTAAATGTTGGAAATAAACATGAATTCTGGAATAGATCTATCATAAAGAGTTATGATGGAGATATTCCAGATAGTAATATAAAATCTTGTGGACTCTACTGAATCAGAAATTGATGAATGGTTCATTAAGATTTCTAATACTGAAAATTAAAACCTTTATAAGATCAATTAGAGGATGAGGATCATTTGAAAATGATCTGGCATCAAGTGTAGGACATATGTCTGTTGATGAGATCAATGGACTAGTAAGAGATGAAACTTTAGAATGTCTAAAATTTCAAAACTTACATACTTATGAATATTGTATTCAAAAGAAAAAACATCCAATACACCCTTCCTTGGGAATGGTGTAAGATGTCAAAGTATTTAAGATCTCATAATTGATGTATGCGGATCATCTATATCATAGTAAACATTATGGATATGTGATATCTATTGATGATTATGTATGATATGAGATCTCTTCTCTTCATCTAAGGAAACCTTTGAAATGTCCAAAGATTTCATAATTTTGATTTGGAACCAAAGTCTGAAGGAAGATGAAAATGAATTTGGTCTAATCTAGGTAATCAGTACCTATTAGATGAATTCATGGTATACCTTATGGAGAAAGGAATATCATTCCTATCTCACTCCTCCTAATAAACCTAACCTCAATAGAGTTATAGGGAGATACTGTTGGAAATGCGAGCCCACGACGAGCCATTATGCAATAAATGTTATTGCAAATATCATTCCCAAACCTGAAATGAAGAATAATTAATTTACATAATAGGTCCCTTAGTACAATTAGGGTTATGTACCATGGCCATCTTAATAATCATACAGCCGTTGATTCAACTATTGAATCATAGAGGCTGGTGCTTGGATGAATATCTAAAGGGTTAGATTGAGGACTCATCACGCACCGTCAAATGATTGTTAAGAGATGATCTCCAGCCTGAGTAGGAGATGGCAATCTTTATCTCTGAAGGCTGATATCTGACCGACCTCTTGATGCAGGCCCTCTGCATAGGAATAGAGATTCGGAGGTGTCAGATTAGTTAGTTCAAAGAGTTGACTTAATGAGATCGAGATAACCAAAGTCCTATATCGTATGCTGTCATGATATAGGCACGCATCCTCTGATCGGAGACAGATGTGTTACTGTATGTCTGAGTGTGTACATTTGGCAGACCAGTAGGTTGATGACCTAATCAAGGTCTATACACCGGCGCACTGGTGTGCACATAAGGGCATATGAGTAATACGATCTCTCAAAGGGATCATACAGGTTCAGTTACTGAACCGGAAGACATGAGCTCACTCATGAGATATTGGAAAGAATCACATTCCATGCGCATGGTCATCTCGCTTTGGAAGCTTGACTGAATTTGTAGGTTTGATATATACTTTTAGTATATGATCAAGACCTAGGTATGATATACACTTTTGGAAAGTGTATGATCGATACCAACTCCCAATGATCGAATGAGAAACTTACTGATAAAACCATGAAGTAGACAGTATAAAGTTGATCCGATACTTCGGGTTTAGTCTGAGTCTTCTAGTATGTAGGATGTAAAGGTATTGGGAATACCTGAGGGTGATTTGATCATAAACGGTTGTATAACCATGACGCTTCCATTCCTAGGGAGTGATGAAACGTGTCTAGATTTTAGTGACTCCTCTCAGTAGAGAAGTGATCTGATCTTGGTCCAAGTGTTGGACATTGAGCTGAATATGATTTAGATACAATGAGAAGATTAGATTTACGGTCTTGATTTAATCAAGCATCTATGGGAGGCCCGCGATCTGGATTTGAGATACGATCTCAATATCCATGTCACTATACGTGGAACAATACAATCGCCCTGTCCTTATCTCCAAGTATCTGAGGAGAAATAACATTGTTCTTAAATAGTTTAAGAACAATTCCATAAGATCTAAGCAAGGAGAAGTTGATAATTAAATGTGATTTAATTATCATGATGCATGAGAAATTATCCAATATGATTAAATGTGATTTAATTATTATGGATAAGAATAATGTGGATAGTAATATCCAATTATTCATAATATGTTATAAATGTGATTGATAATATATTAGAGAGAGTTAAATATAATTTATATTAGTAGATTAATTATTAATGTGTATTGGATACACATTGTCTAATTAATTTAAAATGTAAATTACATTTTGTTTTGGGTTGTGAATATGATTCACAATATTCCAATGTCAAGATTGCAATATTCCCAAAATTAATTAAGAATTATTTTTGGTGAATAAAATACCAACAAATGATTGTTGGAAAATAAGTTGAGAGAAAAACAAGGAGATGTGCAATCTCATGGGGATCCATGAGATTGCCCTCCCCATATGGGAAGGAGGGGGCGGCACCAATTCCTTTATGGAATTGGTGGCCGTCCACTCCCCCTAATGGGGAAGGTGGATCTCATTTGTTTTTCCACTCCTTATTTGGTTGGTTTAATTTGGTATTAATATATATTTGATTTATCAAATATATTTAATCAAAATTAAATCACAAGTTGTTGGTTTTACCAACAACAATCTTGACCATTGGATTGACATAAATCAATCTCATCCATTGATTTTATATGTCCCATGGATTGAGATCCATGGATCCCAAAACCCTATAAATAGAGAGGCATACCATGCTCTCTCTTTACACATGTTATTGTAGCAAACAACTCTCTCTCTCTCTTTCTCATACTCGACAGCCCTCTCTCTCCCTCTCTTCTTGGTGGCCGTCCACCTTGGTGGAGGGAATTGTCGACGCCCGCGCCATCGTGCTGCCGCTTCGACTCTATGCGGTTCTTCGTCTTCTTGGAGTGCTTCACTCACGAAGGAGACGTTTGATCTCGTGCGACGAGATCAGGAGCAACCGTGCTTGGATCAACTTGGATTGCGAGGACACCACGACTCATCCCCGCGCTCGCAAGCCGTTACTCCGACGATCGGACTTGAGACAGGAGGTCTCTTTTTCGTAGAGACTTGAAGAGGTATTGCATTATATTTGGTGTGGTTATAGATGAAATGATTTGAGAATGGTTCTCGGATCATGTGGTTTCATCGGATTAAAATTTTTAAATTCCGCTGCACCGAACAACTAGTACGACTAGTCGTTCTTCGTCGTATCCGATACGACGATCACGCTTCCGTGATGCGCTTGAGGATAATTCCGATATCCTTCAAGTGGTATCAGAGCCAGGTTGACGGTTTCGGATATGATTCAAAAAACCGAGGACGACTTGGGTTCGTTAAGGTCGCGAAAGTTTTTATCGCATTTGATTTCGCAGATCTGTTTAGTAAATAAATTCGGCACTGTTTAAATTTTTTAAACAGGAATTTAATACTTGGATTTTGTTACCCATTAAATAAGGAAACCGTATGAACTGAGTTTGCGTAAATCGGATTTCGTATGCTCTAGTTATGGTTGTTTTAATGAACATGTATGCATTGTTGCGGGAACAGTAGATTTTAACATGATTAAAGAGTTAATTACTGTTATCATCTGCCTCGAAATGCATGCAACTCTACTTAGGTTCTGTTCTAAATCAATTTAGCAATCAATGAAAATTGAGTTTGCTTAATTTGGATTTAAATTGATTGAGATATGTTAATTTTAGTGAGTAGAAGTCCTTACTGAAATGACATTCCTAATCTAGAACCAAGTGATTGTCAATTAGTGAAATTAATTGTTAATTTCGTGAAATAATCTTGAAAAATATTTATGAAATATTGAAACTTGATTATTTTCCTAATTGACTTGGCCCCAACCAATTAATTGATTAAGATGTGATCTAAATCATAATTGGAAACCACAATCTTTCAAACTTGATGCTTGAATAGGATTTGGGAATTTGTCTAGCAAATTTCCTTATAATCAAAAATGTTTTGATTATTACTATATGGTACAATTTCGGTTGAAGAACCGATGATCATCTCAAGTACAAATTAATCAATTTGGCATTATCCTTTCTCGAGACGGATATGGTGCCTAGTCGGAGAGCATTGGGGTTGCGGGTTGCAATGTATGTGGTCCGTCCCACTCTCGTCGGTACTGGCCATGACAGCGGGTAGGGCCGGGATAATGTTCGAGGGATTAAGATGTATTTTTCTAATTATTAAAATTCGAATTAATACATATTTTTGAGATATTACCATATATATATTCAAGTAAAATAATCAAGTTTGATTGATTGAATTGGATTGATAATTAATTTAATATGATTAAATTGATTATGTCCAACTGAAATACTCTAATATGATTAGAGCTAATAATTCCCTTGGAAGAATTAATTATGTGAATGTGATTCACGACAATTAATTAAAATTTGAATATGATATAGAGGATCACATAAGTGACATCCATGGTCTCCCGTCAAGGCGGAGGGTTCCGTCGCCAGGGATTGCATGTGGGAGACGCCTATCCGAAGTGACAGCTCCTGTCTGCAAGCGCATCTGGATCGGGCTCGTCGCTTCTCGAAATAGTTAGGACGTATGCGTAGTGACCCCAGTATCGGGTCCTCATATTATTGGGGCGATATTGGATTGCGCATAGCGAGTTGTATTCCTGTTGACAGTTGGTTCAATTAATGACGGGTCAACATTGCCTTAGGGGTGGTGGGCCTGGGTGTTAAAGACCGAATTAGGAGATGCAAGTTGGACTTGCAAGGCGGAATGTGTTCCCGCTTCTTTTTATTTGAGTTGTAGGTTCTCATATTATTGGGATGCAACAAAGATAAGGAAGGAGATCCCAGATCTTGCTTGAGATATAATGGTAAGTATATCTCTTACATTGAAAGTGATTAAGGGAATGAACTTTCAGTGTTGACATGGCAAGACAACTTTGATATAAAAATTCCTAAATCAAAGTAAAAAGTGTGTATATATATATATATTTATATAAATTTATGCAAATTTCTTATTTCAGATAATCCTTCATTAAAACCCACTCAATGATATACTCAATAATAACCAGTGAAATATCTTGGATTGGACTCATGATCCAGATATTGTACTTGCAAATGGACACATAATGTATGTGGTTGCAATGTGCAAGTTTCCTCATAATATTGAGGAATGACAATTAAATAGATAATAGGACTACAACACTAGGGTTTGTATGTCTCTATAGTCTTGATCTCTCATCGGATGTACTTTGGAAGTGACATGTCGATGATGATCGCAATTGTCAAATAATCCTTATAAAATTAATGAAGATATTCTGGCATACATATGTGCTCTTGACATTTAACATGAATGAGATGGTTCACTGCATCATGCAGAATGGTGGCTCTATAAGAGATGATGTATTCAAATTGTTTGAGTACCTACCTGAACCTATGTTTTAAGAGTTTAGATGGATGTAGATGATGAGTGTCATCATTCTACTATCTATACTCTAGTCATTCATGAAGCTTCATAGTATTCATATTGTATGAATTTAATGAAGCATGTATAAATGTTGAAATGATGTTACATTGAATTCTTTTGAATTTAACGTAAGAGATCCTTAGTCTTGAGCAATGGTTGCTCATAGATAAAGGGAGCACAGTAGAAGCATGGGTTGGACCCAAGAAAGAAGGAAAGTCAAAGAGTTGACTGGACTTCTGTGACTTCCATATGACATCCAAAGAGTTGGATGAATGCCAATACTGCAATAAGTTGATGTGTTGATAGTATGACTATCAAGTCTGTCTAGAACCCTTAGAGAAGGAATCGGATAGAGCATCAAAATAATCTACATAAATCATTGAAATTGACTTTCTTATTTGATAAGATAGAGTCTAATAATTGTATCTCAATCTTCTGACAACACTTGCAATGGGTTGCATATGTTTTAGAAGACTGAAAAAAAAATTTGATCTTAAGGTTTACAGTTATCCAGATGGACATTGATGCAATTGTTGAAACAATTTCCATTGGATCACTGGACTTCATAATTTCAGTGGGAGAGCCCTTAGTCTTAGAGAATGTCTCTATGACCTAGACATTAGAATACACTCATTGTTTGTTTCTAAATGTTGGAAATAAACATGAATTCTGGAATGGACCTATCATAAAGAGTTATGGTGGAGATATTTCAGATAGTAATCTAAAATCTAATGGACTCCACTAAATTAGAAAATTAATGAATGGTTCATTTACATTTCTAAATACTGAAATTAAAACCTTTATAAGATCAATAAGAGGACGAAGATCATATGACAATGATCTAGCATCGAGCCTTGGACATTTGTCTATCGATTTGATCAATAGACTAGTAAGAGATGAAACTTTAGAATGTCTAAAATTTCAAAACTTACATACTTATGAATATTGTATTCAAAAGGAAAAATGTCCAATACACCCTTCTTTGGGAATGGTGTAAGATGTCAAGGTATTTAGGATATCATACATATTGATGTATGCAGATCATCTATATCATAGTTAACATTATGGATATGTGATATCTATTGATGATTATGTATGGTATGAGATTTCTTTTCTTCACCTAAAGAAACCTTTGAAATGTTCAAAGATTTCGTAATTTTGGTTTGGAACCAAAGCCTGAAGGAAGATGAAAATGAATTTGGTCTAACCTAGGTAATCAATACCTATTAGATGAATTCATAATATTCCTTATGAAGAAAGGAATATCATTCCTATCTCAATCCTCCTAATACACCTAAACTCAATAGAGTTATAGGGAGATACAATTAGATCATGTGTGACATGATCTTATCAATGATGAATTTTAGCATAATTATCCCCTAGTTTCCAGGTATATATGTGTAGTAGAGACTACAATGTATATCCTTAATAAGGTTTCATGTATGTTGGAATCTAGCACTTGAAAGTGCCACTTCATTAGGAAAATAAAGGATGGTATTGGATACCTACTTTATGACCTTGAGATTCTAAGTATCTCATCTCTGAGAATATGATTCTTAGAGGTTGAGACTCTTGAGAATCAAGATGAAAATGAAGTGTAGGAACTCATTTAATCTTGAGAAGATAATGAGGCTCCTGAAATTGGAAACTTAAAGGGTAATTAAAGATGAAACACTAATACCTCTTCAAATGAGTTTGAGGATGGATTCCATGTGTCAGAGAAATCAGACAATGATTTTTTAACTTCATGTGATGAAGCTTCTAAAGATCATAGCATGGATAGATGGATGTTAGCGATAAAAGTCTAATGTAGACTTCATATACAAGTGTTGTATGTGGACCCTCGAGGATCCACCTATATGGGTAATACCAGTAGAGGTGTAAATGGATCTTCAAGAGAAAGGAAACCTGATGAGAAGGTAGAGACCTTCAAAGCACGGTTCGTAGCCATGAGCTGCACACTGGAAGAGAAGACATTGCTTGCGATGAGACTTGCTCTTCGGTAATCATGCTTAAAATCGTCAGATTATTGCTAGCCTTAGCTACACAACTTGACTATTGCATCTTCGAGATGTAAGTCAATATTGCATTCCTCTACGAATACCTCTTTGAGGATATTCACATGAAGTAGCCCCAGGGCTTCATGGTTGAGGAAAGCATGGTGTGCAAGCTAAGGAATCCATCTATGGACTCAAAAAAAACTTCTTGAAGTTGGACCATAAGATTTAATGGAATTATAATTGTTATGATTTCAAATAGAATCTTGATGAGCCATGTGAAGCTTAGTGGGAGTGCCTTTGTGTTCATCGTGCTAAATGTAGATAATATCCTAATAATTTAGAATGATATAAGGATGATAATAAGTGTTTTATAGACTGGCTATTACATATCTTGAAATATGATTTCAAAGATACCTCTTAGATCTTAGTTCTGAAGTTGTTCAGAAGCCAAGAGAAGAGGATAATTGGACTGTCACATTTGTAGTACACCTTGGACATATTCTATTCATAGAAATTCCAAGAAAGGCTTCCATCCCTTAAGATATGGTACTGACCTATCTAAAGGGATAGCACCTCAAAGAATTGAGGAAGTGAATGCTAGAACTACTTGCCCTTGGGCATCAGTTCTGAGAAGCCGAGTGTGTGCTAGATGTGTACAAAAGCCAGATGGCTGCCATGCAGTGGGAGTAGTAAACTATTACTAAACCTACTATGGAAATAAAACACTTGGTTGCAGTAATAACAAAATCTTCATAGATGACAAGTTTTTTGAGATAATGATCTCAAAGTCTTATCTTCAAAAGCTTGAGACTTTATAGATAAAGATCTAGAAAGTCTTAACTGTAGATACCTTAAGAGATAGTGATCTCCAGGAAAAAGGGTATTCTGATAAGGATTATGGAAATACTGGTTAAGATAATTGTTAAGTTGTACTGTCAAAGACACTATAACTAAATAGATTGAGTATTGGTTGCATAAGATGCAACATTCGCATTAGATGCGAGCACTGTTACTGGGGATATGCAAGTGCCGTAAAAGGACTTGGCGTAGTCTCACGGGAACAGAGTGACTGATCAGCTTACCTAGCTATTTTCTAAATAGCCTATGATTGTCACATGAGTGCGGGTTTAAATGATTAACCCATTAATGGCTCTTTGGGATAGTGGGAGATTGTTGGAAATGCGAGCCCACGGCGAGCCATTATGCAATAAATGTTATTGCAAATATCTTTCCCAGATCTGAAATGAAGAATAATTAATTTGCATAATAGGTCCCTTAGTACAATTAGGGTTATGTACCATGGCCATCTTAATAATCATACAGCTGTTGATTCAACTATTGAATCATAGAGGCTGGTGCTTGGATGAATATCTAAAGAGTTATATTGGGGAATCATCAAGCACCGTCAAATGATTGTTAAGAGATGATCTCCAGCCTGAGTAGGAGTGGCAATCTTTATCTCTGAAGGCTGATATCTGATCGACCTCTTGATGCAGGTCCTCTGCATAGGAATAGAGATTCGGAGGTGTCAGATTAGTTAGTTCAAAGAGTTGACTTAACGAGATCGAGATAACCAAAGTCCTATATCGTATGCTGTCATGATATAGGCACGCATCCTCTGATCGGAGACAGATGTGTTACTATATGTCTGAGTGTGTACATTTGGCAGACCAATAGGTTGATGACCTAATCAAGGTCTATACACCGGCGCGCTGGTGTGCACATAAGGGCATTTGAGTAATACGATCTCTCGAAGGGATCATACAGGTTTAGTTACTGAACCGGAAGACATGAGCTCACTCATGAGATATTGGGAAGAATCAAATTCCATGCGCATGGTCGTCCCGCTTTGGAAGCTTGACTGAATTTATAGGTTTGATATATACTTTTAGTATATGATCAAGACCTAGGTATGATATACACTTTTGGAAAGTGTATGATCGATACCAACTCCCAATGATCGAATGAAAAACTTACTGATAAAACCATGAAATAGACAGTATCAAGTTGATCCGATACTTCGGGTTTAGTCTGAGTCTTCCAGTATGCAGGATGTATAGGTATTGGGAATACCTGAGGGTGATTTGATCATAAACGGTTGTATAACCATGACGCTTCCATTCCTAGGGAGTGATGAAACGTGTCTGGATTTTAGTGACTCCTCTCAGTAGAGAAGTGATCTGATCTTGGTCCAAGTGTTGGACATTGATCTGAATATGACTCAGATACAATGAGAAGATTAGATTTACGGTCTTGATTTAATCAAGCATCTATGGGAGGCCCGCGATCTGGATTTGAGATACGATCTCAGTATCCATGTCACTATACTTGGAACAATACAATCGCCCTGTCCTTATCTCCAAGTATCTGAGGAGAAATAGCATTGTTCTTAAATGGTTTAAGAACAATTCCATAAGATCTAAGCAAGGAGAAGTTGATAATTAAATGTGATTTAATTATCATGATGTATGAGAAATTATCCAATATGATTAAATGTGATTTAATTATTATGGATAAGAATAATGTGGATAGTAATATCCAATTATTCATAATATGTTATAAATGTGATTTATAATATATTAGAGAGAGTTAAATATAATTTATATTAGTAGATTAATTATTAATGTGTATTGGATAGACATTGTCTAATTAATTGAAAATGTAAATTACATTTTGTTTTGGGTTGTGAATATGATTCACAATATTCCAATGTCAAGATTGCAATATTCCCAAAATTAATTGAGAATTATTTTTTGTGAATAAAATACCAACAAATAATTATTGGAAAATAAGTTGAGAGAAAAACAAGTAGATGTGCAATCTCATGGGGATCCATGAGATTGCCCTCCCCATATGGGAAGGAGGGGGCGGCACCAATTCCTTTATGGAATTGGTGGCCGTCCACTCCCCCTAATGGGGAAGGTGGATCTCATTTGTTTTTCCACTCCTTATTTGGTTGGTTTAATTTGGTATTAATATATATTTGATTTACCAAATATATTTAATAAAAATTAAATTACAAGTTGTTGGTTTTACCAACAACAATCTTGACCATTGGATTGACATAAATCAATCTCATCCATTGATTTTATATGTCCCATAGATTGAGATCCATGGATCCCAAAACCCTATAAATAGAGAGGCATACCATTCTCTCTTTACACATGCTATTGTAGCAAACAACTCTCTCTCTTTCTCATACTCGACAGCCCTCTCTCTCCCTCTCTTCTTGGTGGCCGTCCACCTTGGTGGAGAGAATCATCGACGCCCGCGCCATCGTGCTGCCACTTCGACTCTATGCGGTTCTTCGTCTTCTTGGAGTGCTTCACTCATGAAGGAGACATTTGATCTCGTGCGATGAGATCAGGAGCAACTGTGCTTGGATCAACTTGGATTGCGAGGACACCGCGACTCATCCCCGCGCTCGCAAGTCGTTACTCCGACGATCGGACTTGAGACAGGAGGTCTCTTTTTCGTAGAGACTTGATCAACCACGCTTCAAGAGGTATTGCATTATACTTGCTGTGGTTATAGATGAAACGATTTGAAATGGTTCTCGGATCATGTGGTTTCATCGGATTAAAATTTTTAAATTCCGCTGCACCGAACAACTAGTACGACTAGTCGTTCTTCGTCGTATCCGATACGACGATCACGCTTCCGTGATGCGCTTGAGGATAATTTCCATATCCTTTAGATACAATTGGATCATGTGTGACATGATCTTATCAATGATGAATTTTATCATAATTATCCCTTAGTTTCCAGGTATATATGTGTAGTAGAGACTACAATGTATATCCTTAATAAGGTTCCATGTATGTTGGAATCTAGCACTTGAGAGTGCTGCTTCATTAGGAAAATAAAGGATGGTATTGGATACCTACTTTATGACCTTGAGATTCTTAAAGTATCTCATATCTGAGAATGTGATTCTTAGAGGTTGAGACTCTTGAGAATCAAGATAAAATGAAGTATAAGAACTCATTTAATCTTGAGAAGATAATGAGACTCCTGAAATTGGAAACTAAAAGGACAATTAAAGATGAAACACAAATACCTCTTCAAATGAGTTTGAAGACTGATTCCATGTGTTAGAAAAATCTGACAATGATCGAACTTCATGCGATGAAGCTTCTGAAGATCATATCATGGATATATGGATGTTAGCAATAAAAGTCTAGTGTAGACTTCATATACAAGTGTTGTATATGGACCCTCGAGGATCCACCTATATGGGTAAGACCTGTAAAGGTGTAAATGGATCTTCAAGAGAAAGGGAACCCGATGAGAAGGTAGAGACCTTCAAATCACGGTTCGTAGCCATGAGCTACACACCAGAAGAGAAGACATTGCTTGCAATGAGACTTGCTCTTCGGTGACCATGCTTAAAACCGTCAGAATATTGCTAACCTTAGCTACACAACTTGACTATTGCATCTTCAATATGTAAGTCAATATTGCATTCCTCTATGAATGCATCTTTGAGGATATTCACATGAAGTAGCCCTAGGGCTTCATGGTTGAGGAAAGCAAGATGTGCAAACTAAAGAAATCCATCTATGGACTCAAATAAGCTTCTTGAAGTTGGAACATAAGATTTGATGAAATTATAAATGTTATGATTTCAGATAGAATCTTGATGAACCATATGAAGCTTAGTGGGAGTGCCTTTGTGTTCATCGTGCTAAATATAGACAATATCCTAATAATTTAGAATGATATTAGGATGATAATAAATGTTTTATAGACTGGCTATTCCATATCTTGAAATATGATTTCAAAGATACCTCTTAGATCTTAGTTCTGAAGTTGTTCAGGAGCAAAGAGAAGAGGGTATTGGGACTGTCACATTAGTAGTACACCTTGGAAAATTCCAAGAAAGGCTTCCGTCCCTTAAGATATGGTACTGACCTATCTAAAGGGATAGCACCTCAAAGAGTTGAGGAAATGAATGCTAGAACTACTTGCCCTTGGGCATCAGTTCTGAGAAGACGGATGTGTGCTAGATGTGTACAAAAGCCAGATGGCTGCCATGCAGTGGGAGTAGTAAACTGTTACTAATCCTACTATGGAAATAAAACACTTGGCTGTAGTAAATGCAAAATCTTCATAGATGACATGATTTTTGAGATAGTGATCTCAAAGTCTTATCTTCAAAAGCTTAAGACTTTATAGATAGAGATCTAGAAAGTCTTAACTATGGATACCTTAAGAGATAGTGATATCCAGAAATAAGGATATTCTGATAAGGATTATGGGAATACTGGTTATGATAACTGTTAAGCTGTAGTGTCAAGGACACTGTAACTAACAAGATTGAGTATTGGTTGCATAAGATGCAACATTCACACTAAATGCGAGCACTGTTACTGGGGATATACAAGTGGCGTAAAAGGACTTGGCGTAGTCTCGTAGGAACAGAGTGACTGATCAGCTTACCTAGTTATTTTCTAAATAGCCTACGATTGTCACACGAGTGCGGGTTTCAATGATTAGCCCATTAATGGCTCTTTGGGCTAGTGGGAGATTGTTGGACATGCGAGCCCACGTTGAGCCATTATGCAATAAATATTATTGCATATATCATTCCCTGATCTGAAATGAAGAATGAATAATTTGCATAATAGGTCCCTTAGTACAATTAGGGTTATGTACCATGGCCATCTTAATAATCATACAGCTGTTGATTCAACTATTGAATCATAGAGGCTGGTGCTTGGATGAATATCTAAAGGGTTAAATTGAGGACTCATCAAGCACCGTCAAATGATTATTAAGAGATGATCTCCAGCCTGAGTAGGAGATGGCAATCCTTCTCTCTGAAGGTTGATATCTGACCAACCTCTTGATGCAGGTCCTCTGCATAGGAATAGAGATTCGGAGGTGTCAGATTAGTTAGGTCAAAGAGTTGACTTAACGAGATCGAGATAACCAAATTCCTATATCGTATGTTGTCATGATATAGGCACGCATCCTCTGACCGGAGACAGATGTGTTACTATATGTATGAGTATGTACATTTGGCAGACCAATAGGTTGATGACCTAACCAAGGTCTATACACCGGCACGCTAGTATGCATATAAGGGCATATGAGTAATACGATCTCTCAAAGGGATCATACAGGTTCAGTTACTGAACCAGAAGACATGAGCTCACTCATGAGATATTGGGAAGAATTCCATGCGCATGGTCGTCTCTCTTTGGAAGCTTGACTGAATTTGTATGTCTGATATATACTTTTAGTATATGATCAAGACTTAGGTATGATATACGCTTTTGGAAAGTGTATGATCGATACCAACTCCCAATGATCGAATGAGAAACTTACTGATAAAACCATGAAGTAGACAGTATAAAGTTGATCCAATACTTCAGGTTTAGTCTGATTCTTCCAGTATGCAGGATGTACATGTATTGGGAATACCTACGGGTGATGTGATCATAAACGATTGTATAACCATGACGCTTCCATTCCTAGGGAGTGATGAAACGGGTCTGGATTTTAGTGACTCCTCTCGGTAGAGAAGTGATCTGATCTTGGTCCAAGTGTTGGTTATTGATCTGAATGTGATTCAGATACAATAAGAAGATTAGATTTACGACCTTGATTTAATCAAGCATCTATGGGAGGCCCGCGATCTGGATTTGAGATATGATCTCAATATCCATGTCACTATACGTGGAACAATACAATCGCCCTATCCTTATCTCCAAGTATCTTAGGAAAGATCGCATTATTCTTGAAGGGTTCGAGAATAATTCCATAAGATCTAAGCAATGAAGAATTAATGATTAAATGTGAGTTAATCATCTTGATGTGTGTGGAGATTATCCAATATAATTAAATATGATTTAATTATTATGGATAAGAATAATGTGGATAGAAATATCCAATTATTCATAATATATTATAAATGTGATTTATAATATAGTAGAGAGAGCCAATTGTAATTTATATTAGTTAATTAATTATTATGTGTATTGGATACACATTGTGTAATTAATTGACAATGTAAATTATATGTTGTTTTGGGTTGTGAATGGCAAGATTGCATATTCTCAAATATAATTGTGAATTATTTTTGAAGAATAAAACCCAACAAAAGTTATTGGAAATAAATAAAGAGATTTCCATGGAGATATGCAATCTCATGACATGTCATGAGATTGCTCTCCTCATGGAAAGCTTGGGCGGCACCCAATTCCAAATAGGAATGGGTGGTCGTCCATATGGAATGTACATGGAGATGTAATCTCCATGTATATTCTCTCCTTATTTATTTGGTGTATTTTTGGATTAATTTGTATTTTATTTTGTCAAATATATTTTAATCCAAATTTGTTGTTTTTGACAACAACAATCTTGACCATTCGATTGACATAAATCAATCTCACCCATTGATTTTATATGTCCCATGGATTGAGATCCATGGATCCCAAAACCCTATAAATAGAGAGGCATACCATGCTCTCTATTTACATGCAATTCAAGATACCTTTCTCCCTCTAACATTGGTGGTCGTCCACCATACCCTAGAGGAGAGAATCGTCGATGCTCTTGCCACCGCGCCACCGCTTCAACGTTCTTCGGTTCTCCGTCTTCTTGGTGTGCTACGCCAACGAAGGAGACGTTCGATCTCGTGGGACGAGATCAGGAGCAACTACGCTTGTATCAACTTCTTGGATTGCGATGACAATGCGGTTCATCCCCGCGCTCGCAAGCGGTCTCACCGATGATCGGACTTGAGACAGGAGGTCTCTTCTTTTAGAGACTTGCTCAACCACGCTTCAAGAGGTATTGCATTATACTTGTTGTGGTTATAGATGAAACTATTCGTGAAGTGTTCTTGAATCATATGGTTTCATCATATGAAAAATTTTAAATTCCGCTGCACTGAACAACTAGTACGACTAGTCATTCTTCGTTGTATCCAATACGACGATCACGCTTCCGTGATGCGCTTAAGGATAATTTCCATATCCTTCACTGTACCTGTACACCGAGTCTATCTTGTACAAGAACAGGCATCGGGGCCTCAGAGTGGCTGGGTAGAGGAGCATACTTACACCCAACAGGACCAGCATGCACCCCCACCAGTGGAGATAGGATACGAGGAGCCTCCGCAGGTGTTCGAGATCAACGGGCTGTGGTACAGCCATGACCCCATCGGTAGACAGTCGGGGATAGGGAACAGTCAGCCACACTGACCTTCCCTAGCTTACCAGGAAAACAGCTCCGTCCCCGCACCACGCTTTGTTCAGTCCAAGCCTGAACGAGGGTACCAACCTCAGTAGCACCAGCTACAGCGTACGTTCTACTCGGGCCAGTAGGGCCCGTCACCGACCCATCTGCAGCAACAGTATCGACATGGCTAATATAGGACCTCATCTACAGAACAACATCAAGCTGCCCAACTCACCGAATTGGAGTCCCTCACCTTGGCGATCCAGACCCTATCTGATAGGGTCCAACATATCCAGAATGACTATCTGGATACGAGAACCAATCTGAATTGTGGTTCTCGTACCCAGGATCAACAAATGGCGCCAAAGACCGCAATTCCCGCCCAGGTTCAGGCCAACTCAAACAAAGGCCAGAACCGACCTCGTGATCAGGTATACTATTCAGATTATTCTTTATCTGAACATGAGATCCTTTCATACGATAATGTAAACCATATGTCCCTCAGGAGCAGAAGGACCGTGATCGTACCTGATGGGCACGAGCACAAGAGAAAGAAGCTGCCAAGTCTCTACTTGAGGAGAACTTGGAGGCAGAAGAGGAGCAGCACCACCTTCACCACCACCGGCAGAAGAAGAGGACTTCTGATTCCTCAAAGCAGCAATAGAACCACACCAGAAGAGAGTCCACTGAAACCGATGAAGAGCCCACATCTCCATATGAGGAGAACAATCCAGCAGTTACGGAGAATGCATCACCGATTTCACGTCAACATTTTCCTTTTCATCGTAGTCAGAGTCTGAGTCAGTTTCAGAGTCTGAGTCTCGTACAGAACTCAGTTCCCGCTTTGAATGAAAAAAAATTCAGTTTCAGAATCTGAGTTGAAGTCAATAATCCCTTTCTCCCGCACTCTCAAGGGTGGAAAGAATAAAATCCAAAAAGATGACCTGAGATGGTAGAGTTTTGTAACAAACATATCAAGGTCACAATCCCCATTGACAAGTATTTGGAAATGACACCTGCATTTCAGAAATACCTTAAGGTGAGATGCACACCTACTAGAGTTAGCAGGAAGACCACAAGCCGTGTTGAGAAACACGTTCTGTCAGTAGCCACGACTTGTGCAATAAAGAACTCATTTCCAAGGAAATGAAGAGACATGGGTGCACATTATGTAGTGAGTCCTGTCGATGACATTGCATTCGCACGCACTCTCCTAGAGAACGGCTCCTCAATCAACTTAATGCCTACAACCCTCTATAAGCGACTTAATCTCGGATCTCTTAGGAAATCTAGAGCCCTCCTTCAGTTCGCTGATAAATCAACCAAGAGGTCCCAAGGAGAATTGAGGAATGTTGTCATCAAAGTCGAGGGTCAAGAATACATGGTAGACTTTACTGTCTTAGATATGGAAACCCCTCGTAATTGGAGAGATTCCTAGATCATCCTAGGCAGACCCTTCCTTAGAACAACAGGGGCCTTGTTTGATTACAAGATCGGGAATATCCAGTTCCAAACTCCAGGAAAAGATGAGGAACTTGAGATGAAGCAAACTAGATGCCAGAGACCAGATTCTGAATCCAGCACCGAGTACTCTTCATCCGAAGCAGACTGCGACCATGTAGACACAGTTGGGCCATGGAGACAGAACCCAACCAACACTAATGAGTCCCTCCCCTCCGGAGACGATCCAGTGCATGAGTTAATTTGCGAGGTCCTCAGAAACGAGTACAACTCAGAACCTGCATCGGCCTACATCTTCGATGACTTAGAGGCCCAGCTGGGCCTGTCAATCCTTCCTTCTTTAGGACAATCAGAAGATGAGGATCACGAGTCGGATGAGGCTTTTGTCGATTGCATGGAAACCTTTGACGATCCAACTCCAGATCCAAATGACTTGTGGCAGTAATTTCAGAGACAGATCCAACCACTTTCAACAGTGAACCAGATTCGATTGAGCCATACTTCCTAGACGACCACACATTACCTGAGCTCAAGCCTTTACAACAACACTAAAATATGCCTTCCTTGCGGATCAAGAGAAGAAATATCCAGTCATCATAAGTTCACGATTGACCGAGGAGCAGGAATCTCGCTTACTAGAGATCCTGGAGAAAAACCGCAAGGCGATAGGCTGGAGCATTTTCGATCTCCACGGGATAAATCCCGCTCTATCTTCACACCATATCTACTTGGAGAATGAAGCCAAAGCCTCTCGTGAGTTCCAATGTCGTTTGAATCCAAATTTACGAGAGGTAGTGAAAAACGAGATAGACAAATAGTGTAGCGCGGGGTTCATTTATCCCATCTTTGACTCTAAATGGGTGGCCCCGATTCATGTTGTCCCAAAAAAGTCGGGAATTCAGACAACCACCAACGAGGATGAAGAGGAGATCGTGACATGAGTACCCATGTCGTGGCGTGTCTGTGTGGATTACAGATGCCTGAATGCTGCGACGAAGAAGGATCATTTCCCCCTACCGTTCATTGATCAGATCCTAGAGAGACCAGCGGGGAAATAATTCATCTGCTTCTTGGATGGGTTCTCGGGCTACAATCAAGTAGCCATAGCTCCAGAGGACCAGGAAAAAACCACGTTTACATGCCCCTTTGGTACCTATGCTTTCAAGTGCATGCCCTTTGGGTTATGCAATGCTCCAGGTACTTTTCAAAGGTGCATGATTGTTGTATTCGCCAAAATGGTCGGTGAATTCCTGGAAGTCTTCATGGATGACTTCTCGGTCCACGACGATTCCTTCGATTCCTGTCTTAGGAATCTGGATCGAGTCCTCAAACGCTGTTGTGAGGTTAATCTGGTGCTCAGGAGAAAAGTCACTTCATGATGACAGAGGACATTGTGTTGGGGCACGCCATCTCCAAGAGAGGAATGGAGGTTGACCCTACCAAGGTGGATGTGATCAGACGACTCCAGCCACCAACCAACGTTAATTAGCTGCGGTCCTTCCTCGGGCATGTCATATTCTATCAAAGATTTATTAAAGATTTTTCTGAGATTGCTTGACCGCTAACTGAGCTTTTAGGCAAGGACATGGAGTTTATTGTTGATCACAATTGTCTTGAGGCTTTAAGCTACTGTGAGGAATGATCATGGACACCCCGATCCTACAAGCCCAAGATTGGTCTCTACCTTTTAAGATCATGACAGACGCATCAGATTTTGCTGTTGGGGCTGTGTTAGGACAAAGGAGGGATGGCGTCCTGTTTGCAATTCCCTACACAAGCAAAGTGCTTGATACCGCTCAGCGTAACTATACAGTTACGAAAAAGCGATGCTTGCGGTAGTGTTTGCCTTGGACAAGTTCATATCTCACTTAATCGGATCCAAGGTACTTGTGTTCACTGACCATACGGCGCTACGATACTTGATGGAAAAGAAGGACGCGAAGACACGTCTTCTTCGGTGGATTTTGCTTATTCAAGAGTTTGATTTGGATATTCGTGATAAACCTGGAAAGAAGAACGTAGCCGATCATCTCTCCCATCTCGAAGATTTTAATACTTATGAGGATTCACCAATTCTATAGTCCTTCCCCGACGAGTCAATTTTTTTTTTCGACTAACTCCCATGGTATGCCAATATCGTGAACTATCTTGTCTCCAAGAAGGTTGCTGAGGATTGTCCTAAGAGCCACATTGACCGACTGAAGTCGGATGTTAGACACTACCATTGAGAGGATCCGATCCTTTTTTTTGAAGGACCAGATTGTGTCTGGACACGGTGTATTCCTCAGGAGGAATACCAAAGTGTCCTTTCTTTATGCCACAGCTTGGAGGCAGAAGGACACCATTTCGGGAAGAGGACCGCATGGAAGGTACTTTAGTGTGGCTTTTACTGGTCGACTCTGTTTCGCGATGCCATCACCTTTGCAAAGTCGTGCCCAGTATGCTAGAGAATGGGAGGAACCATTGGTTACAAGGATGAGATGCCGATGCAGCATGTCATCATTTGTGATGTCTTTGACACCTGGGGCATAGATTTCATGGGCTCATTCCCTGTTATCCACGGATTCGAGTACATCCTTCTTGCGGTAGACTATCTATCCAGGTGGGTGGAGGCTATCTCACCCCGATTTGGAGATAATAAGACTGTCCGTAAATTCATTAGAGAACATATCATCTCTAGGTTCGGGATCCCCAAAATGTTGATATCAGATGGGGGTAGCCACTTTGTAAACCGAGAGGTGAAGAAACTCTTGAAGGACTACGACATCGAACACCGTGTCGCTAGTCCTTACCACCCACAAACTAATGGTATGGCTGAGGTGTCGAACAGGGAGGTGAAAACAATATTACAAAAGCTTGTCCGTCCAGACAGAAAGGACTGGTCTCAGATCTTAGACCAGGTCCTATGGGCTTATAGGACAGCTTACAAGACACCTTTAGGAACCTCCCCATTCCGGATGGTATTCAGAAAGCCGTGCCATTTGCCCATAGAGTTAGTGCATAAATCAGAATAGGCAATCAAGAAGGTCAATTGGAACACACACCTTGGGCAGAAGCAGAGAGAAATGGATCTGAATGAACTTGTGGAAGTCAGAAACCACACATATGACAACAGTTTAGTGTACAAGGACAAGGTGAAGCGCTGGCACGATAGATATATCAGACTAAAGACCTTTGTTCCTGGACAGAAGGTATGGTTGTTTAATGCTAGGCTGAAGATCTTCCAAGGTAAGTTAAAGTCCAAGTGGACGGTCCATTCATTGTCCGAGTGGTGCATGATAGTGGATGCATCGAGATCTCAGATCTCACAGATGACGTACCAACATTCCTAGTGAATGGACAATTGTTGAAGCACTTCATCGAATCCAATGAGCAGTTAGTCCATGTCGAGGAGATTGTATTCATGCGCAAGACAGATACAACGGATGCACTTCGAGCCGCGCATGAGACCTTGCAGTAGTGAGCTCTCACCATTAGCAACATCTTGAAAGATTCAGACCGACACCCTCATTCTTGTACATTCTTCTCTCTTCCATGACTCTAATGAACCAACCCAGTTTCATCTATCTCCATCTATGACTATACTTAGGATGACCTAATCCTAAGTATAGGGGGGATGAGCCACCTGAGTCTGTTCTCTGTACATCCTCATGATCACATTGGTCCTTATACTCACTCCAGTCCTATACTTAGGCTGACCTGAGCCTAAGTATAGGGGGGGACCGATGTCCGCCTTGTATATATTCATTCCTTTCTCTTCTTGACCTCATCTGCCCCATTTTTGACCCTCTTCTACACTTTGGCTGCCAGAGCCTAAGTATAGGGGGCAGGACGACTTCTATACATTTTCTCTCCCTTGGCTCTCTTACTCTTAGCACGAGCTATGTCTTTTTCATTTCTTTTCGTGCTCTGAGGACATAGCACACGCTAAGTATAAGGGAGTGTGTATATATTACATATATACTTTACCCATAGCTCGTACTTTCACGTATTTTTGTATATATTAATTAATAATTACAGGATGGGTAAAAATATAGAATTTTTTTGTATAATACTTATAAAACTCTTGTGAAATATTGTAATATAGGAGGCACACCAAACTCTCATAAAAAATTATGAAAAATTCAAAGGTTCTTATTTTACTCTTGCACATCTCTGCATCTGGAAAGAAAAGAAATAGAGTCTTGCATTTCATTCATCTACATAGCATGTCATCTGCAACTCATCTGCATATCTTGCATATGCAAGGTGAAAAGGTAGTGGGTTCTGAACCAAGTTATGAATAGATGTTGAGGATGGACTTGATTTGATCTTAATCCACCTAATTTCAGAGGAACCTTATAGAAACTGGAGTTATGATTTCTCAGATCAAGTGACTTAATTCTTTGAGTCCGCAAGTCTAAGTTCACATGTCATCTTGATTAGTCTAAGTAGAATATTTCGTGCATACACATGATTCTTTTAGACAGTGACCTAACTTGGACAAAGCACAATGCACGTAGCTCTTCGTTGATGAGGTGGTGAGGAAATAGAATCCTTTATCTTGGAGTAGCATACGAGTGGAAACATCCGTCCTCCTCTAGGGAGGGTAGTGCATCTCAACCTAATCTGGTGGTGTTGACGTCTGAGGACAGGACACTGTGGGTTGTAATAATGCTTCAAAAGAGGGATAGTCTACTGACTCAAGAGGAAAAACTCTTGATGTACATGCTGCACCTTGTATATAGTTCAAAAAAAATTGTCTGTCTGAGTATGTATATTAGCAATAAGTCTGCAGCTAGATGACTTAGCTACACTGGTCAGGCATCCTGGGATGGGTAGCTACACTGGCTACCGTCCATTCTTTTCTCCACCCCCTCCTCTTGAGCTGGTTGCACTTGAACTTAGAAGGGAATACCCCGCTCCTCAAGGAAAGAGTTACTGGACCGGGTAATTAGAGTTACCTTGTTAGAGGAGGCTGCTTCTTAGCCATTTCTTATGTGGAGAGCTATTTTATCACTTACACAGTACAAGTAAGAATCATAGTCATCAGAAATTTGCATTTGAGGATTTGTTCTGACCTGACTGTTGAGGCGTCGTGAATAGAAGACTTGTGGAAGTCTGTTAGGTCTAAAGTTCAGATCCCAATAAGGTTCCGCCACACAATTAATCCAAAGATCGAGTCAAGCTCCATTTTCACCTTTTGTTCATGACCTTGGTATGGAACCCAATCTCATTTCACTCTTGCATTTCATTTTAATTGCTCGGGGATGAGAAAGGTTTAAGTATAGGGGGTTGACGAATATGTGATTCATCACTTTAAAAGTTCAAAATAGAGCTTTGTTCCCAAGTAATTAGAGGCATATTTCTACTTATATTACATAATCAACATTCATGCATGCAAGCATAATATCTGCATTTTAGCATTCATATTTGCATTAAATAAGAAGCCAATTTCACTTGTAAATATTTACATGTATATTAGCTAAAATACCCTTTATCTATATATTTTATACTAACTCCAAATTCAATAAAATTAACTCTATAGTGTATATATTACTAACACTAATTAAAGAAAAATATCAAAAAAATATTAACTTGCAAAATTGACCAATAAAGCCCCAATCCAAGTTTGAAACTAGGAGTCTTAAAATGCACACATTTTCTCGATATAGTGTCCGAACTAGGTCTACTCACTTTCAGATTAATACACATCCAGAGACCATTAAAATGAGACTAATTATATTCAATTCGGAACTCATATGCAAAACTAGGGTTTTTGGGTCCCCTTGTATACTACATATATGTATATTTGTACTCTTGTACTTTTGTATCATATTTTATCTCATCTTCATTTTTGGTCAACATGAACTTGTAGATCTCATCGAGATCTACAACTTTCATGTTTTGAGTTTTTTCAAATTCGGCCTCCTTCTCTCTCTAAATTCTTTCTTTCTCAGCCACTCAGAGTTGGCCACGTGGCGCCTTCTGATCGTGCCATGCGGCCCACTTCATTGTGTGCCATGCGCCCAGCCTTCCCCGCTGTTTGATCACTCGCCCTCTCTCTTGATCTTGGCCATCCAAGCCGCAACGCTTCCTATCCCTTTGATCAGACCTGGGCTTAATCTGTACCGTTAGCCCGCGCCGCATTCTCAATGCACCACGTGGCTGCGTCCATGCCCTCCAATCTTCGCCAGAAGGATCCTATCTTGGCCGTCCATCTCCCGTGACATCTGAACCTCTCGATCGAAACCCCAGACTTCAACTCCGCCGCACGCTAGCACCTCGACCTGTGCCCACCATGTGGCACACCTTGAGCCCTTGATCTCACTCCGTCGATCTAATCTTCACCCTTCGCTACCGCCCCTCTCCTGACCGTTGGATCACTCAATCCAACGGTCGATACTTCATCGTCTACCTCCCAACTGGTCCGCACCCTACGGCACCAATCTCGCGCAAGGGCTGCCCCCTTTCTATTTTGGGCGCCACACCGACCACCATCTCCACCCATTGGCACCACCACTACACAACCCACTCTTCCCTAATCCTCGCCAACCCCCTCGTTCTCTATGAACGCCCTCAATCTCACTCTACGATGCCCACCAATCCCACCTCCTCGCTACCTACACTGTCACCTTCATCCTATAGATACGTCGCCTCCAGTCACTTTCACCGGCATCTGCATCACAGAAGGTATCTCCGAGCTCTCACTTTTGAGTTGGTGACAGCAATTTGACGTGAGGACAAGCAACAACCGAGATCCACCTCCGGCGAGATCCATGGCCCTCCGTCGCCGTGTCACAGCTCCTCCGCAAGATGCACGAGCTCAAGACTGCCTACCGTCCTTCGAGTCACAACCAGGAGTATTTCATCGTGCTCCATTCCCCAGGTAGACTCCTCCGTATCCTCTCTGATCTTCATCTTATTTTACTTGCTTTTTCTCCCATTTTATTTGCCGCCCTCCCTTCACTTCCTACTCCACTGAACATCCACCGAGCTTCCCCTCAAAGCTCTCATTTTCGTGCCATACTCCGTTCACTCCGATGACACACTCCACTACCCGCTGACGCCAGCTCCGCCACCTTGGCAGAGCTCGATCAGCTGACCCCCACTGCTCCGTTCAGGCCTCGCACTTCACTCACAATCACTCCACGTACACGTTGCATGCCTCGGCTATACCGCTAACCCCTTGCAGGTACTTCTACTTCATTGGCGGGAACTTCATCGGAGCTCAGCTCGAGCTTCACCGTTGTCGGTCTCAAGTCCACCCCGACCTCAACTGAGACCTCCGGCTGCTACCTGACGCTCCCATGACCTTCCCCAACTTCTCAGTAACCTCCTGCAAGCTTCAGTGATGATTGGAAGAGGAGGCGGAGCTCAAGACCCTTCGTCGGAGTGCAGCCTCCTCCGCCGCAGGAGGCAAAGGACCGTTGGGCATGAAGCCCAACAGCCGTCCGATCCCCTTGATCAGATGGTTCGGAGCCATCCATGTCGTTATCAGCTGCAGCCATCAGATCAGGAGGATCCTATGTTCAAGAGTACGCCACGTCATCGCTTCCCTCACGCTCCAGATGTCGTTGGATCAATCTAGATCCAACGGTCATCGATCGTCCACACCTTCTTCTTTGGAGCCAACCACTGCCATTGATCTTCACTAGATTCAATGGATTTAGACATGCCACGCGCTAGCAGCCACTCACCGTTGGATCTTCACTTGATCTACGGTCCATATTGAGCCACGTCGCCTGATCCGAGCCTCTTCCCCAACCACTAGGCTCGGATCCGCCGAAGCTAACTGAGCCTCCTTCCGAGCCAGGTCCGAGCATGCAGAGTCACCTGAGCCTCGACCCAAGCCTCTAAAGTCCATCAAGCCTGGGACCCCCACGTTGCACGTGTGTTCTGAGTATTTTGCAGCAAGGCCCCTGGAAGTTTTCATAACTACATTTTAGTCCCTGCTAGGAACCCCCACGTGAGGAGCACGTGTTTTGTGGAAAATTTGAATCCACCCCCTCAACATTATAGGTAATTGCATATCAGTTCTTGTCAGCACATTTACTTTTTTATCAATTTTATTTCCTGTAATTGCAAATAGGCCCCCATCTTTGCATACATATTTAGACATTCATTTTAATTCATTTTTTATGTTTGAAAATTGCATTATGTAGCTTAACTTTTCCTCTTTCATATGTGACACTTGGCATATTTTTGTGGAATTAGTGGTTTTTATTATTAATTAATTGGTGAAATTTTCTCATATTTTTCCCATTTATGCCTATTGATTTGTTGTAATTTTTCTGTGACCCCAAAAATTGCCAAAAATTCACATTAGACTTAGGATAATTAAGTTTACATTGTATATAAAAATCATCTCATTTACACACACCCCAAGGCCTGAATAAATCATTTCATGATTTCCTTAATTAATTTTTAATAGGTCCATTTTTCATAGAAATTTAGGTTGATTAATTTTCCTGGATTCTTCACACTTAGATCTATCTAGGATAATTTTAATATCTTAAAATATTGTGATTTGATATTTATTAAAATTAATTTAGTCAAAATCACTTTGCATCCATTTTAAATTCATAGTAAATTCATCCCGTGTCAGAAAATTCTAAAAAAATCAGTGTACCTTAATTTCATCCTATTTCGCCACCTAGCCAAGTTTCATAATATTTGGAATCAATTTGACTATATTTTTTTAACTTGTAAATTGTCCCGATCTTGCATGTGTCTTGCATAAATTATATTTGAAAAGACCAAAAAATATCATCTGAAAATCAGACCTTGGAAATTTGCAAAAAATTTACCTTAGGAGAGAGCTGCCTCCCTGAGTTCGTCCTTGGGCTTGCCCAAGTAAAATAAATTTGCCACTCGTGATTAATTTGACTTTAATTAAAAGTGGTTTTTGATATGCTCTTATTATCCGACTGCAACGAACAACACAATGATTAATTTGACCATTAATTTGATCGAATTAGTAAGAGTAGTAAAACACTGTTCGGGAGGTTAAGACCATATTACAGATGCTTGTCTGCCCAAACAGGAAGGAATGGTCTCAGATGTTGGACCAAGTCCTTTGAGCTTATAGGACAACTTACAAGACACCATTAGGAATCTCCCCATTCAAAATGGTATTTGCGAAGCCTTGCCATTTGACCACAGAGTTAGTGCATAATCCGAATGGATCAAGATTGTCAACTGGAACATGCACCTAGGGCAGAAACAGAGAGAGATGGATCTCAATGGACATGTGGAGAACATAAACTGAGCATAATATAACAGTTTGGTATACAAGGACAAGGTAAAGCATTGGCACAATAGATTTATTAGACGAAAGATCTTTGTTCCTGGACAGAAGGTATGGTTGTTGTGAGGCTGAAGGTTTTCCAAGGAAAACTAAAATTCAAGTGAACGGGTCCGTTCATAGTCCATGTTGAGCTTGATAGTGGATGTGTAGAGATCTCATATCTTACAAATAGAGCAAATATGTCCCTAGTTAATGGACAACTATCAAAACCCTTTGTCAAACATAACAAACTATTAGTCCCTGTTGATGAGATTGTTTTGATGCGTGAGGCAGACTCATAAGACATACATAGAACCGCACATGGAGCCTTGCAACATTGATATCTAGCCATGAGCATCATAAAAAAGATTCAGATCATGATCTATATGTACATTCTAACCTCTTCTTTTACATACTTTCTATCCCTCCCTTCCCCGTGATTCGAATCACTCGCCCTGGCTCCATATCATTTCATTTTATGACTATACATAGGATGACCAGATCCTAAGTATAGGGGGGAGAGTGACTCGAGTCTATTCACCATTCTTTGTACATCCTCCAGATCTCAGCGGTCCTCACACTCACTTCTGTCCTAGACTTAGGTTGACTAGATCCTAAATTTAGGGGGGACCGATGCCCATCATGTATATATTCTCATCCATGTTCCTTCATGACCTTGCCCGCCTGGTTTTTGTTCTTCTATAATTGGTTTGCAAGAGCCTAAGTATCGGGGGGCGGGACACCTTCTATACATTTTTTCTATTTTAACTCTCCTACGCTTAGCATCATCTATGCCTTTTTCCTTGCTTTTCATGCTCTTAGGACTTAGCACGAGCCTAAGTATAGGGGGCATGTATATATTACATACATATTTTACCCATAGCTCGTACTTTCATGTATTTTTGTATATATTATGAAATACTTACAGGGTGGATACAAATTGAAAAAAAAACTTTTTTGAAAAATACATGTATACTAGTATGTATATTGTATAGTCCGTATACTACTTGTATAAAGTTGTAAAATTCTTGTAAATAAGATTCTTGTAGAAATCGTTCTATACCATAAAATTAAAAAAAATAAAAAATGATGAAAATAAAGGCTTTTTATTTAGTAATATCATCCTTGCATTGTAAAAAAAATTTGTGTCTTGCACTTCATTCATCTAATAGCATGTCATCTACATCTCATCTTCATCTCTAGCATATGCAAAGTGAAAAGTTAGTGAATTCTGAACCAGGTTATGAATAGATGTCAAGGATGGATTTGTTTTGGCCTTAATCTTCCTAATTTCAGAGGAACCTAATAGGATCTGGAGTTAAATTTTTCAGGTCAAGCAACTTAATTCTTTGAGTCTGCAAGTCTATGTTCACATGTCATTTTGACTGGTCTAAGAAGAATATTTCATGAACATGCATGATTCGTTTAGACAATGACCTAACTTGGACAAGCACCATGCACGTAACTCTTCATTGATGAGGCGGTCAGGAGGTAGGATCCTTTGGCTTGGAGTAGCACACGGGTGCAAACATCCGTCCTCCTCTAGGGAGGGAAGTGCATCTCAACCTAGTCTGGTGGTGTTGACATCTAAGGACAAGATGTTGTTAGTTGCAATAAAGCTTCAAAAGAGAGATAGTCTACTAGCTCAAGGAGAAAAGCTCCTTATGTACATGCTGCACCCTATACATATGTCAAAAAAAGAGAAAAGAAAAAAATGTAGAATCTCCAAAAGTGGACATGCCTAATTGAAAAGTAGAATGTCTGCCTGAGTGTATATACAAATATAGAAAAATAAGAAGAGCTTCAAAGATTCCAGCTGGATGACTTGGCTACCCATTTCAAGCATCCTAGGATAGGTAGCTACACAAGCTACCTTCCATTCTCCTCTCTACCCCCTCTTCTTGAGTCGATTGTACTTAAACTTAGAAGGGAATACCCGCTCCTCAAGGAAAGAGTTATTGGACCGGGGAATTAGAGTTACCTTGTTAGAGGAGGCTGGTTCTTTGCCATTTCTGATGTGGAGAGCTATATTTCACTTACACAGTACAAGTAAGATACATGGTCGTCAGAATTTGCGTATGAGGTTTTATTCTGACATGATTGTTGAGGCCTCTTGAATAGAAGACTTTGTGAAACTCAAATGCTGTTAGGTATTAAATTTATATCCCAATAAGGTTCTGCCACACTATTAATCCAAAGGTCGAGTCAAGCTCCATTTTCACCTTTTGTTCATGACCTTGGTATGGAGCCTAATTTCATTTCACGTTTGCATTTCATTTAGTTGATCGGGGACAAGCAAGGTTTAAGTATAGGGGGTTGATGAATATGTTATTCATCACTCTAAAAGCTGAAAATAAAGCTTTGTTCCTGAGTAATTAGTTCTATTTCATCACTTATATTGCATAATCAACATTCATGCATGTATAAATAATATCTGCATTTTAGCATTCATATTTGCTTTAAATAAGGAGCCAAATTCACTTGTAAATATTCACTTGTATCACCTTTTTGTATATATTTCATAATAACTCCAATTTCAATAAAATTAACTTTATAGTGTATATATATTACTAACACTAATTAAGGGAAAATATCAAAAAATACTAACTCGTGAAATTGACCAATAAAACCCAAAACCAAGTTTGAGACTACGAACCTTAAAACACACATATCTCACTCGTATAGAGTCCGATTTAGGTCTACTCACTTTTAATGTAATATACATTCAAATACCTTCAAAACAAGATTAATTTCAAAAAATCGGAGATCGTATGTGAAAACTGCGTATCGGGCCCCTATTGTATATTGTACATACTGACCAAAAACCCTTCTTTCTATCTTAATATTTTCTTAATTACTAAAAATCCAAAAATATATTAAGTTATAAATATTCATTTCATATTTTATCTAAATTTATTTTTTTATTTAAAAATGAAAAAAAATGCAAAAGAAAAAATGTGGTGTTTTATACCTATAAGATACACCCAAAAATACTTTTTGTACATATGACTTCCTTTGAGTTTTGGTCCTTCACGGAAGTTGTAGATCTCGTCGAGAGAGTAACTTTCGTGTTGACCAATTTTTGTATTGACATCGTTTGATAATTCTTCCTTATTTTTCTTTTGATTTAAATTTAGATTTTTTAGAAGCGACATGTGGATGCTCCTACAGCCGCCATGTGTAACCCATTTTTATTTATTTATTTATTTATTTATTTTCATTATTTTAATTACTTTATTATTTATATTATTATTATCTTTTTATTATTTTAAATAAATAAAAAATAAACTGCCACGTGGTCGCTCTCGGGCACGCCACTTGGCGCTTTCTCCATCTCTTCACGTTCCCACAACCCCCGCTATTCTCCAACCTCCTTTAAAAGGAGTCCCTCTGCCTCCCAAGCAAAAAATCCACCACTTGAAAGAGAAGGTGCCCGAGCTCCCACTCCAACCTTGGTGACAGTGACAGAAAGACCTAATCGAGCGAAGACGGTGTTCATCCTTCCAGGCGAGATCCGAAAGAGGCATTTCCTTTGTTGCAGCAGCTCTAAGCTCCTTGTTGAGCTCGGGCCAACCGTTCCCTCGAGCGACGACCAATTGGAGCTTAAACTCCAACTCCACAAGCACCTCATCCAGCTACCTCCCAGGTAAACATCTCCTAAAATTCCTCTTTGTTTTCGTCTTTTTCTCCAAGCCATTTTGTTGCTATAGTATGTGACCTTCATCGTCCTCTCTGTATGCGATCCAAATCAGAACTTCACCTCTGTTAAACACAAATCCAATTCTCTCACCACATCCTTTCTTCCTTTCCTTTCCTTTTCTTCTCCACTTTGGATCCCTTGTTCCTATCCAACTCCCTTGTTTTTACATCAATCCCCTGTTTCCTATATGACATCCATCATCCGACTCCCATCCACCGCTACTGACCTTACTTCATCTTCAAAGTCGTCTACATGAGCGTCCCCGACTATTCCTGCTCCTTCGTCTTCCACAACTTCATGGCTAAGCCTTTTCATCGACCTCCTGCTTCATCAACGTTCGTCAGACGTGTGTCAGTCACACATCGAACGCCCCAATCGTGCCAACTACAACAGCCCTGCCACCGTGGTCGTGCTCATACGCCCACCTTCGTCATATTCTCTAGGAGCTCGCATTCACCATTGCAGACTCCTAGTGCTTCGTCAACAACACCTGGAGCTCACCACCTAACAACTTTACCCTTGCCATCCCATCACCCTTCTCCACCGCTTGGCTGTGTGTGGCCGAGCCTTGACGCATGACCCACTCTGACCATGTGATCACCTGCACAATCTGCCTCCGCCTACCCCAACTGCTAGGTCTCATGTCCTCCGCCTCCCCTTCGGATCCATTACCAAAACAAGGGAGAGGGCACAACCCTCACGTAAGCAACACCCACCTCTAGAGAAATTTCATTAAAGTCCCTTCATCTTCTACAAATAACGTAGACATCCCCAAAGAAGCCAAGGCACGTGAGCCGCACCCCCTCCTAGGGTAAATTGCGGACAAGACCTTGCATATTCTAGAAAGATCATGAATACCCCCAGCTGGGTGATGAATACCCATTCATCACTCTTTATTCTTATATTTTAGCTACAAAAACCTTTGCAAATACATGTATATTCATGCAAATACAAATAATTACTAAAAGCATGCATTGTATAAAGTTTAATAATTAGCATGTTTTTGTGCAAAAAAAAGAATAAAGAGACAAAAGAAAAAGAGGGAAATATTTAGAATAAATATTGAGCAACCTAATCCCAAGGGAGGGCTCAGCATGGGCCTGACTGCATAAAAGCCAAAGTAGAGAGAGATAGGGTGCTCATGTGTGTAAATATACCTGTAAATACAATAAATATATTTTCCTCCAAAAATGAAATAAAAGTGGCTTGTAAATATTTGTATATATTTATAAATACAAAATCAATATAAAAATGGAAAAAACTCAAAAGAAAATAAAAATATTCACCTTGTACATATTCATCATGTACATAGCCCACTCATCTATATTTATTTATTTAGCCTTGTAAATAAATAAAATTAATTTCCATAAAATTTGTATATATTCTATATTTTATGGTGTAAATAAATAAAATAAAAACCATTAAAACAAAAACAAAATAAAAAGAGCAAAATTAAAAAAAAATAATAACATTGTATATTTACCATGTATATATATGTATATATTTATTTATTTCACCCTTGTATATAAATAGTAAAAATAAAATAAAAATACCTTTTTATTCCTAATTTTATGCTATTAATTAGTAAAATATAAAATAGGAATAAAAATGTATGAAAATAACTAATAAAAAAAATCAAAAATCAAAACCCTATATTGTGTATATACCTATGTATAGTACTATATTGTAAATACCTTATTTTTATTTCAAAAAAAAATTAAAAATCACAAAAAAATAGAAAAAATTAAAACAAATATTTTTTATGTTTTAAGTTTTTAATAATTCGACCGTTTGCTATTTTTAAATCTTTTCCACGTGGCCTGTCCTCATTGGTCCACGAGGACGTTGACCCCCCGGTCAACTTCCCCCCAGGAACACCGAGCCCCGGATCCGAGCCCGCGTCCCGACTTCTCGGATTTTTCCCAACTCGATCCGATCACCTTGCACCTAAACCCAGGGTCCTATTTATTCTTGCCAGATCCGACACCCTCGCCGGGATGCCCGCCTCGGGGTCCGCGCTCTGAGCTACCCTACCCGATCGTTTTTAGCCGGACCCCTGGCAGTATAAGTTCCGAGCTCCGCCTCCCATTTCCGCATCTTTGGCTCCCCACCTTTCATTCCCGTGACCTCCACTGCCTTCCCTGAGGTGACAGCTCGCCGTTGGTGGTGTCGAAGAGAGGAGAAGGTGCCCGGACCTCTGATTCGGCGAGCTAGCGCCGCCGTGCTCCGCCTGAAGGAGGAGCTCGAGACTTGGGCCTCGACGACCCGTGAGGCAATGACCCAGAGCTCCAGCAGCTCGAGCCCAGTCGACTCGTCCACCCAGGTAGCCGTATTTTCTTCCCATTTTCTTTGATTTCGTGTTTCGCCCAATTCGCCCATTTGTTGTTCATCATCAATTCCGATCGCCTTCGATTCGATCATCGGACCCTTCCATCACGTTCGTCTATCCTTCGCGGACGTTCCCCGCCCTTCCATTCAAACCAGCTCGCACAGGAGCTGGGGTTTCGAGCTCCACCGTCTGCACCTCGCCGGAGCTCGACCGCCCTGCCTCACCGATCACCGTCACCCCCTCTCACAGGGTCGAGGCAACTTGCCCTCGACCCGCGAGTCTGCTAGTGTGCTTTGTAGGTACATCCGAGCCCATCTGAGGGCTTGTACCATTGGAGGTAGCAGCTTGACCTCCGCCGGACTCGCCTAAGTTCCTCGGAGCTCCGACGAGTCATCGGAGGCTACCATTCGACGCGGGAGCACACAGAGCTTCTTCTCCGATCATCAGAGCCCCGCGAGGAGGCCGGGAGCGCACGCAGCGGGCCGGCAAAGGTTGCCGGCCGTCAGTTCTTCCTCGACCTCCAGACACCGTCCGATCGTCCCCAGGCTCCAGTTTAGATCCTGATCGTCCATCCGAGGAGCTTCTAGCACTGTCCAATATTTGGAGGAGCGATCTGGACCGGTCGATGGTCGAGGTTTAGCCGTAGAGCCCCACGTCCGTTCGATCTCACACGTGGCGAAGCCCTGGCCGTTCGATCCGCCCGAGGATTCCAGTGTTGGGCGCCACCCCGTTCTCAGCCGTCGATCAGCACACGTGGCGCCCATCCGACGAGCTACTTAATAAAGGGTAAATATCCCCTTAGGCCCTTAGCTTTAGTGTAGTTTGCTTTTAGTCCTGTAAATATTTGTAGGATTTTATTTGCGTTAGGTAAATTGCACATTGGACCTTATCTTTCCTGCTATTTGCATGTATACCCCTACCTGTAGTGTGTCACATGCATCAACACGTGTTTGTCTGGGATATTTGTATTGATAGCCTTATAGTTCTGGGTTGTTTATGAATTAATGAAAATTTTTAGATAACTGCATTTATACCCTTGTGTGTGTTGAATTTGTGCATGTGCGTTATATTCTTGGGTATTTTACGATAAGGCCCCTGGACTTTTAATACCTGTTATTATTTAGTCCAGGAACCTTATTTTATTTACAATTATGTCCCTATGTGCCCCAGACACGCGCCTCACGCGTGACTTCTTGGGAGTTTTGCACCGGACCCCCTGGGACTTTTGGTATTTACGTACAGGTCCCTGTGCACTGTACCTATGTTTTGATTTTTAATAAAATACCGAACTAACTCCAAATTCAATGAAAATTGGGCCATGGCTCCTGCCATGTTGTAAAATTTTCTAGAATTTTTGGAGATATTTTTGGTTTTATTTGATATTTTTAAAAATTCAAAAACAAGCTTTTTCTTTACTGTCTGATTTATAAATTCATAAAAAATATTAAAACTCATCTAAAAATTACAAAAAAATTAGCCACTGTGTATTTTGTTTTGTTTGAGTTTCTGACCAATTTTGGTCATTTTTCATTATATAAAACTCATAAAAATTGAAAAAACACTAAAAACACTATAAAAATTATAATAAAAAATTTAAAAATCCAAAAACAATAATCCCAGTGCCTAAAGTTTCCTTAAACTTTCTAGTTTACAGGAAAATTACTCCAGGAGTTAGAGGGGCCTTTTTGCATTTTAAATTGGTCTTTTACTCCTGATTGGAAAATACCTTCATTTCCCTGCCTTGTTTGATTTTTAGAAAATTAAATAAAAATCAGAAAAGTCCCAAAAATTCACTAAAAACATTAAAAAACATAAAACACATAAAACATTTTTATTTGAATTTTTGGTTGATTTTTGAGTGCTTTAATAATTGTTTGAATTGGCTTGTTCTATTAGTTTCATTATTTTCTTTATTAACTAAAAATCCAAAAAAATTTATAAAAATTTAAAATCCACCAAAAGCATTTGTCTTTTATCTTTATTTCTTTTTTAGACTACTTCGTAGGCCGCAATGCCATTACATGCTCCCTGAGTCCGACCCTGGTAGCTATACCAGGGTAATCTAATAGCCAGGACCGCTATAAGTTTTATTTGACTTTTATTTCTGCTTGGTGGTTTGCACTTAATTTTTCTTGTTGATCCAGATTTCTCGAGCGACTAAGGTCGCAACGACCTTTGTTTATATTTCTCTACCTTAGTTGCTTGGGATATTTTGTGGTCATCAGAATGGCGCCGTTGCCGGGGAGAACGACTTAGTAGTCGTCTTTTTCCGCGGCTTTCGTTTTCGCGGTTTTCTGTATATATTTTTGTAGATATATTTTTTTGACACTGTTTATATAATAATTTGGTCTGATCATTCTTGTTTACTTTCTTGCGAGGGCCCGAGGACCGAGGAGGCGACTTTCGAGGAGCCAGCGCAACCGCGGGATTCGGAGGCGGCTCCCTTCTACACGAAGCCGCAGGAGAGAGCGAGAGAGTAGCTAAGTGAGAGAGTAATAGATTAGCTTTTATTTCCTGCTTATTTGAATTATTGTAATAACACAGGGACAGCAGCAGGACTTGGACTTTCAGGGTCTGTTTCGTCGAGCACCGGTATGCTCGGGGGACCCTTTGGCTAGCTTAGATTTTTTGCGGCTTTTTCGCGGCTTTTTGATTTTTCGCTGCCTTTTACGGTTTTATGCGGTTTTTCTCGAGCCCTTAGACTTAGGACTTTTTTCTTGACTGTGCCGTACTTAGTAGGATCCATACATTTAATTATCTGCCTGCACCTATAGTTCGTTAATTGGACCTACTAATAAAACATTAATAAAAATAGTTGACTCACCACCTTCGAGCCTGCGCGCCACGAGCCTGCCCCGTCAAGCGCTACTCCTGAACTCGACCTGTCGAGAAGAGGAGGGGTGGGTCTAGACCGGACTCTCTGGATCGAAGGCTGGTGACTAGCGAGACGGTTCTTTCGAGTAGAAGTTGACTGCTTAGGACTCGGTTTTTCCTGCTGCACCACATAGGTAGTTTATTTTCTGTCTTTCAATTCTGCGCGGATCATATTGCATGTAGAGTGCTGGAGACAGGTATGCATTTTTGGACTTTGCATGCATCATTGATTTATCGCTCATCGGCTTTTTCATCTTCTCCCCTCTGTTTTGGACTTAATAAACATGAGAACCGAAAAATTCGTTAGGCATTTTTGCTTGTATTAAAAATATCTAAAAAAGAAAAACAATAAAAATTGGGAATACTAAAACTATTGACCCTAAAAGACACTTGACTTAAAATTTGTCTTGGGGAGAGTAACCCCCTCGTTGCTTGGTTTGATTATGCGAGAGAGTGACCCGAAACACTAGGTAGAGACCTCCGGTACTATTCTCGACTGATTACCGACTCTTCTGTACGTGACAATCGGTTGGGAGAGTATCGAATATCCCAACAGGTTATGTAATCGCTCTGATATTTTGATTGTTCACCAAAATAAAATTGACAAGATAAATTGACCGAACCTTCATGGTCTTCAGCTCGCGTTGCGTTGGTGAACTGGGGGTTTGCTTGTGATCATAGTTTTTCCAGATCTCATCCGCCTTACTCACCAGATCACGATGATGGGCAGGAGGTCTCTTAGACAGCCTCTGGCTGCACCGCTTTTTAGCACTCCAGCCCACTCATCTAGGTCGGTTCGTGAGAGCTCAGACCCGCTCTCCGAACCCGAGTACGATTCCGCTCTGTTCCTCCTCGACCACCCTTCTTCTTTCTGATACCAAGATACCAGTGCCAGAGGAGAGACAGACAGATGATTTATCGGCACCTGAGTTTGTTGTTTTGACTTTTTAGAGACTATGGCTGGCAGTTCAGATGACCGCACTAGAGGTCCACGACGAGATCAGACATTTGTCTTGGACCAGGGTACGATCAACTCCACCCTGATCGCCTCACTTGATTCAGTTCAGCAACAGTTGAGGGATCAGGGAGCGTTTATTATCGAGATGAGGCGAGAGCTTGAGCAGTTGAGATCCGACCGCGAGAACCGCGGAGGAGGACCCGACGATGCGGCAGCCGCCGCAGCAGCTGCGGCAGCAGCAACCGCAGCAGGAGGAGTAGGACCACCGAGAACGATGCGGGAGAACCACAATCCCGGATCGACTTTGACGCACCGTTGGGTGGTGCTACCAGCCATCGTGGGGGACTTCAAGTTCCCCCCGAACACTTTGCAGCTCCTACCCCGGTTTCATGGGTTGGCCACTGAGGAGCCTCATCTCCACCTACAGGAGTTTGAGATGATTTGCAGTACTGTCCACGATTGTCAGGTGGACCAGGACACCGTACGGATGATTGCCTTCCCCTTTTCCTTGACAGACAGAGCAGCCACCTGGCTGAAGCATCTGGGGAAGTTTGTCTACACTTGGGAGCAACTCCGCACCGAGTACTTGCACAAGTACTATCCACTCAGGCGGACGAATGCCGCGAGAGCCCTGATCAGCAACTTCTTCATGCTCCCCAACGAGCAGTTCCATGAGGCATGGGAGAGGTTCAGAGAGCTGACTGATAGATGCCCGCACCACGACATTTCCAAGCCGAACCTCATGCAGAGCTTTTTCAGCAGGCTGACACCAGAGCTACAGGGCTTGGTGAACGCTTCTTGCGGTGGGTCTTACTACGCCAAGGATCACGACCAGGTCTGGGCCATCTACGAGGAGATGGCCGAGAACTATATGGTGATGTCCCAGACCCGGTTGTACACTCAGGGCAGAACCCAGCAGCCAAGACCCGTGCAATACCAGAGGATAGCACGGGTCGACGCCGGTCCTTCCAGTTCGTCCGCAGTAGCAGCAACATAGGCAGAGTCATCAGCTGCGGACATGGGCATCATTAGCGAGAAGTTGGATCAGATGGAGCTGATTGAGAAGAAGCAGTGCCAGGGCATCACTCAGATGGAGCAGATGGCACAGACTTTGAGCGACATGAAGACCCAGATCTTGTGTCTCCAGGATGCACAGACGGCTTCCCAGCCCCGTCTTCAGTCGCGAGGCGATCACAGCAGCAGCAGCAGCTCGTCCCAGCGCTCTAGCTCACACCAGCAGCCTAAACAGTTCACCTTGTACAGGCGGAGCCGTACCAGCAGCCGCAGCCTACCTACCAGTCACCACCATCTCCAGACTTGCAGATGGTGGTATACCAGTCGTATCAGCCTCTGGAGTACTCCCTCCAGCCCAGTATGATGCAGAGCCGTTGATGGATGTCAACGGGATTTGGTATGACCGCCCTCAGCCCAGTATCAGACGAGACCATCCCGAATTCCGGTGGGGGACCGGAGGTACCCAGGCCCAACAGCAGCCGTCAGGACAGGTTGGCCAGTACAACCATTAGAGAGAGCACCAACCGCAGCAGCCCCCAGTGTACCCATTACAGCAGCAGCAACAGTCGTCCTATGGTCCTCGTCCCTATCAACAGGGACAGTCTTGGAGGCGAGATCAGCCTCACCAGCAGCAGCAACAGCATCACCTCTACCCCTCTTAGCCACAACAACAGATCCAACAACCTCACTACCAGAGAGGATACCCGTCGGGTTCCCATGAGAACCCTATCTTGGATGACATAGCCCGCCTTCTCACAGATCAACATGCTACTTTTCGACGGGAGATGGACGAGTTCCGCCAAGAGATGCGGGACATTGTGGAGAGGGAAGGCCGCCATCCCTGCCCATATCGAGCCGAACCCCAACAGCCTGAAGCGGAAATCTGAGCAGGTAGCTTGTACTGAGTATACCACTCCTAGTGATGTATTTGGTGATATGACTAGATATCTGTTTGATACTGATTTTGTCACACTTAGGAGCGGTAGGATGCCAGCAGGCGGCGCCTCGTCTGAGCCACATCATGAGGATCCACCCGACGAGGAGGAGGAGAGCGGCACTGAGGCCGCTAGAGACGATGACGGTGGTACTGATGCCACCAAGGATGCTGATTCGACCGGCGGTGCTGAGGCCGCCGTTTCACCAGTTGGAGGAGGTGGTACTGAGGCCACCATTTTACCGAGCCAGAGAGCGGTACTGATGCCGCGAGTCTTCCAGCCGATCAAGCCGATGGTGGTACTGAGGCCACCCAAACTTCTGAGAGACATGTAGTTTTTCCTTCTTCTGCACCTATATCACGGAACATTTCTGTGAATAAAGGAAAGGGTTTGTTTTCTTCTGGTCCCACTGTGGTGCATGATGTATGTGTGGATCCGATCATCGAACTGCTTAGACCCTTTCCTAGTCCTTCATCTGAGAAGGACCCTGTGATCCCCTTCCCTAGAGCCCTTCAGATGGGGAAGGGGAAGAAAAAAGAAAATAAAAAAGAGAGATCAGGAAGAGTTCAACCAGCAGATGATAGATTGATTTCACATACAGCTGACTCTTCAGGAGGCTTTGCAGCACATCCCCCTTCTTCAGCGTTCGTTGAGAGACAGGACCACAGTCAGGAGGAAGAGGAGGAACCACCACTCAGAGGTCCATGTGCTGACGAAAGCCACGTGCTTCGCGATCCAGAACCGTCTTCCGGCTAAGAGGCCAGATTCCAGAGCCCCATATGTCAGATGCCATATCAGAGAGCAGAGGTTCGACCGTACTCTATTAGATAGCGGATCTTCGATCAACCTCCTTCCGGCACCCTTCTCGATCGCTTTGAGTTGGGCACTCTTAGACAGAGCAGTACAGTCCTTCAGTTTACTGATCGATCTGTCAAGAGGCCGAAGGGGTTGTTGCGAGACGTTGTCGTCACGATTCAGGGCCTGCAATTCCCTGTGGACTTCATAGTGTTGGACATGGAGATCCCCTGAGTCTGTGACTGATACCCCCATCATTTTAGGTCACCTGTCCTTGTCCACATCCAAGGCAGTGACCGACCATGATAGCGGGAAGGTATACTTTTCGCGTCGAGGGCGAAAGTGTACAAATAGAGACGGTCGAGGACAGCATAGCCAGAGACAGACCATGCTCAGAGATCACTTTAGATACAGAGCAGCTGACAGATGCAGGGCTAGACATCCACCAGGACTGTGACTTTGTGATCACAGACGATGAGGCAGTTTGGGCAGACCCAGCAACACATGCCATCCTCTCATTTTCAGACACCGCTGATGCAGAGACAATAGCAGAGGAGAGCCTGGAGAGCACATTCCTGGTCCAGGATACTTTAGAGGCAGTAGAGCCGGTTCTCGACCGCGACACAGATTTTTGTGATAATGGTGGTACTGATGCCACCTTGGATGACACAGATCCCTCGGAGTCAGAGTCTGATTGGGCAGATTGTGATGATTACATGCCAGACCTGACTTCCACTGAGCCTGCAGATAGGGAGGAGGTAGATGGAGCAGATCAGAGACAGTTCAGTTGAGCAGCCTTCTTCAGATACAGTTTGCGAGAGTATGTTCTCATTCTCCCGGGCAGACTTGGCCCGCATACACTTGGATTCTTCAGAAGCCAGATTTGCCAGCGCCAGTTTGTCCAGAGCTGAAGCCGCTTCCTTCGTCGTTGAAGTATAGATTCCTTGCGGGTGAGCATGAGATGTACCCAGTCATTATCTCAGCCGATTTGACTGGGGAGCAGGAATCCCGTTTGATGGGGGTTCTTGAAAAGAACCGCAAGGCGATAGGATGGAGCGTAGCAGATCTCCAGGGGATTAGTCCGGCCCTGTGCTCCCACCATATCTATCTCGAGGATGAGGCGAAGCCGTCGTGTGAGTTCCAGCGGTGGCTGAACCCGAATCTGAGAGAGGTTGTCATGAAGGAAATTTCGAAGTGGTGGAGCGCCGATTTTATCTATCCCACTCCGACTCCAAGTGGGTCATCCCTTTGCATGTGGTGCCCAAGAAGACGGGCATTACTACAGTTATCAGCGAGTCTGGAGACGAGATTGCTACACGAGTACCCACTTCTTGGCGGGTTTGTGTTGACTACAGGAGACTCAACCAGGCCACGAAGAAGGATCCTTTCCCCCTGCCCTTTATTTATCAGATTATTGGGAGACTGTTAGGGAAGAGCCATTATTGTTTTCTGGATGGGTACTCGGGCTACAACCAGGTGGCCATCGCTCCTGAGGACTAGGAGCAGACCACCTTTACCTGTCCCTTCGGCACATACGCCTTCCGACGCATGCCATTTGGGCTATGCAACACCCCTGCGATCTTTTATAGATGCATGCTGTCTATCTTTTCGGACATGGTAGGGAGTGCTTGGAGGTCTTCATGGATGATTTCTCAGTTTAGGCGACAGATTCGACTCCTGTCTTGACTGCCTAGACCGAGTACTTCAGCGATGCATAGAGGTTCGCTTGGTTCTTTCTTGGGAGAAGAGTCATTTCATGGTGACTCAGGGGACGGTGCTTGTCCATATCATCTCCAACAGGGGCATGGAGGTTGATCCGGCCAAGGTTGATGTCAATAGGAAACTTGCACCGCCGTCTAATTTGCGACAGTTACGGTCATTCCTGGGGTACGTCGGTTTCTACCGGTGATTCATTCGTGATTTTAGTAGGGTTGCCCGACCATTGACTGATCTGCTGACGAAAGACACCGAGTTCCTTATCGATGACAAGTGTCTTTCGTCATTTGAGACTCTCAAGCATTGTGTTGTTGAGGCTCTTGTCCTTCAGCCGCCAGATTGGTCTCTCCCATTCGAGATCATGACGGACGCCTCCGATTTTGCCGTGGGGGCTGTGCTAGGACAGAGGAGGGATGGAGTCCCATTTTCCATCCACTACGCTAGCCGCACATTGGATTCCACGCAGCGGAATTATACAGTCACAGAGTAGGAGATGCTAGCCGTAGTGTTCGCCCTAGATAATTTTAGATCGTACATTATTGGATCTAGAGTGACTTTGTATACAGATCATACCGCCATCAGGTACCTCATGGCAAAGAAGGATGCCAAGGCCAGACTGAATAGATGGATCCTTCTACTCCAGGAGTTTGACAAAGAGATTAAGGATAAGCCTGGAGTCAAGAATGTGGTGGCGGATCATCTCTCCCGTTTAGAGCAGCCTGAGGAGTCTGAGCATATTGATCCCATTTGTGAGACCTTCCCATATGAGGCGATCCTTGCTATTGCCTCACTCCCGTGGTATGCCAATATTGTGAACTTTCTTGTTGCTAAGAAAGTCCCACAAGGTTGGCCCAGGCAGAGGCTTGAGATCTTCCTCGCGAAGGCCAAGTCCTACCACTGGGAGGATCCCATCCTTTATCACGAAGGAGGGGATAGCGTCTGGCATAGGTGCATTCCTCAGGAGGAGCACCATAGCGTCCTCACTTACTGCCACAAGCTTGAGGCAGGAGGACATCACTCTGGGAGAAGAATGGCACGGAAAGTGCTCCAATCCGGCCTATGGTGGCCTACCCTCTTCAAGGACTCTGATGAGTTTGTGAAGAGGTGTACGGACTGTCAGAGGATGGGCACTTGCGGACAGCGTGATATGATGCCGATGCAGCCCATACACTTCTGTGAGGTTTTTAACGCATGGGGCATCGATTTCATGTGTCCATTCCCTAAGAGTCAGGGATTTGAGTACATTCTGTTGGCCGTAGATTATGTTAGTCGTTGGGTTGAGGCTATCCCCGCCCGAGCCGCTGATGCGAAGACAGTTTGCAGATTTTTGAGGAAGCACATCATCACGCGGTTCGGGGTACCTCGAGTATTGATTTCAGATGGGGGGTCTCATTTCATCAATGACCAGGTGAAGGCACTTGCTAGCGAGTTCGACATAGACCATCGAGTTGCCACTCCATACCATCCACAGACGAATGGTCTAGCAGAGGTGTCGAACAGGGAGATCAAGACTACTTTGCAGAATGTCGTCCGCCCTGACTGAAAGGATTAATCACAACTTTTGGACTCGGTCTTGTAGGCATATAGGACGTCTTTCAAGACACCATTAGGCACATCTCCCTTTCGCCTCGTTTATGGCAAGCCGTGCCATTTACCCGTTGAGTTGAGGCACAAGTCACTCTGGGCAGTCACAGATATTCTTTTAGATCCAGATAGTGTAGGAGACCAGAGGAGGGCAGAGTTAGAAGCCCTGGAGGAGCTTCGTGATACCGCCTTCTCAAACAGCCTACAGTATAAGGAGAGAGTGAAAGAGTGGCATGATTCTCATATCAGCCACAAGCATTTTGAGCCGGGACAGAGAGTATGGCTGTTTGATGCTAGGCTTCGTCTATTTCCAGGGAAGCTACAAAGCAAATGGAAGGGACCTTATCTTGTGAGAAAGGTACACGACAATGGTAGCATGGATATATCTGAGTTGTCTTCTGAGAGTACCTTTCGAGTGAACGGCCAGCGGCTCAAGCCATTTCTAGATCATGAGCCGCGGGTCGTTGATGTTGCCCCGATTCATTTTGCATGAGATGTGGTCTCTTGACTTGCATTTATTGCATCTCACGCCTGATTATCACTGTTCTCCCGACATGTATAGATCCAGTTGTCTATATCACTCTATTCTTTAGTCCCACATCCCTTTTTCTCATCTTTTGATTATGCTATACTTAGGGTGTACTTTACCCTAAGTATAGGGGGGATGTAGGACCTTCGGATATTCTTTTTATCCTTTCTATCCCTGTTTTGCTGCCTATACTTAGGGATATTTCACCCTAAGTATAGGGGGGGGGGGTAGATTCTATACATCCCTGACTCGGATTTCCCTTCATGTACAACTTGCTATACTTAGGATTACTTGATCCTAAGTATAGGGGGAAAAGCCGAGACTCTCTTGATCTTCTATTCATTCTATTCTTTGATTCATCTCTGTATATAGCCATTCCTTTTCACGTCCCTATACTAAGCACGAGTTATGTCTTCTTCATCGCTCTTGATCACTCTGAGGACATCGTTCGAGCTAAGTATAGGGGGGTGTATATATTTCATATATACTTTAGACATAACTCGTACTTTGTGTGTGTGTGAATAAATAAATAAAAAAATGACTAAAAACCATAAAAATCACAAAAACTAAAAATTTTTCCTGTAAATAATCATTCTTTTATTGCACATACAATAGCTAGTGTACAAATTATTTTTGCAAAAATGTTTTCAAAAATCTTTTGTGTAGAGCTTGTGTAAATATTTTCTTATCAAAATTATGTATATAGTACAAAATTTTTCCAAAGTGTTTTGAAAATCAAAAGTTTGCAAAAATCTTATGTAAATGTGTGTATATATTTTGCAAAACTTGCATTTCATGCATTCATCCATTCATGATTTCAAAACATTTTTCAAAAATTTTGTATGTTTGTAAAAATTTTGTTAATAGCATCTTTATATATATGTATATAGTTTTTCTGGATGATAGTTGACATTTAAACTAGCCTGGAATTAAATTGGGTAATGGAGCTTGATTAAGATCTTAATCCACCTAATTCTAAGAGGAACCTTATAAGGCTTAGGGTTAAGGCTTTTCAGGTCCATTGGGACTTAATTCTTTGAGTCCACTAGGCTATGAGCATATGTCATCTTGATGAGCCTAAGTAGAGCACTTAACAACACACGCATGACTCTTAGAGACAATGGCTTGACTTGAACCAGCACTTTACACATAGCTCTCCACGGATGAGGTGGTGAGGAGGCAGTTTCCTTTGGCTTGGGGTAGCATATGAGGGTAGTACTTCTAGGCGGAACCTCTCTTCTTCTAGTGAAGGAAGTGCGTCTCAACTTGGTCTAGTGGTGATGAAGGCTAAAGACAGAAGTCGTGGGTTGCAATAAAGCTTCAAAAGAGGGATAGTCTACAAGCTCTAGAGGAAAAACTCCTTGTATATATGCTACACCATGTAGTTATGTTGTACAGTTGCACAAAAAAAATGCAAAAAGAAAAAGAACTCCAAAAAAGTGGTGGGTCGGATTGAAAATTTAATAACCCCACCGGAGTGAATATAGTCAAATAAAGCAAAAGCTTATGGTATCCATGTTACATCTCATGAAGCTTGCAGCGGGAGACTTAGCTACACTGGTTGGGCGCCCAAGGATACATGGCTACAGTGGCCATGGTCCATTCTTCATCTTCTTCCCCCTCTTCTTGAGCCGGTTGCACTTGAACATAGAAGGGAATACCCCGCTTCTCGAGGAAAGAGTTGCTAGACCGAGGCATTAGAGTTACCAGGTTGGGGGAGGTTGTTTCTTTATTACTTATGAGGTGGGGAGCTACATATCACTTACACTGCATGGAAAGATTCATGGTCATTAGAGTTTGTGTGTGTAGACTTGTTCTGATCTAGTTTATTGAGGAGTCTTGCCCATAGATTGATGGAACTTAGAGGGCTGTTGAGTTTTAAGCTTATGTCCAAATAAGGTTCCGACACATTAATAATGAAGGCGAGTTTAATAATCAACCTTAATCCATGTATATTCTCCTCTTTTTCTTTTTCTTTCTCTTTTACTTCTTTTTCAAATAAGTGTTTGCTAAGGGACTAGCAAAGTTAAGTATAGGGGGGTGATGAATACCCATTCATCACTCTTTATTCTTATATTTTAGCTACAAAAACCTTTGCAAATACATGTATATTCATGCAAATACAAATAATTACTAAAAGCATGCATTGTATAAAGTTTAATAATTAGCATGTTTTTGTGCAAAAATAAAAGAATAAAGAGACAAAAGAAAAAGAGGGAAATATTTAGAATAAATATTGAGCAACCTAATCCCAAGGGATGGCTCAGCATGGGCCTGACCGCATAAAAGCCAAAGTAGAGAGAGATAGGGTGCTCATGTGTGTAAATATACCTGTAAATACAATAAATATATTTTCCTCCAAAAATGAAAGAAAAGTGGCTTGTAAATATTTATATATATTTATAAATACAAAATCAAGATAAAAATGGAAAAAACTCAAAAGAAAATAAAAATATTCACCTTGTACATATTCATCATGTACATAGCCCACTCATCTATATTTATTTATTTAGCCTTGTAAATAAATAAAAATTAATTTCCGTAAAATTTGATATATTCTATATTTTATGGTGTAAATAAATAAAATAAAAACCATTAAAACAAAAACAAAATAAAAAGAGCAAATTAAAAATAATAAAAATAATAATAACATTGTATATATACCATGTATATATATGTATATATTTATTTATTTCACCCATGTATATAAATAATAAAAATAAAATAAAAAAAGACCTTTTTATTCCTAATTTTATGCTATAAATAAATAAAATATAAAATAGGGATAAAAATGTATGAAAATAACTAATAAAAGAATTCAAAAATCAAAACCCTATATTGTGTATATACCTATGTATAGTACTATATTGTAAATACCTTATTTTTATTTCAAAAAAATAATTAGAAATCACAAAAAATAGAAAAAATTAAAACAAATATTTTTTATGTTTTAAGTTTTTAATAATTCGACCGTTTGCTATTTTTTAAATGAATTTTTAAATCTTCTCCACATGGCCTGTCCTCATTGGTCCACGGGGACGTTGACCCCCCGGTCAACTTCCCCCAGGACCACTGAGCCCCGGATCCGAGCCCGCGACCCGACTTCTCGTATTTTCTCGACTCGATCCGATCACCTCGCACCTAAACCCAGGGTCCTATTTATTCTTGCCAGATCCGACACCCTCGTCGGGATGCCCGCCTCGGGGTCCGCGCTCTGAGCTGCCCTACCCGATCGTTTTTAGCCGGACCCCTGGCAGTATAAGTTCCGAGCTCCGCCTCCCATTTCTGCATCTTTGTCTCCCCACCTTTCATTCCCATGACCTCCACTACCTTCCCTGAGGTGACAGCTCGCCGTTGGTGGTGTCGAAGAGAGGAGAAGGTGCCCGGACCTCTGATCCGGCGAGCTAGCGCCGCCGTGCTCCGCCTGAAGGAGGAGCTCGAGCCTCGGGCCTCGACAACCCGCGAGGCAATGACCCAGAGCTCCAGCAGCTCGAGCCCAGTCGACTCGTCCACCCAGGTAGCCGTATTTTCTTCCCGTTTTCTTTGATTTCGCGTTTCGCCCAATTCGCCCATTTGTTGTTCATCATCGATTCCGGTGTCCTCCGCCTTCGATTCGATCATCGGACCCTTCCATCACGTTCGTCTATCCTTCGCGCACGTTCTCCGCCCTTCCATTCAACCCAGCTCGCACAGGAGCTGGGGTTTCGAGCTCCACCGTCTGCACCTCGCCGGAGTTCGACCGCCCCGCCTCACTGATCACCGTCACCCCCTCTCACAGGGTCGAGGCAACTTGCCCTCGACCCGCGAGTCTGCTAGTGTGCTTTGCAGGTACATCCGAGCCCATCTGAGGGCTTGGACCATTGGAGGCAGCAGCTTGACCTCCGCCGAACTCGCCTAAGTTCCTCGGAGCTCTGACAAGTCATCGGAGGCCGCCATTCGATGCGGGAGCACACAGAGCTTCTTCTCCGATCATCAGAGCCCCGCGAGGAGGCCAGGAGCACACGCAGCGGGCCGACGAAGGTTGCCGGTGATCAGTTCTTCCTCGACCTCTAGACACCGTCCGATCGTCCCCAGGATCCAATTTAGATCCTGACTGTCCATCCGAGGAGCTTCCAGCACCGTCCAATATTTGGAGGAGCGATCTGGACTGGTCGATGGTCGAGGTTTAGCCACAGAGCCTCACGTCCGTTCGATCTCACACGTGGCGAAGCCCTGGCCGTTCGATCCGCCCAAGGATTCCAGTGTTGGGCGCCCACCCCGTTCTCAGCCGTGGATCAGCACACGTGGCGCCCATCCGACGACCTACTTAATAAAGGGTAAATATCCCCTTAGGCCCTTAGCTTTAGCGTAGTTTGCTTTTAGTCCTGTAAATATTTGTAGGATTTTATTTGTGTTAGGTAAATTGCACATTGGACCTTATCTTTCCTGCTATTTGCATGTATACCCCTACCTGTAGTGTGTCACGTGCATCGCCACGTGTTTGTCTGGGATATTTGCATTGATAGCCTTGTAGCTCTAGGTTGTTTATGAATTAATGAAAATTTTTAGATAATTGCATTTATACCCCTGTGCGTGTTGAATTTGTGCATGTGCGTTATATTCTTGGGTATTTTACGATAAGGCCCCTGGACTTTTAATACATGTTATTATTTAGTCCAGGAACCTTATTTTATTTGCAATTAGGTCCCTGTGTGCCCCAGACATGCACCTCACGCGTGACTTCTTGGGATTTTTGCACCGGACCGCCTGGGACTTTTGGTATTTACGTACAGGTCCCTATGCACTATACCTAGGTTTTGATTTTTAATAAAATATCAAACTAACTCCAAAATTCAACGAAAATTGGATACATGGCTCGTGCCATGTTTAAAATTTTCTAGAATTTTTGGAGACACTTTTGGTTTTATTTGATATTTTTAAAAATTCAAAAGCAATCTTTTTCTTTACTTTCTGATTTAAAAATTCACAAAAAATATTAAAACTCATCTAAAAATTACAAAAAAAATTAGACACTGTGTATTTTGTCTTGTTTGACTTTCTGACCAATTTTGGTCATTTTTCATTACATAAAACTCATAAAAATTGAAAAGAAACACTAAAAACACTATAAAAATTATAATAAATAATTTAAAAATCCACAAACAATAATCCCAGTGCCTAAATTTTCCTTAAACTTTCTAGTTTACAGAAAAATTACCTCCAGGAGTTAGAGGGGACTTTTTGCATTTTAAATTGGCCTTTTACTCCTGACTGGACGATACCTTCATTTCCCTGCCTTGTTTGATTTTTAGAAATTTAAATAAAAATCAGAAAAATCCCAAAAAATCACTAAAAACATTAAAAAACATAAAACACATAAAAACATTTTTATTTGAATTTTTGGTTGATTTTTGAGTGCTTTAATAATTGTTTGAATTGGCTTGTTCTATTAGTTTCATTATTTTCTTTATCAACTAAAAATCCAAAAAAAATTATAAAAATTTAAAATCCACCAAAAGCATTTGTCTTTTATCTTTATTTCTTTGTTAGACTACTTTGTAGGCCGCAAGGCCATTACGTGCTCCCTGAGTCCGACCCTGGTCGCTATATCAGGCTAATCTAATAGCCAGGACCGCTATAAGTTTTATTTGACTTTTATTTCTGCTTGGTGGTCTGCACTTAATTTTTCTTGTTGATCCGGATTTCTCGAGCGACTAAGGTCGCAACGACCTTTGTTTATATTTCTCTACCTTAGTTGCTTGGGATCTTTTGTAGTCATCACTGGGCACGTGCAAGGCACGTGCACCTTGAAGGAGTGGGAGCCCTGAAGCTCCAACTATTGCAAAGAAGTCCTAGACGCACGTGCAATGAAGCTCCTTCCGGCGAAATTTGCATCCGTACCCTCGCAAGTATAGGTAATTGCATTTTAGTCCCGTCATCATATATATTTTTAATCAATTTTGTTTCTATATTGCATCCATACCCCTGTTTTCTCATGTTTACTTAAACGTCCATTTCAATCATTTTATCATTTGCAAAAATTGCTCATTTTAGAACAAATAATGCTGATCATTATGGATATTTGATTGAATTTTTGTGAGCCATGAATTATTTGATATAATTATTATGGTGAAACAATTGAACCTCAATTGATATTAAATTATCTATTGTTCCAAAAATTCTCGAAAATTAACGATAATTAGATCTTAGTGTTTTCTACTTTGTTCCCATTAATCACATTATTCGCATACACAATGAGGTTTTATCAATTAATTGGTGTTTTGCTTAATTGATTTTTAATAAGTTAGAAATTATTTATTTTTGAGGTCTATTTATTTTACTGGATTCATCTCGCTTAGAACTATTTAGGGCAATTTTAATATTTGAAAATAATTGAATATGGTATTTATTAAAATTAAATTTGTGAAATCACCCTCCATTCATATTTTATTTGTAGTTAATTCATATTGAATCGAAAAAGTCCAAAAAAATACAGTACCTTAATTTCATTGCATTTAACATTCTAGACAAGTATCAAAATTTTTGGACTTGAACTGATTCAAAATTGCATTTTTAGTCCTTAAAATAATCCAGGATTGCACTACATTTTTAATTGCATGAAACAACAAAAAAATATTCTTCTAAAAACCTTGCACGTAGATCGACTTTAAATTAATCTAAGGAGATAGTGGCCTCCCAGAGCTCGACCTTGGACTTCCCCGTGTAAAAAAATAACCGCTTCCTATTATTTGATACATTTATTGAGTGGTTTTTTATTAAATCCTATTTTGCTCATCTGCTACAAACACAATTATTTTAATCGTTAATTTTGTTAAATTAAGAGGATGAATTCTTAGTTTTTCAAATGGCACCATTGCCGGGGAGGCATGTCTTAGGTTATTTTTTCAGAACATCTAGATTTTAGGTTTTCCATCCCCTAGTTGCCTGGTCCCTGATTTTCTTGTAAATAACTATTTACTTATTTCCAGCATTTTGTTGTTAGTCAATTGATTTATTCTATGTCATTCTCTCTAACCACTTCCTTATTTTTGTGCGAGGAACACGAGGCATCGTAGGTGACTCGTCAGGAGATCCAAAGAACCCGTAGTGAATTGAACAGAGTGCTTTTGAGGGAATTTGTAAAAGAAAGTCTGCATTTAAAGCAGTTCCCGTTTGGGTTGTCGTGTGTGTAATTGAATAATAAAGAGACTCTCTATGTTGTGTTGTTTCTTGACAAGGGATAGAACCGACACTCAAGGCTCTTAGAGCCTTTTTAGGTATGTTTGTTCTTGTAATATCTAGTACCACACTTCACCAATAAAAGACGCAGTTAGACCACAAAACTTAGCCAAATTTAAATTATTTCTTCACTTGCTAATAGAACTGCTTGTCTAGGAGAGGCATTTCATCGATTGCATTCATTTAGTATAAAATTTCTATTCTGTTAAGCATCCCGCATGTAGAGCATGAGGATCACGACAAGTCTTCTGAACGTGGCATACATCAACATTTTATCGTGCATCGACTTTTCTTGACTCCTTCCCCCTTGGTTTTATAACTTAGGATTAAAGGAAATTATTGGACTAATCAAGTAATAATTTATCAAAATTTACGTTGCAAATATTCATTTCATATTTTATCTTAATTTATTTTTATTTTTTATTTAAAAATGAAAAAAATGCAAAAGAAAGAATGTGGTATATTATAGCTATAAGATACCACCCAAAAATACTTTTTGTACATATGACTTCCTTTGATTTTTGGTCCTTCACGGAAGTTGTAGATCTCATCGAGAGGGCAACTTTCGTGTTGACCACTTTTTGTATTGACCACATTTGATATTTCTTCCTTATTTTTCTATTGATTTAAATTTGGATTTTTTAGGAGCGACATGTGGATGCTCCTGGAGTCGCCACGTGTAACCCATTTTTATTTATATATTTATTTTTTTTTATTCTAATTATTTTAATTACTTTAATATTTATATTATTATTATCTTTTTATTATTTTATAAATTAAAAATAAACTACCACGTGGTCGCTCTCAGGCACGCCACCTGCCGCCTTCTCCATCTCTTCACGTTCCCACAACCCCCTCTATTCACCAACCTCCTTTAAAAGGAATCCCTACGCCACCCATGCAAAAAAATCCACCACTTGAAAGATAAGGTGCCCAAGCTCCCACTCCAACCTTGGTGACAGTGACAGAAAGATCTAGTCGAGTGAAGACGGTGTTCATCCTTCCAGGCGAGATCCGAAACAGGCATTTCCTTTGTTGCAACAGCTCTAAGCTCCTTGTTGAGCTCGTGCCAACCGTTCCCTCGAGCGACGACCAGTTGGAGCTTAAACTCCAACTCCCCAAGCACCTCATCCAGCAACCTCCCAGGTAAATATCTCCTAAAATTCCTCTTTGTTTTCTTCTTATTCTCCATGCCATTTTGTTGCTATTGTCTGTGACCTTCATCGTCCTCTCTGTACGCGATCCAAATCAGACCTTCACCTCTGTTGAACACAAATCCAATTCTCTCACCACCTTCTTTCTTCCTTTTCCTTTCCTTTTCTTCTCCACTTTGGATCCCTTGTTCCTATCCAACTCCCTTGTTTTTACATCAATCCCCTGTTTCCTATATGATATCCATCATCCGGCTCCCATCCACCGCTACTGACCTTACTTCATCTTCAAAGTCGTCGACCCGAGCGTCCCCGACTATTCCTGCTCCTTCGTCTTCCACAACTTCATGGCTCAGCCTTTTCATCGACCTCCTGCTTCACCAACGTTCGTCGGTCGTGTGTCAGCCACACATCGAACGCCCCAGTCGTGCCTACTACAATAGCCTTGCCACCGTGGTCGCTCTCATACGCCCACCTTCATCGTATTCTCAAGGAGCTCGCAACCACCATCGCAGACTCCTGGTGCTTCGTCAACAACACCTGGAGATCACCACCTAACAACTTTACCCCTGCCATCCCATCACCCTTCTCCACCGCTTGGTTGTGTGTGGCCGAGCCTTGACGCATGACCCACTCTGACCATGCGATCGCCTGCACAATCTGCCTCCGTCTACCCCAACTGCTAGGTCTCATGTCCTCTGCCTCCCCTTCGGATCCATTACCAAAATAAGGGAGAGGGCACAACCCTCACGTAAGCAACACCAACCTTTAGAGAAATTTCCATAAAGCCCCTATATCTTCTACAAATAATGTAGACATCCCCAAAGAAGCCAAGGCACGTGAGCCACACCCCCTCCTGGGGTAAATTGCGGACAAGACCTTGCATATTCTAGAAAGATCATGAATACCCCAAGTTGGGCACGTGCAAGGCACGTGCACCTTGAAGGAGTGGGACCCCTGAAGCTCCAAATATTGCAAAGAAGTCCTAGACGCACGTGCAATGAAGTTCCTTCCTGGGACATTTGCATCCGTACCCTCGCAAGTATAGGTAATTGAATTTTAGTCCCGTCATCATATATATTTTTAATCAATTTTGTTTCTATATTGCATCCATACCCCTGTTTTCTCATGTTTACTTAAACATCCATTTCAATCATTTTATCATTTGAAAAAATTTCTCATTTTAGAACAAATAATGCTGATCATTATGGATATTTTATTGAATTTTTGTGAGCCATGAATTATTTGATATAATTATTATGGTGAAACAAAACATATTTCTCCCTTTGTGTGAACCTCAATTGATATTAAATTATCTATTGTTCAAAAAATTCTCGAAAATTAACAATAATTAGATCTTAGTGTTTTCTACTTTGTTCCCAATAATCACATTATTTGCATACATAACGAGGTTATATCAATTAATTGGTGTTTTGCTTAATTGATTTTTAATAAGTTAGAAATTAATTATTTTTGAGGTCTATTTATTTTACTGGATTCATCTCGCTTAGAACTATTTAGGGTAATTTTAATATTTGAAAATAATTTAATATGGTATTTATTAAAATTAAATTTGTGAAATCACCCTCCATTCATATTTTATTTGTAGTTAATTCATATTGAATCGAAAAAGTCCAAAAAAATACAGTACCTTAATTTCATTGCATTTAACATTCTAGACAAGTATCATAATTTTTGGACTTGAACTGATTCAAAATTGTATTTTTAGTCCTTAAAATAAACCAGGATTGCACTACATTTTTAATTGCATGAAACAACAAAAAAATATTTTTCTAAAAACCTAGCACCTAGATCGACTTTAAATTAATCTAAGGAGATAGTGGCCTCCCAGAGTTCGACCTTGGACTTCCCCACGTAAAAAAATAACCGCTTCCTATTATTTGATACATTTATTGAGTGGTTTTTTTTATTAAATCCTATTTTGCACATCTGCTACAAACACAATTGATTTAATCGTTAATTTTGCTAAATTAAGAGGATGAATTTTTAGTTTTTCAAATGGCACCATTGTCGGGGAGGCATGTCTTAGGTTATTTTTCAGAACATCTAGATTTTAGGTTTTCCATCCCCTAGTAGCCTGGTCCCTGATTTTTCTTGTAAATAACTCTTTACTTATTTCCAGCATTTTCTTTGTTGTTAGTCATTTGATTTATTCTATGTCATTCTCTCTAACCACTTCCTTATTTTTGTGCGAGGAACACGAGGCATCGTAGGTGACTCGTCAGGAGAGCCAAAGAACCCGTAGTGAATTGAACAGAGTGCTTTTGAGGGAATTTGTGAAAGAAAGTCTGCATTTTAAGCAGTTCCCGTTTGGGTTGTCGCGTGTGTAATTGAATAATAAAAAGATTCTCTATGTTGTGTTGTTTCTTGACATGGGATAGAACCGGCACTCAAGTCTCTTAGAGCTTTTTTAGGTCTGTTTGTTCTTGTAATATATAGTACCACACTTCACCAATAAAAGACACACTTAGACCACAAAACTTTGCCAAATTTGAATTAATTCTTCACTTCCTAATAGAACTGCTTGTCTAGGAGAGGCATTTCATCGATTGCATTCACTTAGTATAAAATTTCAATTCTGTTAAGCATCCCGCATGTAGAGCACGAGGATCACGACAAGTCTTCTGAATGTGGCATACATCATCATTTTATCGTGCATCGACTTTTCTTGACTCCTTCCCCCTTGGTTTTATAACTTAGGATTAAAGGAAATTATTGGAGTAATCAAGTAATAATTTATCTAAATTTACGTTGTAAATATTCATTTCATATATTATCTAAATTTATTTTTATTTTTTTATTTAAAAATGGAAAAAAATGCAAAAGAAAAAATGTGGTATTTTATACCTATAAGATACCACCCAAAAATACTTTTTTGTACATATGACTTCCTTTGATTTTTGGTCCTTCACGGAAGTTGTAGATCTCGTCAAGAGAGGAACGTTCGTGTTGACCATTTTTTGTATTGACCTTGTTTGATATTTCTTCCTTATTTTTCTTTTGATTTAAATTTGGATTTTTTAGGAGCGACATGTGGATGCTCCTGGAGCCGCCACGTGTAACCCATTTTTATTGTATATTTATTTATTTAATTTTAGTTATTTTAATTACTTTAATATTTATATTATTATTATCTTCTTATTATTTAAAATAAATTAAAAATAAACTACCGCGTGGTTGCTCTCAAGCACGCCACTTGTCGCCTTCTCCATCTCTTCACATTCCCACAACCCCCTCTATTCGCCAACCTCCTTTAAAAAGAGTCCCTACGCCTCCCATGCAAAAAATCCACCAATTGAGAGAGAAGGTGCCCGAGCTCCCACTCCAACCTTGGTGACAGTGACAGAAAGACCTAGTCAAGCGAAGACGGTGTTCATCCTCCCAGGCGAGATCCGAAAGAGGCATTTCCTATGTTGCAGCAGCTCTAAGCTCCTTGTTGAGCTCGTGCCAACCATTCCCTCGAGCGACGACCAGTTGGAGCTTAAACTCCAACTCCACAAGCACCTCTTCCAGCAACCTCCCAGGTAAACATCTCCTAAAATTCCTCTTTGTTTTCTTCTTATTCTCCTAGCCATTTTGTTGCTATTGTATGTGACCTTCATCGTCCTCTCTGTATGCGATCCAAATCAGACCTTCACCTCTGTTGAACACAAATCCAATTCTCTCACCACCTTTTTTCTTCCTTTCCTTTCCTTTTCTCCTCCACTTTGGATCTCTTGTTCCTATCCAACTCCCTTTTTTTTACATCAATCCCTATTTACTATATAACATCCATCATCCAGCTCCCATCCACTGTTACTGACCTTACTTCATCTTCAAAGTCGTCGACCCGAGCGTCCCCGACTATTCCTGCTCCTTGGTCTTCCACAACTTCATGGCTCAGCCTTTTCATCGACCTCCTGCTTCACCAACGTTCGTCGGTCGTGTGTCAGCCACACATCGAATGCCCCAGTAGTGCCTACTACAACAACCCTGCCATCGTGGTCGCGCTCATACGCCAAACTACATCATATTCTCCTGGAGCTCGCATGGACCATTGCATACTCCTGGTGCTTCGTCAACAACAACTGGAGCTCACCACCTAACAACTTTACCCCTGCCATCCCATCACCCTTCTCTACCGCTTGGCTGTGTGTGGCCGAGCCTTGACGCATGACCCACTCCGACCATGCGATCGCCTGCATAATCTGCCTCCGCCTACCCCAACTGCTTGGTCTCATATCCTCCACCTCCCCTTTGGATCCATTACCAAAATAAGGGAGAGGGCACAACCCTCACGTAAGCAACACCCACCTCTAGAGAAATTTCATTAAAGCCCCTACATCTTCTACAAATAACGTAGACATCCCCAAAGAAGCCAAGGCACGTGAGCCGCACCCCCTCCTGGGGTAAATTGCGGACAAGACCTTGCAGATTCTAGAAAGATCATGCATACCCCCAGTTGGGCAAGTGCAAGGCACGTGCACCTTGAAGGAGTGGGACCCCTAAAGCTCCAACTATAGCAAAGAAGTCCTAGACGCACGTGCAATGAAGTTGCTTCCTGGGATATTTGCATCCGTACCCTCGCAAGTATAGGTAATTGCATTTTAGTCCCGTCAGCATATATATTTTAAATCAATTTTATTTCTATATTGCATCCATACCCCTATTTTCTCATGTTTACTTAAACGTTCATTTCAATCATTTTATCATTTGCAAAAATAGCTCATTTTAGAACAAATAATGCTGAACATTACAGATATTTTATTGAATTTTTGTGAGCCATGAATTATTTAATATAATTATTATGGTGAAACAAAACATATTCAGCCCTTTGTCTGAACCTCAATTGATATTAAATAATCTATAGTTCCAAAAATTCTCGAAAGTTAACAATAATCAGATCTTAGTGTTTTCTACTTTATTTCCAATAATCACATTATTTGCATACATAACGAGGTTTTATTAATTAATTGGTGTTTTGCTTAATTGATTTTTAATAAGTTAGAAATTAATTATTTTTGAGGTCTATTTTTTTACTAGATTCATCTCGCTTAGAACTATTTAGGGTAATTTTAATATTTGAAAATTATTTAATATGGTATTTATTAAAATTAAATTTGTGAAATCACCCTCCATTCATATTTTATTTGCAGTTAATTCATATTGGATCGAAAAAGTCCAAAAAATACAATACCTTAATTTAATTGCATTTAACATTCTAGACAAGTATCATAATTTTTGGACTTGAACTGATTCAAAATTGCATTTTTAGTCCTTAAAATAATCCAGGATTGCACTGCATTTTTAATTGCATGAAACAACAAAAAAATATTCTTCTAAAAACCAAGTACCTAAATCGACTTTAAATTAATCTAAGGAGATAGTGGCCTCCCAGAGTTCGACCTTGGGCTTGCCCACATAAAATAATTACCGCTTGCTATTATTTGATACATTTATTGAGTGGTTTTTGATTAAATCCTATTTTGCTCATCTACAACAAACACAATTATTTTAATCGTTAATTTTGTTAAATTAAGAGGATGAATTCTTAGTTTTTCAAATGGCACCGTTGTCAGGGAGGCATGTCAGGTTGTTTTTTCAGAACATCTAGATTTTAGGTTTTCCATCCCTAGTAGTCTGGTCCCTAATTTTTTTGTAAATAACTCTTTACTTATTTCCAGCATTTTCTTTGTTGTTAGTCATTTGATTTATTCTATGTCGTTATCCCTAACCACTTCCTTATTTTTGTGCGAGGAACATGAGGCATCGTAGGTGACTCGTCAGGAGAGCCAAAGAACCCGTAGTGAATTGAACAGAGTGGTTTTGAGGGAATTTGTAAAAGAAAGTATGCATTTAAAGCAGCTCTCGTTTGGGTTGTCGCGTGTGTAATTTAATAATAAAAAGACTCTCTATGTTGTGTTGTTTCTTGACATGAGATAGGACCGGCACTCAAGGCTCTTAGAGCCTTTTTAGGTCTGTTTGTTCTTGTAATATCTAGTACCACACTTCACCATTAAAAGACACACTTAGACCACAAAACTTAGCTAAATTTAAATTTGTTCTTCACTTGCTAATATAATTGCTTGTCTAGGAGAGGCATTTCATCGATTGCATTCATTTAGTACAAAATTTCAATTCTGTTAAGCATCCCGCATGTAGAGCATGAGGATCACGACAAGTCTTCTGAACGTGGCATACATCATCATTTTCTCGTGCATCAGCTTTTCTCGACTCCTTCCCCCTTGGTTTTATAACTTAGGATTAAAGGAAATTATTGGACTAATCAAGTAATAATTTATCTAAATTTACGTTGTAAATATTCATTTCATATTTTATCTTAATTTATTTTTATTTTTTATTTAAAAATGACAAAAATGCAAAAGAAAAAATGTGGTATATTATAGCTATAAGATACCACCCAAAAATTCTTTTTGTACATATGACTTCCTTTGATTTTTAGTCCTTCACGGAAGTTGTAACTCGTCGAGAGAGCAACTTTCGTGTTGACCACTTTTTGTATTAACCTTGTTTGATATTTCTTTCTTATTTTTCTTTTGATTTAAATTTGGATTTTTTAGGAGCGACATGTGGATGCTCTTGGAGCCACCACGTGTAACCCATTTTTATTTATTTATTTATTTATTTATTTTATTTTAATTATTTTAATTACTTTAATATTTATATTAATATTATCTTTCTATTATTTTAAATAAATTAAAAATAAACTATCATGTGGTCGCTCTCGGGCACACCACTTGCCGCCTTCTCTATCTATTCACGTTCCCACAACCCCCACTATTCGCCATCCTCCTTTAAAAGGAGTCCCTCCGCCTCCCATGCAAAAAAACCAGCACTTGAAAGAGAAGGTGCCCAAGCTCTCACTCCAACCTTGGTGATAGTGACAGAAAGACCTAGTCAAGCGAAGACGGTGTTCATCCTTCCAGGCGAGATCCAAAAGAGGCATTTCCTTTGTTGCAACAGCTCTAAGCTCCTTGTTGAGCTCGTGCCAACCGTTCCCTTGAGCGACGACCAGTTGGAGCTTATACTCCAACTCCACAAGCACCTCATCCAGCAACCTCCCAGGTAAAAATCTCCTAAAATTCCTCTTTGTTTTCTTCTTATTATCCAAGCCATTTTGTTGCTATTTCCTATGACCTTCTTCGTCCTCTCTGTATGCGATCCAAATCAGACCTTCACCTCTGTTGAACACAAATCCAATTCTTTCACCACCTTCTTTCTTCCTTTCCTTTCCTTTTCTTCTCCACTTTCGATCCCTTGTTCCTATCCAACTCCCTTGTTTTTACATCAATCCACTATTTCCTATATGACATCCACCATCCGGCTCCCATCCACGGCTAATGACCTTACTTCATCTTCAAAGTCGTCGACCCGAGCATCCCCAACTATTCCTGCTCCTTCATCTTCCACAACTTCCTGGCTTAGCCTTTTCATCGACCTCCTGCTTCGCCAACGTTCATCGGTCGTATGTCAACCACACATCGATCGCCCCGGCCATGCCTACTACAACAGCATCGCCACCGTTGTCGCGCTCATACGCCCACCTTCGTCATCTTCTCCAGGAGCTTGCAGCCACCATCGCAGACTCCTGGTGCTTCATCAACAACACCTGGAGCTCACCACCTAACAACTTTACCACTGCCATCCCATCACCCTTCTCCACTGCTTGGCTGTGGGTCGGCCGAGCCTTGACGCACGACCCACTCCGACCATGCGATCTCCTGCACAATCTGCCTCCACTACCCCAAATGCTAGGTCTCATATCCTCCGCCTCCCCTTTGGATCCATTACCAAAACAAGGGAGAGGGCACAACCCTCACGTAAGCAACACCCACCTCTAGAGAAATTTTATTAAAGCCCCTACATCTTCTACAAATAACGCAGACATCCCTAAAGAAGCCAAGGCACGTGAGCCGCACCCCCTCCTGGTGTAAATTACGGACAAGACCTTGCAGATTCTAGAAAGATCATGAATACCCCCAGCTGGGCACGTGCAAGGCACGTACACCTTAAAGGAGTGGGACCCCTGAAGCTCCAACTATTGCAAAGAAGTCCTAGACGCATGTGCAATGCAGCTTCTTCCTGGGACATTTGCATCCATTCCCTCGCAAGTATATGTAATTGCATTTTAGTCCCGTCAGTATATTTATTTTTAATCAATTTTGTTTCTATATTGCATCCATATCCCTGTTTTCTCATGTTTACTTAAACGTCCATTTCAATCATTTTATCATTTGCAAAAATTGCTCATTTTAGAACAACTATGGATGATAATTATGGATATTTGATTGAATTTTTGTGAGCCATGAATTATTTAATATAATTATTTTGGTGAAACAAAACAAATTTCTCCCTTTGTGTGAACTTCAATTGATATTAAATTATCTGTTGTTCCAAAAATTCTCGAAAATTAACAATAATTAGATCTTAGTGTTTTCTATTTTGTTCCCAAAAATCACATTATTTGCATACATAACGAGGTTTTATCAATTAATTGGTATTTCGCTTAATTGATTTTTAATAAGTTAGAAATTAATTATTTTTGAGGTCTATTTATTTTACTAGATTCGTCTCGCATAGAACTATTTAGGGTAATTTTAATATTTGAAAATAGTTTAATATGGTAATTATTAAAATTAAATTTGTGAAATCACCCTACATTCATCTTTTATTTGTAGTTACTTCATATTGAATCGAAAAAGTCCAAAAAAATATAGTAGCCTAATTTCATTGCATTTAACATTCTAGAAAAGTATCATAATTTTTGGATTGAATCGATTAAAAATTGCATTTTTAGTCCTTAAAATAATCCAGGATTGCACTGCATTTTTAAATGCATCAAACAACAAAAAAATATTCTTCTAAAAACCTAGCACCTAGATCGACTTTAAATTAATCTAAGGAGATAGTAGCCTCCAATAATTCGACCTTGGGCTTTCCCACGTAAAAAAATTACCGCTTGCTATTATTTGATACATTGATTGAGTGGTTTTTGATTAAATCCTATTTTGCTCATCTGCAACAAACACGATTAGTTTAATCATTAATTTTGTTAAATTAAGAGGACGAATTCTGAGTGTTTCAAATGGCACCGTTGCCGTGGAGGCATGTCTTAGGTTATTTTTCAGAACATCTAGATTTTAGGTTTTCCATCCCCTAGTAGTTTGGTCCCTGATTTTTCTTGTAAATAACTCTTTACTTGTTTCCAGCATTTTCTTTGTTGTTAGTCATTTGATTTATTCTATGCCGTTCTCTCTAACCACTTATTTTTGTGCGAGGAACATGAGGCATCGTAGGTGACTCGTCATGAGAGACAAAGAACCCGTAGTGAATTGAACCGAGTGGTTTTGAGGGAATTTGTAAAAGAAAGTCTGCATTTAAAGCAGTTCCCGTTTGGGTTGTCGCGTGTGTAATTGAATAATAAAAAGACTCTCTATGTTGTGTTGTTTCTTGACATGGGATAGAACCGACACTCAAGGCTCTTAGAGCCTTTTTAGGTCTATTTGTTCTTGTAGTATCTAGTACCACACTTCACCATTGAAGAACGCACTTAGACCACAGAACTTAGTCAAATTTAAATTTTTTCTTCACTTGCTAATAAAGCTGCTTGTCTAGGAGAGGCATTTCATCGATTGCATTCATTTATTATAAAATTTCAATTCTGTTAAGCATCCCGCTGTAGAGAACGAGGATCACGACAAGTCTTCTGAACATGGCATACATCATCATTTTATCGTGCATCGTTTTTCTCGACTCCTTCCCTCTTGGTTTTATAACTTAGGATTAAAGGAAATTATTGGACTAATCAAGTGGTAATCTAACTTAAAATGAGGATTGCTAAACAAATTTACCAAAAAATCAACGTAAAATTGGAAATTCTATTTGCGGGAGAATAACCCCGATCTCGATTTCTAGCTTAGTGAGGATACATCGTGTGTGTGTACGTGCTAATGTAGATCTAAAATCCCTGCCTTCCATATCACGTACCCTTATCTAAGCAAATATCATAGGATGAACTACTCGAGGTTCTATTGACAATCACCAAGTAGCCTCCGCCTGCTTGGGTAGGTAGATAGGGGTGAAGCAGTGGTGCAATGCGACAAGTTGATTAATAATTCTCCGGGGCGAAGTGACAAGCCTTGTCTGCCTCCGCCTACTTTGGTAAGTAGATGGGGGCAACTCCTTGAACTTTATCAACTGGTGATAGTAGAGAAGAGAGGAAGGGCATTGGTATCTTAGGAGAGCGATTAAATAGGGGAGATGCATCCGGGTTTAAGCCAGCTTGCCTTTAGGATATCATGTAATACTTGCTATTCGCTTGAAAAATGGCACTTAAAGTCAACTAGATTAATCGGACCTAGCATTGGGTCCTTCACCACGTTGAGTGTGAACTCAGGGTTTGTGATTCATTTATTTGATTTTGGTAGGAGTCAAATCATATCTTTACATACTTTTGCTCCTGATTCTTTTTGCCATCGAAGATGACTATTTGGGGGGATATTTATTCAAGCTTTGCAAATCTCTCATTGAACCCCACATGAAGTGCATCTTCAACGGCCAAAGCGCATCTTGGGCAAACCTGAGCTCATGACCCTCTTGAGTTTAGGATCTCCCTATCTCAGGATGGTTACCCTCAAACCATTCCTTTTTTCTACTATCATCTCTCTGAGGAAGACCTTCACCTCGGAGAGCATATCTTCATTATTAAATCTTCTTCTAATATAGACCATATTGTTGTATCATGTGAAGATGATAAACCAAAAAATAAAATGCCTCCCAAAAGAAATCCTGACGAAGAGGAGCACAGAGAAGACCCCATGCAGCAGATCCTTGCCCGTTTAACTAGAATTGAGTAGCTGAATGCCGACCTTATGGCTAGGATGGGACAAATCATAGAGGTTGGTGGAATAGACAGACCGATGGTTGATGCGAACAACCCTGCTGAAAATGAGATACATAGTTGGCTCGTACCGGAGGTTCCACCAGAGGAATTTGAGTTGAATCCCCATTTCTTTGGGCTGCTATTGAAGTTTAATGGAAATATCACAGAAGAACCACATGCTTTCCTGAGATACTTTGAGCTGGTGTGTAACAACCTTAGTAATCGTAGTATTGGACAAGATTACATCAGGTTGAAGGCTACCTTGTTTTCCTTAGGAGATAAGGTTGCCCATTAGATGAAGAATCTCAGGATTAGATGTACGACATGGATGCAATTCAAAGACTTATTTTTGAAGAAGTTCTAACCACTCAATAGGACTAATGAAATGAGGACAAAGATCGCTAATTTTTTCCAGGGTTCCCACGAGATTCCATTAAGCCTAGTATAGATTCAATGATTTGATAAAAAATGCCCTTGCCATGGCATTACCAAGGCGATCTTAGTCCAGATCTTGTTTTGTGGCATGATCCCTTAAATGTAGGGGTTAGTGAGTACATCCTATGGAGGTAACTATTTGAATAAGAACGAAGATGTCGTATGGAAGATCCTAGAGAAATGGCCTAAACAAGCAAATCTCAAGCGACCAGGGCCTATCAGTTGTCTCCTTAAAGCCTATCTAATGAGACATCTAGGAAGACTATAGAGGATCTGATAGATGACCTAATCCCTAGCATGGGGATAATAACTGATAAGCTTACCATGGTAGAACAGATCCACAAGAGGGAGACTGACCTTAAGGCGCTTTCAAGATTGTCGAAACAAGTGGAGGAACTTACTGAAAAGGTAGCCAAGATATGATTACCTGCCCCCTTTGTACCACGTGTACCTGTACATCGAGTTTTTCTAGCACATGAGAAGGTACATGGGCCTAGAGCATTCTGGACATGTTTCATAATTTTTGGACTTGAACTGATTGAAAATTTCATTTTTAATCCTTAAGCTAATCAAGGATTGCATTGCATTCTTAATTACGTAAAAAAACAAAAAAATCTCATGAAAACATAGAATCTAGATCGACTTCAAATTAATCTATGGAGACAGTAGCCTCCCGGAGTTCAACCTTGGGCTTGCCCAAGTAAAAACAATTACCGTTTGCTATTAATTGATACATTAATTGAGTGGTTTTTGATTAAATCCAATTTTGCTCGACTGCAATGAATACATTTATTTTAATCGTTAATTTAATTAAATTAGGAGTGTGAATTCTGAGTTTTTCAAATGGCACAGTTGCCGGGGAGGTGCGGCTTGGGTTAATTTTTAGAACATCTAGATTTTAGGTTTTACATTTTCGGGTAGTCTAATCCTTGATTTTTCATGTGAATAACTCTTTACATATTTGCAGCATTTTCTTTATTGTTAGTTATTTGCTTTATTCTGTGTCATTATCTCTAACCACTATCTTCTTTTTGTGTGAGGAACACGAGGCATCGTAGGTGACTCGTCAAGCAAGCCAAAGAACTGTAGTTAATTGAACTGAGTAGTTTTGAGGGAATTTGTAAAAAAAGTCTGCTTTTAAAGTGGTTCCTGTTTGAGTTGTCGTGTGTATAATTAAATAATAAAAAGACTCTTTATGATGTGGGGTTTCTTGACATGGGATAAAACCAACACTCACAGCTCTTAGAGCCTTCTTAGGTCTGTTTGTGCTTGTAATATCTAGTACCATACTTCACCATTAAAAGACGCACGTAGAGCGCAAAACTTAGCCAAATTTAAATTTGTTCTTCACTCGCTAATAGAACTGCTTGTTTAGGAGAGGCTTTTCATTGATTGCATTCATTTAGTATAAAATTTCAATTCTGTTATGCATCCCGCATGTAGAGCATGAAGATCAATGTAAGTCTTCTCAACGTGGCATACATCATCGTTTTATCGTGCATCGACTTTTCTCAACTCCTTCCCCTTTGGTTTTATAACTTAGGATTAAAGGAAATTATTGGACTAATAAAGTGGTCATCTAACTTAAAATCAGGACGGCTAAACAAATTGACCAAAAAATCAACATAAAATTGGAAATTGGAAATTCTGTTTGCGGAAGAATAACCCTGAACTTGATTTCAGGCTATGTAAGGGTACGTAGTGTGTGTGCACACCCTAAGGTAGATCTAAAATCCCTGCCTTCCATATCACGTACCCCTATCCTAGCTAATATCACACGATGAACTACTCGAGGTTCTACTGACCATCACCAAGTAGCCTCCACCTACTTCGGTAGGTAGATAGGGGTGAAGCAGCGGTGCGATGCAACAAGTTACTTAATAATTCTCCAGGGCGAAGTGACAAGCCTTGTCAGCCTCCGCCTACTTTGATAATTAGATAGGGGAAGTCCTTGAACTTTATCAGTTGGTGAAAGGAGCAAAGAGAGGAAGGTTGTTCGTATCTTAGGCGACGAGTTAAACAGGGGAGGCACATCTGGCTTTGAGCCAACTTCCCTTTAGGCTATCACGTAATACTTGCTATTGGCTTGAAAATTTACGCTTAAAATCAGCTAGATTAATCGGACCTGGCTTTGGGTCCTTCACCATGTTGAGTGTGAACTCAGGGTTTGTGATTCATTTGCTTGATTTAGGTAGGAGTCAAACCCTATCTTTATGTACTTGTGCTCCTAATTCTTTTTGCCATCGAAGATGACTGATTGGGGGAATATTTACTCAAACTTCGCAAATCTCTCACTGAACCCCTCACGAAGTGCATCTTCATTGGCCGAAGCGCATCTTGGGCCAACCCGAGCTCATGACCCTCTTGAGTTAGGAATCTCTCACTCTCGGGATGGTTACCCTCAAACCATCCCTTTTCTCTCCTATCATCTCTCCAAGGAAGACCTTCGCCTCAATGAGCATATCTTCATTCTTAAATCATCTTCAAATATAGACCATATTGTTGTATCATGTGAAGAAGATAAATCCAAAACCAAGATGCCTCTCAAAAGAAACCCTAAGGAAGAGGAGCACATAGATGACCCCATGCAACCAATCCTTACCCATTTAGCTGGAGCTGAGTAGCTGAATGCAGAACTTATGGCTAGGATGGGACATATCATAGAGGTTGGTGGAATAGATAGAGCAATGGTAAATGCCTACAACCCAACTGAAAATGAGATACATAGTTGGCTCGTAGCTGAGGTTCCACCAGAGGCATTTGAGCTGAAGCCCCATTTCCTTGGGCTTCTTGAAGGATATGGTTAGATCCTTAAGCGCATCACGGAAGCTTGAGCATCATATCGAATATGACGAAGAATGATTAGTCACACTAGTTAATCTATGCAACGGAAATTAAAAAAAAATTCATGCGACGAAACCACATGATCCAAGAACACTTCTCGGATCGTTTCATATAAACCACAAACAAGTAGTAGGATTACCTCTTGAAGTGTGGTTGTGATCGAGTCTCTAAACGAAGAGACCTCCTGTCTCAAGTCTGATCCAACGGAGGAGACGCTTGCGAGCGCGGGGATGAACTGCGTGCTTCTCGCAATCCATGTTGATGATCCAAGCGATGGATCTCCCGATCTCGATACACAAGATCTGATGTATTCTTCACGAGCGAGGCGCACCGAAGGAGACGGAGATCCACGAGCAAATGATCAGGCAACATAATGATGATGCTGCGGTGATGGAGAACCTCTCTAGGTCATCTATGGTGGACGACCACATGAGAGAGAGAGTAGACGCGTAGAGAGAGAAAGAGAGAGAGAGAGAGATACTTATGTTCTCTTGTGTGTAAAGAAGAGCAATGGGGTGCCTCTCCTTTTATAATAATTTGGGATCCATGGATCTCAATCCATGGGCAACACAAATCCAATGGCTCGCATTGATTGTGTTTCTTTTAATGGCCAAGATTTGTGTTGGTAAAAACCAACAACAATTAATTTAATTTACATTAAATCTATATTGATAAATCAATATAAATCAATCCCAAATTAAATCAACCAAGCATGGAGATTATGGAATGAAAATTGCCTCCTTCCATAATATTGGATTTGGTGGCAATCTCATGTAATCTCATGAGATCTCATGAGATTACATTATTCCATGGAAATCTCCAAGATTTACAACAACACTTGTTGTAAATTATTCGACAAAAATAATCGATAAATATTTTGTGAATATTGCAATCTTGTCATTGGAAATTTGTGAATCATATTCACAACCCAAAATAAAATGTGAATTACATTTTCAATCAATTGTCCAATGTGAATCCAATTCACATCAACATTTAATTAACAAATGTTAATTACAAATAGCTCTTTCTTATATATTATAAATCACATTTATAATATATATATATGACTAATATGGATATTGCTATCCAAATTATTCATATCCATGATAATTAAATCACATTTAATCATCTTGGATCTCTATTCTCGCGTGCCCAAATAATATGAATCGCATTCACATTATCCACATCTTTGATAGTCAAATCACGTTTAATTATCTAAGATAACTCTCTTTATTATATGAATCAAATTCATATTACTCGTGATAATTAAATCACATTTAATTATCTATTTTCTTAATGCTCGGACATTTATATCAACAATGAAATTATCCTGAACTCTTTCAAGGATAATGCGCCGCGAATACTTGTAGATAAGGACATGGCAATTGTATTGTTCCACGTATAGTGACTTGGATATTGAGATCATAACTCAAACCCAGATCGCGGTCCACCCATATATGCTTGATTAAATCAAGAACGCAAATTTAATCTTCTCATTGCATCTGAATCACATTCAGATCAATGTCCAACATTTGGACCAAGATCATATTACTTATCCACTGAGAGGAGTCACTAAAATCCAGACCCGTTTCATCACTCCCTAGGAATGAAAGCGTCATGGTTATACAATCGTTTATGATCACATCACCCTCAGGCATTCCTAATACTTGTACATCCTGCATACTGGAAGACTCAGAATAAACCCGAAGTATTAGATCAACTTTAAACTGTCTACTTCAGGGTTCTATCAGTAAGTTTCTCATTCTATCATTGGGAGTCGGTATCGATCGTATACTTTCCAAAAGCGTATATCATACCTAGGTCTTGATCATATACTTTCTAAAAGTATATATCAAACCTACAAATTAGTCAAGCTTCCAAAGCGAGACGACCGTGCGTACGGAATTTGATTCTTCTCAATATCTCATGAGTGAGCTCATGCCTTCCGGTTCAATAAATGAACCTGTATGTCCCTTTGAGAGATCGTATTACTCATATGCCCTTATATGCACACCAACGCGCCGGTATATCAACCTTGGTTAGGTCATCAAGCTATTGGTCTACCAAATGTACATACTTAGACATATAGTAACACATCTATCTCCGGTCAGAGGATGCATGCTTGTATCGTGACAGCATACGATATAGGACTTTGGTTATCTCGATCTCGTTAAGTCAATTCTTTGACCTAACTAATCTGACACCTCTGAATCTCTATTCCTATGCAGAGGACCTGCATCAAGAGGTCGGTCATATATCAGCCTAAATGAGAAAGGATTGTCGTCTCCTACTCAGGCTGGAGATCATCTCATAACAATCATTTGACGGTGCTTAATGAGTCCTCAATATAACCCGTTAGATATTCATCCAAGCACCAGCATCTATGATTCAATAGTTGAATCAACAACTGTATGATTATTAGGATGGCCATGGTACATAACCCTAATTGTACTAAGGGACCTATTATGCAAATTATTCATTCTTCATTTCAGATCAGGGAATGATATTCACAATAACATTTATTGCATAATGGCTCGTCGTGGGCTCGTATGTTCAACACTTCTACCTAAGTTTAAAGGAAATGCCATAGAAGTACCATATGCTTTCCAGAGAGACTCTGAGTTGGTATGTAACAACCTTAGTAATCCTAGGATTGGACAAGATTACATCAGGCTAAAGGCTACCCCATTTTCCTTAAGAGATAAGGTTGCCCATTGGCTGAAGAATCTCTGGGTTAGATGTACGACATGGATGCAATTCAAAGACTTATTTTTTAAGAAGTTCTACCCACTCTGTAGTACTAATCAGATGAGGACAAAGATCACTAGTTTTTTCTAGGGTCCCCATGAAAAAATACCCTTGCCATGGCATTACCAAGGCGATCTTAGTCCAGACTTTGTTTTGTGACTTGACCCCTGGAATACAGGGGTTAGTGAGTGTATCCTGTGGAGGTAGCTATCTGAATAAGAACGAAGATGTTGTATGGAAGATCCTATAGCATATGGTATAAAGTGGCTGATCTCAGGCTACTAGGGCCTATCAGTTGTCTCCTTCAAGCCTATCTAATGAGACATCTAGGAAGACTGTAGCAGATCTGAAAGATGACCAAATCCCTAGCATAGGGATAATAGATGATAAGCATACCATGGTAGAACAGATCCACAAGAGGGTCACTGACCTTGAGGCGCTTTCACAATTGCCAAAACAAGTAGAGGAATTGACTGAAAAGGTAGCCAAGATACGACTACCTGCCCCTTCTGTACTACTTGTACCTGTATATCGAGTTCTTCTAGTACAGGAGCAGGTAAAGGGGCCTCAGAGCATTCTGGACAAGTTTCATAATTTTTGGACTTAAATTGATTGAAAATTGCATTTTTAGTCCTTAAGCTCATCCAGGATTGCATTACATTTTTAATTGCACAAAAAAAAACCAAAAAATTCTCCTTAAAACCTAGCATCTAGATCGACTTCAAATTAATCTAAGGAGACAGTGGCCTCCCCGAGTTCGACCATGGGCTTACCCAATTTTAAAAAATTACCGCTTGCTATTAATTGATACATTAATTGAGTGGTTTTTGATTACTTCTAACTTTGCCCGACTGCAACGAACACATTTATTTTAATTGTTAATTTGATTAAATTAAGAGAGTGAATTATGGGTTTTTCAACGCCACTCTCCCCTGAGCCTCGACCCCAGCCTCGAGGCTCGGACCCTTCGAAGCTCTACAATCCTGCCACGTTGGCTCGACTATCTTAACCTCAGCCTCTAACATCCCAACCGTAGGTCCGAGGCATGAGCCTCACTTTTTACGTGCAGGACATGTGCTGCGAGGTAAATTACTTTCACACTCTCAGAAGTTTAAGATATTACAAAAAAGTCCCCATCAGCCCAGCTTATGCGCCGCTCATGTGGTAACTTGGAAAATTTTCAGAAAATACCAAGCACATTTTCCTTATTGCAGATAAGTCCTTCAGGGACCCAATGTAGAAGGAAACTTATATTTTTATTGCATTTTCCTTATTACAGATAAGTCCTTCAATGACCCAATTGAGAAGTATATGGTTAAGATCCTCAAGCGCATCACGGAAGCATGAGCATCGTATCGAATACGACGAAGAACGACTAGTCGGACTAGTTGTTCTATGCAGCGAAAATTAAAATTTTTTTCATGTGACGAAACCACATGATCCAAGAACACTTCTAAGATCGTTTCATCTAAACCACAAACAAGTAATAGGATTACCTCTTGATGCGTGGATGCAATCGAGTCTCTAAACGAAGAGACCTCCTGTCTCAAGTCCGATCTGACGGAGGAGATGCTTGCGAGCGTGTTGATGATCCAAGCGGCAGTTCTCCTGATCTCGACACACGAGTTCCGATGTCTTCTTCACGAGCAAGGCTCACCGAAAGAGACGGAGATCCATGAGCAAATGATCAGGCATCATAACGATGATGCTGCGACGATGGAGAACCTCTCTAAGGCATCCACGGTGGACAACCACATGAGAGGAAGAGAGAGTGTAGACGTGTAGAGAGAAAGAGAGAGAGAGAGAGGCTTATGTTATCTCTTGTGTGTTGTGTAAAGAAGAGCTAAGGGGTGCCTCTCCTTTTAAAATATTTTGGGATCCATGGATCTCAATCCATGGGCAAGACAAATCCAATGGCTCTCATTGATTGTGTTTCTTTTAATGGCTAAGATTTGTGTTTGTAAAAACCAACAACAATTTATTTAATAAAAATCAAATATATATTAAATATAATTTGATTTATATCAAATCAATCTCCATTGAAAAAATAGGAAGGAGGCAAGCCTCCTTCCATGAATGGAGTAGACAGCCACCACATTCCATGTAGGAAATGTGGTCGTCCATCCTCCCCACATGGAAGGTGGCTTCTTCTCCTTTATTCCATGAGATACATTATCCCATTAATTTCTCCAATATTTGCAACAACTTTTGTTGCAAAAATATTCTCCAAGATAATTCCAAATTATTTTGTGAACATGCAATCTTGCCATTGGAAAATTGTGAATCACATTCACAACCCAAAATAAAATGTTAACTACATTTTCGATAATTGTTCAATGTGAATCGAATTCACATTAATATTTAATTAACAAATGTAAATTACAAATTGCTCTCTCTTGTATATTATAAATCATATTTATAATCTATATGACTAATATGGATATTGCTATCCACATTATTCATATCCATGATAATTAAATCACATTTAATCATCGTGGATCTCTATTCTCATGCGCCCAAATAATATGAATCACATTCACATTATTCACATCTTTGATAATTAAATCACATTCAATTATCTTAGATAACTCTCTTTATAATATGAATCAAATTCATATTACTCATAATAATTAAATCACATTTAATTATTCATTTTCTCAATGCTTGGATACATAATATCAACAATGAAATTATCCTGAACCCTTTCAAGGATAATGCACTTTCTCCGCGAATACTTGGAGATAAGTACCGGGCGATTGTATTGTTCCACGTACAGTGACTTGGATATTGAGATCATATCTCAAATAGATGCTTGATTAAATCAAGACCGCAAATCTAATCTTCTCATTGCATCCGAATCACCTTCAGATCAATGTCCAACATTTGGACCAAGATCAGATCACTTCTCTACTGAGAGGAGTCACTAAAATCTAGGCCCGTTTCATCACTCCCTAGGAATGGAAGCGTCATGGTTATACAATCGTTTATGATCACATCACCCTCAGGTATTCCGAATACCTATACATCCTGCAAACTGGAAGACTTCTTATAAACCCGAAGTATTAGATTAACTTTATATTGTCTACTTCATGGTTTTATCAGTAAGTTTCTAATTCGATCAGTGGGAGTCAGTATCGATCATATACTTTCCAAAAACATATATCCCTAGGTATTGATCATATACTTTCCAAAAGTATATATCAAACCTACAAATTTAGTCAAGCTTCCAAAGCGAGACGACCGTGCACGGAATTTGATTCTTCCCAATATCTTATGAGTGAGCTCATGCCTTCTAGTTCAGTAAATGAACATGTATGATCCCTTTGATAGATCGTATTACTCATATGCCCTTATATGCACACCAGCACGCCGGTGTATAGACATTGGTTAGGTCATCAACCTATTGGTCTGCCAAATGTACATACTCAGACATATAGTAACACATCTGTCTCCAGTCAGAAGATGTGTGCCCGTATCGTGACAGCATACGGTATAGGACTATGGTTATCTCGATCTCGTTAAGTCAACTCTTTGACCTAACTTATCTAACACCTCCGAATCTCTATTCCTATGCAGAGGACCTGCATCGAGAGGTCGGTTAGATATCAGCCTAAATGAGAAAGGATTGCCATCTCCTACTTTGGCTGGAGATCATCACTTAACAATCATTTGACGGTGCTTGATGAGTTCTCAATCTAACTCTTTAGATATTCATCCATGCACTAGCCTCTATGATTCAATAGTTGAATCAACAGCTGTATGATCATCGAGATGGCCATGGTACATAACCCTAATTGTACTAAGGGACCTATTATGCAAATTAATTATTCTTCATTTCAGATCAGGGAATGATATTTGCAATAACATTTATTGCATAATGGCTCGTCCTGGGCTCGCATGTCCAATATTGTGCTGCGAGGTAAATTACTTTCACACCCTCAAAAGTTTAAGATATTACAAAAAGGTCCCCATCAGCCCAGCTTACACGCCGCTCATGTGGTGACTTGGAAAATTTACAGAAAATACCAAGAAAATTTTCCTTATTGCAGATAAGTCCTTCAGGGCCCAATTGAGAAGGAAACTTCTCTTTTTATTGCATTTTAGTCCCTGGATCTTTATTTCATCATATCTTGCTCATTCGAACTTTTATTTTAGCGTATATTATGTCGTTTTGAGGCTATTTTCGTGCTCTATCATTTTGCATAGTTTATAGACAAATTTGAGGCTACTTATTGAGATTTAATGATCGAGGATCTATATTGACATATACAGGATAATTGTTGACATTTTGTGTTATATTTTCTTTGAGAAATTATCTATTTTGTAGGGATTTGACTAAGGATTTGAAATTGGATAATTCTGTTGAAATTATGGATTATATTATTTGAAGAATTTAATTGGTGTAGGGGACTCATCTAAGGAAAGAGAATCATTGGTCATATTTTTTAGGAGTTAATTTTTGTAGGAATATGAATTGATCTAATAATCTTCTTGCTTGCATTTTGGGATAAACTGAAAATACCTCACTCAAAATGAATTCTATCAATATGTGATTATCTTTCGAGGATTAATTGATAAATTTAATTGGGGATTGAATCTTATAATTCACATATCCAATGCTTCGTTCTCTCTATGTTTAGCTTTTACATCTCATTACATTTTATTTTTCGACACTGAAGTTAATTAGCATTTAATTAATTAACTGATTAAATTTAAAATCACACAACTAGAAATCATAGTTCCCTGTATTCGATCTTGGAAGATTTGCGAAGTAAAAATACTCCACAACATTAAAAGATTGTGGTTTTTGATCAACCATTTTTTTCCTCCTATACTATAATTATCGATTATTAAAGAGGCAAAAATCTGCGTTCATGAAATGGCACCGTTGTTGGGGAACCAAGAAATTAGTATGTGAAAAAGTTCGCATGCTATCGTTTGATATTTACCTATGTGAAAGTGTGTGATGAAACTTAATTAAATTGTGGATCATTGTGCGCCAACTTTTGGTAAAAACTGTGGAGCTAGCCAAACAAATGAAATAAAAATAGAGAGAAGTTCTCTCAAAGAAAAGCTCTATCCTTCAAAGTCGAATTACAAATGAGCTTCCACCAATGGCGAGTGCTCCCAACCATTTTTAAAGTGTCCACTTGAACCAAGTGCTAATTAGGACCAAGGAGTCGGGCTGACACCATAAAAGGGATCTGCAACGTATAGTGATACAAGTATGGTTGACGAAGGTATCTTAGATACTCAAAAAAGACACACCCTAGTGTACTCCTAGAAAAAAAATATGGAGGATTCTGAATTCTCTTTTTGGACACATTGATCAACAAGCTAAAAATCTAGATGTGTTTAGTAGTAAGGCACTCAAGAGGCCCCTCGTTCCAATGTAAGGGAGAGAAATATACACAATCCTATGCCCTCCATCATCTGACCTTCCGTCTACACTTTCAAGTCTGACAAACTAATGAGACGATTGAGTGAAGCCAGAATAGACTTATTCTCTAATTTTTAGGATTAGGCTAGAAGAGAGTCTCTTGGACTGGAACTTTGGTGATGTCCCGACTTGACCATCATGAATGCAGTATACTAAAAGTCATATCATTATATATTATGTACAAATAGAGAGTCCGAAAAATAGAGAAGTTGGATTCCTCTTGATTAAAGTACGGTTGAGACCGAAATTTTAGGATCACTCAAATTAAGTGTCTTCTATGAATTGAGCCTTGAAAATTCACGTGCACAGTCAAGGATGTATTCAACTAAGTCATTCATTCATTGATGCTCGGGGACGAGGATTGTTTAAGTATAGGGGTATGATAAATCTCATATTCACCATGTTAAAATTGGTCTATTAAGCTCTGTTCCCCAAAAGACATGCATTTAATAATTAATATCGAATCAATAACATTCATAAATGAGTAAATAATATTTGCATTTCATCATGCATAAATGCATTAAAAATTGCAACTATAAATTGACCTGAAAAGCTAATGAATTCCCATATTTTTAGTTAACTCATCTTAATTCCGATTGAACACAAATTACCTCCATTCTGTAGATATTACTTGCAATAAGAAAATAAAAATATAAAAAATACTAACTCAAATAAGTGTCAAATAATCCCAAAGTCTAATTTCACATCTGAAGGCTAAAACGTCCATATCTCCATCATACAAGTCTGATTTAGGTCTATTCACTTTTATAATACTTCATTTTCAAATATCTTCAAATAAAGACCAATTTCGTAAAATTCAGATCTCATATGTGAAAGTTGGATTTTGGGCCTCCTTTGCGCACTTTAGCTTTTTGCAAATTTTCACCTGAGTTTTATGTACATAATGAACCCTTTTAATTTTATTTCTTCTTTATTTCCATTCTTTGATGAAAGTTTTATTAAAAGTCATAAAAATCCAAACCTATATCAAGACTGAAATAAAAGAAATCGATTGTGTTCGAGTGTCCGTTGTGAGTCTATACCAAATTCTTGAATTTCATACTTATATTTTATTTCCCTCTTTTATTAATTTTTAAAAATCGAAAAAAATCGATTAGTGTGTAATAAATTTTGTAGTATTTTATCGTATTTTTCTAAAATTGTATCCTCATTTAAAACCACCAAAAAGTGACAACTCCAGAAAATATGGTTTCCATACACATGGAGATCATAAAAAAAACCACTTTGTACACATGACCTCTTTTTCTCCCAAATCCTTCATGAAAATTGTAGATCGTGACGAGACGAACAACTTTTTTAAAGGAAGTTTTTCGATCCAAGATTTCCTATTATCTCTTTTCTATTTTCTCTCTTTTTATTTTTTTGATTTTTTTGGTGACACGAGGCAATCCCTGAGCGTGCTACGTATCACCCGCCCATCAAGCCATATGCATGTGACTCACCATCCCCTTCTCAGTCACATGCTCCGTACGTGACCTCCACCCCCTCCCCTTCCCAGCGTCGTCTCCTCCCCTAGCTCGATACCTTGCTACTGTTTCCCCTCCACCTTGCACGTAATGCCATCTCCCCCCTCCCCGACCATTATCAAAACCTCCTTGTAACACCCTCTATTACCTCTACTTTAAAGCATGGCATCCATCCTCCATGTAACTCCATAAGCCTTTCCTCCTAAAGTTAGTGACAACGACTCCTTTTTCAGCGAGATCCACAGAGTAGAGCTCTGTGTAGCTTCCCCTTCTGGAGAGCATAGCTTTGTGGCTACCTTCACCAGCCACTGAGGCAGGAACTGGAGAAGGTCTCTGCCTCCTCCGTATTCCAAAGGACCCACCATCTTCCTTTCTTTCTTGCATTGACCTCCACCTCCACAGAGCCTCACTTGCACTACCTCGCAGCAGAGGCTCCACATCCGCATTTCACCTTCATCGCCAAATCTGCTTCAGCCTCTAGCACTTATGGCTCTAGGGCGCTACTACTTGCTCGGGAACCAATCACCATCGATTGCACTACACTCTGCCCCACCTTGGTACCCCACCATCTCACCATCATGTCGAGCACTGCCTCGCACTCCTCAGCTTTGCACGGGCTCCATGACTTCACCACGCTGTCCATCACCATCATCACTTGAGGAACAAACTAGAGCCTCCACCTTCAGCAGTGTGCTACCTCGCACTGGAAAATGGTGTTCCTTCCTCCGTCGACCATCCTCGACTCCACCGCCCCCACGCCAACGACTCGCTCAGCTGCCATCGCTTCATCCCCGACTGTCGTTGTCTACCAACCTCCAGCTACCATCGGATCGGGCCCAAGCCTTGATCATACGACCATCAACCTTCTACTGTCAGATCAAGGGCACATCTTGATACGATGGCCACGAAGCATCCGTGTTGCCCTCCCCCGAGCTTTAGCCCCAGCCTCGAGGCTCGGGCCCTCTAAAGCCCTGTAAGCCTACCATAACGTCTCAACTATCCGAGCCTCCGCCTCGAACATCCCAGCTGCAGGTCCGAGGCTCGAGCCTCGTTGACCACGTACGTGTGTTGTGGGGGGTAAATTGCATTCACACCCTCAAACGTTTAAGATATTACTGAAAGGTCCCCCACCACCAGTCACGTGCTGCTCGTGTGGAGACTTGGAAAATTTGCAGAAAACCCCAAGCATATTTTCCTTATTACAGATAAGTCTTCTAGGGATCCAATTGAGAAGAAAACTTATATTTTTATTGCATTTTTTGTCCCTGGATTTATATTTCATCATAGCTTGCGCATTTATAATATGATTTTAGTGCATAATATGTCGTTTTGAAGCTATACCTGTGCTCTATAACTTGGCATAGTTTGTAAACATATTTGAGGCTACTTATTGAGATTTAATAATTTAGGATCTATGTTGACATATGCTGGCTAATTGTTGACATTTTGTGTTATATTTTCTATGATAAATTATCTCTTTTGTAAGGATTCGACTAAGGAACTTAAATAGAATAATTCTCTCAAAATTATTGATTATATTATTTTAAGAATTTAATCAATGTAGGGGGCTAAATCATGGAAGAGAATTATTGGTCATATTTTTGAGGAGTTAATTTGTGTAGGAATATGAATTGATCTAATAATCTTCTTGCTTGCATAAGATTAATTGAAAATATCTCACTTGAAATGATCTCTTTCGATCTATGATTATCTTTTGACCATTAATTGATAAATTTAATTAAGGGCTGAATTTTAGAATTCATAGATCCAATGCTTCATTCTCTCTCTGTTTAGTTTTTACATCTCATTGCATTTCCTTTTTCGACACTGACATAAATTAGCATTTAATAATTAATTAAAACCACGCAACTAGAAATGACCATTCCCTATGTCTTGGTAGACTTACCAAGTAAAAATACTCCACAACATTCAAAGATATGTGGTTTTTGATTGACCATTTTTCTCCTTGTATATTACGATTATCGATCATTAAAGAGGCGAAAATCCATGTTCATCAGTGTGTCGAGTCCCACGATTTCAGCCTTTTTTCCCGCTCAATCTATCCATCATCTTCGATCCCTTCACAAGAAATCATCATGGATCTTTCCTAATCAATGTCAAGACTCTAATTCTCTTGTACATACGATGGATCTTTTCATAATCCTTGATCAATAATGGTGCTTGTTATGCTTATAAGTAAATATCTTCATCTCCTGATTCCTCTGTGGTCACTAATCCGAGTCTTAGATCTTCAATTCTTCATCTACGGAGTATCCTCGTGACATGTGGAGCTTCCCGGTAGTTTGGATCAGCTCCAGGAGGATGGAAGTGCACCCCTCGGCGGCATTCCGGTAACCTATGCTCCCTTCCCTCGTCGGCAGGTATAAGTTGTGTTTCTTTCTTTATATAGGTTTTGATTCATGTAGTTTATTTACGCAATCACTTTCGTGCTTAGACCATAGCTGTAGCGTAATCACTCAAATTGTACTTTATTAGAACTTCGCCCTGACGAACATCCTCGTCATGTACCCCAAGTTATCTGCCATGCCTTCGATCCTCATTTCATTCCTTGATGCCTTTTGATCATCTCCTTGTGGCTCACTCACCCAGATCTCCTCCAGATCTACGTAACATTGCCTACTCTACCACCCTTATCGGAGCACCACTGCCTCCCCTCCATCCACCATCCATTCCATGCCTAACTAGGTCAAGGCACTTTACCCTCGACCCACGAGTTTATTGATGCAGGAACCACGTGCAAAAGGCCTCATCTTGGGTAGTCTAGAGGTTCCAAAGCACCTCCACGTAGCCTCATCTTGCCGAACTCCTCCTACGAGCTCTGGAGCTTTTCAAGGTGTCTAGCCAATCCACGGTGCGTACACGATCATGCAGAATATCTTAGCGTGTCAGAAGGAGGTCGGACCATCAAGAAAGATGCGATTAAGAGAGCCCAAAGGAGATCTTCTTCCCAGTTCTTCCAGATCCATCTAGGACCGATCAATCGTTCAAGTTCTTCTCGCACTTTAGGAGGCATTCTATCATTTGGGCTCCAACGGTAAGATCACGTCCTGCGATCTCATCCCAGCTATCGCCTGTGAAGGGGTATCACCCGCTTTGATGTTACCATGTGGATTAGTGATGTAGGCAAGCCATTCGATCGCGCACGTTTGATGGCATAATTGCATAATTCACACAACCTATTTGTATAATTATTTAGTAAGAATGTAATTAAAATATAATGTTGACGAGTCTGAAATTGCACATGTTAAAGATGTGTATTTATCGTTTGATTAAAAAAATAATTGATTTGTCGTTTCATTGTAGGCGGCAAGGTCAAGAACATAATCAAACAAAATATTTATCAATTTTAATGAATGCAATTTTATGTTTATTTTACTTGGGCAAGTCCCAAGGTCGAACACAAGGAGGCAAAGGAACAACCTAGAATTATGTCTATCAAAATTCATGTACGGTTTTCGAGGCGGTCTTTTTTGTAATTTTTAATGCAATAAAGGATACAAAATGCAATTTTGGCCTATTTTAGGGACTAAAATTTAAATTATGCTCAAAAGATGTCCGAAAAATACGAAACTTGGCCACAATGCAAAATATGATGAAATAAATGCATTATAATTTTTTTGAAATTTTTGGATGCAATATGATTTTTGTTATGAATTTTTAAATACAAATAATATGAATTTTAATATTGAACTATAATAAATATTAAAACTCATTATTTTCAATGAACAAAATTATCTAAGATCTATCACTAGCTGATTGATCTCAGAAAAAGCCTAAACCTTAAAAATAATAGTTTCAATACCTATTAAAAATCAAACACTAAAATATGCAAAATGATTTTTACAGGACAAATTATGCATGCAATTGCGATTCTTTTTGGGCACGATGACAAATACAATTAATTCTACAATATGTGATTTTTCGGGAATTTTTAGAGCAACGGTTAGTCAATGATATATTTCATAGCATGAAATGGGCAAATTATGCAATTTTCCACAGAACAATTAATAATTAATTAACCACTTATCATAAAAATATCCACAATATGTCAAAATTTAGAGAATTAATTGACGAACACAGTGAAATTTTTGGATAAATAAAATAATGCAAAGTAGAGGTCTAAAATGAAGGGGAAATACATGGGTATAACTGCAATTACATTGAATAATATAAATATAAAAATGCAGAGGGAGGGCCTATTTGTTAATACCAATAAGTAACAGGGGCTTGCTGTAAAATTGCCAGAGTGTCACGTGCGAGGCGTGTGACCTCTAGCTGGTAGGGACTGATCGGTAATTTAGAGGAGAGTTGGGGGGTCTTCTGTAATTTTCCCAACGGGTCACGTGCGCAGCACGTGACCCATGGGGCTGAAGTCAGGTGACGTTCCACTGCGCACGTGCTGAGCATATGGGGGGCCTCAGATCTGGCACCCGGTCCTGGTGTCTCTGCTCGTCGACCCCCAGTGGTGAAGCTTTCTGGCGAGGCGGAGAAGTTCAGTTACCGTCGACACACGACCGACAGGCAGTGGTGGAGATACGTTGGTGGAGCGTTGACCGGCGGAGGGGGGCGTCGATCCTTGGCTGGAGTTTCATCGGTGAAGTCGATTGGCGACGAAGTCGATGTTGGTGACAACGATCATTGACGTTGGTCGGAGGAGTTGTAGCATTGGCAGAGCCGTGGTCATCATTGGAGGTCCTAGGCTCAACGGAGCAGAACGATCGGAGCTAAGCAACGAGCTCAAAGCTCGAGTTACAGTGGCCAAGGAGGCCGGATCTCGCTGTTGAATGGAGCTCCTCCGGGCTGTCACCATCGGAGAGATCTTGGAAGGATGAGTATCGACAGATTGTTTTGAAGGAGGCGGTGGTGTTTCATTTATAGGGGGAGAGAGAGCACCGGAGATGGAAGGGGACGGTGCGATTTGGGATTCGATCGAAGAGATTTGGGGGTGATTGGAGATGGCGATTTGATAAGATTGGGGGTGACCGGAGACAAAAGGAGAAGGTGGCGCCGTTGATTGACGTGCGGCGGTGAGATACTCGAGATTCGAAGGCAGAGAAATCGCGATGGCGGTGAGAAGGACGGAGGTCCCAAAGGGCGACGATCGGTTTGGGAATGAAGGACAGTGGTCGTCCGATCGGTCGAGATCGGATGACCAAAATGGGGCCACGTGTCAGCCAAGGGGTTTGGGCGCAGGCGTTGCATGTGTGCGGCGCGTACGCGAGGGCACGTGCCTCGCACGTGAGGGATTTTTTATTATTTATTTTATTTATAAAAATGAATTAAAAAATATTGCCAAAAATGGCTGACACGTGGCGGCTCACGGAGTTGCTACGTGTCAGCACCACAAATTCGAGAAATAAATACCTTATAAAATCCAAAATAAATAGCAAATGGGCTCAGATCGCAAAAGTTCCTTCAAAAAAAGTGCTCGTCTCGATGAGATCTACAACTTTCATGAAGAAATTAAAACCAAAATTGCTCAAATAAATTTAAACCATGTACATAGAACACCTTGATTTTTTGGGTTTGTAATTTTTTGTCATTTTTAAACCAGATAAAAAACCAGAAAAAATATGGAAAAATCAAAGATAAATATTTACACGTTAATCTATTCTTTTGGATTTTTATTAATTAAGAAGAAGAAGAAATAAATTAAAATACGAAAAATATCGATTTTGTACAGTCGGTTAGTCAAGACTTGGACCCAATTTGTTTCTTTGATTTAAAGGTCAATTTGGAATTGGATTTTTGCGCATTTTAATAAAACTTTCATCAAATAAGACAAATGAAAAAGAAATAAACGAAAACAAGTTAATTATATACATAAAATAATAGGTCAAAAACCGCTAAAATACATAATTTAGAAAAGAGACCCAAAACCCAACTTTCACATACAAGCTTTGATTCACTTGAACTTAGTCCTGTTTTGAAGGTAATTGAATGTACATTAGTTCAAATGTGAGTAGGATTAAAACGGACACTGCATGGGGAAGATATGATGTTTTTGGTCCACTTATTCGGGTTAGTTTTTTTTCAATATTTTTCGTTTATTCTTGGTAGTGATATGTACACAGTGGAGTAGTTTTGAGTCATTCAGAGTTAGCATGAATGAGTTAAAAATCCGGGAAGTTAGGCTATTTACAGGTCAATTTTGGCTTGGATTTGTGGCTTCTTATTTTGTGCAGAAATTCGTGCTAAAATGCATTCTTATGAAAACATGCATGAATGCTAATTATGCAGAATGGATGTAGAAATGCTGTTGATTTCGAGGGTTTTGAGCTTAATAAATGAGATTTAGAGTGATGAATCTGAGATTCATAAAAAATGTAAATGAAATGGGTATTTTGCATTCAAATTCCCTGTACTAAATTGTTATTACTTTTTGGCCATATCCAGCTCAACTCAATGGCGTCCTACGTGAGCTAGGAAAATTACATGGCAGTCCCTATAGATTTTTGTATTAATTTTTAGTCTAATAAAATTTAATATACATTGTATAATTTTGGCACATTTGTAGAAGAAGCCCTGAACTTAATTTTAATTACAAATATGCCCCTACTAGTTTATGTATTTTTAATGCTTGGATTTCATTTATTAAAAATATCACCCTAGCTCCTAAAATTATGAAAAAATAGGATAGATGCTTGGTAGCATGTCACACCATGAATTTATCCTGCATTTCCGGCATTTTAATCATTTTTTAAAATCAAAAGGAGCCCAACTTTATTCCGTCTAACTTATAAAATACCAAAAAATTATAAAACTACTTGAAAATTTCCAAAAAAATTATACATCGTCTATTTTATCGTATTTTAACTACATTAGAAAATCACTAAAAATTATAAAAGAGAACTCTTAATAATTAAAAAAGATAAGAACCTTTGTAAAAATATAAAAAATTGTAAAAAATCTAAAAATATGTTTTTATGCTTTCTAATTTTCTTTGTATGATTATCTATATATTAAAATTGATTTGAATAATTTTGGACATTATTTACTATTTTTAAAATTCAAATCAATCAACTAATTTATTAAATCCTTGAATTGTCTATTTTTGACTTTAAACATACATAAAAATTAGCAAAAATTTAAGAAAAATCACAAAAACATTAGAAAATTATATAAAACTACAAAATAATTTTTATTATGCAATTTATTTATATTTATTTATATTTATAAGTATATTACTCTATATTATGCATATAGACTTATATAAAGCTATATTGTATTTATATCTTAAAAGAAAAAGAAAATTGAAAAATATAAAAATATAAAAAGAAAATATAAGAGTTAAAAATTAAAAACAAATATATAAAATATAAATAAATTAAAAATATTTAAAATAAATAAACCCATAAAAAGATATATGTATATACATGATGAATGACACACATCTACATAGGGCGCATTGGTTGAGAATAACTATAGGCTACCATATTTGATCTCTGTGGTTCAACCTCTATGTACTTGCTATGCATCTTCTAGTAGATAATAAAAATGTTAACTAATATTTTGTGTTGTTCACTGGCTGATCTATTCGTGGATTAATTTTTTATTGAAGATTGGGTTTCCTGAGCGGTCTCCACAACGACGCTAATCAAGTTTGATTAGCCGACCCTTGCCTAATGCTCTTCATCACCTACTCAGGCTGGAGATCATCTCTTAACAATCACTTGATGGTGCTTGATGATTCCACAATCTAATTCCTTAGATATTCATCCAAGCACCAGCCTCTTTGATACAATTATTCAATCAACAATTGTATTATCATTAAGATGACAATGGTACATAACCCAAATTGTACAGGGGACCTTGTAGTGCATTTGTTCATTTAATCTCAGATAGGGAGTGGAAAGAATCAATAAACTTTATTGATAAATAAATATTACAATAACATTTATGGTAGGAATAGTTCACCTCGGGCTCACGTGGCTAACATAACGAAGGTCGCGAAAGTCATTGATGACATGGGTTGGCAGAGAGAGATAGGGAGGAGAGGTAATGAATCTCCATTTCATCACCTTTATTCTACCATTTTGGCCTTAAAAACCCTAGCTAATGCATGTAATTAGCATCAATTTGTAAAAAAATGGCATTCATCATTTATTGCATTTATTGTGTAAATAATATAGTTTTTAATGCCAAAATTATTGAATAAAGAGAAGAAAAGAAAATTAATAAAATATCAAAGATATTTTTTGATCCTAAACCCCGAGAACAAGTCAAGTATTGAATTGGTCAACAAGGAATAAAGTAGGGGGAGATAAGGGCCAAAATCCAATAAAAAACAATTATTTTATTCATTCAATAATTCAAACTTATTTTATTATTTATTAATCAAATGAAGAAATTTTTTACATAAAAGTTGTAGATAATAATTTAAATAAGAATACAAAATTGATTTCATACAAAAATAAAACATAGTGTTCATTTTATACCCATAATAAAATCCCAAAAGCCAAACTTCACCAACTCATATCTCTCAAATAGAAACTCAAAATATATCAAAACCACTACTAATTATATATAAATTTTAATAAGCTATTTAATGGATGTGGTTTCATATTTTTTCTAGTTATGGTGAGAAAGTTAGGTTTTGGGCCCTTATTGTACACTATACCCGATTAAATTATTTAATTTATTCATTGCTTATTATTTTAACAATTTCATATTTTTATAATTTTGTAATTATTATTTATATCTCATGTACATAATAAGACCAAAATAAAACCAAAAATAAAGTACAAAATAAAATAAGTCTATAAAAATACGGGTAAAATGCATATGTTAATACTAGAAAATAAATAAAAGTGAAATTCATTCTTCTATTATTTATTCTTTAATATTTTGTATACTATTGGAAATACTATTTATATGCTATTAAAATATAAATGTAAAATAAAATTGTAAAAGGAACACTAAAATAAAATAAAATTCGAAAGCACATAGCTAAGTATACAATACATATACCTACATATTATATATCCCTATTTAATTAAGTTTACAAATAATATCATAAAAATAAATTATATTTATGTACATAAAAACAAGTTATATTTATGAAATAAAAAAATAAAATAATAAAATATACAAAAATTAAAATAAAATTGTCAAAACATAAATGAATATACCTATAAATATATACCAAAAATTAACTTCTAATAAATAACACCAAAAAACAAATAAAAATCATAATAAAATACTACATAGAATAATTAATATTTTTATCTTATATTTAAAAATAAATAAAATCATGTACTATTTTAAATTACAAATGAGTAACCACTGATATTCATAATAAAGCAAAAATCTGATGAAAATTTGTATTTTATGTATACATGTGTTTCTTCAAATATAGGTGCTTTGATCATATGCTAAAAAGTTGATATACGCATAGAACAAATTCTTAAAATGATGAAATCTTTGTTACACCTATATTTTATAATATATGGAGATTTTTGTGTAGCTATAGATCCTAAAATATACAATGCTTTGATCATTTGCTAATCAATTAATATACAAGTGTTGAACATTCCCCTGATAAATTGCATTTGATTTATTCTGAAAATAATCATCCAACATTCTGTGAAAGCAATGTTTCGTAAAATGGTAACATTTTTTTTTTAAATTTTGTAGTCTTTTTTCTAAATTGCTTTTGATTTATTTTCAAATTTTGTGTAGTATCTTTTGAGAACATTATGTTTGTAAAGTAAGATATTTTCTCATAAAATTTGTTTCTTTTTTTAAAATCACATGATTTTTTTAAAATAGAATGCTTCTTATTAATGTGTAAATTGTTTTATATGTCCATCCAACGTGTTTCCTAATGTTGGGGGTCCATCAAAATTCACCACTCATTGTAAAATTTTGTGTATATTTTGTAAAATCCATGCTCTCATTGTAAAATTTATATGTTTATCTACAAAATAAAAAGTCAATTAGTAATATCCATTGGATGGTTGTAAATAACTTGAGGAAAATGTCGGGCAGTTGTATAATAACTGAGTCAAATGTAAAACATACTTTACAATTATAAATTATGTTGATTAAATGATGTAGCTTTGTACTCCGAGACTTCATTTTGGGCGAGTGTTGGTCATGGGTTTGAATGAACGTAAAACTTTGTTAAAATAATGTATGTACTATTTGTTTAACATGGATAGCACATAACCGTAAAACTTTATGAAAGAATGTAACATGAATATTCCGATTTAGTACAAAAAATGCATACATCAAGAACAATAATTATAGCAGAAATGAAAGATTAAAGTAGCATAAAAGAAACTAAAAATAACATATTTTTTAAAAGCAATACATATGTAGATATCACACCATAAATGAATCAGAAGAATGCATTCATTATGATATTGATATATGCATTGTTCATTAATTTCTAAACATGAATACATTACGCAAAATATAAATGAATGACAAAAACAAATCAGATCAAATAAAAAGAATCATAAAGTAATCAAAATGATTTTTTTAATAAAAAACATGATAGAAAAAAGATATTGATGACTTCGTTAAAAAATGATATGCGCCTCTGTAATATCAAGATTAAGTGGTGATGTGGACGTGTCATTGATGCTTTGACAAAGAAAAGAGAACATCTCTTGAAAATCATTCGAAGAACGAAGACACGTATTTTGAGAAACAATAATCTCGATCTTGAGAGCTACTATTTTTAGTGTGATCTTTTTTCGTAATTAATTGATCGTGCTATTATAAAACCTGGAATCTGAGATTCAAATTGAAAGAGTGATTCTGACCAGATCATTATACAACATTGTTTCTAAATATACAATCAACACGTTATCTTGAATGTGGTTTTAACGAAACATGGTTATTTTAATGACCACTGTAGATGACCATCCAATGATTATTGTATGGTTTCTTACGTTTAATGAGGAAAGGTGCCACTCAATTCAAGTTTTTCCTATGTATATATAGGGTAAAAAGGGGATGCCCCCTGGGGGAGCTATGTTGGCTTCCCACACTATAATTTACTCATTTTTTTATTTTTTACTTATTACTTTTATGGAAATTCATTACATATCTCTATATTCTGTCATTCAACTTCCGTGAGAAATAGAGACTCCTATAACCTCTATTGACATAGTCATTTTTTAACAGTTCATAATAGACCATGTCTGGATGGAGGTCATTGGTGTCTTTGTTTCGCACGAAATTTGAATGGCGTAATATAGGGATATAGTGGTGAATATTCACGAAGAAATTTTCAAAAAAAAATAAATAACATTGAAAAAAAGGGATATATATTTTGGTGGTGGAAGAAAACATGTACCAACTAACATTCCTAATATGGTGGTGGATTAAATTACTACTAATTTGATAAATTATGCGTCATTGCTTATTATATATTTTGGTATATATCGAGTGATGTACAGAATTTTCCAGAATTATCTGATGAACTAAATATTCTCATTTTGAAATGCCCATTAGCAATTTAAAAAGGATTGAGATATATTACAATTCTGTGTTATAAATTGCAAACGCATAACCATTGATATTCATAAAAAAGCACAAATCTGACGAAAATTTGTATTTTATGTGTAGATGTGTTTCCTAAAATATAGGGTGCTTTGATCTTGTGCTAATAAATTGATATACGTGTGGAAAAAATTCCTAAAATGAAGGAATTTTTGTTACAACTATAGTTCCTACTATACGAAGTTTTTTGTGTAGCCGTGTTTTCTAAAATATATGGTGCTTTGATAATGTGCTAATCAATTAATATACATTTGGTGAACATTCCTTTTGTAAGTCACATTTGATTAATTTTGAAAATAATCATTCAACATTCTATGGAAGCAATTTTTGTAAAATGTAACATTTTAATAAATTCTGTAGACATTTTCTAGCCTACATTTGATTTATTTGTTGTTATCACATTTGGGAATATTTTATTGCGTAATGTTTGTAAACTATGATTTTTTTGATAAAATTTATTTCTTTTTTGTAATCATGTGATTTTTGTAAAATAGATTGCTTATTATTATTATATAAATTGTTTTATATCTCACTCCAACGTGTTTCCCAATGTTGATGTTCCATCAAAATTCATCATCCATTGTAAAATTTATGTATATTTTGTAAAATTCATGCTCTCATTGTGAAGTATATATGTTAATCTGCAAAATAAAAACCCAATCAATAATATTCATTGGATGCATGGAAATAACTCTAGGAAAATGTCAGAAAATTGTATAATAACTGAGTTCAATTTAAAACACACTTCACAATTGTAAAATATGTTGATGAAGTGATGTATCTATGTATTGCGAGTCTTCATTTTGGGTGAGTGTTGGACATGGGTTTGAATGAACGTAAAACATCGTGAAAAGAAAGTAAAATAAAGTAAATGAAAGTGAAATATGTAATATTTGTTTAACATGGATAGCACATAAACGTAAATCTTTGTGATAGAATGTAACACGGATATTCGTATTTAGTCCAATAAATGCTTATATCGGGAATAATAATTCGGGTAAATTACAATTTGGGTCTCCATCTATGGGTCAGATCCCAGAATGGGTCCCGATCTTTAAATTGTAACGATTCGGGTCCCAGGACCATTTAAGAAATAGAAATTTTGGGTTCATGACGAATATGCCCTTGTTGGGAAGGAAATGGGGGTTGAGTTCCAACTTTTAAACAAGGACATACTCATCATTAGCCCCAAAACGTTCCTTTCATTAATTGCCCTAGGACCTGAATCGTTACAATTTAAAGATCGGGACCCATTCTGGGATCAGACCCATAGATGGGGACCCAGATTGTAATTTACCCTAATAATTATAGTAGAAATGAAATATTAAAGTATCATAAATGTAACTAAAAATAATATAATTTTTAAAAGCAATACATATCTAGATATAAAATCATAAATGAATCAGAAGAATGTATTCATTCTGATCTTGATATCTGCATTCATTTATTAATATTTAAACACGAATACATTACACAACATATAAATGAATGACCACAATAAATAAAATCAAATAAAATGAATCATAAGTGAATCAGAGTGGTATTTTAATAAAAAACATGATAGAAACAAAAAATATGAATCATTTCGGAAATAAATGATATGCACCTCTATAATATCAAGATCAAACAGTGATGTTGGACGTGTCATCGATGCTTGGACAAAGATATGTGATATCTCTTGAAAATCATCAGAAGAACAGAGACATATATTTCGATAAAGGAATAACCTCAATATTGAGAGATATTATTTTTAGGAGGATTGTTTTTAGTAATTAATTGAATATGCTATTATACAAAATGAAATCTGAGATTCAAATTGAAAGAGAGATTCCAATCAAATAATTATAAAATGTAGTTTCTAAATATAGAATTATGACATTATCTATAATGGTGTTTTTGCAAAATATGATGGTTTTAATGACCATCATAGATAACGACATACACACACATACACATATATATGTATATTGGGGAAAATGGGGCTGCCCTTCGGGGGATCTAACTTGTCTCCCCAACCGTATTTTTCTCATATTTTTATTTTTTTAAATTACTTCTGTGATAATTCATCACATGTCCCTATATTATGTCACTCAAATTTCATGAGAAACAGAGACTCCTTCGACCTCAATCGAGAAATTCATCGATAAATGTATGATTTTGATTGTTTATTCTTTTTTTGGGATTTATCTTTTAGCAAGAACATCTTTAAATATGTGTAAATACAACAAAGTATCATTGTGCATGTTCTTCTGAATATTGCATAATTAACACATGTTTTCCACAACCAAAAGAATAAAGATAAAAGAAAAAGAAAGAAGGATGTAATTATAAAATAAGTATAGACTAACTCAAAACCTGAGAGATGGTCAATCAATGTCCCGATTGATAAGGAATAAAGTAAGGGGAGATAGGGTCCTTGTGTAGCGACATACCAATACCTATAAATATCTACATTATTTTAATTCATATTTTATACATATTCTATTTTGAACACTTGTCCATATTCCTAATAAAAATAAAAATAAAAAAATTAGAAAACATGAAATAAAATAAAAATAAATCCAAAGTTCATTGTACAAAGGCCACATGTATATATATTGTCTACAATACTTATTTATTTAATTTCTTTATTTAAATTGTAAAAATCAAATAAAAATCATTTTATCCTCCTCAAATTATGTTGTAAATAAATAAAATATAAAATAATAGATTTATATGTAAAAAGAATAATATAAAAATACATTAGTATATTATACATATACAAAATACCATATAATGTATATAATATGTATATATTTTCATAAAAATATTTCAAATTCATAGAAAAATAGTTTGAAAAATAAGACATTTTCCATTTTTACCAGTTTTCATTTTAAATTCATTTGTTATTTTATTTTAATTATTCTTTGATTTATTGACCTCAGATTTTCTAATTGGCTGGCGCAGGTCTGTTGACCCAGGTCAACCATGCCTCCACCAAGCCTGACTTCAGCCGTTGTCGGACCTATTTCTCCACAATTTACCAGTCGGGTCCGACAACCATTGCCCTTGATTTCAATGCCTGATTCCCCTCATAGGATCCGTGATCCTCCTAGATCCCTACGAAGAGTACGATCCTCCTAGGGATTTGTTGCCTTGTCCGATATTTCGAGACCCTAAAGGAGTCCTATAAATGGTTGTCTCCACCACCCATGCTCCTCAGTTCATGCCTCACTGACTCTTTCCTCCCTAACTACCTCTGACAACGTGACTAGCTTCCGGAAAAACCTTTGGAGCGTGACTTGGTGGACGTTTGGTTGTAGCTCAAACGTGGCAGGAGCTCCTCTGCCGCTTGCAGGCTCCCAGGTCTTCCGTAGCCCGGTCATGGTCAGGACCCCACCTTCCATTCCGCAGATCTTCGCCGTTTAACGTTGGAAACTCAGGTTCCCTCTATTCCGCTCCAACCACCGTGGTTAGATCTAAACAATCGCTCCCAGCCATACAGATCGATCCCGTATATCACCCTCATCCTTCGACCACACTCTGATCGCCTTGAGCCTCGACATCCCTCCTCCATCTACGTAGGGCGTCAAACCCCATCCACCCTTGCTTTTGTGGTTCTTAGATCTGAATAACCTCGACTGAAGCCTTATGATGAATATACAATTCTCATTCTTTATTCTCTTATTTAAGCTTTATCTCTAACATAAACATCTTCATATATATGTAACTTCAATAAATTAACATTGTACATGTCCTTTTTAATATTGCATACACATAATTTCCATAAAAATAAAAGAATAAGGAGAAAAGAAAAATAATGACGTATTTTGAATAGTACAAAGTGATCCAAAGACCGAGAGAAGGTTAAACCTTGGCCTGATCGACAAGGAATATAAGTAGGGGGATACGATACATTGTAGATAATACTTATACATATAAATATTTATATTTATTTTACATGTTGTGAATATCATATTATTTTTGGACACTTATATATAGCCCTAATAATCAAATAAAGATAAAATAAAATTAAAAAAACATAGAATAAAATAAAAATAAAATCCACAAATCATTATACAAAATCCACATGTGTGTATATTGTATAGACTACCCATTTATTTAATACGTTTATTCAATTGTAAAAATCAAATAAAAATTATTTTATATTCCTCAGATTATTTGGTAAAAAAATAAAACATATTTTGGTAAAAATATGAAAATCGAAATACATGTATATAATATATAGGTATATTATACATGTGTATAATACACTATATTGTATATACCATATCTATATTTTTCATAAAAATAATTAAAAATGGTAGAAAAATAGTTTGGAAACTAATAAAAAACTTTCATTTTATTCATTTTTATTTTAAAATCGTTGCCATTTTGTATTCATTATTCTTCCATTTTTTTGCCTCGATCTTTTCTAGTGGTCCACGCCAAATGGTCGACCTTGGTCAACATTCTCCCACGGCCAGGTCGACCTGACTTCTGTTCATCAGATCTCTTTTCTTCATTTTTTCCCATTAGACTCGGCCAGCTCCTGCCTTGATTTCACAGCTCGAACGTTCTCATAGGATCCATGATCCTTGTGGATCTCTAGGAGTAGTCTGATCTACTTAGGGTTTCACAGCAACACTCGATCTTTCTAAACCATAAGGCATGTTATAAAAACTCTCTTCCGCCACCCAATATAGGAAGCTTGTCCATCACGCCAACATTCCTTCTCTGACACCTCCAACAGGTTGATGACCTCCTGCAGGTCCGTTTGGGAGCTCGGTTGGGAGCCGGGTAGTACGTCGCTCATTTACATGGCCTGAGTGTCGCCACAACAAGCCACCTACTCCATTCACTACCCAGTTGAAGCCGTAACGTCACACTCCACCTCTCCTGAAGCTTATGATCACATCAACGTCTTCATGTATCTTTATCCTACTTGTATTTCGCACTTCATACCAATTCTTTTCATTTCCACCACTGCTACTTCATCATCTCCGACCTACTGGTCAGATCCCTGTCATGTACAACTATCTACACAAATCGACCTCGCGACTTGCCATCATCCTTCCTACGCTCCCTGATCCCCTTAGACTCACTCATCATAGCGATATTAAGGATAAATGTCCCTCTCCCATGTACTCCAAAGATCAAAGACCCGCTACCAACACTTCTCTAGCTTTCTTTGCGAAATAACATTAGTCCAATCTTTATCACCGAGCCCAGAGTTTACATGTAAGTGTAGATGTGCACAGGAGCACCATTTGACCCTTCGACGGACCAACGGAGCAGCTCCATGTGGAAGAGCACCACCACATTGATCTGACCATTCATCACCTCATCAGAGCTTGCCACCCGACGTGGAGCATCCTTCAGAAGTTGTTGGATCTTGGAGCATCAACCAACCACCCAATCAACGACCACCATCGATTAAAGCTCCCCCTACCTGTTCTTCCAGCAGGCTTCACATGTGTCAGATTCGAAGGAGCTCCCCCAGATTGAATCTGAAACAGATGATCATGCCCTTTTCCAGAGTGTTAGATCAGCTTTCGATATGGATTTGACATGCATGCTCACCTGTGATCACAACCGTCATATCCATGTCCTAACGGCCCATAAGAGTTGTACCTCAGTGCCTCTGCCAAAACCGTCAGATCCTTTTGTAGAGGCACATGACAACCATTCATTAGAGCAGGCGCCCCACATGTGTCTAAGGGTGTGCTTCACTTTTTACCTTGTCTTTTATGTTATTTAGTTTTCGTCCAGTAAATAAAATGTGAAGTTAAAAACATTTACAGTTGGATTCCTGTAGTTTGTTTATTTACTTTACTCGAGCCGAGTTTATATCACGTGTGGCCTCACGTGTTTTTTCTAGGATATTTGCATTTTTTTGTTAAACTTTTTAGTTGGTTACAGAATGAATGAAATATTTTGAGTAATTGCTTGTATGCCTCTATGAGCACAGCTCCATATACTGTGCATGAGTTTTCTGGATTAACTACATAAAGACCCCGATGTTTTCATACTTTTGTTCTTTGGTCCAAAATCTAAATATATTTGCAGAAAGGTCCATGTACACTATTTTTAATACATGTCTTTTATTTAATGCAATAAATATTATTTTGACTCTAAAATTTACCTAAAAATTACTTATAGTCTCTGATTGCAAGTTTTATTTTTAATGATTTTGCTTGTTTATTGTCATTTTTTCCTTTACAAAAAATTGAAAAACCCAAAAAATAGTGTCCTGTTTATCTTTAAAAAGTCATAAAAATTTTAAAATACAAGATATCTAAAAAAATAAAACAATTGTCTTTTATTATCTTTTATATCCAATATTTATTTTGCTAAAAAATACTTTATAAAAACCATTAAAATTGTAGAACACTCAAAAACTTATAAAAATTATAAAAAATTGTGAAACAAAATCCAAAAATAGTGATTCAAGTCATTGTTTGTAGATATTTACCTATATTTTATCATAAAAATCTCCCCTAGGAGATTTTATATTTTAATTATTTTTAATTTGCAAATTATTACTGGTTGTGCACTTTCTCTCTCCTTTATCAGTTTTTGATTTTTAGAAAATTATAAAAAATTTAAAATTATATGAAATTACCAAAAACAATATAAAACATACAAAACCAAAAATATTATTGTTGCAATTTTCTATGTATCTTAAACCCTCTCGAAAAATACAAAAAGAGTACTTGTATGTTTTTTTATGATTTGTGTATATTTCTTTCTCATTGAAAATTAAAGTTTCAAAAAACTAAAAACAACTAAAAAGATTTTTATTCTCGAAATCTCACTACTTATCTCTTAATTGTGCTCCTTGTGTTCAAATCCGGTTACTACACCAGGTAAATAAAAATAGCGAAATTGCTTACATTGCTTGTTGATTTGAATAGAGGTTTATATTTTTTCATTGATCGATTTGGTTGATTTAAGCCAACGACATTTGCTTAATTAATCCACCTTCATCGACCGCAAAACTACATCATTAGAATGCCATCGTTGTTGGGGAGCATGACTAAGTAGTTAGATTTCATTTATTTTTGTCTATTTTTGCTTCTAATTTTTATAATCATTTCTGTCAATCTTCTATTTTGCATTTCAAGTGAGGTACTACTTGGAGGATGATTCGGTTTACTTAGAAGGACCCTCACCCTTGGAGGAGCAAAGGAGAAGGAGGAGGAGTAACAATAGGTAGAAATTAGACTTAGTTTTATTTTAAATCAACCATATGTTTGACCTTCACTGTGATTACATCGCTCATGCAGAAGGTCATGTGATGTGTTTCCTATGTTCCTTTGTTGTTTCCCATTCGTCCCATCTTCCTCCATTCATGATGGAGGAACCTCATTTGGGCTTCCCCTTCTTCAATCACCTAAACCTATCATCCCATTAAATATCTCACTTACCACTTATATCTTTTCTTAGGCTATTATGTTATAACACCTGTAGGGAAGAAAACCTTCAATGGAAGGAAATCAAAGAACCTCTCCGATATGCAACTTTTCTTCTATCTCTTCAACTTCACTGACCTCCAGGTGCTCGCAGCATCGCTGACCATGCTTCATCTTCGTATATGTGATATGGACGATCACCGACAGTCAGGAAAGTCTACAGTTCGGAGGAGGAAAGAATGGCTCCCCGGAGCCCCACCTCATTGTAGTCATGCAAGGCAAAGGGGACGATTCATGGAGTAAAGTTGTCATTGGATCATTCCAAATTGGGCGTGATCTACTGTTGAGAGGAGCCCACGTCGACTTGTTTGAGCTTGTAGCCTCGTGCATCATCAAATAAGAGCCAGAGAATCGAATCTACCAACCTGTCCTGAGCCACGCAAGTTCACCCAAGCTTAGGACTACACACTCTTTACGCATGCAGGCCTATGTTAAAATACAATGCTTGATTTCCCCTATAACACTAGGTTTAAGAGTTCTAAAACTCTAATTTGATCAAAGTATTAATAAAAAGGAATTAAACTCCTCTAATTGTTAGACTATTAATGTACATAAATATAAGGAGTTTGGCTTAGTGTTAACTGCACTCATGAGAGTAGATTCTCAATCAACAACAACAACAAAGCCTTTTCCCACAATTAAGTAGGGCCGACTACATGGATTCTTTGCCTCCATTCAGATATATCTTGGGCCAATCCCGGGCTTATATCAACAAAACTAAGATCCCTTCGTATGGTCTCTTTCTAACACTTCTTGGGCCGTCCTCGCCCTCTCTTAGCCGGCTCAACATCCCAACACTCACATCTCCTAACTAGTGCATCAGCTGATCTTCTTTGCAAATGTCCAAACCATCTTAAGCGGTTTTCTCGCATCTTATCCTCAAACGAAGCTACGCCAACTTTTTTTCTGATTGCAAGATTTCGAATCCGATCTTTATGTGTGTGTCCACACATCCACCTTAGCATTTTCATTTCTTCTACACTCATTCTCTGCACATGTCTATGGTTCACAGGCCAACATTCAGATCCATAAAGCATAGCAGGTCTCACGCCTGCTTTGTAAAACTTTCCTTTAATATTTAAAGGAATTTTCTTATCACAGAGAACAACAGAGGCTCCTCTCCACTTTAGCCAACCTGCATTTATTCTTTTAGTAACATCACCATCAACTTCCCCATCATGTTGCAGAGTAGATCCCAGATATCTAAAGGAATCTCTCTTCTGAATGTTATCGACACCAATCTTCACCTCGATTCCATCACCATTTCTTCCATCAAAGGTGCACTCCATATATTCCTTCTTACCCTACTTATACGAAATCCTTTAGTCTCCAACTCATCTCTCCAAACCTCAAACTTCTCATTTACTCCATCTCTAGTCTCGTCAATTAACACAATATCATCAGCAAATAACATACAACAAGGTAACTCATCCCGAATGTGACTGGTCAACTCGTCTATAATCAAAGTAAAAAGAAATGAACTCAAAGCAGAACCTTGATGTAAACCAATGTTGATGCCAAAATATCCAGTCTTCCCAGGCGGGGTCTTTACACAAGATAAAGCCCTATTATACATGTCCTTTATGAGGTTAATGAATAGGACATGTATTTGTCTCTTCTCCAACACTCTCCACAATATCTCTCGTGGGACAGAATCATAAGCCTTCTCCAAATCAATAAAGATCATGTGGAGGTTCTTACTTTTAACTGTATGAATCTCCATTGTTCTCCTCGACAAATGGATGGCTTCAGTCGTTGAGCGACCTGGCATGAATCCGAATTGGTTTTCTTTTACATTGGAAATTTGCCTCAACCTTCTTTCGATCACACATTCCCAAATTTTCATTGTGTGACACATCAGCTTGATACCTCTATAATTTGAACAATTTTGAATGTCTCCTTTATTCTTATAAAGAGGCACCACGATACTCCTCCTCCAATCTTCAGGCATTTTCTTGCTTCTCGAAATAACATTGAATAGATTCGTAAGCCAAGTCAAACCACACTCACCTAAAACTCTCCATACTCCTACAGGGATGTCATCCGGTCCTACACCTTTTCCAGGTCTCATAACCTTCAAAGCCTCATCTACTTCCTTTCTTTGTATCCGTCTATAGCATGCACGATTCAAGTAACTTTCAGTACAAGCTAGATCACCCAAATTGATATCTCTATTTCCTTCCCCAATGAAACGTTTATGGAAGTACTGCTCCCATATAGTCTTTATATCCTTCTGAGTAACAAGCACATGACCTTCCTCGTCCTTAATGCATCTCACTTGAGAAAGGTCTTTAGTTTTTCTTTCTCTTGCTTTAGCCAACCTGAATATATCCTTCTGCCCCTCTTTAGAGTCGAGATTTTTATACAAAACTTCATAAGCTTTTGACTTAGCTTCGCTTATGGCCTTCTTTTCTTCCTTCTTCGCTATTTTGTAGTTTGTGACAGTTTCCTCTATTCTATCCTTAAACATAGCTTTAAAGCGAGCTCTTTTTATTTTTAGCTTCTCTTGCACCCCTTCACTCCACCACCAAGCCTCCTTTTGACATGGAGCTCCTCCCTTTGACTCGCCTAGCTTGTCTTTGGCTACCTTTTGGATACAAGATGCTACTGCCTCCCTCATCTCATTTGCACTACCGCTACAATCCCAAGATAAGTCTTCTAAAACCTTCTCCCTGAAGCTCACTTGCTTCAGTGGAAGATTCCGCCATATAGTTCTTGTTATCTTAGAAACCCTCCTTTTCTTTACCAACCCTTTCATTTGTACATCCAAGACTAACAACGATGTTGGGTTGTCAAACCCTCTCCTAGCATTACTTTGCTCCTTACAACACAACTTATCTCTTCTCCTCACCGCAAAGTAATATCACAAAAAATTCCAATCTCAGATGCTCTCCTAAGGATCCAACCCTCAACATTACGAAATACATATAGTCTTCATTCAATTCACCATCTCTTTAGTTTGTCATATATCAATGGGCTGGATGGAAGGCCAGATCGTGGAGGATATAATATTCTGTACTTATTTTCACTTCCTCTCATTGAACAATATTCTCTCCAGTGCCAATACTCACACATTTTTTTATTTTTATTTTACCCATCAATGTTCCCGTCATGGAGAAATCTGAGTCATTTGTTCTTGTTTTCCTGGGAATAAACCAAGGTGTATCTTCTTTAAGCATCTAATATACTTGTACCCAGACTTGTAGCACTAATGATGCATAGCACTTTTTGAGGCACTAGCCTGACTAATAAAAGTCTAATGATTTAGTCCAAGTGGACACTTAAAGTTTGGGAGCGCTAGCCTTGAATTTAATAACTCAAATATGTTTTTCTTTTCATTTCATCTTTCATGTAAATTTTTTTATTTGAGGGAACTTCAAATATTTTTGGCTAAATCCAATGATTTTACCAAGGATTGGCACACACTGATAAACTTACTAATTTAATGTCATCACACCCTATCGCTTTAGGTCAGAGTCAAGAGATAACATGAGAAAATGTCCCACACTGGCTAGATTGCTTGCACTCAGGTTTCATGAAGCCGTCATTAATATTATCCCATCATCGAGCATTATATAGATCAAGTCTAAACTCAAACTTCCAATCTTAGCTCTCAAGTGATACCTTGACTCATATCCATCATGGACTTAGTCGTGTATGTGAGTGATAGTCAAATTCTTTTAGAGAAGATAAAGCGCGAAATATATCAGGGATATCTTTTAACTAGGGAATTGTGAATTTCTAAGTCAAAGACTATAATGATTAAGACAGGATAACTCTTTATCTAGGGACTCCTTAAACCAAGTGTTAGAGATCATCTCAAGCTTGAGTGCAATGTGAAAATGTTAGGGAAAGACAACAATTAATAAGTCAATCTTTTTGTAAATTTTATTTAAGTCATTTTTTTATTTTGAATTTAATTAGAGAGTTAAATAACTATTTAAACTCATTTACACCCTTTGCTTTGAAAAAGATTTTTGAAAACTTTTTACAAATATTGCCACATAAGTATTGTAATTTTCAAACATTTTACACAGATTTTCAAAACAAGTAAAACCCCATTTTCAAACCTAAGTAAAACATATTTCAAAACAATAACATATAGATAAGTTTTTCCAATTATTTTACAAATGATTTTCCAAAACATGTCACTTTGTATTTTCACAAACCTTGTAAAACACTTGAAAACCATGTTAACTATGGATACAATTTTCAAAACCATTTACAAAAAAATATTACAAAAAACTAGTTCCAAAAATTTAATACAATACCCGTAGCCTAATAGTTTTGAAAAAAATTAAAAATATGATCTATGGCTAAATTATGTATGTAATATATAAACTAGATCCCCTATACTTAGCTTTCGTTATGTCCTCATATCACACAACGATTGAAGCCGTAGCTCATGCTAAATATAAAAGAAAATACAAAAATTGATGAAAGAATCACATATGTAGAATGAATAACAAGAATGAGTTAGAGGAAGGCAAGGACTCGGGTTCCCTATACTTAAGTTGAGAATGAGCTTAAGTATATAGAATATGAAGCTAAGAGAGGGAGAGTTGATGGCTGAATCTCTTGATGATTGAATCTCATGAGATGAATATGGAGCCTAGGGTTTCAGGAAGTTAGAGAGTCAAACAATATGAAATGAACCTGATTATTTCCCCAACACACATAGTGAAGACCATAAATATGGTCCAAGTATCTTGTAGTTTTTATTGGGTATAATAGAAATTGGAATTCATCACGAGCATGCTGACTTAGGGTTTGCGCTTTATCCTATTGATAAATCCTCTCCTTTCAACTAATGCACACATATCTACAAACAATACGAGGTTTTCTATCATAAAAAGGTTAATTTTACCTCCATTTAAATTAAATCCACTTTCATTAATAGTCCCATTTATAGAAATGAGGACATCACTTGTATTAATTATTTGAACACATAAATCATCATCTACCATTCAGTTCTATTTCCATATTATACTAAGTGACAAATCATGAAATGAGAAAAACCATGCAAACGTAAAATCACGATGCCATGCTCAAGAGAAATTCTTATTGTAGCTCCATCTCTCTTCATGCATATGCGAGACTGAATATAAAATTATATTTCAAATCCATGCAAGTTGATAAAATTCCACACCCAATCATAAGTTCTAATAGCATGAAAAGAGTCACATTAATTTGAGATACGTTGAACGTAGATTAAGTGTGTCTCATGAATCTTCAAAGATAGTGAATCTTATTGGATAAAGTTAGTGTTTTCTATACTATGATTCAACTACAATAGGATAAAATAAGGATTCTCTATGAGTCGTGTGCCTAAACCCTACTATCGAGCACTCAAGTCCCACATAAATGGGAGAAACAGACTCAACACACCAATCAAATAATAGAGTCCATAGTACAAAACTATTACATCAAAAATATCAACAAAATACTTCTTCAAACACTTGATGGCATCTTCTACAGCTCTTCTTAGCATGAACTCCATTCTCCAAGAGCATCCTTGATGAATGGGACCTACCATAGAAGAGAAAAGTTCAGATATTTTATAGATTATCACAACATATACAATAATGCATAAAACATCACATCACATGAATGACCTAGATAAAATAAGAATCAACTTTACCTAAATATAAAAAACTTAGATAATTATATTAATGAAGCTATGTCCCCGGTAATAGCTCCATATGATTGATCGCTAAATCATGTGTATCCATTATAGCATTACCATCTAGCGTATCATGCATAACCGAATGAATATTTCCACAAACAGTATTCAGCTAAAATTTAGGTAGCAATTTGTAATGTAATTATGTTGAGAAAATTCACAATTCACAAGAATGAAGATTTTTTCAACACTTTTTACACTGTCAAATTATATGAAAATAATTATGCACAAACGATACAATAAAGTCAATCATAATACAACTAAAAACATAATGAACAACAGGAATTAATCATAAATTCCTTGAATTAATTCAATATAAATTAAAACATGAATGCATATTCAAGTGTGGCTTTAAGAATTAATTAGTCTCTAAAGAATTTTAGAAAATAATTCTGATTCCAATTTCACTTTGATGCTCAAATGATTTAAGCAAGAAATTAAACCATTTAGCAACTTAATAACAATGATTTAAAGTAACAAATAACTAGTCATCAAAGAGTAGTATGAATAAAAAGTTAAATTGTTCACAAAGGTCACATTTTCAACTTCAATTAATGATCTAAATAATCTCTTAAAAGATGAAATGATTCGTGTGTGATTTTTAAATAAAAACTAACAACAAAGCATGCCAAGAGATATAGCAACAAATTAACTTTCAAAAAGAGGCCAAAATCACTTCATTTGGATAAGAGACACTCAAGTTATTAGCGATTAAGTACATGGGGATAAATGTAGTAAAAAATAACAAAACATAGCACAAATGCCACCAACAGGTCCCTAGAGGGACTGGAATGAAAATAATAAAAACTAGCCTTGAAATTTATTGAATATCGTCGTGCGATGGTATTTTTGCAATTAGCGAAGTAGGTCAGGGTAGCTATGCAAATTACCTAAGATCACTTGCAAAGATGCACGTGAACTGCATATTCGGTTAGGAGGTGTGGCTCGAGTGACTATGCTTGCCTTGGTCCATGTGTTGTCTCATTGTGCTTCGATAGTGGCTTAGCTGGCTCCAAAGCTGCAGGTGCAGAGTCGTCGATGTGGCATCTTTACAATCATAAGATAGTGCCTAAATGGAGCTGATCCAACAGTATCTTCACGTTTGAGGATCTTATCCTTCACCTTAACTGGAGGAGATGAGGTGGGGCTCTGGTGAGACCCCCATTCCTCCTCTGCATCCATATCCCTCTTTGGTTGCTCGAGGGAGGTCATTGAGGTTTCCGCGAAGGATATGCAATGTCGGTGGATGCGTGCGAGTATTCGACAGTCAACGTAGATGGAGAAATATTAAAGATTAAGCTCTAGATCAAAGCTTATTCGAGATCTCCAACCATCAAAGGGTTTCTGAACCTGCATGGTTAGATAACAATGGTCGAGGTAATGTTAAAGTGTTCGCATGCAATGGTGAATGAAGCATAGGTCATATCGAATGGAGAAGATGAGACTCTTAGGGTGCGTTTGGTTAGCGAGTTAAGGCGGGATAAACTGGTAGAGGGTAACCCATTTTTGGGTTTTGGTGTTTAGATAGAGGGTTAAACTCGGGGTTGGTTAGAAGTGGGTTTGTTGTGATATGATTGTATTGAAGTTTGAAAAAGTGAGTAGGTATTGTGATGTGATTGTATTGATGTTTGGAAAAGTGAGTAAAAGTGGTGGTTTATAACTTTTATATGATATGATGGTATAATATATTATTTTTTGATAGTTTGATGATGTAAAATGATTAATTTATTTTTTTTAAAATGGAATAAGGTGGGGCCCACATGAGAGAGAGAGTGGCAGTGGCTGCAACCGAACGGTACCTTATGGGTTCTCGTCCGGTACTAATGGATAAGGTGAATTGAGGTGGGAGAATGCAATGGAACAAGAAGATAAAGGTTGTGGCCTTCTGCATGTATAATTGATCCATGATGAAGACCAGGAACATATCAATTGAGGATATGGATCTAAGTGAGGCTGGAAATAAATTGAATAAACAAGAAGAAAAAATAAGTATCTTACCTTTGCATGAAGAAGGATGAACGAAAGACTTGGGATTGAAACTCTTATTGGCTTCTAGGTCGTCACTCTAGCAGGTCTGCCAGACTTGGGGCTCGAACAGTCGCCTAATGGATCTATAGCTTGGCCATTCCATCCAAGGGCTTCACCAAGACTATGGATCATCTTTTTATCATGAATTAACCCTACTTCTATCACAAGGAGGGTAAGAGAAACTAGGCCGAAATTTGTTCAAGGATGAACCATTATTACTTATGGTGAAGTAGGTGTATTTAAAGGTGGAGATGGTGGCAGTTTGGGGTCTCAGGTGGTGTTTTCAAACACAATCAGTTATGGAACAAGTTAGATTTAGGTGACGTTAGGTGGTTTGCGAAGATTAGGGAGGTTAGACATATGGAATTATAGTGGAAGTTGGGGAGAATGATTGTCGGAGAAATTAGGGAATTTGGGTGGAGTTGGGTTGGTTGGTGAATGGTGCAACAGGCTGGAGGTTGAAGGCGAATTCAAAGCTGTTGGATATGATGATCCAACAGTCAGAATTGGTTGGAATCATGAAGTTGGATTTGCATCAAATGGAAGAAGACCAGGCAACATATTAGGAGGTGGTTGGTAAGACAACAACGGGCCACATGAGCATCTTCAGAGGCACCATGTAGCCCAATCAAAATTAATATAATAAGATAAATCGAAGATTTTTAAAATTAATTTTGTTAGGAATTGAATAAAAAAAATAGTGAACATAAACCTTGTATATCATGATGAGATTTATAACTTTCATGTAGAAGTCAAGGAGATCAATGATCATATATACATAGATAAAATTTAAATACAAATTAAAATATTTAAAAACAATTATTTTATTTTTATTTTTATATTTTTTGGATTTTATTTTATGATATTTTATTTATGTATAATATTATTATAATTTTTAATAAGAAATTTATACACAAAATAATAACACAATAATAAGGTCATGTAATGTATATTAACTAGTGGCAATTATCTACAACATACAAATTGTACACATTGTTAATTAGTCAATGAATCTTGTATACTAACTTAAGCAAGAGATATAATATTGGTAATTAATTAGGATAAATAGGGGATTTATCAATATTAAAAATGATCGCTTTCCCCTTCAACCTCAAAGGCAAAGTTCTCCAATGGATCAACCCCTTGGGGAAAGTGGTGATGACTTGGGAGGATCTAAAGTATTTTTGCACAAGTACTATCCTTTCTATCACCTCAATATGATGCACTCCAAGATGTCAAGTATCTCCCAGGGACCCCAAGAGTCCATTCACGAGACGTAGGAGAGATTCAGTGGTAAGATAGAGAGATGCCCCATCATGACATACCAAAGACTTGTCTGGTCCGACACTTCTTCGAGGGTCTCATTGAAAGTAGTCAACTTATGGTTAACACATCCTACAGAGGTTCCCAATTTAACAAGGACAATAATGCATTCTGGAAGATATTTAAGGAGATGGCTGAAGGAGAGGCCACACTTTCCTCCCCTTGTTGCTTCATATTTCCACCTCAACCATACATCCTCCATAAGAATGTTAATATAGCGGACACCCAAGAAGTTGATAGGTGCAACAACTCCAACTTTAGCATCATTGGGAGACACCCATAGAAAGTAGATATTATTGAGAAGAGGTTGCACGAGCCACGACCATAGACACAAATGGTCATGTACCAACCATCTCAGTGCCATCCTTAATATATTGAGCCTAGTTCCCCTTGTCTACCACTCATCCCGGAGGTGAATGGCGTATGTAGTAATGATCAACAATTGTACCATCCTTAATGAAAACCATAGTTCAGTAATTTCACCATCAACAAGGAGGGCAAGCATACCAACCCACAATCTCTACCAGCAGTATAGTTTGCAGCACAGATACATATGGAGGCAAAACACTTATCAGTCATCGGGATACCTCTAACAACACTATTAACAACCGGCTTCCCCATATCATCTATAGTACTCTCACAACAACAATACCCTTCTCTTCATTCTCCTCCTCGGTAGTCTCATGGTTACCAATAACAGCCTCCCCCGCACTTTTAACAGAGTCAATGGTCTCATCACATTGAATCTTCTGAGGCCGCTTCAGTCAACAATGATTTAGACTATTTGACCCATCTCATTGAGAATTTGGTTGGTATTATCCAAAAGATCGACGACCTGACGGCTGCAAAAACTATCATCCCAGCCCAGGTTAAAGCAAATCTAAATAATTTCCATTGTACATAGTAAGTAGCTTGCAGTGTTTAACTCGAATTAGGTAGAAATGATGTTGTTTTATCCAATGTTGTAACCCTCGGGAGTGGTAGGACACTCAAGCTGTCTACAACTATGAAGGGAAAACATTAAACATCCGATGGCAAATTTTCAGCCAATCTAGTCGATTGGTCCAGAGAGTTTTTGGATGGAGTAATACCACCCACATAAAAAAGAAAAAAATGAGCAAAATCCAAAAGTACAAAAATATAGCAGCAACCAATGTGAATTCGTGCTCATGATGGAGTAGCCAGTCTCAGCAACCAAACTTGTACTAGCTGAAGTAGCTACGACTACACCATTTTTTGGTCCACAGCATGTAGATGAATTTTTACTCTACTTGTAAACAAAGATACAAACACGTTTTTGACAGATATAGTTTCTTATAATGTAAATGTACCTTTTCTGCAAACAAATAAAAAAACCCTGAAAATTAAAAAATGCTTTGTGTTTATCCTAATATTGTAAAAATCTTGCGAAGCTTACTTCTTGAAATGGCATTGTTAAAATCCATGGAGCATATGCCTATAGTAATATGAGGGCTCAAAGAGGCATGTATAGCAAAGCATCCAAGCCATAAGAAGAGAAAACCAGAGATGCATGTCTTGATCATGGCTATAGTGAATGCCATTAACAATCTTCTGCACAAACAGAAAGATAAGGGAGAACCTCTCTTGCGATGCCAAATTTTTTATCAAGAGTTTGAGTGAACATTGCTTGATAGTGGATCCTTGATCAATCTGTTGTCTTCCTCTCTACTAAAGGAAATTGGAGTAGGATCACTCAAGCCTACACATATAATTCTACAATTTTCGGACAAATCTGTCAAGTGAACCAAGGGGCATGTTAGTGGACGTCATTGTCACCATCCAAGGGATGTAGTTCCTTATGGATTTCATTATTCTTGATATGGACACCCCGTCACCTATTCTCCATACTCCAATCATCCTCGGTCTGAATTCCTCTGAACGATCGATGCAGTAGTAGACTATAGCATTGGAGAAATCACATTCTGCTCCACCACTGATAAAGTGCTGATCGAGATCGTCCCCAAAGTATAATGAGCTGAAGTTGCATGTCTCGAGTGTGATTTATCCAAATGGCAAAGAGGACTCTGATTTTTTGGCTGAAATCTGAGACACAGATTTGTTCAGTTCCTTCTTCCTGAGGAAGGTTAGGAATGAGAAGTTTAATTTCTAGATGTCTTTAATAATGAGATGTGTATTGATGGTCATTGAACGATTTTTGAATAGATATCCTCGTCTGAGTAGGATTAAATAGTTACAAATATGTGTGATATCATGGATTTTGAGTTTGAATGTATAGTGGTGGACAATATACAGTTGAAAGAACAGATAAGAGTCACTATAAAGCCAACTTCTTCTCCCCAGAATTAAAACTCTTACCTTCCAACATGATGTATGCCTTCCTTAAAGGAGAGACAAATATGCATCCGATCAGCATCAATTCATAGTTGATCGAAGAACAAGAATATCATCTTCTTGAGGTTCTTGAAAGCAGTCGCAAGGCTATTTGCTGGAATATTATGGATCTCCATGGGATAAATTAGCCATTGTTCTTGCATCACATCTATTTGTAAGAAGATAACAAACCCTCTCAGGATTTCAAAGAAGACTGGATCAAAATATGTGGGTGGTGGTAATGAAATGAGTCACGAAGTGGTTTGATGTAGGATATATCAATCACATCTCTGACAGTAAATGGGTGAGTGCCTTTTACGTGGTTTCTAAGAAGTTAGGGAAAATCATAGTCACTAATGACAAAGGAGAGAAGATTCTGATCCGAGTGTCGACCTCATGGTGCATCTATGTGGACTAAAGATGCATAGAACTTGCAATCAAGAAGGACAACTTCCCATTGCACTTCATCGACCAGGTAGTCAAAAGATTGGTTGTGAAGGAATATTTCTACTTCTTGAACGGATACTCCAAGTATAATCAAGTCACCATTACGCCAGAGGATAAAGAGAAGACTACTTTCAACTACTCTTTTGGACCATATGCCTTTTGTCGTATGCCCTTTGGTTATGCAACGTGCCAGCTACTTTCAAGAGATGCATGTTGGCAATTTTTGTTGATATGGTAGGCAGTTTTCTCAAAGTATTCATGGACTACTACTCATTCCATGGGGACAGATTTGATAAATGCCTTGGATTATTATATCGAGTATTGAGAAGATGTTGTTAGGTGAACCTTGTACTATAATGCGAGAAGAGTCGCTTACACCATCTTGAAGCGTGGTATGGAGGTTGACCCAGCCAAGGTGGATGTTATCTCCAATCTGACGTCACCCACAAATTTCAAGCAGGTCTGATCGTTTTTGGGGCATGTAGGCTTTTATCAAACATTCATTAAAGACTTCAACAAGATTGCATGATCGTTGACTAAGTTGGTTGGCAAGGAGGTTGATTTCGTGGTCCATGATCTAGTCCTCCAATCCTCCAATCTCTTGAAGGATCTAATCATGCTTGCTCATGTCCTATATCTACTAGATTGGTCTCTATCATCTGAGATCATGATAGACACATCAGACTTAACAATTGGTGTTGGTTGATGAATCCATGACTCATTAACATTTCTGTCGCATTTTGTCTTAAAATCCTAACAAATATATTTAAATATCTATTAATTCCCATCTTTATCAAAACCTCATTCACGAATAAAAATGCAATTTTATGCATAAAAAACATGTAAATAAATAAAAGAATAAAAATAAAGAAAAGAAAAGAAGTTAGATTGTAAATATGTTTATGTCTACAATATGACTTATAAAATATAAATATAACTGCAAGATATAATTATATAACCTAACCTCTGAGACCAAGTCAGCATGGGTTGGTCGACAAACAAACAAGTAGGGGGAGATAAGGAAAGAAAATCATAAAAATAATTAAAAATACACTCCACACATTCTTCTCCATATGCTAAATATATATCAAATCTTCATTGATTTTTAATTAATTCATATGTGTATATTTTCACAAAACACTTTTCCTAATTATTTCTAAAAATGTATATAAAAATATAAAAATGAGGAAAAAATCTTATCTTGTATATATGCCAAGAAATCGAACTTTCAAATTGTCAAATTCTGAACTTTCGAACATCATAACTTTCTCATACGAACTCCAATTTTACTATACTCACCTTTAAAATTCTTAAAATAATATTATCTAATTATTGGATTGTATCAAACAAAGAAATAAATAAATAGGATAGAGAGAAAAGTGAAGTGAGAAAATAGTTTCTCTCCCATTTTATCGATTTCTTTGTTTGATATACGTGGATCTTTCTTTGTGGTTTTCTACACCAACACCTTTATTAACCGTAGTTGGATCCACGCTATCAAAATGGCGATGTTATCGGGGAGGTGTTAGCCATATTTTGATTTTTGATCGTATTTTGTGATTTTTTTTTTCTTTCTCCTTAGTTATCGCAATTTTTCTCGGATTTTCTATGGTTTTCTCGAGACTTCTCTCGACTACTAATTCTAGCTGCTAACGAGTTTTGCAGGTCCTGTAGGACCAGTCGGCTTCTTAGGAAGCCGAATCAATTGAGAGAGCAGAGATCGACTCTTTCTTTATGAGTCAGTTGTAGAGGGCAGAGCAGTTCACTTATTTTTGTATGAGAGGAAGGGCCTTTGTCCATTTCGAACTTTTTGTAGAAGGGGTCCACTAAGGACATCTTGACTTGTACCCAGACTCTATACTTTCTTCGGGGTCTGTTTCGTCAGGTGCTGGTGCACTTGGGGGACATCACTGTGGGTTTTGGTTTTCATCAATTTCCTTTGTTTCACACGATTTCGTGGAGCCTAGGTTTGCATGACTAATTGATTAGACGATTAAAGTAAAACCTATATCCTTAATCCACACTTAGGTGTAAATCACTTATTTGAAAAATAATTCATTCTTACACTAGAATTGCGGATTAGGACTCAGTTTTCACAACTTTTCATGCATTAGCCTATAGGTTTAAAAATTCCGTGCGGATCACATGCATGTAGACTGCTAGCATCAGGTATGATCTATCTTTGCATGCATCATCATTTTCCGCTGCATTCCATGATTCTCCTTCCGTGAGACACATTTTAAAACACTAAAAAGAACCAACCTCCCGCTAGATATTGTTGAAAATATCCAAAAAAATGAAAAACATAAAAATAAAAAAAGTTTTTCCTTTCTTCTAAAAACTTAACAAAAAAATAAAAAATACCTAGACTGAACTTGTATTGGGAGAGAACCCCTCACTGTTTGCAGGTGCGCTCTAGACAGAGTGAGGCGCGTACACTTAAGGAATAGAACCCAAATCCCTGGACTTGTAACCTAAGCACTTTGGACTCACTCTTCGGGTCCTATTACTTGCTGCAAGCACTTACCTCAGATGTTAGAAGAAGTAGTCTTGTTTAGGTTGGTGTGGACCACCGGCTTAAACACGAACTACCCGAGAAGACCACACCTGTGAGCTTGCTAAAAAATTGATTGATCACCAAAAATAAAAGTGAAAAGATAAAAGACTGATCCATTGGTCTTCACCATGTGCAGTTGTTGAACTTGGGGTTGCATTGTGTTTGTATGTGAGGTGTGTGTTATACCGCGTCTTATACGCCTTCACACTCGTGTTCTTTACTTGATATCGTATTCTCTCTTGTATTCTTTTGACATCGAAGATGACGACTAGATGAATTTTGTGCTTAAACTCTGTGAGCTTTAAACTATCCTCCGTCAGTCGTATGTCTTTACAGACTCGGGATGACCCTCTTCTCGAGTTGGATCAACCTAGTGACGAGAGGAGTCAGACCCGACTCCCTTGCCTCCCAGCCCTTTTGTTGAGGAAGACCCATGCCTCGATTTTTCGTCTATTTCTCCTACACATTTTCACTGAGTTCTTATGAGAATTTTTACTTCCTAGATGATTCAAAGATCACGGCTAGAGGGAAGGGACTAAAGGATATGGTTAGATCCTCAAGCGCATCACGGAAGCATGAGAATCGTATTGAATACGATGAAGAACGACTAGTCGCAGTAGTTGTTCTATGCAGCAGAAATTAAAAGTTTTTCATGAGACGAAACCACATGATCCAAGAACACTTCTCGGATCGTTTTGTCTAAACCACAAACAAGTAATAGGATTACCTCTTGAAGGGTGGTTGCGATCGAGTCTCTAAACGAAGAGACCTCCTGTCTAAAATTCGATCCAATGGAGGAGACGCTTGCGAGCGTGTTGATGAAACATGTGCTTCTCGCAATCAATGTTGATAATCCAAGTGGTGGATCTCCTGATCTCGACACACGAGATCCGATGTCTTCTTCACGAGCAAGGCACATCGAAGTAGAAGGAGTTCTACAAGCAAACCATCGGGTAGCATAACGACAATGCTGCGGTGATGGAGAACCTCTCTAGGGCATCCATGGTGGACGGCCACATGAGAAGGAGAGAGAGTAGACATCTAGAAATAAAGAGAGAGAGAGACTTATGTTCTCTTGTGTGTATCAAGAAGAGCAAAAGGGTGCCTCTCCTTTTATAATATTTTGGGATCCATGGATCTAATTCCATGAGCAACACAAATCCAATGGTTCCCATTGATTGTGTTTCTTTTAACGGTTAAGATTTGTGTTTGTAAAAACCAACAACAATTAATTTAATTTAGATTAAATCTATATTGATAAATCAATATAAATCACTCCCAAATTAAATCAAACAAGCATGGAGATTATGGAATGAAGATTGCCTCCTTCCATAATATTGGATTTGGTGGCAATCTCATGCAATCTCATGAGATCTCATGAGATTACATTATTCCTTGGAAATCTCCAAGATTTACAACAACACTTGTTGTAAATTATTCTATGAAAATATTTCATAACTATTTTGTGAATATTGCAATCTTGCCATTGGAAAATTGTGAATCACATTCACAACCCAAAATAAAATGTGAATTACATTTTCAATTAATTGTCCAATGTGAATCCAATTCACATCAACATTTAATTAACAAATGTAAATTACAAATAGCTCTCTCTTATATATTATAAATCACATTTATAATATATATGAGTAATATGGATATTGCTATCCATATTATTCATATCCACGATAATTAAATCACATTTAATCATCTTGGATCTCTACTATCTTGTTCTCAAATAATATGAATAACATTCATATTATTCAGATATTTGATAGTTAAATCATATTTAATTATATTAGATAACTCTCTTTATAATATGAATCAAATTCATATTACTCATGACAATTAAATCACATTTAATTATTAATTTTCTAAATGATCGGATACATAATATCAAGAATGAAATTATCCTGAACCCATTCAAGGATAATGCGCTTTCTCCGTAGATATTTGGAGATAAGGACATGGAGATTGTATTGTTCCATGTATAGTGACTTGGATATTGAGATCATATCTCAAATCCAAATCGCGGGCCTCCCATAGATGCTTGATTAAATCAAGACTGCAAATTTAATCTTCTCATTGCATCTGAATCACATTCAGATCAATGTCCAACATTTGGACCAAGATCAGATTACTTCTCTACTGAGAGGAGTCACTAAAATCCAGACCCGTTTTATCACTCCCTAGGAATGGAAGCGTCATGGTCATACAATCATTTATGATCACATCACCCTCAAGTATTCCCAATACTTGTACATCCTGCATACTGGAAAACTCAGAATAAACCCAAAGTATTAGATCAACTTTTTCCTGTCTACTTTAGGGTTTTTATCAGTAAGTTTCTCATTCGATCATTGGGAGTTGGTATCGATCATACACTTTCCAAAAGCATATATCATACCTAGGTCTTGATCATATACTTTCCAAAAGTATATATCAAACCTACAAATTCAGTCAAGCTTCCAAAGCGAGACTACCGTGCACAGAATTTGATTCTTCCCAATATCTCATGAGTTATCTCATGTCTTACGGTTCAGTAATGAATCTGTATGATCCCTTTGAGAGATCGTATTACCCATATGCCCTTATATGCACACCAGCGCGCCGGTGTATAGACCTTTGTTAGGTCATCAACCTATTCGTCTGCCAAATGTACATACTCAGACATATAGTAACACATCTGTCTCCGGTCAAAGGATGCATGCTTGTATCGTGATAGCATACGATATAGGACTTTTGTTATCTCGATCTCATTAAGTCAACTCTTTGACCTAACTAATCTGACACCTCTGAATCTCTATTCCTATACAGAGGACATGCATCAAGAGGTCGGACAGATAACAACCTAATTGAGAAAGGATTGCCATCTCCTACTCAGGTTGGAGATCATCTCTTAACAATCATTTGACGGTGCTTGATGAGTCCTCAATCTAACTCTTTAGATATTCATCCATGCACCAGCCTCTATGATTCAATTCTTGAATCAACAACTGTATGATCATTAAGATGGCCATGGTACATAACCCAAATTGTACTAAGGGAACTATTATGCAAATTATTTATTATTCATTTCAGATCAGGGATTGATATGTGCAATAACATTTATTGCATAATGGCTCGCCATGGGCTCGCATGTCCAACAGGGACCTGTTGAGGACAGAGTTGCTGAGGATAGAGAGACTGAGGAGAGATGGACATATGAGACACCTGATCCAGCTTCAGATATTACTACAGGTATTTTAGACACAATACAACATATGATCTTATAAAGGAAATCAGTGCCGAGTCCAGGTTGAGCTTAGAGCTGAGATCAATGCGCTGAGAGAAGGTGTCGGGAACCCATTACCACCTGCAGTGGTTCGCAGTCAACGAGCAAGAATTGAAGAACAACAATAACATGCCAGAAGCTACATGCTTCTAACACTTGTCACCCACCGATGCTCCAGATCATGCGTTGTCTTCCAATCCAGGCCGTTGACTGTGAACCGATGTGACTTTTGCATCTTAAACCCAAATCAGTTCCAACATTTCAGATGCACTCTAGAAGTTTCCAGTATTACATTTAGATCCTCGTATAGGGACCTAAATGTCATAACTTCGAGCTTCTTCACATTTTAGCCCCTGACCGAGGACCTTTCTGTAGAACATTTTATATCTTTTCTTCGCATTTATACCCATGAACTGTGTAGATATTTTGGACCGATTTTCGACTTTATTTTTATTGTTTTTTCTAGGGTAGTTACAAAACAATCCTAGTGAGATTTCTCAGTATTTTTCATGTATTTTTATCACGTCATGTCATGTTTTGATATATCGCATGTTGCATCCATTTTGAGTTTGTTGTGAGTGCTTTTCGAGCCTCTTGCTCGAGCAGTCTTTATATTATATAGTATCACCAATATCTTACATATTTTCACATATTATATAATAGATAAATCGTTTGAAAAAATCACTTTGAAAAATAAATAAAAAATGAAAAAAAAATAAAATGAAATAAAAATTTAAAAACAAAAAACTGATAGAAAGATTTTCTCACTTTTTCACTTTCTTTGAAGAAGTAAAAAATCACACAAATATATTTTTCTTTAAAAATCCAAATATTGTTATTATGCCTCCTTGAGTTTGACCCATGCACACTTACCTGGTAATATAAAATAGTGTAAGAAAAAAGAGAAGAGAAGCCATTTTCTCACATCACTTTTCTCTCTCTCCTATTTTATTGATTTCTTTATTTGATACACACAGATCTTTCTTTGCGGTTTTCTACACCGATACCTTTATTAACCGCAGTCGGATCCCCTATATCATTGGTCTAGGACAAAGATGAGGTGGCCTGCCATTAGTAATTCATTATGCTAGTAGAACACTTGATGAAGTCCAAAAGAATTAACACTAATAAAGGAAGAGATGCTAGCCGTAGTGTTTATGCCGGAGAAGATTAGGTCACACTTCCTTGGATCAAGGATTATCATTTACAATGACCACTCTATCGTCAGGTATTTAAAAAAAATAAGTATGCCAAGCCTTGTTTAATTCGTTGGATTCTTCTACTCCAAGAATTTAACTTGGAAATTCTCGACAATCCAGGCGTCAAGAATGTGGTGGCATATCACCTTTCCAGAATTGTTGAAATCGAGCCTTCTATGCAGATCTTTGTTCTTATAACAAAGACCATTCTAGATTAGGCAATCTCTCCTATATCTTCTTTCCCTTGGTATTTAGATATTGTGAATTATCTTGTCTCTAAGAAGACTTTGCCAGATTGGTCAAAGATAAAACTTGATAAATTCTTGGTAGAATTCACTTCTACAAGTGGGAGGATCTGCATCTATTTAGAGACGGCACAAATTGCATATGGAGAAGTTTCATACCTCATGAGGATATCATGGGTGTCTTAGACCACTGTCACAAGCTTGAAATAGGTGTTCTCCATTCTTGAAAGAGGATGGCAATAGAAGTTCATCAATGTGACCTTTGGTGGCATACACTGTTCAAGTGTGCAACAAATTATGTGAAGAAATATACTGAATGTCAACGAATGGATGGAAACATCAATATGAGAGACACAATGCTTGTAATATACATTCAGATATCTGACATTTTTGACACCTAGGGCATTTACTTCATGCATTCATTCCCTAACAACAAGGGCTTTGAATACATCATGCTCGTCGTCGATTACATCATTAGATGGGTGGAGGCAATCGCTGCTTGAACCACAAACAGTCGCACAGTCTGTCAATTCTTGAAGGAAAACATCATTTGGTGGTTCAGGGTACCAAAGATTCTCATTTCTGATTGGGGGAGACCCTTTATCAACAAAGAGGTCAATAAGTTAACAAAAGAATACTACATCAAATATCGTGTTGGAGCACCATATCACGCTTAATCAAATGGCTTGGAATAACACTCAAATAAGGATATAAAAGCCATACCGCAAAAGCTACTACTTATGTATCGCATGAATGGTCCACAATAGCTTGATTCAGTTCTTTAGGCATATCGCACAATTCACAAGTCTCCTCTCGACATGTCTTCCTATCATCTCATCTACGATCCTTGCCACCTACCTGTAGAATTAATTCACAAATAACTTTGGGCATTGAACATGTGCAATCTTGATTTCGAGTGAGCAAGAAAGAACAAAAAAGTTGGTGTAAACCATTTTCAAGAGTTTTGAGACTATACATATTATAGCCTCATATACAAGGAGAAAGTCAAGAAATGGCTTGACAAACACATTCGCAAGATGAGTTTTGAACCTTCCTAGAAGGTGTGTTTATTTGATGCGAAGTTGAAGATTTTCCCTAGCAAGCTGAAAAGCAAGTGGACTAGGCTCTTTATTGTAAAAACTGTTCGTGATAGCAGAATCCTTCTAATAACAGAATTGTCACCTAAATCACATCCTTTTGTAGTCAACGGACAATTGTTGAAGCCATAACTAGAACATGACACATTCTCATCAGTTGTCGACTCTATTGAAGTTGGGTTTCAATATGAACTCTCAGATGACGAAGGATCAGAAACATAAAGCTGAAAAAAACCATTTGTTTTTTCTTATTTTATTATTTTCTACTTTTCCTTCTCATCTTTCATACTCTTCCTATAAGGTGTTCACCCCTTTAATTACTATTATACTTGGGATGTACTTTGTCCTAAGTATGGGGGGAGAGCACCCCTCAACTGTTTATATTCTACATATACTTAGGGATATTTTTGTCCTAGGTATGAGGCGGGGGACATGTCAAGACGATGAATTCATATGTTCCCACCAAAGAGCCTCCTTGCCTTGTGTATACTCTGCTATACTTAGGATTATTTCATCTTAAGTATAGGGGGGGCGATCAACTTCTCATTGGTTGACTCTTTAGTCACTGTAGAATAGATTGTTCTATACTTAGTATGAGTCATGTTTTCCTTTTTTCTCTCTGATCTATGAGGTCATAAATCGAGGTAAGAATAGGGGGTCACATATACGTTTTCTATACATTATCCAGAACTCGTACTTTCACATTTTCAAAAATATTGTTGATCATAAAATATAATAATTCTTTGAAAACACATGTATTAACATAGTTAAAAAAGTTTTGCAAATGATTTTAAAATTTGTTGAAAAATTATTTGAAAAATTTTACAAAAATGTTTTCAAACCTCTTTAAAATAGTTTTGTTTGTAAAACTTCTTTTTTTAAATAAAATGTTTAGAAAATGTTTTTCAAATGACTTTGTAAATGGTTGTAAAAATATTTTGGAAAATCTATAATATATATTATTCGAAAAATCTTTGCAAAGTAATTTTCAAGATTTTGTTAATGTTTGTAAAAATATTTGCCAAAATTATTTGCAAAAATAAGTTTTCAAAATTCTTACGAAAATGATTTCAAAAATATTTTGAAAAATTAGTGTTATTACAACTCAAATAAGAAACTTACAATATTCCATAAAATTGGTATGAATCTTGTAAACCCACTAACACTCAACTTGTAAAATCCCTTGTATAAAATATACCATCACTACCATCCTTTTGAATATAAATGCACTCCCGTGTAAATACCAGCATATAATATTTTTCTAACATTTTTATCTTCCAAAAATCCCTAAAACTTTGCAGAATTCAAAAAAATGTAGAATCTTTTCAGAAACTTGTATGAAAATCTACAAAACTTATTCCAAAAATCAACAAAAAGTTTAAAACCAGAAAATTACTTCACAAAATTATTTTGATTGCATTGTACATGGCATTTGCATTTTTAGGGATTGACGTTGGTAATTGAACTAGTCTAACTGAAATCTGATGGTTGGAGCTTGGTTGGACCTTAATCCACTTAAAAATAGGAACCATATAGGAATTGGAATTGAGATACTTCAGATCTACTAAACTTAATTCTTTGATACCACAAGCCTAGGTTCAGTGTCTTCTTGACTATCTAAGTAGAATATTTCTGAACACAAGCATGGATCTTGCTAATATTGACCTTGCTTGCACACATGCACTTTACACTTTGCTCACCTTAGTTAAAGTAGTAAAGGGTTGTATTTTCTGGCATGAGACATAAGCCAATGGAAACATTGGAAGTCACAATCTGTGTCCATTGTACCCCAGCCTGGCCTAGTAGTGAAGAGGTCAAAAGACAGGTGTTTGTGTGTTGCAATAATGCTTCAAAAGAGGGATAGTTTGCTGGATCAAGAGAAAAAAGACCTTATGTAAATATTGTTGTATACATTATTAAAATAAATGCATATTTAAAAACTCCAAGGGCAAAATTTTAAGAAAAAACAATTCTCATCGGAGTAAATATTTATACACTCAATGAGCAAGCTTGAGCTTCAAAATTAAATACATATGTGAGCCTGCAGCTAGGCGACTTGACTATATTGGTCATGCATCTTAGGATAGGTAGTTACATCGGTAACCATCCATAATACTCTCCACCTCCTCTTCTTGAGTTGGTTGAACATTCACTTAGAATGGAATACCCATCTTCTCGAGGAAAGAGTTGCTGGATTGGGGAATTAGGGTCACCTGAAGGATATTGAGTATCCTTAAGCGCATCACGGAAGCGTGTTGATCGCATCGTATGCAATCGGAGCAACTAGTCGCACTAGATGCTAGATACAGCGGAAATTAAAATTTTTAAATCTGCAGATGAAACCACATGATCACGAGAACACTTCTCGGATCGTTTCATCAAACCACAAAGTAGAAGGAATACCTCTTGGAGCGTGGTTGTGATCGCGAGATCCCAAAGTAGAGATCCTCCTGTCTCAAGTCTGATCCACGAAGAACGCACTCGCGGGCACGATGATGAGTCGCGTCCGTCCCGCAATCCTCGATGAATATCCAAGCAATGGATCCCCTAATTTCGTTAAATGAAATCCGTCGTCTTCCTTTAGAGCAAGAAGCCCCAAAGAAGAAGGAGATCTCCGAGTCGTTGAAGGAGAAGCCGAGAGTCTCTCCTTTCTCAACACAAGATGGACGACCATCTTTTGGAGGAGAGAAAGAGAGAGGGCGAGAATATGAGAGAGAGAGAGAGTTGTAACCTTGTACAACTCTTAATGATGTACTTCAGAAGGCAACCCTAACCCTCCTTTTATATTAGTCTAGGATCCAATGGATCTCAATCCATGGGACACATGGATCCAACGGCCAGGCTTGGTCCATGTAAAATCAATGGCTATAATTGTTGTTGGCTAAAACCAACAACATTTATTTATAATTAAATTAAATATGTGTTGCAACATTATCAACACATTTTTAATTTAACATAAACAAATTAGTTAAGAGATTAATCAAGATAAAAAAATGGAGATAATGTAGCCTCCTAAAATGGTGGCTTATTATCTCCTTTTTATTATATCATATTATCTCTTAATAATTTGTGATAACTATTATCACATAATTATCCACAAAATTAATTCCAAATTAATTTGTGAATATTTCAATCATGCCATTGAAAAATATGTGAATCAAATTCACAAACCAAACTAATTTGTAAATTACATTTCCAATTAATTACTTAATGTGAATCCAATTCGCATTAATAATTAACAAATGCTATTTACATAGTTTCTCTCTCTCTCTCTCTTCAATATATGTATATTATAAATCATATTTATAATACACAAATATTATGGATAGTATTATCCACATTCTCTAATCCTTGATAATAATACCCTATTTAATTATCTTAGATATAATTCTCACAATATGAATCTCATTCATATTATGCTTGATAATTAAATCTCATTTAATCATCAAGTCCTTCTTGCTTGGATATGCATTTCATCAAATGAATTATTCTTGAACCCTTTCAAGAATAATGTGCTTTCTCCGCAGATACTTGGAGATAAGGACAGGGCGATTGTATTATTCCATGTATAGTGACTTGGATGTTGAGATCTCATCTCAAATCCAGATCTTACGAACCTCCCACAGATGCTTGATTAAATCAAGACGGCAAATCTAATCTTCTCGTTGAATCTGAATCTCATTCAGACCAATGTCCAACACTTGGACTAAGATCATCTTGCTTCTCTACTAAAAGGAATCACTAAAATCCAGACCTGTTTCATCACTCCCTCGGAATGGAAGAGTCATGGATATACAATCGTTTATGATCACATCACCCTCAGGCATTCCCAATACCTATACATCCTGCATACTGGACGACCCGTGGTCAACCCGAAGATCAAGATCAATTTTACACTGTCTTCTTCAGGGTTTGATCACTAAGTTTCTCATTTGATCATTGGGATTCGGTATCGATCGTATACTTTCCAAAAGCATATATCATACCTAGGTCTTGATCATATACTTTCCAAAAGTATATATCAAACCTACAAATTCAGTCAAGCTTCCAAAGCGAGACGACCGTACACGGAATTTGATTCTTCCCAATATCTCATGAGTGAGCTCATGTCTTCCGGTTCAGTAGTGAACCTGTATGATCCCTTCGAGAGATCGTATTACTCATATGCCCTTATATGCACACCAGCGTGCCAGTGTATAGACCTTGGTTAGGTCATCAACCTATTGGTCTGCCAAATGTACATACTTAGACATATAGCAATACATCTGTCTCCGGTCAGAGGATGCGTGCCTATGCTATGACAACATTCAACATAGGACTTAGGTTATCTCGATCTCATTAAGTCATCTCTTCGACCTAACTAATCTGACACCTCCGAATCTCTATTCCTATGTAGAGGACCTGCATCAAGAGGTCGGTCAGATATCAGCCTATGTGAGAAAGGATTGCCATCTCGTACTCAGGCTAGAGATCACATCTTAACAATCATTTGATGATGCTTGATGAGTCCTCAATCTAACTCTTTAGATATTCATCCAAGCACCAGCCTCTATGATTCAATAATTGAATCAACAGCTGTATGATCATTAAGATAGCCATGGTACATAACCCTAATTGTATAGAGGGACCTATTATGCAAATTATTTATTCTTCATTTCAGATCATGGAATGATATTTGCAATAACATTTATTACATAAAGGCTCGCCGTGGGCTCACATGTCCAACAATCTCCCACTAGCCCAAAGAGCCATTAATGGGCTAGTCATTTAAACCCACACTCATGTGACAATCATATGCTATTTAGAAAAATAGCTAGGTTTGCTGATCAGTCACTCTGTTCCTAAAAGACTATGCCAAGTCCTTTTATGGAACTTGCATATCTCTAGGTAACAATGCTCGCATCCAATGCGAATGTTGCATCTTATGCAATCAGTACTCAATCTAGTCAAAGCAGTTACAGTGTCGTCGACACTATTGCTCAATAACTATTATAACCAGTAATTCCATAATCCTTATCAGAATACCCTTATTCCTGGAGATCATTATCTCTTAAGGTATCCACAGTTAAGACCTTTTAGATCTCTATCTATAAAGTCTTTAGCTTTTTAAGATATGACTATGAGATCACTATCTCAAAAAAAATTGTCATCTATGAAGATTTTATTATTACAGCAATCAAGTGTTCTTTCTCTCCATAGTGGGATTAGCAACACTTTACTACTCCCACTGCATGGCAAATATCTGTCTTTTATACAAATTTAGCATACACTTAGTTTCTCATAGCTGATGCACAGGTGCAAGCAGTTCTAGCATTCACTTCCTCAACTCTTTGAGGTGCTATCCCTTTAGATAGGTCAGTACCAAATCTTAAGGGAAGGAAGCCTTTCTTGAAATTCCTAAGAATGGAATATGTCCAAGGTTTACTACAAATGTGATAGTCCCAATACCCTCTTTCTCTTTGCTTCTGAACTACTTCAGAACTAAGATCTAAGAGTTTATTCTTGAGATCATATCTCAAGGTATGGAATAGCCAGTCTATAAAACACATATTATCATCCTTATATCATTTCAAATGATTAGGATATTATCTACATTTAGCATGATGAACACAATGGAACTTCCACTAAGCTTCACATGGTACATCAAGATTCTATCTGAAATCATAAAATTTATGATTTCATCAAATCTGGTGTTCCAACTACAAGAAGCTTATTTGAGTCCACATATGGAGTTTCTTTAGCTTGCACACCTTGCTTTCCCCAATCATGAAGCCCTGGGGCTACTTCATGTGAATATCCTCAGAGAGGTATTCTTTAGAGGAATGCAATCTTGAATTACATCCTGAAGATGCAATAGTCAAGTTGTGTAGCTAAGGTTAGCAATATTCTGATGATTTCAAGCATGGTTTCCGAAGAGCAAGTCTCATTGCAAGCAATGTCTTCTCTTACAGTGTGTAGCTCATGGCTATGACCCGTGCTTTGAAGGTCTCTACCTTCTCATCAGGTTCCCTCTTCTCTTGAAGACCCATTTACACCTTAATGGATCAAACCCTTATAGGTGGATCCTCGAGGGTCCATATACAACACTTTGTATATGAAGTCTACTTTAGACTTTATTGCTAATATCCATCTTCCCATGTCATGATCCTCAGGAGCTTCATCACATGAAGTCCGATCATTGTCAGACTTAACTGACACATGTAATACATCCTCAAACCCATTTGAAGAGGTATTAGTGTTTCATCTTTAATTATCCTTTTAGTTTCATATTTTAGGAGCCTCATCATCTTCTCAAGATTAGATGAGTTCCTACACTTCATTTCATCTTGATTCTCAAGAGAGTCATCCTCTAAGAATCACATTCTCAGAGATGAGATCTTTTAAGAATCTCAAGGTCATAAAGTAGGTATCCAATACCATCCTTTACTTTCCTAATGAAGTAACACTCTCAAGTGCTAGATTCCAGCTTATATTGTAGTCTCTACTACATATATATATACCAGCTAAGGGATAATTATGCTAAAATTCATCATTGATCAAATCATGTCACACATGATCCAATTGTATCTCCCCAGAACTCCATTGAGTTTAGGTGTGTTAGGAGGATTGAGATAGAAATGATATTCATATCTTCATAAGGTATTCTTTGAATTTTATCTAATAGGTACTTGCTACCTTGGTTAGATCAACTTCATTTAATCTTCCTTCAAACTTTGGTTCTAAATCAAAATTGTGAAATCTTTGAACATTTCAAAGGTTTCTCAGGTGAAGAGAAGAAATCTCATATCATGATCATCAATAGATATCACATATCCATAATGTTCACTATGATATAGATGATCCACATACATCAATATGTATGAGATCTTGAATACCTCGACATCTAACACCATTCCCGGAGAAGGGTGTATTGGACATTTTACTTTGAATACAATATTCATAAGTATGTAAGATTTGAAATTTTAGACATTCTAAAGTTTCATCTCTTACTAGTCTATTGAACATATCAATAGACATATGTCCAAGACTCGATGCTAGATCATTGTCAAATGATCTTCATCCTCCTATTGATCTATCAAGGTTTAATTTTCAGTATTAGAAATCTTAATGAACCATTCATTAATTTCTAATTTTGTGGAGTCCACTAGATGTTAGATTACTATCTGAAATAATTCCATCATAACTCTTTATGATAGTTCTATCTCAGAATTCATGTTTATTTCCAACATTTAGAAACAAACAATGAGTGTAATCTACTATCTAGGTCATAGAGACTTTCTCCAGGACTAAGGGCTCTCCCACTGATAATATAAGGTCTATCTATCAAATAGAGATTGCTGCAACGATTACAACAATATCCATGTAGATAACCACTAAACCTAAAGATCAAATTTCTAATCTTCTAATATATATATGCAACCAATTGCAAATGTCATGAGAAGATTAGGATACAATTGTCAGACTTTATCTTATGAAATAAGAAAGTCAAAGTCAATGATTATATGTAGATTATTCAGATGCTCTATCTGAGTCCTTCACCAAGGATTTTAGACAGACTTAATAGTCATACTATCAACACATCAACTTATTACAGTATTGGCATTCATCCAACTCTTTGGATGTCACATGGAAGTCATAGAAATAGGTCAACTCTTTGACTTTCCTTCTTACTTGGGTCCGACCCATGCTTCCTCTGCGCTCTCTTCATCTAAAAACAACCATTGTTTAAGACAAAGAATCTCTTATGTTGAATTCAAAAAATTCCAATACAAGAGCATTTCAACATTTATACATGCTTCATTAAATTCATACAATATGAATGTCATGAAGCTTCGTGAATGACTTGAGTATAGATAGTAGAATGATGACACTCATCATATCTACATACATCTCAACTCTTAGAGACTTAGGTTCAGGTAGGTATTCAAACATTTTGAACACATCATCTCTTTCGAGCCACCATTCTACAAAATGTAGAGAAACATGTCATTCATGATTAAATGTCCAGAGCACATATGTATGCCAGAACATCTTCTTAGATTTTATAAGGATTATTCGACAATTACGATCACCATCGACATGTCACTTCCAAAGTACACTCGATGAAAGATCTAGATGATAGAGGCATACGATCCCTAAGGTGATGTCTTATTGTCTTATTTAATTGTCATTCCTCATTATGTTGAGGAAACTTGCACATTGGAACCACATACATTATGTGTCCAATTGCAAGTACAATATCTGGATCATGAGTCCAATCCAAGATATTTTACTAGTTATTATTGAGTATTACAATGAGTGGGTTTAATGAAGGATTATCTGAAATAAGAAATTTGCATAAGTGTATATATATTATATATACATATTTTACTTTTATTTAGGAATTTTTTATATCAAAGTTGTCTTGCCCTGTCAACACTGAAAGTTCATTCCCTTAATCACTTTCAATGTAAGAGATATTTGACAACGCTCCCGCACCCTATGTTAATTCGGTCAATTTAATGTCCAAATTAATTCATGTGATTCGTTGCAGTCGGATACGAGGGGTTAATCAAAAACCACTTATCGTTTAATGTGAAGTTAATTTTAAGCGGCAAAAATTTTTTTACTTGGTGGAGTCCAAGGTCGATCTCAGGGAGGCATCTGTCTCCTTAGGTGAATTTGAGCAAGGATCCGAGTGTTGATTTACGAGGAGTAATTTTTTGGTCTTTTTAATTTTTTATGCAGACTGATGTAGACAATGCAGGCCAATTTGATGTTCAATTTAATTATTGTATCAAATGAAGTCCAAAATTTATGAAAATTGGCCAGATGGTTAATGATGATGAAAATGACCTACACTAATTTTTTTGAAATTTTTCGACACTAAATAAATTTACTGTGAATTAAATGAACAGACAGGGTGATTTTCAGTATTTAATTTTTAATCAATATCAAACCACAATCTTTCCAAGAACTAAAATTATCCTAAGTGGCTCTAATGATAAGGGACCTAGGGAAATTATTAGAACTTAATTTCACTGTGAAATGAATTAATTAAAATCAATCTAAGAAAATCACTCAACAATTTATTTAGGCCTCGATATGCATGCAAATGCCATGAAATTTTTATGGTATGTTAAAAATGATGTCCTTAAGCTACTGCGAATTTTTGATGAATTTTGGAAGCACAAAGAATTAACTATAAATAAAAAGGTGTCACTGGGCAAAATATGTCAACAATTCACCAATTAATTCATTAATAATTCAAATGAATTTACATAAAGATGACACGTGGACAAATAGACAGAGGACAAAATTTCGAACAAAATGCAATTTTTAGAATTTCAAAATGATGTAAAATGCAACCTAGGGATGCGTGCAAACACAGGGGGTGTAAATGCAATACAGGGAATTTAAAATTACAATAAACAAATATGCAGACAGGGACTAAAATGCAATTACCTATAATATGGGGGACTCTTGTGCAAATTCTCCACAGGGCACGTGCTCCTCACGTGGGGTTTGCTTCACAGGGACCTCTTTGCAATTTTGGAAAGCTTCTGGGCTCGGTGCAATTTACCCAGGCCGCACGTGCTCCTCACGTGGGCGGCCTAGGCTCGGATGGCTGCGGCGGCTCGGATCGAGGTTCGGGCTCTTTGGAGGTCCGGACTGTGGCTCGGAGTAGCCTCGGGTCGCCCAAGCCTAGGCTTGGGGCTGAGGCTCGGTATATGTCGACGTGGCGTGATTCGGACCGTTCGGATCAAGATCGATCCAACGGTTGGCGGTGAAGACACGTGGCAACGGGAGGACCCGTCAGATCTGGGGAGCGATCAACGGTTGAGGACGGCCGCGGTGAGGGGACGCGTGGTGACGTGAGGGCCGTTCGATCGTTTGATCGAACGGCAGCTGCTCTTCTTCCTCGACGGCCCTCCGCCTCCTGCGGAGGAGAAGGCGGGGCTCGGGTGATCGGGCTGTAGCTCCGCCCGTCCTTCCTCGTGTTGCTGATGCTCTCCGGCTTGTCGGAGATCGCCCGGAAGCTTCGCGGCGTGGAGGCGGAGATGATGGTGGTCTCGGGAGCGTCGGAGAGGGCCCCGGTGTCTCTGTCGATGAAGCTCGATAGCGTCTCCGGCGAGCTTCCGTTCAGTGAGAAGCCAAGTACCTGCAGGGGGTTAGAAGAGATAGCCTAGGCGTGCGAGTGCTCGTGGAGAGATGTAGATGGTCGGCGAGGCCTACGGTGTGAAGGAGGTGCGCTGGAGATGAGCTCCGGCCAAATGGCAGAGCTGTTGGCCGGAATAGTGCGAGAGGCATCGTCGGAGTATGTAGATGTAACAGCGAGGATGGGAGCTTCGACGCGAAGCTTGTCTAGGTGGATTGGAAGCGAGAAGGTGGCCGGTGGCGGCGAATAAAGTCGGAGAAATAGGAGAAAAATAAGAGAAAGATCAGACGATGGATGGAGGGTTACCTGGGGATCGGAGCTCGGTCTCGAGTTCCAGGGTCGTCGCTCTAGGGATCGGTAGGGTCCCGAGCTTGTGCAGCTACTCGGAGGAGCGGCTGCAACACGGCGGCGGTGCCGTGGATCTCGCCGGAGAAGAAGCCCTTCGTCGCTCACGGAATCGTCGAATTGTTGTCACCAATCGAAAGCTCGGAGCTCAGGGAAGCTCTCTGGAGTGGCGGATGGGGGTGAACGTTGCCGGTGGCGACGTATTTATAAGGTGAAGGTGATGGGTTGGCTGGTGACGAGGCGAGGTTGGTGGTCGACGTGAGGCGACTCTGGTGGAAGTGGTGGAGCGTGAGGTAGACGGCGAGGGAGAGGGATGAGTGGGTGACGTCGTGGGGGTGTCAGTGGTCGGAGAGGATGGCTGACGTGCGTCCAAGAATAGGAAGGGGGCACCCCTCCCGCAAGGCAAGGGACGTGGGAGAGAGGGGCGCCCAGAGGTAGGAGACGAGGTCTCCACCGTTGGATCGTGTGATCCAACGGTGGGGATCAAGGGGGAGCTGGTCGGGTAGGATTAGATCTGGGGCGCGGAGATGATGGGTTGTGGTGTAGCCACGTGGCGCATTGTGGGTGAAGCGTGAGCAGACGGTTTAGATGAAGAGATGGAGATGATCGAAGGGACGAGACTCGCTGGAAGAGGGGCGGCTGCGATGGGGAGATCAAGGGTCTGATCAAGCGGCGTAGATGCTGCCACGTGGAGGACTCTGGTGAAGGCGCGAACGTGCGGCGTGGATGAAGCACGGGGAAGATCTGATGGCTATGGTTTTAAGCGCGCGAGGAAAAGGCTGGACCGTTGGATCTGAAGGAAGATCCAATGGCTGAGGACGCAGGCGGGTGAGGCGAGGGGAAGCGGGCCGCGTGGCGCAACCAGAGGGCGCCACGTGGCCTGCTGTGAGTGGTTGGAGAAAAATACACTTGTAGAGAGAAGAGGGGACCGAATTTGGAAAAACTCAAAACATGAAAGTTGTAGATCTCGATGAGATCTACAAGTTTCATGTTGACCAAAGACGGAGATGAGGTCAAATATGATACATAAATACAAGGATATATAGATATACATAGATAGTATACAAAGTGGCCCAAAAACCCATCTTTCTCATACAAGCTCCAAATTCAATGAAATTAGTCTCATTTTAAAGGTATTTTAATGTGTAGTATTCTAAGAGTAAGTAGACCTAATTCGGAGTTTGCATGAGGGCTTTATTTGCATTCTAATGTACAGGGGTTCTCAGGCTTTATTGGCTATTTTACAAAGGGGATTTTTGGCTTCTTATTTAAATGCAAATGAGCTGCTAAACTGCATGAGTTATGAATATATGCATGAATGCTATTTATGCAATATAAGGGGAAATATGGCTCTATTTTCTCGGGAACAAGGCTCTATTTTTGACTTTCGGAGTGATGAATCACAGATTCATCATTATTCTTACCATTATATCTCTATCAAGATCTGGGATCTCCTTTCCTATCTTTGTCGCATCCTAATAATATGAGAACTTACAACTCCGATAAAAAGAAGCGGGAACTCATTCCGCCTTGCAAGTCCAACTTGCATTCCCAATTCGGTCTTTAACACCCGGGCCCACCACCCCTAAGAAGATGTTGACCCATCATTAATTGAACCAACCGTCAACAGGCTTGATACTCGCTATACGCAATCCAATATCGCCCTAATAATATGAGGACCCGATATTGGGATCACTACGTATACGGCCTTACTCTTTCGAGAAGCAAAGAACCCGATCCAATTAAATCATATATAGGATCTGTCACTTCGGACAGGCGTCTCCTATATACAACAACTGGTGACAGAATCCTTTGCCTTGACGGGAGACCATGGATGTCACTTATGTGATCCTCCGTCTTCTTATTCAAAATTTATAATTAATTATCGTGAATCATATTCACATAATTAACTCTTCCAAGGGAAATACACATCTATTCATAATAGAGTGTTAATTGGATATAATTAATTTAATCACATTAAATTAATCATTAATCTAATCATCAATCAACAAACTTGATTATTACTTGAATAGTAGGTATGATCTCAAAGTATGTATTATTCGAATTTTAATAATTAGAAAAATACACTTTGACTTTCTCCGACATTATACAGTGCCTACCCGCTGTCATGGCCAGTACCGACGAGAGTGGGACGGACCACATACATTGCCACCTACGACCCCAATGCTCTCCGACTAGGCACCACATCCGCCTCGGGAAAGGATAATACCAGATAGATCATCATGTACTTTGAGATGCTCATCGGTTTTTCAACCGAAATTATACCATATAATATACACCAAAACAATTTTGATTATATTATAAGGAGATTTGCTAAACAAATCCCCAATCCTATTCAAGCAAGAGGGGTTTTCATGTAAATGTTGTCCTACAACTATTGTAGGATAAACTAAGGTTTTTCATGAAATGAATGTTTGTTGATGAACCAATGATCAAGATCTATTATCTCATCATTGTGGTTTAGGCAAATGTCATTCAATGAAATAATTATATCTTTAAATATTTCACAAATATTTATCACTAATTAAAATTAACAATTAATTTTCATCATCAAAATTGAACGACTTATCACAAGGTTCATGATCCAAGATGTCAATTTCCAGCAGTGACCCCCCAATCACTAAAATTAACTTATCTTGATCAATTTAAATCCAAAAAATGAAAAATCATTTTCCTAAGATTGTATATTTGATTTATTAAATAACCCAAGTGATAATTCACGCATTTCGAGGCGGATCAAAACCGTAATTATCTCATTAATCACGTCCAGATCCGCAGTTCCCGCAACAGTGAATATAGGCATATTCAAAAAGCCATATCTTGAGCAAATGAAGTCCAAATTTCACAAACTCAAATCCTATGGTTTCCTTAATTAATGGGGAACAAAATCCAATTGAAAATTTTGTGTTTAAACATCTTAAAAAGTACTGAAAAATTCATTTAGACAGAGGTGTAAAAAGTGAAATGCAGTAAAATTTTCGCAACCCTTTCAAGAACCAAATCGTTTAAGGTCTATGGATCATATCCAAAACCTTATTCTACCTATGGCTCTGATACCACTTGAAGGATATTGAGTATCCTTAAGCGCATCACGAAAGCGTGTTGATCGCATCGTATGCAATCAGAGCAACTAGTCGCACTAGATGCTAGATGCAGCAGAAATTAAAAATTTTAAATCTGAAGATGAAACCACATGATCACGAGAACACTTCTCGGATCGTTTCATCAAACCACAAAGTATAAGGAATACCTCTTGGAGCGTGGTTGTGATCGCGAGATCCCAAAGTAGAGATCCTCCTGTCTCAAGTCCGATCCACGAAGAACGCACTCGCGGGCACGATGATGAGTCGCGTCCGTCCCGCAATCCTCGATGAAGATCCAAGAAATGGATCCCCTGATTTCATCAAACGAAATCCGTCATCTTCCTTTAGAGCAGGAAGCCCCAAAGAAGAAGGATATCTCCGAGTCGTTGAAGGCGAAGCCGAGAGTCTCTCCTTTCTCAACACAAGATGGACGACCATCTTTAGGAGGAGAGAAAGAGAGAGGGAGAGAATATGAGAGAGAGAGGGAGTTGTAACCTTGTACAACTATTAATGATGTACTTTCGAAGGCTACCCCAGCCCTCCTTTTATATTAGTTTAGGATCCAATGGATCTCAATCCATGGGACACATGGATCCAACGGCCAGGCTTGGTCCATGTAAAATCAATGGCTATAATTGTTGTTGGTTAAAACCAACAACAATTATTTATAATTAAATTAAATATGTGTTGCAACATTATCAACACATTTTTTATTTAACATAAATAAATTAGTTAAGAGATTAATCAAGATAATAAAATGGAGATAATGTAGCCTCCTAAAATGGTGTCTTATTATCTCCTGTTTATTATATCATATTATCTCTTAATAATTTGTGATAACTATTATCACATAATTATCCACAAAATTAATTCCAAATTAATTTGTGAATATTTCAATCATACCATTGAAAAATATGTGAATCAAATTCACAAACCAAACTAATTTGTAAATTACATTTCCAATTAATTACTTAATGTGAATCCAATTCACATTTATAATTAACAAATGTTATTTACATAGTTTCTCTCTCTCTTCAATATATGTATATTATAAATCATATTTATAATACACAAATATTATGGATAGTATTATCCACATTCTCTAATCCTTGATAATTAAATCCCATTTAATTATCTTAGATATAATTCTCACAATATGAATCTCATTCATATTATGCTTGATAATTAAATCTCAATTAATCATCAAGTCCTTCTTGCTTGGATATGCATTTCATCAAATGAATTATTCTTGAACCCTTTCATGAATAATGTGCTTTCTCCGCAGATACTTGGAGATAAGGACAGGGCGATTGTATTATTCCATGTATAGTGACTTGGATATGAGATCTCATCTCAAATCCAGATCTTACGGACATCCCACAGATGCTTCATTAAATCAAGACCACAAATATAATATTCTCATTGAATCTGAATCTCATTCAGACCAATGTCCAACACTTGGACTAAGATCGGATCGCTTCTCTACTAAAAGGAATCACTAAAATCCAGACATGTTTCATCACTCCCTCGGAATGGAAGAGTCATGGATATACAATCTTTTATGATCACATCACCCTCAGGTATTCCCAATACATGTACATCCTACATATTGGAAGACCCATGGTCAACTCGAAGATCAAGATCAATTTTACACTGTCTTTTTCAGGGTTTGATCACTAAGTTTCTCATTTGATCATTGGGATTTGGTATCGATCATATACTTTCCAAAAGCATATATCATACCTAGGTCTTGATCATATACTTTCCAAAAGTATATATCAAACCTATAAATTTAGTCAAGCTTCCAAAGCGAGACGACCGTGCACGGAATTTGATTCTTCCCAATATCTCAAGAGTGAGCTCATGTCTTCCGGTTCAGTAGTAAACCTGTATGATCCCTTTGAGAGATCGTATTACTCATATGCCCTTATATGCACACCAGCGTGCCGGTGTATAGACCTTGGTTAGGTCACCAACCTATTGGTCTGCCAAATGTATATACTAAGACATATAGCAATACATATGTCTCCGGTCAGAGGATGCGTACCTATGCTGTGACAGCATTCAACATAGGACTTAGGTTATCTCGATCTCATTAAGTCAACTCTTTGACCTAACTAATCTGACACCTCCGAATCTCTATTCCTATGAAGAGGACATGCATCAAGAGGTCGGTCAGATATCAGCCTATGTGAGAAAGGATTGCCATCTCCTACTCAGGTTGGAGATCACATCTTAACAATCATTTGACGATGCTTGATGAGTCCTCAATCTAACTCTTTAGATATTCATCCAAGCACCAGCCTATATGATTCAATAATTGAATCAACAGCCATATGATCATTAAGATAGCCATGGTACATAACCCTAATTGTACAGAGGCACCTATTATGCAATTTATTTATTCTTCATTTCAGATCAGGGAATGATATTTGCAATAACATTTATTGCATAATGGGTCGTCGTGGGCTCACATGTTCAACATCACCATGTTGGATACTTTTACCGCTTCAGTCGGTAGGAGCTACACATGACTGACACGGTACAAGATAAGCTAATAGTCATAAGGGATTCTGTATGACATCGACTTGTTTTGACATGGATATAGGAGACTTGGGCAAATTTTTTTGCTTCTTAGAGGACGTTGTGTTTCAAGTCCACAACCCAATAAGGCTCCAATTAAACCTAACTTCCAAGTGTCCAATTGAGTTCGAAACTTCGATTTTATGAAGACAAGTCTGAAAGTTAGAATAAATCCAAGTTATTTATTTTTCTTTTCTCCATTTTCTTTTCTGTACTTATATGAATAAGTGTTAGCTAGATACTATCAAAGGCAAGTATAGGGGGTGATGAATCTTCATTTAATCACCTTTATTCTTTCATTTTGGTCTTTAAACCCTAGCTAAATGCATGTATATATCATTATTTTGCATAAAAAAATCTCCATCATTTACGGTAAATATATTGTATAAAAAATGTATTTAAAGACAAAATAAAAGAATAACGAAAAGAACAAAAAAGGAAATGAAATACCATATGTATTGAATGTCCCTAAACCATGAAATCTTGGCATCATGATGGCTGGGTCGATAAGGAATAAAGCAGGGGGAGACAAGGGCAAATATACAATAAAAGCCTAAATCCAATTTGATGCCTATTTTTATTATTTATTATTTACACCTCAAACCAATAAACTTTGTACATGATAGTTGTGTATAAAAAGACATAAAAAATATGAAATTGATTTTATAAAAAATAATGCATATTGTGCTTTGTACACTGACAGTAAAAACCCAAAACCCAAACTTCACAGACATGTATCTTCTCGCATGAACTCAAAATTCACCAATATCTCCTTTCATTATATATACCTATTAATTAGATATTTAATGAAGGTGATTTCATTTAATTTGGAGTTAAGATGCAATTTTTTGGACCCTTATTATACATTATACTTGAATAAAATAATCATTTTTATTCATTCTTTATATTTTTTCACAATTTTATATTTTTATAATTTTTTAAATATTATGTATGACAAGTGTACATCATCAAAATAAAATAAAACCATTAAAAATACATTCAAATAAATATGTATACTGTAATACATAGATGAAATATACTCACTTATACATACATAATTAATACCTATAATTAACTAAGTTCTCATTTCAACTCAAAAAATATATATTTATGTGTATTTCAATTAGTTAGAGATATGTAAATTATGTAGATAAACTAATAAAATTTAATAAATAAAATAAAATAAATTAACCAAAATATAAGTAAATATACCTATAAACGTACATGTAAAAAGTATCATGTCATAAATAGACTTATATAAATAAATAAAAATAAGATTAAAATATTACATAAAATAATAAGGACATTTATGTTATAATATAAAATTAAATAAACCATTTAATATTTTATTTTGATTTATTTTTTATTTTATTTTCTATTTTTCATTTGGTAGCTTACATGAACCAGTCGAGTTACAACCTCCGTTGACCCATTGGTGAACTAAGACCCCTGCAACCGTAGGTCCTATACTTCGCTAGCAGCTCAATTTCCTCGATGTTACCATGATTTTCATTTCATCATCTCGGTTTGAATACTTCCTGAGTTTTGACCCTTGGTGAATGCAATTTCATGCTACCATGATTACTCGATCTTAAGATCTTTGATTTGCTCTGTTATACTTAATGGATGAGGTTGTAGTAGATACAACCATTACTATCAAAGCGATGGGACATCAATGTATTGGACTTATGAGTATTCATACTATAAAAGATCTGACGAAAACTCCTAGTTTTTGATAGTTATATCATTCTCGAAAATAATCCAGAATTGGGTCAACCACATTTATTAAAAGTGGACATTTGAGTGATTTTGCAAGCGAAAAGTCATATACATATGATTGTAACACCAGCTGATGTACCTCATAGTTGGATTGTACCTTACTCAAGTATGAAATGTAATGTTGTCCCTACTCGTTCAAATCAAACCTCCATTTCGATACAACGAGGAGTTTACTATGGTCAATGCAGTGAGATTCGCAGAACTAGTCATGCCTTTACTCCTGCACCCAGATACATAGGTTGACTTTTGGTCCCACTCTGGCTCAGCCACACCACCTAAGGCGCAATCCCCACGAGAATAAAGCTATTATAGTGAGAGACATGAGTCGTAGGGAGCTGAGTATCTAAGCATTAGATAACAAAGAAGAAGGGGTCATGCTCCACGTGATGCAAAGCGGGTTCTATATGAACAGAAAGAGATGGTGCATTAGCTATTTCATTGCTGAGGATTGGCTCCTATCAAGAAATCCATCCACGACTGATCTTAATAGAGCTCATCCTCATTTCCAACAAGCTAGATTAATGGGCCTTTTACTTCGACAATTTGACAAGGGTATTCTTAGTGAATTGATATTTATATATAGATGTGGGAGGATTTGTTTGGGAAGTAATATGCCCCTATTACATTTATTCAGATGCAAAGAATTCTCGACGCGAAAACACGAGACAAAAGGCTAATCTTTGAATAGGAAAAAATGGATCCACAGGGTCCCAAATGAATTTGTTTATTCATGAAAAACCATGTTCTTTGGAAGGTCTATCTCTCGTTTGTTATTGCATGATTCCACTCCGCAAGAACTTCGAATCATTCTCTTGAATCACTGTAAAAGTACACCTCCTCTGCCTATTTTGAATATTGATCCCACTTCCGCTTCGAAATCCACCAGTTTCCTGGTCCCTGAGGTTGTTGATGACATCAACTGCTTCTCCCTATCACGTGGCGTGGAGGAAGAAGTTGGCCGGAGAGGAGATATGAGCATTGTCGAAATAGATTGTCATAGCCCCACCTTGATTCCCCCATTCTATGGTTGAACCGTAGTTTCTCTACCCATTTTTATTCCGAACAAGGTAGATATCCTAGTTTAGGATTTAATTTTGTTTTTTTAAAATGGTATTTCCTAAAAATCAAAATTTGAAGTTTACTGGAGTTGAGCACTGGTGACCTTCTTTACTGTTCTTTAACTGTTTCTTGATCTGCATGTCAACTTTATTTCCTTCCCCTTCGAGTTCTGAATGTCCCACATGCTTCCATTAACTTCGATCTTGCTCAGATCGAGAAGTACAACCTTCTCCTCTACCACTTCATCGAAGGGCATCACCTGACCTCATCCTTGTTCATTTCTGAGAGATAGTACCACGTGCAAATCACTTTTTCTTCGTTGGAGCTAACACTGCATGTGTTGCAGGACAAAAACCCACTTGGTGTTGAATTTTGGATTTGTTGAGGTACTTGGAGCTATGACTTTTCCTTGACCTTCGAGGCTCACTACGTTGAGCCTCGGACCTCTCCGAATCCTCTAGGAGCACCTCACGACTGTCAGGAGAATTTTGCACCTCACTATGAATCCATAAACAACTAGAGATACTTAAGGGAGAGAATAGAAGTTCTCTAGAATAGGCATTTTTCCTTGTTCTTCGACCAATGCTCTCCACCATTGGATCCTCGAAGACCTCCAAACTACTAAGCCACCATAGGATGAGAGCACCTTCAGCCATCGAATCATCAATTACCATCTAATCTCCGGTGTTCAACGTCGAATCATCATTGCGAATGGAGGAAGCACTATATGTCCAAGTGAAGGCATCTGAGCCGTCCGTTGGCACCTTAAGGGGAAATTTTACCTTAGACCCCTAAATTTTTGTATTTTATTTTTAATATAAAAACTCTCTTATATAGTGTATTTTTTTGTTATTTTTCAAGTAGACCCATGTATTTCTAGCATTTATAGTTAGGTACCCTGCCACATCACCTCACGTTCCCAAACACATGAGGTGGTTCGCTATTTTAGGGACCATTCCATGCTTGTGTGTTATTATTTAGTTCATAAATTTCGTATTCTAGTTCAAAACATTTTAGGATAATTGCATTATAACCAACTGCATTTTTATAATTGCATTTATACCCCTATTAGTGTAGAATGAATTTAATATTCATGTGTTAATTATGAAGAGGCTTTTATAATTTGGAAATCTGTACATTATTTCATTTTAACTTTTTTTACCTGCATTTTAATCCATATCAATATTTCTTTTTATTTCCTTTATTTAATGCATTAAAAATATCATTTTGCATGTAAAAATTGTAGGCATTTTAATACAATGGCTTTTCATATTTCATCATATATACTTTCTATAGGACATTTAAAATGAATATAAAATATTTACAAATCCAAACATACTGCATTTATTCCTAATTTTCATTAAAAAATACATAAAAATAAAAAAATGATTTGAAAATTTCTAAAAAATAAGGGGTTAATTTTTATAGTATTTTGCACTTACTAACAAAAAATCACTAAGAAGTTCAAAAGACTTTTTTTAAAACTCTCCAACCCTAAAAAATATAAAAAATCATTAAAATATAAAAACTGCATTTTCTATTCGAGAATTTTCTTTATTAAATTTGCAATATACTGAAAGTAGTTTTGGAAAATTTTGAACTATTTAGCTATTTTTAAATTCCATAAAAGTTCAACTAATTAATTTAAATCACTATTTTTACATTTTTATTTAATGAAAAATACAAAAAATAAAAACATTTTTGTGAGAAATTCCTAAAATAAATAAAAACATGAAAAATAAAAAACATCTTATTTGGTGATTTTTGAGTTCTTATAGCTACATTTGAAAATATGAAAGCCCTATTCTATATATATATATATATATATATATATATCTAACAATATTTACATGTATTATTATTAATATTACTATAATTATGAAAAATCCAAAAAATATTTTTATTACCCCGAAAAAATAAAAAGGACTATACCTTTTGGTATTTCCCAGATTTTATCTTTATTTTCTACATTTATTATCTATACTTACTTTATTTTCTATATAAATTTTATATATTGATATTTTATGTAATTAAAAATAAAAAAATAAAATTACAAATTTGAAAATATAAAAAAGAATATATATATATATATATATTAGAAACTCCAAAAAAATTAATATTAAAAACCTACTAAAAATAAAAAAACCCACATTAAGACACCCAAAATGTTTATTTTCTTTTGAGAAATTCGTTGTCTATTCCCATTGCTCCATACGTACTTCCAATATACATCTTTATATAGGGTTATAATAAAATTTAACCCCTCATTTTAATTACACGATTGATTATTTTTTGGGTTAAAAGTTATTGGATGTAAATTTTGTGAGCGGTCTCTTCAGCAATGGTAAGAATCTCACTTCTATAGACCACATTAGACCCTCGCAAAATCCGATACATTTGTACCTCAAATAGGGCTTTACATCATAAGCGATACAAGTCTCACTACGCATATATTAGATGGATAAAAAAGACGCACCCTAGTTTTCTCCCAAGAAAACAAGTATAGACAACTCAATATCTTTTGATAGAGACATTGGTTAGCAATAAAATAAACACATATGTTGAGTGAAGGCACTTGATAAAAAACTTTGTTCCGATGAGTGGAAGAAAAGAATTGATGCAATCCTATTCTCTCCATCATATAGTCATCCATGTACATTGTTGAAAGTCTGACAAATTAAAGAGACAATGTATTGATGCAAGACTAGATTTATTCTCCATTGTTGAGGGTAGTGTCCTTAGGAGAATCTCTTATATTAGAACTTTAGGGGACACCTTGACTCTACTCTTGTGAATGCAGTCAACACAATCAGTCATATATCTTTTATGTGTGTGTGTGTGTGTGTGTGTGTGTGTGCATGTGTATGTGTGTATGCATATGTATACATTGACATCCTGATTATTAGAGTAGTCGAATTCCTTTTGTTTAAGACTAGGTTCAACTTAGAGTCTTAGGATCTCGAAGACTAAATGTTCTGATTTTCTTAAGCCTTGTCTATTCACATGTTAATGTTAGGGAATTCATTAAATTCATGAACTCTCTAACTAATTTCTTATTTATTAGATCATGGACGAGCATAGTTTTAGTATGGGGGTGATGAATTCTAGATTCATCTACATTATTTATCTCTATTATCTCTCTTTCTTAAGAAAACCAATAAAATTCACTCACAATTATCTTTAATTAATTTACATAGTATTGTAAATAATTAAACCTCGTTATTGTATAGTAATAACCACTTATTGTGCTTAATAGTTTATGTGTTTATTATTTATTAAAAATCCAATAAAATTTAGATTAATATTGTACGCAAATTGTTTTAACAACATTTATAAAATAAAATTCCAAAAATAAGAAAAATGAAAATAAGTAATTAATTACTTAAATTACTTGCTAAAATGTTTACTTTGTATTGTTGACTTTTTCTCTCTTTAAATTTATAGAACTTTCTTTTTTGCTATTTTTATAACTTATTTTTCTATTTCTTTCTTATTTATCTTTGATTTAGACATTCTTTTATCTTCGATTAGGCTACGTGGTGAAATCGATGAATGTTAAAAAAACCAAAATCAAATTTAGGCTAAGCTGGTAATTTTAGCAAGTTTATACCATTATATATAAATCTAATTTGTGATATATTCGTATTTCATATTTATGTTTTCCTTTTCCATGTTGCTAAGTTAGAAAGGGAGACATCTATTCAAGAATAATGGGATACGACCCATATGCATGTGAAAGATGGTGAATCCCAATTGTATACTCTTAAGAATTGAGAAGTGATAGTTAATCATTTTTCTGATTTGCCTTTTCGGACAAATATTTAACCCTCGATGATGATAAATGGGGCGGCACTACTATGGATGAGCATCATCCATTTGATAGATCTCTATAGAAGAAGGTGTATTAAAGCAAATTGTATTTAATTAACTTATTGAGAATTTGTTTTATGTTTAGTAACTATGAATATTAAGCATATGTTTGGAGGGGTGAAATGTTGGTTCCTACAATAAGAAGTACACACTTGGTTGTCTTTATGCATACTATGTGTAAGGGAAACATCTACATTCTTATTCAACTTAGGCCAACAATCTTATTCACAACCTCTATGAGCGCAACAACCAACACAGTATATGGTGGCTCAGATGGTGATGACGAAGGATAATGTAACAAAGTTGCATGAATATTTCATGACTTTTATATAAGAATTTAATTCAAGTTCATTCTACTTAGAATTATTTTCACCCGACTATTTTATGTATCATTTCCTTAAAGGTCTAAAAGTCAACAATGCAACAAGAGGAGGATAAAGAAGAAGAGGAAAGGGAGAAATGGACTAATACAAAAGAAGAAGCTAGATTGTACACAATGTTTAAGGAAAAAGGAAAAATAAAAGGAGAAATCCAATCAGAGTTCGATATAAAAGTTGTTTGGAGAAGAAGGAATGATATCATCATGTTCTACTTGTAGAATAGAGAAGGACTATACATTTATATGAATTTCAATGTTCTATTCCATTTATATTATCTACGTGCATTACATTTCAGTATAATAGTTACGACTATATCATTTTCATGGCATGTTTGGTATATTGTGTTGGTTTTCTAGATTTATTTACTTTTATGCATAAGATTTCATAATTAATATAGTTTATATCAATATGTTGATATACAAATAATATCACATGTATAATCATTTATATTGATTTTAAACACTTTTAGTGGTTAGCATGCTTTTCAGGTTTGATGGGGCTTCAAAACCCCGACAAAACTGTAATTTTTGTCTCTGTGTTTGTTGTGGGTGAGTACGTGTGCATGCCATGTGATCGCCAAGTACCAACCCAAAAAGCACCAAGACTTTGACAAACATGTACCACAAAATAACGAAAGCGAGCACTATATGCGGGAGGGTATGGAGCAAGAACTAGTGCCCACCCAAGTGGACTTGCATCAAGGCCAATAGTGGCCTCATGTTGGGTGAGCCCCCTATGTTCTAGGACCGAGGATACATGTTCTTGCTTATACTAGTTATTTTGTAGTGTCTATCTTACATGTTTATCGGTATTTCAATTTGATGGTTGTACCACATATTAAGTCTTGTACATTTCTAGTGTGAAGGAGCATCGCTTGTGCATAGGATTTGCCACCTATGTTTTTAAAAGACTTGCCAAGGATCGATTGATTAAAGATTTTAAGATTGTGCAAGAATTCTTTGGAGTATGTTCCAATGAGTTGCCTGGAACTCTAACAGAGAGGAAAATTGAGTTTGAGATTATCTTAGTGCGAGGTATACAATCAATTTGCATTCCTCTATATAGGATGCGACCTCAATAACTCGAGGAACTCAATATAGAATTGCATCACCTATTAGAGAAGGGATTGTTCCATTTGAGTACATTGCCTTGGAAATCACAAGTCTTTTTGTGAAGAAGAAGGGTAAATCCATAAATTTGTGTATTTAATATAGGTAGGTGAAGAAGAGTATAATTACAAAATGTTATCCACTTCCACTCATAGATCATCTCTTCCATTAGTTACATGGCGTAACCGTATTTTCCAAGATTGACCGGCAATTTTGATATCACCGGTTATTGATCAAGAATACACATGCGTTGGATCTCACAATCTATAGTAGATAAGGACACTACTAGTTACCGGCCATGTTGTTCGGACTTGCTAATGCACTTGTTACATTTATGGATATGATGAATACAGTATTTCTTCCATACTAGGATTAGTTTATATTGGTATTCATTAATGACGTCTTGATTTACTAATGAGATGAGTAGGAGCAGCATCTACACCCTATGTTCAAGACGTTTAGAGAACACTAGTTGTAAGAAAAATATGGCAAGTATGAGTTTTATCTTCCAAAATGTCACTTTACTCGATCACGTGGTTTTGAGGCAACTGGGTTGTTCACCCCAATGAAATTGAGATAATCATGTCTTGAGAGAAGCCCAAGACAATGACCTAGATACAAAGATTCTTAGGCCTCATCAAGTACAACAACAACAACAAAGCCTTTCCCACAATTAGGTAGGGTCGGCTACATGGACTCTTCTCCTCCATTCAGATCTATCTTGAGTCAATCCCGAGCTTATATCTACAAAACTAAGATCCCTTCGTATGTCTCTTTCCAACACTTCTTGGGTCGTCCTCTCCCTCTCTTAACCGGCTCAACATCCCAACACTCGCATCTCCTAACTGGTGCATCAGCTGATCTTCTTTGCAAATGTCTAAACCATCTCAAGCAGTTTTCTCGCATCTTATCCTCGATCGAAGCTACACCAACTTTCTTTCTGATTGCATATTCTGAATCCAATCTTTATGTGTGTATCCACACATGCACCTTAGAATTTTCATTTCTGCTACATTCATTCTCTGCACATGTCTATGGTTCACAGGACAACATTCAGATCCATAAAGCATATTAGGTCTCACAACTGCTTTGTAAAACTTTCCTTTAATTTTTAAAGGAACTTTCTTATCACAGAGAACAACGGAGGCCTCTCCACTTTGGCCAACCTGCATTTATTCTATTAGTAACATCTCCATCAATTTCCCCATCATGTTACAGAATAGATCCCAGATATCTAAAGAAATCTCTCTTCTGAATGTTATCGTCACCAATCTTCACCTCGATTACTTCACCATTGCTTCCATCAAAGGTGGAATCCATATATTCCATCTTAGACCTATTTATACGAAATCCTTTAGTCTCCAACTCATGTTTCCAGACCTCAAGATTCTCATTTACCCCATCTCTAGTCTCGTCAATTAACACAATATCATCAACAAATAACATACACCAAGGTAACTCATCCTGAATGTGACTTATCAGCTCATCCATAATCAAAGTAAAAAGAAATGGACTCAAAGTAGAACCTTGATGTAAACCAATGTTGATGTCAAAGTATCCAGTCTTCCCAGACAGGGTCCTTACACAAGATAAAGCCCTATCATACATGTCCTTTATGAGGTTAATGTATTATAGAATTTTTATCAGAGGACTTTCGTAACTAGCCGTACCACTTTTCGATCACGTGATTTTTAAGGCAATCGGGTAGTTCATCACTTCTTCGATAGCTTAGACTTCACAATATACATTGATGCATTTAGGGAGAGTTTGAGAGAAGTGTTGATGCAATGTGATAACATTTTTTCATAATAATTTTGACAACTGAAGAATTGTGACTACTCCTCTCCTACACATGACTTGGATTGTGGTCTTTACATTGACAATATAGAGTCATTACTTATATCAAGTATTGTTCGATATTTTTACATCTTAGAAGAGACTCAAATACATCTATCACCAACACAAGTTGAACATGAGGTGAAAGTTGTGTAGGAAGTTATTAAAAGATTATGATTGTATGGCCTCATACCATATGGTATGGGGAATGTTGTGGCCTATGATTAGAGCATGTGAGAACATATAGTGGGTACCATAGTGGCTACAAACTTGGGACATACTCTTGGAGACAATGTGATTGTGACTTGCAAGTGTAGTGGCTTATAAGATATGCTTGTACATGGTTAGCATGAATATTAGAATATATTGGGCTTGTTCAAATGTCGCCTCGAGGACAAGTATTTCAGTTTCAGAGTCTATGAGTTAGTTTTGTCGAAGAAAGACTACATTTATATTCTCAATGATAAGGTTAATGGATGAGGCACATAGTTCCAAACTATTTATCCATCCAAGAAGCACCAAAATATATAATACATGTGACAACATTTACGGTAGAAGAGCATGAAAGGAGATGTTGCATAACATGTCAGTCATTGTCTTACACGTCAAGTGGCGAAGGTAGAGCAAAAGCATCTCCTTGGCTTGTTACAGATTCTTCCTATCACGATGTGGGAATGGGATAACATCTGAATGGATTTTCTAACATCATAACCTCATAAAATATGAGAAAATATAATGTTATTTTGGTGATTGCCGATTGGTTGATCATGTTAATATATTTCATTCTAGTCAACAAGAATTGCATGTCCATGGATATGACCAAGTTGTATATCCAACACATCATGTACCTACATGGGATTCTGAAAAAGATTGTATCTGATAGAGACTCGCGCATTACGTCACTCTGTTGAGTGGAGTTCATGAATATCCTAATTATCAAGTTGTTTATTACTTTAATTTACAAGCATTAAAGTACAACCATTCTACATTAAAATACACTCGTGTATGATTCATATGCTCGAGGACATACACTTAGCATGTGCCATCGAGTTAGGAGTTTCATACAACAACTATTCACGTGGATATCCTTTTGTTACAACTTCTTATTGCACGGTCTATGATCTATAGCGATGCCTCGTCGAAAAATAAGTTCCGCTCAAACAACAGTCCCTCATAGCTAATCACGTGTTCAGGATATCATATTTAGTTATACATGTTAGATACCTAGAAACTATCATCTACACCTGAAATTGTGAAGGAAGGGAAACTTTGTATGCCATCTTCCTAATACGAGCTAAAATCTCGAAAGATCCAACAAATTATCCTACCAACTTTCCTTTAACACTAAATCTTCAAATGCCTTTTATTAGAGATGCTTTTAAGAAAAGAAAATCTCTGATATCAAATGTAAGGTAATAATGCCTCTGGAAAGCGTAACTCTTACAAGACTTTGTGGTGTATATCTTCTTCCCAATCTCTCCACTACTTTTGTGGTGTCTTCAATGATCTGAGTAGAATAAATATATTTATTATCCATCTATTGCCAACATAGTAGCATGGTACATCTTCTTACATGTAGTACATTACTAAGAACCATACAAATGTTTTATTAGTAGTTGTTGTTATATGTAAATCTCAATAGATGGAAATGATCCTTCCAAGAACCTCCTCACTCGATAGCACGTGAATGAAGTAGGTCCTCAAGAGTACGAATCATACTCTCTGATTTCCCATCTCGATTAGGATCAGAGTAGATATCTAGATTAAAAGACTAATATTCTGATCGTAAAAATACATTAAGATGGTCAAAACTGTTGGACTTGCAAGCCCACGGCGAGCCATTATGCAATAAATGTTATTGCAAATATCATTCCCTGATCTGAAATGAAGAATAAATAATTTGCATATTAGGTCCTTGAGTAAAATTAGGGTTATGTACCATGGCCATCTTAATAATCATACAGCTATTGATTCAATAATTGAATCATAGAAGCTGGTGCATGGATGAATATCTAAAGGGTTAGATTGAGGACTCATCAAGCACCGTCAAACGATTGTTAAGAGATGATATCCAGCCTGAGTAGGAGATGGAAATCCTTTCTCAATTAGGTTGATATCTGATTGACCTCTTGATGCATGTCCTCTCCATAGGAATAGAGATTCATAGGTGTCATATTAGTTAGGTCAAAGAGTTGACTTAACGAGATCGAGATAACCAAAGTCATATATCGTATGCTGTCATGATATAGGCACGCATCCTCTGACCAGAGACAGATGTGTTACTATATGTGTGAGTATGTACATTTGGCAAACCAATAAGTTGACCTAACTAAGGTCTCTATTCCAGCGCGCTGGTGTGCATATAAGGGCATATGAGTAATACGATCTCTCAAAGGGATCATACAGGTTCATTTACTGAATCGGAAGGCATGAGCTCACTCATGAGATATTGGGAAGAATCAAATTCTGTGCACGTTCGTCTCGCTTTGGAAGCTTGACTAAATTTGTAGGTTTTATATATTCTTTTGGAAAGTATATGATCAAGACCTAGGTATGATATATGTTTTTGGAAAGTATATGATCGATACCAACTTCCACTGATCGAATGAGAAACATACTGATAAAACCATGAAGTAGACATTATAAAATTGATCCAATACTTCGGTTTATTCTGAGTCTTCCAGTATGCAGGGTATTGGGAATACCTGACGGTGATGTGATCATAAAAGATTGTATAACCATGACGCTTCCATTCCTAGGGAGTGATGAAACGGGTCTGGATTTTAGTGACTCCTCTCCGTAGAGAAGTAATCTGATCTTGGTCCAAATGTTGGACATTGATCTGAATGTGATTCAGATGCAATGAGAAGATTATATTTGCAGTCTTGATTTTATCAAGCATCTATGGGAGGCCCGCGATCAAGATTTGAGATATGATCTCAATATCCAAGTCACTATATGTGGAACAATACAATCACCATGTCCTTATCTCCAAGTATTCGTAAAGAAAGCGCATTATCCTTGAAAGGGTTCAGGATAATTTCATTGTTGATAGTAAGTATCCAAGCATCGAGAAAAATGGATAATTAGATGTAATTTAATTATCATGAATAATATGAATTTGATTCATATTGTAAAGGGAGTTATCTAAGATAATTATATGTGATTTAATTATCAAATATGTGAATAATGTGAATGTAATTCATATTATTTGAGAATAAGAGAAAAGAGATCCAAGATGATTAAATATGATTTATAATATATAAGAGAGAGATATCTGTAATAATGTGGATAGCAATAACCATATTAGTCATATATATTATAACTGTGATTTATAATATATAAGAGAGATATATCTGTAATTTACATTTGTTAATTAAATGTTGAAGAGAATTGGATTCATATTGGACAATTAATTGAAAATGTAATTCACATTTTATTTTGGGTTGTGAATGTGATTCACAAATTTCCAATGGCAAGATTGCAATATTCACAAAATAACTATGAATTATTTTTGTAAAATAATTTACAACAATTGTTGTTGTCATAGATTGGAGGTACATGGAATAATATAATCAAGGGAGATTACATTGAGATGCTCCTTCCATACTAATAGGAGGGACGACCACCTATTCCTATTAGGAAAGGGTGGCCGTCCACTCCATGTATATGGAAGAAGGCACTCTCCTTTCCATTATCTCCATATGATTGTTGATTCAATTTTTAATTTAATTTATATTGAATTATCAATATATGTTTAATCTAAATTAAATTAATTGTTGTTGGTTTTTTACCAACATAAATCTTAGCCATTAAAAGAAACACAATCAATGAGAGCCATTGGATTTGTGTTGCCCATGGATTGAGATCCATGGATCCCAAAATATTATAAATAGAAGGGCACCCCTTTGCTCTTTTTTACACAGCACATAAGAGAACACAAGTCTCTCTTGCTTTCTCTCTCTACACATCTACTCTCTCTCCCTCTCATGTAGCCATCCACCATGGATGCCCTGGAGAGGTTCTCCGTCGCCACAGCGTAGTCATTATTCTGCCCGATCGTTTTCTCATGGATCTCCGTCTCCTTCGGTGTTCCTCGCTCGTGAAGAAGATGTCGGATCTCGTTTGTCGAGATCAGGAGATCTGTCGCTTGGATCATCAACATGGATTGTGAGAAACACGCGATTCATCCTCATGCTCGCAAGTGTCTCCTCCGTCGGATCGGACTTGAGACAGGAGGTCTCTTCATTAAGGGACTCGATCGCAACCACTCTTCTGGAGGTAATCCTATTACTTGTTTGTGGTTTTGATGGAACGATCCCGAGAAGTGTTCTTGGATCATGTGGTTTCGTTACATGAAAATTTTTTTAATTTCCGTTGCATAGAACAACTAGTACGACTAGTCGTTCTTCGTCGTATTCGATACGATGCTCATGCTTCCGTGATGTGCTTGAGGATGTTACCATATCCTTCAAGAGGTATTAGAGAATTAGCTCGGTGGTTTTGGATACGATCCATTAATAGAGGATGACTTGGGTTCATTTAGGTTTGCGAAAGTTTTTCTTGCATTTCATTTTCGCATTTCTATTTTCAGATTATTTCCGGTACTGTTTAAATTGTTTAAACACGAAAATAATAATTTTATTTTTTCCCCATTAAATAAGGAAATTGTAGGATCTGAGTTTACGTGATTTCGATTCTGTTTGCTCAAGTTATGCTCGTTTTAGTGAACATGTATCCAAAGTTTCGGGGACTGCGAATCTTAACGTAATTAAAGAGTTAATTGCGGACTTGTGACACTTGAAATACATGCAAATAACTTAGGTTCTGTTGTAAATCATATTAGTAAACTTTAGGAATTTACTTTGCTTAATTTGGATTTAAATTGATTGAGATATGGTATTTTTAGTAAGTAAGGGTCACTGCTGGAAATACTTTCCTAATCAAGAACCTACTGATTGTCAAATCAATTAGTGATATTAAATTGTTTAATTTCCTGAAATAATTGTGCATAAATATTTGTGAAATATTTGATGATAATTATTCCCTTAAATGACATTGCCTTAGCCAATATTTGATTATATGTGATCTAGATCACTGATTGGTTACATGATCTACATGATCTACATTCCAACAAACGTGTTGCTTGAATAGGATTTCGGATTTGTTTAGCAAATTTTATTATAATGTTAATCAAAATTGTTTTGATTATTATTATATGGTATAATTTTGGTTGAAGAACCGATGATCATCTCAAGCACAAAGTGATCTATTTTGCATTATCCTTTCCAGAGGTGGATATGGTGTCTAGTCGGAGAGCATTGGGGTAGCGGGTTGCAACGTATCTGGTCCGTCCCACTCTCATCAGTACTGACCATGATAACGTGTAGGGTTAGTATAATGCTTAAGAAATCATGATGTATTTCTAATTATTAAAATTCGAAATAATACATATTTGAGATAATGCCATGATTCAAGTAATAATAAGGAGTGTTTGTTGGATACTAATTAGATCACTAATTTAATATGATTAGATTAATTAGAATCCAATTAAAATTAAGACACTCTATTATATATAGATGTGTTATTTCCCTTGGAAGAATTGATCATAATGAATGTGATTCATAAGGATTAACTAGAATTCGAATATGATATGGACGATCACCTAAGTGACATTCATGGTCTCCCGTCAAGGTGGAGGGTTCCGTCGACAGGGATTGTATCTAGGAGATGCATGTCTGAAGTGGCAGCTCTTGTATGCAAGTGCATCTGGATCGGGCTCTTCGCTTCTCGAAAGAGTAAGGTTGTATGCATAGTGACCCCAATATCGGGTCCTCATATTATTGGGGCAATATTGGATTGCGCATAGCGAGTTGTATTCTTGTTGACGGTTGGTTCAATTAATGATGGGTCGACATCGCCTTAGGGGTGGTGAGCCTGGGTGTTAAAGACCGAATTGGGAGATGCAAGTTGGACTTGCAAGGCAGCATGTGTTCCCGCTTCTTTTTATCCGAGTTGCAGGTTCTCATATTATTGGGATGTAACAACGATAAGGAAGGAGATCCCAGATCTTGCTTGAGATATAATGGTAAGGATATCTCTTACATGGAAAGTGATTAAGGGAATGAACTTTCAGTGTTGACATGTCCAGACAACTTTGATATAAAAATTCATAAATCAAAGCAAAATATGTATATATACACACAAACTTATGCAAATTTCTTATTTTAGATAATCCTTCATTAAACCCACTCAATACTATACTCAATAATAACCAGTAAAATATCATGGATTGGACTCATGATCCATATATTATACTTGCAATTGGACACATAATGTATGTGATTGCAATGTGCAAGTTTCCTCACAATAATGAGGAATGAGAATTAAATAGATAATAGGACTACAACCCTAGGGTTTGTATGTTTCTATAGTCTTGATATCATCAAATGTACTTTGGAAATGACATGTCGATGATAATCGCAATTGTCAAATAATCCTTGTAAAATCTAAGAATATATTCTGGTATACATATGTGCTCTCAACATTTAATCATGAATGACATGGTTCTCTGCATCATGCAGAATGGTGGCTCCATAAGAGATGATGTATTCAAAATGTTTGAATACCTACCTGAACCAATGTTGTAAGAGTCTAGATGGATGTAGACATGATGAGTGTCATTATTCTACTGTCTATACTCTTGTCATTCATGAAGCTTCGTTATATTCATATTGTATGAATTGAATGAAGCATGTATAAATGTTGAAATACTCTTACTTTGAATTCTTTTGAATTTAACATAAGAGATCCTTAGTCTTAAGCAATGGTTGTTTATAGATAAAGGGAGCGCAATGGAAGCATGGGTTGGACCCAAGTAAGAAGGAAAGTCAAGGAGTTGACTATACTTATGTGACTTCCATATGACATCCAAAGAGTTGGATGAATGCCAATACTGCAATAAATTGATGTGGTGATAGTTTGACTATCAAGTTTGTCTAAGATCCTTAGAGAAGGACTCGGATAGAGCATCAAAATTATCTACATAAATCATTGATATTAACTTGCTTATTGAATAAGATAAAGTCTTATAATTGTATCTCAATCTTCTAACAACACTTGCAACGGGTTGCATATGTATAGAATAGTGGAAAATTTGATCTTATTTCAGTGGATTTCAATGGGTTCCACATGGATATTGATGCAATTGTTGCAACAATCTCTGTTGGATTGATAGACTTCTTAATTTCAGTGGGAGAGCCCTTAGTCTTAGAGAATGTCTTTATGACCTAGATATAAGAATACACTCATTGTTTATTTCTAAATGTTGGAAATAAACATGAATTCTGAATTAGAACTATCATAAAGAGTTATGATGGATATATTTCAGATAGTAATCTAACATCTAGCGGACTCCACAAAATTAGAAAATTAATGAATGTTCATTAAGATTTCTAATACTGAAAATTAAAACCTTTATAAGATCAATTAGAGGATGAAGATCATTTGACAAATGATCTGGCGTCAAGTTTTGGACATATGTTTGTTGATGAGATCAATAGACTAGTGAGAGATGAAACTTTATATTGTCTAAAGGTTCAAATCTTACATACTTGTGAATATTGTATTCAAAAGTAAAAATGTCCAATACACCCTTCCTTGGGAAAGGTTTAAGATGTCAAGGTATTCAGGATCTCATACATATTGATGTATGCGGATCATCTATATCATAGTAAACATTATGGATATGTGATATCTGTTGATGATTATGTATGATATGAAATTTCTTCTCTTCACTTTAGAAAACTTTGAAATGTTCAAAGATTTCAATTATTTTTAGTTTGGAACCAAAGATTGAAGGAAGATAAAATGAATTTGATCTAATCTAGATAGCAAGTACCTGCTAGATAAATTCAAAGAATACATTATTGGAGATATGAATATCATTTCTATCTCAATCCTTCTAATACACCTTGACTCAATAGAGTTATAAGGAGATACGATTGGATCATGTGTGACATGATCTTATCAATGATGAATTTAGCATAATTATCTCTTAGTTTTCAGGTATATATGTGTAGTAGAGACTACAACGTATATCATTAATAAGGTTCCATGCATATAAGCTGGAATCTGGCACTAGAGAGTGCTACTTCATTAGGAAAATAAAGGATGGTATTGGATACCTACTTTATAACCTTGAGATTCTTAAAAGGTCTCATCTTTGAGGATATGATTTTTAGAGGATGACTCTATTGAGAATCAAGAAGAAAATGAAGTGTAGGAACTCATTTAATCTTGAGAAGATAACGAGGCTCCTGAAATAGGGAACTAAAATTACAATTAAAGATGAAACACTAATACTTCTTTAAATGAGTTTGAGGATGTATTCCATGTGTCAGTGATCGAATTTTATGTGATGAAAATCCTGAGGATCATAACATGGAAAGATGGATTTTAGCAATGAAAATAGAGTATACGTCATATACAAGTGTTGTATATGGACCCTCGAGGATCCACCTATATGGGTAAGACCCATAAAGGTGCAAATGGATCTTCAAGAGAAAGAAGTCAAGATTGCATTCCTCTATGAATACCTCTCTGAGGATATTCACATGAAGTAGCCCTAGGGCTTCGTGGTTGAGGAAAGCAAGGTGTGCAAGTAAAGGAATCCATCTATGGACTCAAATAAGCTTCTTGAAGTTGGACCATAAGATTTGATGAAAATATAAATGTTATGATTTCAGATAGAATCTTGATGAGCCATGTGAAGCTCAGTGGGAGTGCCTTTGTGTTCATCGTGCTAAATGTAGATGATATCCTAATCATTTAGAATGATATAAGGATAATAACAATAAGTGTTTTATTATCTGGTTGTTCCATAACTTGAGATATGATCTCAAGGATACCTCTTGGATCTTAGTTTTGAAGGTGTTCAGAAGCAAAGAGAATAGGATATTGGGACTATCACAATAGCAGTGCACCCTGAACATATTCCATTTTTTTAGAAAATTCCAAGAAAGGCTTCCATCCCTTAAGATATGGTACTGACCTATCTAAAGGGATATCATCTCAAAGAATTGAGGAAGTGAATGCTAGAACTTCTTGCACTTGTGCATCAGTTACGAGAAGTTGAGTGTATGCTAGATGTAAACAAAAGCAAGATATATGCCATGCAGTGGGAGTAGGAAAGGGTTACTAATCCTACTATGGAGAGAAAACACTTGATTGCAGTAATAACAAAATCTTTATAAATGACAAGAATTTTGAGATAGTGATCTCAAAGTCTTATCTTCAAAACTTAAGACTTTACAGATAGTGATCTAAAAGGTCTTAACTGTGGATACCTTAAGAGATAGTGATCTTCAGGAATAAGGGTATCCAGATAAGGATTATGGAAATATTGATTATGATAATTGTTAAGATGTAGTGTCAAGGACACTGTAACTAACAAGATTGAGTATTAGTTGCATAAGATGCAACATTCGCATTAGATGCGAGCACTGTTACTGGGGACATGCAAGTGCCGTAAAAGGACTTGGCGTAGTCTCGCAGGAACAGAGTGATTGATCAGCTTACCTAGCTATTTTCTTAATAGCCTATAATTGTCACATGAGTGTGGGTTTAAATGATTATGCCATTAATGGCTCTTTGGGCTAGTGGGAGATTATTGGACATGCGAGCCCACGACGATCCATTATGCAATAAGTGTTATTGAAAATATCATTCCCTAATCTTAAATAAATAATAAATAATTTGCATAATAGGTCCCTTAGTACAATTAGGGTTATGTTCCATGACCATCTTAATAATCATACAGTTGTTGATTCAGTAATTGAATCATAGAGGCTGGTGCTTGGATGAATATCTAAAGGGTTATATTGAGGACTCATCAAGCACCGTCAAATGATTGTTAAGAGATGATCTCCAACCTGAGTAGGAAATGGCAATCCTTTCTCAATTAGGTTGATATTTGACCGGCCTCTTGATGCAGGTCCTCTACATAGGATTAGAGATTCGGAGGTACCAGATTAGTTAGGTCAAAGAGTTGACTTAACGAGATCGAGATAACCAAAGTCCTATATCGTATGTTGTCATGATATAGGCACGCATCCTCTGACCGAAGACAGATGTGTTACTATATGTCTGAGTATGTACATTTGGCAGACCAATAGGTTGATGACCTAACCAAGGTCTATATACCGGCGCGTTGGTGTGCATATGAGGGCATGTGAGTAATACGATCTCTCAAATGGATCATACATGTTCATTTACTAAACCAGAAGGCATGAGCTCACTCATGAGATATTGGGAAGAATTAAATTCCATGCATGGTCGTCTCGCTTTGGAAGCTTGACTGAATTTATAGGTTTGATATATACTTTTGGAAAGTATATGATCAAGACCTAGGTATGATATATGTTTTTGGAAAGTATATGATCGATACCAACTCCCAATGATCGAATGAGAAACTTACTCATAAACCATGAAGAAGACAACATAAATTTGATCCAATACTTCGGGTTTATTCTGAGTCTTCCAGTATGCAGGATGTACAGGTATTGGGAATACCTGAGGGTGATGTGATCATAAATGATTGTATAACCATGACGCTTCCATTCATAGGGAGTGATGAAAAGGGTCTGGATTTTAGTGACTCCTCTCAGTAGAGAAGTAATCTGATCTTGGTCCAAATGTTGGACATTGATCTGAATGTGATTCAGATGCAATGAGAAGATTATATTTGCGGTCTTGATTTAATCAAGCATCTATGGGAGGCCCGCGATCAAGATTTGAGATATGATCTCAATATCTAAGTCACTATACGTGGAACAATACAATCGCGCTGTCCTTATCTCCAAGTATTCGCGGAGAAAGCGCATTATCCTTGAAAGGGTTCAGGATAATTTCATTGTTGATATTATGTATCCAAGCATCGAGAAAAATGGATAATTAAATGTGATTTAATTATCATGAGTAATATGAATTTGATTCATATTGTAAAGGGAGTTATCTAAGATAATTAAATGAAATTTAATTATCAAATATGTGAATAATGTGAATGTAATTCATATTATTTGAGAATAAGAGAAAAGAGAACCAAGATGATTAAATATGATTTAATTTTCATGGATATGAATAATGTGGATAGCAATATCCATATAAGTCATATATTATAAATGTGATTTATAATATATAAGAGAGAGCTATTTATAATTTACATTTGTTAATTAAATGTTGATGTGAATTAGATTCACATTGGACAATTAATTGAAAATGTAATTCACATTTTATTTTGGTTTGTGAATGAGATTCACAAATTTCCAATGGCAAGATTGCAATATTCACAAAATAATTATGAATTATTTTTGTAGAATAATTTACAACAGCTGTTGTTATCATAAATTGGAGATACATGGAATAACGTAATCAAGGGAGATTACATTGAGATGCTCCTTCCATACTAATAGGACGGACGACCACCTATTTCTATTAGGAAAGGGTGGCCGTCCACTCCATGTATATGGAAGGAGGCACTCTCCTTTCCGTTATCTCCATATGATTGTTGATTTAATTTTGGATTTGATTTATATTGATTTATCAATATATGTTTAATCGAAATTAAATTAATTGTTGTTGGTTTTTACCAACATAAATCTTAGCTATTAAAAGAAACAAAACCAATAAGAGCCATTGAATTTGTGTTGTCCATGGATTGAGATCCATAGATCCCAAAATATTATAAATAGAAGGGCATCCCTTTGCTCTTCTTTACACAGCACATAAGAGAACACAAGTCTCTCTCTCTCTCTCTTTCTCTCTCTACACGTCTATTCTCTCTCCCTCTCATGTGGTTGTCCACCATGGATGCCCTGGAGAGGTTCTCCGTCACCGCAGCGTTGTCGTTATGTTGCCTGATCGTTTGCTCGTGGATTTCCGTCTCCTTCAGTGTGCCTCGCTCGTGAAGAAGATGTCAGATCTCGTTTGTCGAGATCAGGAGATCCGTCGCTTGGATCATCAACATGGATTGCGAGAAACATTCGATTCATCCCCGCGCTCACAAGCGTCTCCTCCGTCGGATCGGACTTGAAACAGGAGGTTTCTTCGTTTAGAGACTCAATCGCAACCACGCTTCAAGAGGAAATCCTATTACTTGTTTGTGGTTTAGACGAAACGATCCGAGAAGTGTTCTTGGATCATGTGGTTTCGTCACATGAAACATTTTTTAATTTCCGTTGCATAGAACAACTAGTACGACTAGTCGTTCTTCGTCGTATTCGATACGATGCTCATGCTTCCATGATGCGCTTGAGAATTTTACCATATCCTTCAAAAACAAATATGAATAAATTAATAGATGATTATGTTAGCATCATGGTGATCGGATTGGCTATAGTTGATGCTCATCAATAGGTCAGGGAGCCTTGTGGTTATATGAAATCTCTTTCCATACATATAGAAATATGTACATACATATGCATATATAAAATATACACATGCATCCGTTTGCTTGTCTATATACACAAATATATTACACATATAAATAAATGTATATGAATTTACATATACATGCATACATATATACATATACATACTTAGATTGGGAATTTATTCAATGGCTTCTGTGTCCAATAGAGTTGTAATGAGCACACTCATTTTTTTACCATTATGTTCCTTCAATATAAGCATAATACATATTCGTTTACAACTATTATATCATATTGTTACTATTAATTACCCTTTTCACACTAAAAGCCTTGAATTCGTACAAAACGATTCTATCAGTATTTGTATTATTGGTGTTTGTTTCTTCTTACCAAAGATCATTTCATATTAATCTAAGGTTTTCTGTATTTGTATTATTGGTGTTTTTTTCTTCTTACCTATGATCATTTCATATGAATTTAAGGTTTTCTTTTCATTAAAAATTTACTAATAGTAAGAATTTGATACAACAATTGTAAATAAATAAGCATTGACCTTAAAATGATATGAAATATTAGTAAAGATGGGTGTGTCCGTTACAACTCTAATGGGCACTGGGACATTGGATAAACCCCTATATATATAGGTATATAAAGGGAAATTATCCAATGGGCTCTGTGCCCATTAGAGTTATAATGAGCATACTCATTTTTTACCAATATTGTCTATCATATTGACTCCAATGCTTATTTATTTACAAATGTTTTTCCACATTCTTCTGCTAGTAACTATTTTCATATAAAGAAAGTTTAACTTCATATAAAATGATTGTATTATTATTCATATTACTAGTGTCATTTTTATTCTAACTAATCACCATTTCTTGTGATCTAAGGTTTTCTTTCTATGAAAATAGTTACTAATAGTATGAATATGATATAACACCTGTAAATAAATAAGCACTAAACTCAAAATGATAGAAAATATTGATAAAAAATGAGTGTGCTCATTACAACTCTAATGGGCACAGTGCCCATTGGATAATTTCCATATATATATATATATATATATATATATATATATATATACACATATACATATACATATACATGCATATATATACATATATATATATATGGGAAAAAGGAGCCTACCTCGGCAGGTGTAGGTAACTTCCTACACCTGGCCTAATTTTTCATTATTTTTTGATTTTTTTGAAATGAAACCTTGGGGGATTTAGATCACTATGTATAACCATTTTGTAATTCCAAATTCAACTTAATTCGAGACTTCTATCATCTCCATCAAGACTACCAATTTTTAACGATCTCAGAATTGCTGAAATCGATCCTGTCTCGATGAACGTGTTAGGAATGTTTGATTTGCTTGAAACTTGAAATACATATTCCCCTTAACATATTAAGTTAATCCCTCCAACTTTTAATCCAAAAACAATAAAAAAATAATGGAAAAATGGGGGTGAGTGCAGGGAGTTTCCTACACCACAGGGTGCAAGCTCTCTGCCCCCCATATATATTATGGGTTTGGGGATCCTAAACCCAGGTGTAGGTAACTTTCCTACACCCACCTTTTTTCTCTCAATTTTTTTTATTTTTTTGAAATGAATCCTTGGGGAATTTAGATTACTATATGTCACCAGCATGTCATTCAAATTTCAACTTATTTTTAAACTTCTAACTTATCCATCAAGACATTCAAATTTTAGCGGTCTCAGATTTGCTGAAATCGACCTTTTTCGATGGACATGTTAGGCATGTCTGTTTTACGTGAAATTTGAAACACATATTCTACTTAATATTATAAGTAAATCCCCCAAGGATCTATTTTAAAAAAATAAAAAAATGACAAAAAAGAGGTGGGTGTAGGAAAGTTACCTACACCTGGGTTTAGGATCCCTTTTCCCTATATATATATAAATACATATATATATATATATGTATATATATATGTGTGTGTATATATATATGTATATATATACGTATATATATGTGTGTATATATATATATATATGTATGTATATATATATATATATATATATTTATATATATTATGGGGATTGGGGAGCCTGACCCATGTGTAGGTAACTTTCCTACACCCACCTCTTACTCCCTAATTTTTTTTGAAATGTATATTTAAGGGATTTACATAGAATATTAAATGAAATATGTTGATCAAATTTTATGTAAAACAGACAATCCTAACTGCTCCATCGGAAGGGGCCGATTTCAGCAAATCTCAGACCGTTAAAATTTGGTTGTCATGATGGATAAGTTAGAAGTCTCGAAATAAGTTGAAATTTGAATGATGGTATGATGATATATTATGATCTAAATTTTCCAAGAAATTATCTATAAAAAATAAAAAATTTTGAAGGAAAAAAAGATGGGTGTAGGAAAGTTACCTACACATGGGTGTAGGCTCCCTTTTCCCATACATATACATACATACATACATACATACATACATACATACATACATATATATGGGGTGCCTTTCAAATTTGATTTGGTCTCACCATTTCCATGGTAAGCCATCAATGTAATACAATGTGTATTTCCATAACGTTATACAAAAAGTTAGTTTCATCCTCTTGATTCATTAAATTTAAATTTCATATAATAGTTTCGATTTTCCATTTTATCCTTGTCTAGGTTTGGTATTTTCTTCAATACTTTGTTAATTAATTTCCACTATTGTTCTCAAGGAATCGGGTTTAGCCATGTATTTGTAAACTCCAGTGAGTTTTTGTAGAATTGAAATTCAATCATGTAACTTTGATAATAAAATTATTTTTAACATTCACAGCCAATAGTTTTTAGTAAAATACCATGTCACTTTTGTAAAAATGTATTGTCATTTGCAATAACAATATTTAGTTTTGTAAGTTCCTTACTACATTTTCTACATTCACATCAAATGGTTTTTAGTAAATGGGCATCTTTCTTTAGTAATATTGTATGTATCATTATTTATTTTTTGCATTCCTTTTTAGGTTTTTCTTTTCCCTTTGTAAATTGTTTCCACCCTCTGTCAGCCTTTTATGCAACATTTCATAAATTTCAATATTCTCGCTTATTTTTTTAAATTCTTGTTCACTTTGTAATATTTGTATGTTAATCGACATCAAATAATATATTGTTAGAGATTTATAAATTGTTTGTGTGCAATACCAACAAATATTTTTTGGGGATTTTTACCCTACAGACCGTATAAACTATGCCAATTACCTCCATGACATTTAAAACAACCTAACTCCCCCCTCGACCCCGTAAACTTGTCATTTCTTACTCCATGAACCCTACGGTTAATATGTTTATAGCTCATGGTGGTTCTTGGGGTAATTTACAGGGTCGATGGATTAATTACATTGTGCAAAAGGTCATAGAGGTAATTTAAAAGTTTATAGCGTATGTCGGGTAAAAATCCCTAATTTTTTCGTGCACTTTAATGAGCATTTTTATTCGTTAAAAATGTTATGTGGATCTATGGAATTTTCATGCTCCATTGTAAAATTCGTATAGTGATCTACAAAATAAAATGGTCAGTTTGTAATTTACCATTTATTTAATATTTGTCAAATAAACGAATTAGTATGCAAATATAATATTATTTATGTGAAATAGTTGCACCAAAATGTAAAATATAATCGCTCCATGGCTGAGCTCTTTCCCAGCCATCTAGGAATATCGTTGCCACCAAGCACTTTCCTGACCATCTAAGAACACCATCTCCACCGCATGTCAACCTTGTGTACCTGGTCACAAGGCCATAATCATCCTATACGGCCCATGAGCGGGCCTCGCCACCATCGAGCATACTTCCAACCTGACTATCATTGCAATTGAGCTTATTTCAATGCTGGTGGCACCGCCTTCCATTGTTTTGAGTACTTGGTGCAGTATGACGTTGTTGTTCTGCCCGCACATGAGTGGAAGAGGGATCTCAATCATATTTAGGGAAAATGGGCACCCTATTATGTAGGGATGTAGGGTTGTCACATTCATGTTTTGAATGTGATATAACGATCAAAGTAGGATTTCACACATTTTAAAAACAAATTAATTATGCAGTTAATTCCACCATAAGATTAAAAAATGAACGGATGAGATTGGGGGGCTTTCCATGAGAGTGGTGGATTCCAATCTCATTTGAAGTTATTAGGGATCCTTTCAAATGAGATGGGTTCTCACAAATTCTGTATTGAGCCATCAATTGGATCAATTGTATTTCAATCAGATGGTTGCCTCAAATATCTTATCTAGATGGGTATTTTAGTCGTTCAAATTTATTAAATTCATATTTCGTTTAGTGATATGAATTTATTGTTTTAGGGTTGTCTAGATTTAGCATTCTCGTTAATATATTCATTTATTAGTTGTCATTTACGTTCTCAAAAAAATAGGCTTTTTAACATCTATTTGTAAACTCTGACAAGCTTATTTATATTTTGTGCTTGGTTTTATAAGTTGGTTATTACCTTTTTTATAGTATCATTCATTGGTTTTGAAGTAAACTCAATACTTTCCTTTGTAAATTTGAAGTGTTCATGGCAAAAAAATGATTCAAAATTGAAATATATCATTTTTGAAATGAGATTTATCTTTTTGTAAGAGTTAATCATATAATTGCAATATGTAGAGGTCTTTGTCATTTTTCCATGCCCATTTCAAGCTCCCTTTGTTATACTTTGTATGTATATGTCAAAAAAAGCAATATTCACAGTGGTTTTTGTACTTTGTACTTTTTATATGATGTTATGAAAAAAACAAAATGGATTAGCAATTTATTAATGATAATTCAAAAATGATATCATGTAAACAATAACATGAGATTTGTAAATTAGTGAGTTGGTATGTAAAATACAATGTAACCTATCAACAAAGTGGAGACGTGTGTTATCTCTGCACGTCGTATATGTCAAGCCATAATCAACCAGGATGAAATTGAGGAATTGATTTGGAGCATTGAGCATCCATGATTGTTATCCTGCAATAAATCAAAAACATCTAGAGAAAGATCTATATGCTAAAATGGATGTCACTATGACGAAAGTTGCACTCAATCTACCTAGAATTTATGGATCTTACTCGCAACAATAACATATCCTATGCCACTGGTCATTATCCCTCCTCCATTCTGACGCTCGATTTCAAGATTGGTTAGCAAGTTTCTTTTATCATTTGGGATGAAGGACATTACAAAAGGTTTCTCAACCTCCCCCCTGAAGAACTTCATGAGGGGATAGGCATCAGTAACGATGGAATGATAATAGGGTGGCGGGATGATAGGAGGAGGAAGTGGAATGGGTGGCGGTTGAAGAGGTGTCACGGGTTAGGGCTTCATAGTAGATAGATAGAGAGAAGGAGGAAGAGAGAGGGCATTAAAATTAGGTATCTTTCCTAAATTATAGACGATGGAAACTAGAATTGGAAATAATCGAAATGACCAACATGGGTTTTCACCCATAAAATCAAAAATTGTTAAACGCCATTGATTGTAGCCATAGGAATAAAATCAAATGGTTGTGATTGATGGATTTCTCCAACTACCATCCTACTTCTTTTCCAACTTCCTCTCATCATCGTCCTTTTTTATTCCCTCATTCCCTTCATTCATGATCATCTGCCGAATTCGTGAGAAGAAATCCAGCTACAGGGAGGTCGAAGGGACAGTGATAAACTTATTATGTAGAGAGCCGACTAGTTCCAGCCATCTTCGGCAATTGGCGAGATCTGTGAGCATTGTTCCCAAAGCATCCCTCTACAAGAGACTTCTCAACATCTCAACGATCCTCCGCCTTGTCGATCAAGGCCATAACCGGAGTTGCAGCATATCTCCTCCACAATATGGCGAAATCACCACAGGTAAGTATCTTTTATTCTTTTCAGTATCTTTATTTAGTCTCTTTCTGTGTTATTTAACTGCTATTTTCATCTTCGTATAAAAAATCCTAATCAACTATGGAGATCACCATCACTAACTTCCCTCCCCATTTCTCTTCTACCTTTCACATCCTCCGTCACTTTTATCTCCTATTATTTCATCCCAAACAGGAGTACACCCATCCCCTTATATGTGTAACTTGTTTAGCCAAGCATCTAGCTCAATCAGACTCCACTTGCAGGTCGTTGGAGAAGTAACACTCTTCTAGAACTGCAAAAGCAGCTATGCACGACCGCTACCAACACCTCTGTGACCTGTGGAACCTGTCCAACAACACGCGTAGTGGCCCCTCCTTCCCACGAGTGGCTATTGTTGCGTATTGCACGCCTATTAGAGCAGCCCTCCAACCACCCAGTAGCGCCCTTTGTGCGGTCATGCGGCCCTGGACACACTACTGCCCAACACTGCCTCATGTGGCCCCTGCTCGGTGCCCGCACCTACAGCCAACTGGCGGCACCCTCTAGCTACACCTATGTGCCCCATCTCTGTGAGTTCAACCACCACTGCACGTCCCTGCGTAGCCTTTCGTGCTCCAGCGCTATAACCACGTGTTGCCCTCCACTGTCGCTTATCCATCGCAGCCGCGCGCTTGTGACCACCTCCGTGCTCCTCCAGCCACCAGCCCTCATCTTGTGGCTAACCCTAGGCCATTCCTTACTAGCCAATGGCTCTACGCCCTCATCCATGGCCATCAACTTGTGTGCCTTCAGCAGACGCACTCCCCTTCGTGCTCAATCCATGGCTGCACCTTCGTCGTCAGACGCTCTACGTGCGATGCCCCTACCTTGCAACTGCCCGCTTCATCATGCCATGACAAGCATGACCTCTACTTCTTCATAACTGCTATCCATGCACCCTTCGCCAGATCTACACCGACCCTAAGGGTCTGTTTGGTTGTAGGGTTGGGTGGGGCTGGGTTGGGCTGGGTGAATAGTAATCTGTGAGGAGAAAGTACCCTTGTGAATAGTAACCAGGGTTGGGCCAACCCTGCCCAACCCTGCAACCAAACATGCCCTAAATGTGGAACCCACGTTCTACATGGTCCATTTTATTTGTTTTTTTATTTTTTGAGAAAATTGCATAGTACTACCTTCATGTTTATTTAATTGCAAACGTACCCCTATTTATATTTCAGTTCATTAAGTTTTGTTGCCTTTATTGCACAGACAACCATGCATTTACACATTAGTTTGGACTTCAAGTTTGCATCATTTTTTAATACAAAAGTTACTTGTTGTAGACCACATAATTCTATCTCTTGGCTATTTATTTAAATTTTTGTTTGCATTGGATAATTTAATAAAATGCAGAGTTTGAAATTTAGTGTTTTCTTTCCCATTTATGCTTTAAAGTTTACATATACTTAAATATTTCTCCAAAAATTGTGCAAAAATTATAGGTGATACCTCTATTTGTGCTTAAATTACTATCCAAATTTCATCTAAATTGGAGTTGTCTTGTGCTTAATAAAAACCGTTGAGTAAATTATGTAATTTATTTTTTATTAAATCCAAAAATATTATTTTTGTGAAATTTCAACTCTGCTAGATTTATATTAAAATAGCTTCTTGAGATAATTTTGCTTCTTGACAATTTAATTTTGTGGATTTACTAAAAATTATATACTAACAGTCACTCTATTTCCACTAAAAAACAAACAAAATCATAAATTGTCTGAAATTTCCAAAATTATTAATGGAGATTCATTTCATCATGTTTCACTATAAAAATTTCATAATTTTTGCACTCTGTTTGCAAGGAAAATTGCATAAAACCCCCAAAAAGTTTGCATTTTTCATTGTAGCATCTTAACCCCAAAAATTCCAAGAAAATACATTTTGCATTCATCATTGATTTAGATTTCCAAGAAAAATATAACTTGGCTAATTTGAATTCATTTCACATTAAAATTAATTTTGGCTATGTGGCTTGTTTTCTTAATAACCTAGTTCAATCGCATTTGTGCATTTCCATCTATTTTACATAAATAATTAACAAAATCTCATTTGAAAAATCGTGAGCTAATTTATATAATTTTATCTGACATTGTTCCTTTACCTCCTTGAGTCAACCCTAGGCTTGCCCGAGTAAAAATACATAAAACCGCACATCAATTAATTCATTGATTCATCAATTCGTGTGGTTAATTTTCTATCGATTATGATTGCCCAACTATAACAACACGACACCATTAGATAGGTTAATTTTCGGATCAATCAAATGTCATCGTTGCCAAGGAGGCAAATGTCTTAGGATCACTTTAGAAAGTTAGATTCAAGTTTTCCATTCACTCGGGTAGTCTGACCCCCGAACCACCTTGTAATTATTTCATTTTTTGCAATTAGGTTTTTGCTTATTTTTTGATAACTATCTCTGACATAAAGTTTATCTTTTTGTGTGAGGGTTCGGTGGACTTGGAGTGACTCTCTTGAAGTCGACACATCTCAAAGAGCATCATAGGCCGACGATTCGTGGAGCGAGTGATGAATCTCAGATTCAAGACTCTAAATCTCATTAATTTAGCACATATCCCTCAAAATCATTGGCATTTCTTAATTTTTTTTGCATAATTACCATTCATGCATGTTTTGATAAGAATTACATTTTATCCTCTATTTTTGCATAAAATAAAAAGCCAAAAATCCCAGCCAAAATTGACCTGTAAATATCCTAACTTTCCTTATTTTTAACTAATTCATGCTAACTCCTAATGACCCAAAACCACCTCCACTGTTTACATATCACTAACAAGAATAAATAAAAAATACAAAAAAATTATTAACCCGAATAAATGGACCAAAAACCCAAACCCTAGTTCTATGAATTCCCGGACTAAAACCCTCATATCTTCTCTATCCAATGTCCGTTTTGATCCTACTCACTTTTGAACTAATGTACATTTAATTACCTTCAAAACAAGAACAAGTTCAAGTGAATCAGAGCTCATATATGAAAGTTGGGTTTTGGGCCTCTTTTGTACATTTTGTATTTTAGCTGATTTTGACCTAATATTTTATGTACATAATTAACCTATTTTATTTTGTTTCTTTTTCATTTGACTTCTTTGATGAAAGTTTTATTAAAATGCGTAAAAATTCAAATTCAAACCAAATTGAAATCAGAGAAACAAATTAATTTTATATTTTTTTCGTGTTTTATATTTTTTTCTTATCTTTCTTAATTAATAAAAAATATTCTAATGTGTTTATATTTATCTTTTATTTTAACATATTTTTTCCGTATTTTTATCTGATTTAAAAATGACAAAAAAAATTTAAAATCCAAACTTCAAGATATTCTACATACAGGATACCCCAAAAATATCACTTTATGCAATTGATCGATTTTGATATCTTCATGAAATTTATAGATCTCATCGAGACGAGCAATTTTTGTGAAGAAACATTTTCGATCCGAGGTCATTTGCTATTTCTTTTCCATTTTTTCATTTATTGTTTTTAATTTTGTGGTGCCGACACGTGGTAGCTCCTGGAGCTGCCATGTGTCAGCCATTTTTTAGTTTTTATTTATTCGTTTTTATAAAAAAAATTAAAGCCCTGCACGTGCGTCGCACGTGCCTACCAGGCACGTGCCACGCACGTGCTCCGCCTCTCCCCCAAATGTGGCCACGGGTCGCCCTTCTCGGCCGATCGGACGGCCTGTGGCCATCGTCCCCAAATCACCCAACTTTCCCAAATCAGTCGTCGCCCATCATCGTGCGATCTCTGCTGGCGATCTCGCTCCGCCATCTCCAAACCTCTGATCTCCTCGCCGCGAACCTCACACCGCTACGCCGACCTCCCAAATAAATCACCATTCCCGTGATTTCGGCGACGGACATCCATCCATCCTCAATCAGATCGTCATTCCCCCACGAATCCCTCGTCGATCAACTTCCTTCTCCAACAGAACCTCGATCCTATAAAACTTTCACTGCCGCGACCCTCAAGACCCAACCGCCGATACTCCTCCTTCCATGAACCCTCCGATGGTGACATCCTGGAGGATCTCCATTCAACAGCGAGATCCGACTACCTTGGTCGTAGCAACTTGAGCTTCGCGCTCGTTGCTTCGCTCCGACCTTGGTCTCGAGCCAACGACCACCTTCAACACCCATCTCTAACAACCACTGCCACCGTCAACGATCAACTTCAACACCCATCATCGACAACCGCCAGGCGCTCTAGCTTTGTCATCAGCATCACGCCACAACGCCGACACTCCTCTGCCTCTGTAGCGTTCATCAACCACCACTGCTCTGCCTTGGTCGTCGGAGGACATCCATGATTGTCTTTGACGCTTCTAGGTGCTTCATCAAGTCTCGTCGGCCCTCCGCTTCTTCGCCAGCCCTGCCGCACTCGCAGGCCATCCACCCCTCGTCGGCCGGGCACAGGTCTCGAGGCCCTCCCCATATGCGAGGCACATGCCGAGAGGGAAAATTTGTGAAGTCTCCCCTAAGATCGACTTAAATCACACTTTTACCCCTGGGTCACATGTTTTGCACGTGATCTTGGGAGAATTTCAGAATCGGCCCAAGAGATTCCCCTATTTGCTACTCAGTCCCCTGCTTGAGGTCGCGTGCCTCGCACGTGATCCTTTGGAAATTTTTCAAGAGGCCCCCTACTTATCGGTAATTACAACGTCATCCTTGCTTTACACTATTTTACTCTATATATTGCATAAATACCCATGTACTCCCCCTCAGTTTGGACCTCTATATTACATTATTTTATTATTCAAAAATTGGCATTTTCTTTTACAATTAATTCCCTACATTATGACATATGACTGATATTTTTGTGATCAATAAATAATTAATAATTAATTATTTTGTAGAAAGTTGCATATTTTGCCCATCGTGTGCCTTGAAATTTATCATTAATTAATCGTTGCTCTAAAAATTGCTTAAAAATCATGAATTGTAGAATTAATTGTGTTTAACTTTGTGCCCAAAAAGATCTAATTTTCATGCATAGTTTGCCTTGTAAAAATCATTTTCTATATTTCAATATTTGATTTTTAATAGGTATCAAATATCATATTTTCGACGTTTAGGATTTTGCTAAGATCAATCACCTAGTAATAGATCTTAGATAATTTTATCCCTTGAAAATAATTATGTTTAGTATTTATTACAATTAAAGATTGAAATTCACTCTGTTTGCATTTAAAAAGTCATGAAAAATTCATCTTTCATTTAAAAATTCCAAAAACATTACAGTACATTCATTTCATCATAATTATCATCTTCGCCAAGTTTTATATTTTTCGGACATCATTTGATTGATCTTTACATTTAAGTCCTTAAATAGGCCAAAGTTGCATTTTGTATCCCTACTTGCATTAAAAATTAAAAAAAAGATAGCCTCAAAAACCACGAACGAACTTTGATAAACAAAATTCTAGCTTGTTCCTTAGCCTCCTTGTGTTCGACCTTGGAACCTGCCCAAGTAAAATAAACATAAAACCACGTTATTAAAAATTGACTAAAATTTATTGTGGTTATTTCTTAACCGACTCTGATTTCCTGCCTACAATGAAACGACACATTTTTTTAAGAAAACGATAATACACGACGATACTTAAGAAAAGCTATCTCGGATCCGTCAGATGGCGTTGTTGCCGGGCAGGCAAACGGCTTAGTTTTTTGTCTAAAAATTTGTGTTCGATTTTTCATATTTGGGTAGTCTGAACCCCGAATTTGTCACTGTAAATTGCATTTATATGTCCTACATTAATTTTTTATTTTCAACATTTATTTTCTTATTTTATTTTTTTGATTTATTTTTAAGTCACTCTCTTATATTTTCACTCTTCTTTTTCTTGCGAGGTATTCAGCATACGTGGAACAGTTTTTGGAAATCAAAGCATCTTCACCGACTTCCAAAAAAAGTCGCAATTAATTTAAGATCGAGTCGAGTTGTTAGAGAGCGTAGAGTCTAGGATTTTATTTTCTACAGTTTTATTTTTTGTAATTAATTATACATTTCTAGCGGTGTCCATTTGGACTCTCGCGTGTGTAAAAGACCTTAAACTTTTTCTATGGTGTGTCGTGGTCTGTTTCACTCCCTGGTGAGGGTGGGGCCCGATTTGAGTGGCACTTAGGATAGACCTGCGCTTACGGCTCTTAAAGCGTTTTAAATTTTTATTGTGCTTGTAGGACCTAGGGCCACACTTCACTTTAATTGAGACGCGTATTAGATCCTTCAATTTAACCAAATTTAACTCAATTCTTCCCCACTAATAGAACTTTCTAATAGGTGTGATTTTTCATCGGCTTGCATTCATCTAGATTTATTTTCAATTTCTGCATTGCATCCACATGGAGATTGCGAGTATTCTTTGTAAGTCTTCTAACTGAGCATACATCATTGTTTTCACGTGCATGAGCTTTCCCGAATTTCTCCTCTTGTTTTGTCACATAATTCTAAAGGAAATTGAGACTGGATGGTAGACGTGTATTTGTGCTCATTTAATTCTTCGGTGATCTCCTAATTAAAATTAGGACTGCTAAATATAGCCGACTTTAAATAACTCATAAAATCGAGAATTTTTGCGGGAGAGCAACCCCGATCATGGATATTGTTACTTTTTCTGAGTGAGCAAGAGATGGCACTTAAGGGTAGAGCCCAAACTCGGATTTTTCATATTGACTATTGATTCTACCAAAAACGATTAGCTAGTTATTTTAAGGTTTGTATTTACACCCATACTGGCTGAAAGTAGGTGCAACTAGTCGTAAGATTTAGGGCCGGTCATTAGGAAAATTTCTGGCACCTAACAACTCGCTAAATTCTTTCCAAGATTGATTTATCACCAACTAAAATTGGAAAGATAATTGCTAAACTCTTACGGCTTCATTGTGTGAGGTGGTGAACCTAGGGTTTGATTTGTGTGTGATTTTGCGTGCGTTATCCAATTTTGAATATCAAAAGCCGCACACTTGTGCCATCACTTTCCTTTCTTGATTTGTCAACCAATAAACCTCATTCGAAAATCAAGAAACTTTTGTCTCTCTAGATCTAGATCTTGAAGATCAATTCATCTAAAACAAACCCAAACCATCATTCATTTCAGCTCTTTCAAAAATGCCGGAACATTTATCCAAAAACCATCAGAGCTATACTATGAAAATGAACTCGTATCAGATAGACCCAAAACTTCAAAACCTCCTCCAACTACACACCATCCAACTTCCACAAGAGACTCTCACACTCTCTACAAATCCGATCTACTTCATGAATGACAACCTTTGTATTCGGATCATACAAACCAACAACTGACTAAGGTCTCCACTTCTTCAAATATCAATCCACTCTACTCCGATCATACAATTCATCCTTCATATTCGACAAATGTTAATCCATCATTCATGGGAGATCAATACCACATGTTCGAATTTAACACTTCTTCACATCTCCCATCTTCCCCACCATTGAACACAAATGAACAACCATCATCTTAGATTGACTATGACAACCCCCTCTTCAGATATGACACTCATACAGAGAAATGGGCTGACTACATAGAAATATATAAACCCTATATGCTGACTCCACGATATCAAGGTCCGACCAATCATGATCAAAGGATTGAACTCTACTCAAACCAATTTCACATGCCTGGATAACATGAGCAACGTCCTTCCATAATTTTTGAGGATAAATTTTCAGAAAATAATGATCATATATCGAATACTCCAAAAAAATCTCCTCTCAACACATACAAGAAAATGGAAGATGAATCTCAAATGCAAAAACACACCACGACTGCTCCTATGACTGGTCAAAAGATTTTGGATGATGATATTTCGAGGATAAACAAGAGATTTGATTTAATGGATGATAGATTTAGAAGGTTTGCCAATCAATTAATTTCACTCTCTGGAAGCTCGGATATAAAAATGAATGAGGAAAAGATTGGATCTCATGAGAAAAATTTTAAGGATATTCAGAAATCTAGGGACGATTCTGACAGCAGCACTTCTGCATATTACTCCCCTAGAAATGACTACGCCTATGACTCCTATTCAGAACATCAAAGTGAAGGATATGGAGAAATCTTCAAGCGCATCACGGAAGCGTGATCGTCGTATCGGATACGACAGTGAACGACTAGTCGCACTAGTTGATCGGTGCAGCGGAATTTAAAAAAAAATTATTCGATGAAACCACATGATCCGAGAACCATTCTCAAATCGTTTCATCTATAACCACAGCAAGTATAATGCAATACCTCTTGAAGCGTAGTTGATCAAGTCTCTAAGAGAAGAGAGCTCCTGTCTCAAGTCCAATCGTCGGAGTAACGGCTTGCAAGCGCGGGGATGAGTCGCGGTGTTCTCGCAATCCAAGTTGATCCAAGCGCGGTTGCTCCTGATCTCGTCACACGAGATCAAACGTCTCCTTCGTGAGTGAAGTACTCCAAGTAGACGAAGAACCGCAGATCGTCGAAGCAGCAGCACGATGGCGCGGGTGTCGACGATTGTCTCCACCAAGGTATGGTGGACGACCACAAAGAAGAGAGGGAGAGAGGGCTGTCGAGTATTAGAAAGAGAGAGAGAGATATGTGCTACAATAGCATGTAAAGAGAGAGCATGGTATGCCGCTTTATTTATAGGGTTTTAGGATCCATGGATCTCAATCCATGTGACATATAAAATCAATGGATGAGATTGATTTATGCAAATCCAATGGTCAAGATTGTTGGGTAAAAACCAACAACTTGTGATTTAATTTTGATAAAATATATTTGATAAATCAAATAAATATTAATACCAAATTAAATCAATCAAATAAGGAGAGAGAGAGAGAGAGAACAAAGGAGATCAACCTTCCCCTTTGGAGGGAGGTGACGGCCACCAATCCCACAAGGCATTTGGTGCCGCCCCCTCCTTTCCTAATGGGAGGGCAATCTCATGGATTGCCATGAGATTGCACATCTCCTCGATTTTCTCTCTACTTATTTTTCCAACAACAATTTGTTGGTATTTTAATTCACCAAAATAATTCTCAATTAATTTTGAGAATATTGCAATCTTGACATTGGAATATTGTGAATCATATTCACAAACCAAAATAAAATGTAATTTACATGTTCAATTAATTAGACAATGTGTATCCAATACACATTAATAATTAATCTACTAATATAAAATATATTTAACTCTCTCTAATATATTATAAATCACAGTTATAACATATTATGAATAATCGTATATTACTATCCACATTATTCTAATCCATAATAATTAAATCACATTTAATCATATTGAATAATTTCTCATACATCATGATAATTAAATCACATTTAATTATCAACTTCTCTTTGCTTAGATCTTATGGAATTGTTCTTAAACCATTTAAGAATAATGTTATTTCTCCTCAGATACTTGGAGATAAGGACAGGGCGATTGTATTGTTCCACATATAGTAACCTGGATATTGAGATCACATCTCAAATCCAGATCCCATGGACCTCTCATCGATGCTTGACTAAATCAAGATCGTAAACCTAATCTTCTCATTGCATCTGAATCTCATTCAGATCAATGTCCAGTATATGGACTAAGATTAGGTCACTTCTCTAATGAGAGGAGTTACTAAAATCCAGACCTGTTTCATCACTCCCTCGGAATGGAAGCGCCATGGTTATACAATCGTTTATGATCAAATCACCCTTAGCTATTCCCAATACCTGTACATCCTGCATACTGGAAGACTCATGATCATCCCGAAGATATAGATCACTTTTACACTGTCATCTTCAGGGTTTGATCACTAAGTTTCTTAATCTTGATTCTTGGGATATGGTATAGATCATATGCTTTCATAAAGCATATATCTTACCTTCAAATTCATATCATGCTTCTAAAGCATGATGACCATGCATGGAATTTGGTCAATCCCAATACCTCATGAATGAGCTCATGTCTCCCGGTTCACAAGTGAACCTGTATGATCCCTTTGAGAGATCATATTACTCATATGCCCTTACATGCACACCAGCTCGCCAGTATATAGACCTTGGTTAGGTCATCAACCTATTGGTCTGCCAAATGTACATACTCATCCATATAGCAATACATCTGTCTCTGGTCAGAGGATGTTTGCCTGTGATGTGACAGTATTCATCATAGGTCTTGGGTTATCTCGATCTCGTTAAGTCAACTCATTGACTCAACTAATATGATACCTCCGAATCAATATTCCGATGCAGAGGACCTACATCAAGAGGTCGATCAGATATCAGTCTAATGAGATAGGATTGCCATCTCCCACTCAGACTGGAGATCACTACTTGTCAATCATTGATGATGCTTGATGAGTCCTCTATCTAACTCCTTAGATATTCATCCAAGCATTAGCCCCTATGATTCAATCAATGAATCAACAAATGTATGAATATCAAGTTGGCCATGGTACATAACCCATATTGTATAGAGGGACCTTATAGTGCATTCATTCATTCAATATAAGAAAAGGGAGTGAAACATAACCAATAACTTTTATTGATAAATCATTTATTACAATAACATTTATTGTAGGAATGGTTCGCCTCGGGCTCACATTGCTAACAATCTCCCACTAGCCCTCAGAACCATTCAGGAACAATCCTTAAACCCATATTCATTACATGCTGGTCGAAAACCTTCTGTATCAGAGGTTTGGTAAGAGGATCAGCAATGTTGTCGGCATAGGCCACCTTAGTGATGATGATGTCACCACGCTTTTGAATCTCCCGAATGATGTGGTATTTCCTTTCTACGTGCTTGTTCTTCTGATGCCATCTGGGTTCCTTCGCCTGGGCAATGGCTCCCGTGTTATCACAGAGTAGCGGGATGGGAGTATCAGAGGAAACTACGCCAAGCTCCTAGACGAACTTGCGCAACCACACCGCCTCCTTTGCAGCATCCGATGCGGCAATGTATTCGGCTTCTGTTGTTAAGTCTGTTGTAGTATCCTGCTTCTTGCTTCTCCAACTCACAGCACCACCATTCAACAGGAACACTAACCCTGATGTCGACTTTCGATCATCAATAACCGATTGGAAGTCAGAATCTGTATATCCCAAGACTTGGAGATCACCATCTCCATAGACCAAGATGTAATCTTGCGTCCGTCTTAGATATTTGAATATGTTCTTTACTGCATTCTAATGTTGTTCTCCATAGCAGGATTGGTAACGACTTACCACTCCCACTGCATGGCAGATATCTGCCCTAGTGCACATCATAGCATACATTAAGCTTCCTACAGCTGATGCATAAGGGCATCCAGCCATGGCTTTCTTTTCCACAACAGTTTGAGGAGCCATTCCTTTAGACAGGTGGATACCATGTCTTAAGGGCAGAAATCCTTTCTTGGAACTATCCATACGGAATCGTTCAAGAATCTTCTTAACGTATCCATGTTGTGACAATCCCAATATCCTCTTCTCTCGGTTTCTGAACAACTCAGACCCAAGATATAAGAGGCTTCTCCAAGATCTTTCATCTCAAAGGTATGGGACAGCCAAATCTTTACACTGGTCATCATCCCCGTATCATTCCCAATGACAAGGATGTCATCTACATAAAGCACGATGAACACAATGGCGCTCCCACTAAGCTTCTTGTATACACAAGGTTCATCAGCATTCTGCACAAAATCATAACTCTTTATGGTTTCGTCAAATATGATGTTCCAACTACGAGAAGCTTGCTTGAGCCCATAGATGGATTTCTTCAGCTTGCATACTTTACCATCCTCATTCATGAAGCCCTGGGGCTACTCCATGTAGATATCCTCCTCGAGGTATCCATTGAGGAAAGTCGTCTTGACATCCATCTGCCAGATGTTGTAGTCAAGATAAGCAGCTATAGCCAACAGTGCCCTGATGGATTTAAGCATAGCCACAGGAGAGAATGTCTCATCGTAGTCGATGCATTCTCTCTGTGTGTAACCCTTGACTACGAGTTGTGCTTTGAAAGTCTCTACTTTCCCATCTGGTCCCCTCTTTCTCTTGAAAATCCATTTACACCCAATGGGTTTTACCCCTTTAGGTGGATCCTCGAGGGTCCATACACCATTCTTATGCATGGAGTCAATTTCTGACTTCATTGCTAGCATCCACCTATCCATGTCATGATCCGTGAGTGCTTCATCAAATGAAGTAGGATCATTGTCAATTTCACTTGACACATGGAATCCATACATTTCAGGTGGTGCAACCACCCTCGAACTCCTTCGAAGAGATATGGGTGTTTCAACTTTGTTTACTTCTTCAGTTTCTGGTCTAGGAAGCTCAAAATCCTTAGGGGATTCAGTGAGTTCCTCTACTTCATTTTTATCTTGACCTTTAAGGAAATCATCCTCCAACAATTTTACATCTCTGGAGACAAAAAACTTTTAGGTCTCAGGGTCATAGAGCTGGTATCCAATACCATCTCTAACATACCAATGAAGTAACACTCACGAGTGTGAGATTCCAGCTTACTTGCATCCACGTTCTTTGCATGGACCAAGCAACCCCAAACCCTCAAGTGCTTAACACTAGGTTTGGTTCCATACCAGAGCTCATGAGGAGTCTTAGGTACAGATTTGCTTGGAATCTTATTCAGGATATATATTGCAGTCTCTACTGCATATCCCCAGAAACTAAGTGGCAAATGTGCTTTACTCATCATTGAACGGACCATATCCATGATGGTCCTGTTGCGTCTTCCAGCAACACCATTAAGTTGGGGAGTTCGAGGAGTAGTGAGATTGGAGACAATTCCATTCTCTTTGAGGTATTCCTTGAATTCATCAGAGAGGTACTCGCTACCTCGATCAGATGGAATTCGTTTAATCTTCTTATCGGTTTGGTTCTCAACCAAAGCCTTGAACTCTTTGAACTTTTCAAAGGTTTCAGATTTATGACGTAATAGGAAGACAAACACGTCGCGAATGGTCATCAATAAATGTCAAATAATATCGATATCCATTTCGAGTCGCAACTGAAGGGACCACATACATCGGTATGTATTAACTCAAAAATACCGTCGCATCTAGTAACCTTGTTACGGAAAGGCATCCTAGTCATTTTACCACGAATACAATGTTCACAGGTAGGTAAAGATTGAACTTGTAGAAAACCTAAATGTCCATCCTTTATCAATCTACTGATCCTATCAACAGATAAATGACCAAGCCTTTGATGCCAAAATATGTTTGAATGATTTTCATTATTCCTGGATCTTTTAGGGTTTTTATTAGTGGTTCTAACATTCATGACATGCTCATTAATGCACAATTCATAGAGTCCTCCAGAAGTCAAAATACCATCTGCAATATATTTATCATAATGCTTTATGACTAATTTATTACAGAACAGGAATGATATCCACTTCTAACTAGCTTAGATACAGATATTAAGTTCCTCCTGACTTCAGGTACATAAAGACACTCTTTAAGTACTAGGACTCTACCACTAGATAATGATAGCCGACAAGTCCCGACGGCGACTGCTGCAACACTTGCATCAAATCCCATCTGGATGACTATCTCCCCTTCTTCAAGTTTTCTAGTTTCCTGAAACAAATGCAACAAATTGCATACATGAACATAAGCACTAGAATCAACAAACCAACTTCCTTCTCGTCCTACGAGAAAGCTGGTTTCAATGATAAAAGTAGATTTCATACCTGCTGGGGCTTTACCTTTGTCGATTGACTTCAGGTAATCCGGGCAATTACGCCTCCAGTGCCCTGGCTTCTTGCAGTGGTGACAGACGCCGGTTTTCTTCGACGCCATTAAAGTGGATGCATTGGAAGAAGAGCCAACGCTTTGTCCCTTCTTCTTTCTCTTCTGGGTCTGGCCCTTCCGAGAACCATGCTTCCGACCGCGCTTCCCTCTGACCTGTGCAACCATTGCACTGCCAGTGGGACCATCCTTCTTCATCACGTCTTCTGCAGACTTTAATGCAGCAAGGAGAGAAGCACTTGTCAATTCCAACTTATTCATGTGGAATGACACCACAAAGTTATTGAAAGATTTGGGCAACGATAGCAGAATGAAGTCAGCTTGCATGTCTGCATCCATCGTTGCTCCAAGAGTCTCCAGCTCCGACAAGTACCCAAACATTTTGAGTACATGTTCACGGACCGAAGTCCCTTCCTGCATCTTGCAGCGAATGAGGTTCATAACATTGTACCGTTGGGTGCGGTTAATGTCACCAAACATATCTTTTAGGTTCTGCATGATCTCCTGGCAAGTACTCATCTCCACATGTTGTTTCTGAAGAACATTGGAGAGAGAACCTCCACCTCTTATTCAAATTTAATTAGTTAACACGAATCATATTCATATAATTATATCTTCCAAGGGAATTAATAACTATAATCATATTAGAGTATTTTAATTGGACATAATTAATTTAATCATATTAAATTAATTATCAATCCAATTCAATCAATCAAACTTGATTATTTTACTTGAATTTATATATGGTAATATTCTCAAAGTACGTATTAATTTGTATTTTAATAATTAGAAAAATACATCTTAATCCCTCGGACATTATACCGGCCCTACCCGTGGTCATGGCCAGTACCGACGGGAGGGGGACGGACCGCATACGTTGCAACCCGCTACCCCAGCGATCCCCGACTAGACACCATATCCACCTCGGAAAAGGATAATGACAAATTGATTAATTTGTACGTGAGATGATCATCGGTTTTTCAACCGAAATTGTACCATATAGTAATAATCAAAACATTTTTTATTATAAGGAAATTTGCTACACAAATTCCCAAATCCTATTCAAGCATCAAGTTTGAAGATTGTGGTTTCAATGATGATTTAGATCAAATCTAATCAATCAATTGGTTGGGGCCAAGTCAATTAGGCAAATAATCATGTTCCAATATTTCATAAATATTTTTCAATATTATTTCACCAAATTAACAATTAATTTCAATAATTGACAAACACTTGGTTCTAGATAAGGAATGTAATTTCAGTAATGACCCCTACTTACTAAAATTAACATATCTCAATTAAATCCAAATTAGACAAACTCAATTTTCAAAGATTTCTAACTTGATTTAGGATAGAAGCCAAGTGATGTTTCATGCATTTCGAGGCAGATGATAACAATAATTAACTGTTTCATCATGTTAAAATCTACTGTCCCCGCAACAGTGCATACATGTTCATTAAAACAACCATATCTAGAGCATACGAAATCCGATTTACACAAACTCAATTCCTATGGTTTCTTTATTTAATGGGGAACAAAATCCAAAATTAAATTAATATTTAAACAATTTAAACAGTGCCGAATTTATTTACTAAACAGATCTGCGAAATCAAATGCGATGAAAACTTTCACGACCTAAATGAACCCAAGTCGTCCTCGGTTTTTCGAATCATATTCGAAACCGTCGAACTTGTCTCTGATACCACTTGAAGGATATGGAGAAATCATCAAACGCATCACGGAAGCGTGATCGTCATATCGGATACGACGGTGAACGACTACTCGCACTAGTTGTTCGGTGCTGCGGAATTTTAAAAAATTTTATTCGATGAAACCACATGATCTGAGAACCATTCTCAAATCGTTTCATCTATAACCACGGCAAGTATAATGCAATACCTCTTGAAGTGTGGTTGATCAAGTCTCTAAGAGAAGAGACCTCCTGTCTCAAGTCCGATTGTCGGAGTAACGGCTTGCGAGCGCGGGGATGAGTCACGGTGTCCTCGCAATCCAAGTTGATCCAAGCGCGGTTGCTCCTGATCTCGTCACACAAGATCAAACGTATCCTTTATGAGTGAAGCACTCCAAGTAGACAAAGAACCGCAGAGCGTTGAAGCGGCAGCACGATGGTGCGGGCGTCGACGATTCTCTCCACCAAGGTATGGTGGTCCGCCACCAAGAAGAGAGGGAGAGAGGGCTGTCGAGTATGAGAAAGAGAGAGAGAGATATGTGCTACAATAGAATGTAAAGAGAGAGCATGGTATGCCTCTCTATTTATAGGGTTTTAGGATCCATGGATCTCAATCCATGTGACATATAAAATCAATGGATGAGATTGATTTATGTCAATCCAATGGTCAAGATTGTTGTTGGTAAAAACCAACAAATTGTGATTTAATTTTGATAAAATATATTTGATAAATCAAATAAATATTAATACCAAATTAAATCAATCAAATAAGGAGAGAGAGAACAAAGGAGATCAACCTTCCCCTTTGGAGGGAGGTGACGGCCACCAATCCCACAAGGGATTTGGTGCCGCCCCCTCCTTTCCTAATGGGAGGGCAATCTCATGGATTACCATGAGATTGCACATCTCCTTGATTTTCTCTCTACTTATTTTTCCAACAACAATTTGTTGGTATTTTAATTCACCAAAATAATTCTCAATTAATTTTGAGAATATTGCAATCTTGACATTGGAATATTGTGAATCATATTCACAACCCAAAATAAAATGTAATTTACATTTTCAATTAATTAGACAATGTGTATCCAATACACATTAATAATTAATCTACTAATATAAATTATATTTAACTCTCTCTAATATAATATAAATCACATTTATAACATATTATGAATAATTGGATATTATTATCCACATTATTCTTATCCATAATAATTAAATCACATTTAATCATATTGGATAATTTCTCATACATCATGATAATTAAATCACATTTAATTATAAACTTCTCTTTGCTTAGATCTTATGGAATTGTTCTTAAACCATTTAAGAATAATGCTATTTCTCCTCAGATACTTGGAGATAAGGACAGGGCGATTGTATTGTTCCACTATAGTGACTTGGATATTGAGATCACATCTCAAATCCAGATCCCATGGACCTCTCCTAGATGCTTGACTAAATCAAGACCGTAAACCTAATCTTCTCATTGCATCTGAATCTCATTCAGATCAATGTCCAATATATGGGCTAAGATTAGGTCACTTCTCTAATGAGAGGAGTCACTACAATCCAGACCTGTTTCATCACTCCCTCGGAATGGAAGCGTCATGGTTATAAAATCATTTATGATCAAATCACCCTTTAGGTATTCCCAATACCTGTACATCCTGCATACTGGAAGACTCATGATCATCCCGAAGATATAGATCACTTTTACACTGTCATCTTCAGTGTTTGATCCCTAAGTTTCTCAATCTTGGTTCTTGGGATATGGTATAGATCATATGCTTTCATAAAGCATATATCTTACCTTCAAATTCATATCATGCTTCTAAAGCATGATGACCATGCATGGAATTTGGTCAATCCCAATACCTCATGAGTGAGCTCATGTCTCCCGGTTCACAAGTGAACCTGTATGATCCCTTTGAGAGATCATATTACTCATATGCCCTTACATGCACACCAGCTCGCCGGTATATAGACCTTGGTTAGGTCATCAACCTATTGGTCTGCCAAATGTACATACTCAGACATATAGCAATACATCTGTCTCTTGTCAGAGGATGTTTGCTTGTGATGTGGCAATATTCATCATAGGTCTTTGGTTATCTCGATCTCGTTAAGTCAACTCATTGACTCAACTAATCTGATACCTCCGAATCAATATTCCGATGCATAGGACCTGCATCAAGAAGTCGATCAGATATCAGTCTAATGAGATAGGATTGCCATCTCCCACTCAGGAGATCACTACCTGTCAATCATTGATGATGGTTGATGAGTCCTCTATCTAACTCCTTAGATATTCATCCAAGCATCAGCCTCTATGATTCAATCAATGAATCAACAGCTGTATGATTATCATGTTGGCCATGGTACATAACCCATATTGTACAGAGGGACCTTATAGTGCATTCATTCATTCAATATCAGAAAAGGGAGTGAAACATAACCAATAACTTTTATTGATAAATCATTTATTACAATAACATTTATTATAGGAATGGTTTGCCTCGGGCTCACATTGCTAAACAAAGCCCCTGCTCATCTACAGAAAACACAACATCACCACACCACACAGTAAATGCCAATAAAATTGAAATATTAGAAAACAACAAAAAATCAAAAATCTCGAAAAATACATAAAAATTGAAACTGAAGAATATTTAAAGAATTTGGATCCTGTTGTACGGGAAGCACTGGAGAAGAAACTGATTTTCGAACTTCTCTTTATACAGGTCATTGAACACTTCCCCGACCTTAAAGGATTTGTAATGGATAAATTAATGATGAAAAAGTCAGAAGGATAATAACAAAGAATGAAAGCCATATCTTGTCAATGGCCTCCTCCTTGGTGTTGAGGAGAAAAATCAAGAGCCGCATAGTGAAGCAGTTGCCCATATTTGACTGTGGAGTCAAAGACATGATCTTTACCCATGATCGAATTGATGATGATTCACCTATCAATATCCTCCCGACCTTTGTATTTCATGAACTCAAACTCGAACCTATCAGGAAGATAAGAGAGATTGTTCAACTTGCTGACCGATCTATAAAGCAATCGAGAGGAAACATTTCTGTCATCATGGCATTTCAAGGTGCTCCGCTCAAAGTAGAATTCACGATCATTGATATTGAGCATCAAGGAGAATTCACCCAATCTCTAATTATTCTCGAAAATCCATTCTTAGAATTGTCTAAGTTAATTATTGATGTGTGACTCGGTAAATCAATTTTAAAGCATTGTAAACACTTTGATCTCACCTAATCTTTGAGGAACCACGATTTTCTAAGGCAACCCATGAAGTCCTCGATAGCCATAACCATCAAGCGGTAGAAGAGCCTTACCCCATTGCTACACCTGAGATAGCGGTTGTTGATGAGACTATTGGTTTTGAAACTCTCCCCCATTTTCCATTCCCAGCAGCTCCTACCATGGAGAATCAAGTATATGAATCATATGATCCGGAGACTTATGCATGGTCGCACCCTGGGTCAACATATTCTGACTACCTTGATTACATCAACTTGACGCAGGAATGCTCCAACGTCAACTCAATTGAGAATGAACATGCAGAGACTCTCCCCACGATTTCAATTCCTGCAGATCTCACAATAGAAGAATGTTTATTATATGATGCTGAGACATATGCATGGTCGCACCCAGGGTCAACCTACTCGGAATAGCTTGCCCAAATCATCCCAACTCAGGAGTGCTCCAACATTAAGAAGACTAAGAAAAAACATGCAGGACGAACACCGACCAAGGAGAAGAATTCCATGGTTATTCATCTGGAGACTCAAGTGGACCAATACCTTCACGGAACAAAAGGACTACTCCTTCATCGAAAAAGAAAGTCACCTTTGACATCCCGAAAGCGGAATCAACTGATGATCCCTCATCAGGTCTGGAAAAGGTAATACACACGAGTGAGGTCTGCTCCACAGTTATAAAACCATATCTTCACAAGGATCCAACCTTCGATTCTCGCTTGACAGCTCCTGTTCCTCACTACTATTCATCCAAAGCCGATGCTCCTGCTCTCGTCAAATAAATTGGAATTATTTCTTATGAACTAACTGAGATTGTTGCTTCAGAGTATTCATCCGAGAACAAATCGCATGATCCCAAGAAGGAATGATTTTTGAGAAAACAACTGAATAAACAAAAAGACAAGAATATCTGGAGTGTGTACACTTTCAAATACTATTCCTCTGAGGATAATTCTGATGATGGTTGTCTTTCATCTGACTCATACGTATCATCTATTATCCATCATGATTTCTTTGAGGATAACACTGATAATAGTAGGGAATCATATGCTTCATCTCCTTCTCGTCATTACGATTTCCCACCATAGGCTGACATAAAGATCAGCAGAAAACAACCTTAATCATAGGCTAATCACCTTCCCTCCCGACCACATCGGTCTCCTTGTACATCTTCTTCCTCTACTTAGTACAAGGACTATGTATGGGGAGGGGGACCGATGCCATCTGTATATACACTCTCATCATTTCACGATCATTCCATTTCACCCTTCTCCTATACTTAGGTTGATCAGAGCCTAAGTATGGGGGGAACCGATAAACATTTGTATATACTCTCTTCATCCACATATCCCGACCACCTCATTTTCTCCTTTCTTCTATACTTAGACTGTTCACAGCCTAAGTACAGGGGGGTGGACTGATTTATCTATTTTTTTTCTTTTTCTATCTTACGCTTAGCCCGAGCTATATCTTCTTTACACTTCTATGCTCTGAGGACACAACACTCGCTAAGTATAAGTTGGTCTGTATATACACTTTCTATATATTTTACCCATATCTCGTACTTTCGCGTAAGTCTATATGTATTTACGGGGTGGGCAACTAATTGAAAAAACAAAACAAAAAAACAATAAAAAAATAAATAAAGGAAAAGTTTTGCTACTAAAACTGACTGTATTACCAAAAAAAATTAAAAAACAGATTCTTATAATTTTTTGCATAAAAAAACTTTTCATAAACTTAAAAAAAATCCCTTGCGAAAAAATGTCTGCACACCTGCACTTCATCCAGCATTTCATTCATTTGCATCTGTGAAAAGTCATTGGGTTCTGAACTTAGTTATAAGCAGAAACCGAGAGTGGTCTTGACCTGACCTTAATCCACCTAATTTTCATAGAAACTTCACCGAGAAATAGGATTTTAGAAGCTTCAGGTCTTTGACTTAATTCTATAAGTTCAACATGACAATGTGCAATGTTTGACTCTTAGTGTCTAACCTGGTCTCTTCATTCTAGTTACAACTCTGAAATAATGAATTAATTTGTACTCTCGCATTATGCACTTAGCTCAACTCATATGGGGTGTTGGAAGAATGCGCGAGTTTCTTTTCTGGTAGCATGGAAATATAAAGACCGGAGTATGGATTGAAATAAAGGGATGGACGGTTGGACACAATTTTTTTCTAAGATCCCAAAATATGTATAGAAAAAAAAGGTTCTATATCCGTAGGGGCACAATAAGATCCAAGCAGAACCACCAAAAATCCAAATACAAAGAAACCAATATCAAATAAATAGCTGACCAAAAAAGTCCAAGCTTCAAGAAAACCTGCAGATCATGGTGGAGACTCGGCTACACTGACCAGCTTCACAAGGAGAGATGACTACACTGACCACCCTCCAGTTCTTTTCTCCTTCTAACTTCTCCCCCAATTCGATTGTGAACACAGCGCAACAAACCTTAGAAGGAAATACCTGACTCCCCGAGGATGAGTTACTGGAGAGGAGGTTTGCATAGTAATCTGGCATTCTCGATGGGAAGAGCTAAAACCTTTTACACACATGAGTTGATTGTTCAATGTTCATAGGGAATGCTTTGGGAAGAGGATCGATCTAAGATGACTTATGAGCCAAACTGTGATAATGACGTGTAGAACTTGAAGGTTGTCGATTTTAAAATTCTAAGTCTCACAGAAGCTCCACCAAACTAATAATCCAAAGGTCGAGTCTAGTTTCATTTTCACCTTCACCTCATGGTCTTTGTATGGAAGCCTAAAGACAAGCCTAGCGTTAACGGCATGGCTCGACAATCCATCTGAGTCTCTCGCACCCAATCTAATTTCACCTCATGGCATTTCTTTTGATGCTCAGGGATGAGCATGGTTTAAGTAGATGGGGATGATGAATCTCAGATTCATCACTCTAAATCTCATTAATTAAGCTCAAATACCTCAAAATAATTGGCATTTCTGCATTTATTCTATATAATTAACATTCATGCATGTTTTGATAATAATTGCATTTTATCATCTATTTTTGCTCAAAATAAGAAGCCAAAAATCCCAGCCAAAATTGACTTGTAAATAGCCTAACTTTCCTGATTTTTAACTAACTCATGTTAACTCCGAATAACCCAAAACCACCTCCTCTGTGTACATATCACTAATAAGAGTAAATGAAAAATACAAAAAAATCATTAACCCGAATAACTGGACAAAAAACCCAAACCCTAGTTATAGGATTCCCAGACTAAAACCCTTATATCTTCCCCATCTACTGTCCATTTTGGTCCTACTCACTTTTGAACTAATGTACATTTAATTACCTTCAAAAAAGACCAGCTTCAAGTGAATCGGAGCACATATGTGAAAGTTGGGTTTGGGGCCTCTTTTGTACATTTTGTATTTTAACTAATTTTGACCTAATATTTTATGTACATAATTAACCTATTTTATTTTCATTCTTTTTCATTTGAATTGTTTTATAAAAGTTTTATTAAAATGCACAAAAATCCAAATTCGAACTGAACTTGAAATCAAAGAAACAAATTAATTCTAGGGATTTTATCACTTGTGCCCCTCCGAGATCTCGCAATTTCAGTTATACCCCTATCATTTTGGTAATATCAGTTGTGCCCCTCAAAAGTTTCTCCGTCATCAGTTGTGCCCTTCCGTCAGGTTGACCGTCAATGAATTGACTTAACCATGGTTTTTTCAAACCTTGGTGCATTTAAGAGGGGTATTATTGTCCAGAGGCCTCTTCTTCCTCCTCTAACCTCCTCCTCCTCCCTCTCCGGCCCGAGCTCCGCCCCGAGCTCCCCTCCCCTCCCCGACGCCGCCCCGAGCTCCCCTCCCCTCCCCGGCGCCGCCCCGAGCTCCCCTCCCCTCCCCGGCGCCGCCCCGAGCTTCCCACCCACCACCACCACCAACCATGCACGGAGGCGGCCTCTAGCAGCTAGGCCAAGCCCTCGGGCGCGCGGCCCGTCGCGACCTCGCCACGGAATCCGCCCCCCCTGAAGCGCACCGTCCTGCACGACTTCCACGTCGAGAACGGCGGCAAGATGGTGCCCTTCGCCGGCTGGTCCATGCCCATCCAGTACAAGGACTCCATCATGGACTCCACCCTCAACTGCCGCTCCCACGGCTCCCTCTTCGACGTCTCACACATGTGCGGCCTCAGCCTCAAGGGCCGCGACGTCGTCCCCTTCCTCGAGACCCTCGTCATCGCCGACGTCGCCTCCCTCAAGGACGGCACCGGCACCCTCACCGTCTTCACCAACGACCGCGGCGGCGCCGTCGACGACTCCATCATCACCAAGGTCACCGACCGACACCTTTACATCGTCGTCAATGCCGGCTGCCGCGACAAGGACCTCGACCACATCGGTGCTCACATGGAGGCCTTCAAGAAGAAGGGAGGGGACGTCGAGTGGCACATCCACGACGAGCGGTCCCTTCTTGCTCTCCAGGTTCGCTCTCTCCGGGATCTGCTTCTGCTTCCGGTTGCGCCTCAAACGTGGTTTTGTTATCTCGTGTGCTGTTGTGCAGATCTAAGGGCTTGTTTGTTTGTTTTGTCTAACCACGGAGGAGGAGGAAGAAGGTGGGAAGAGGAGGAAGAAGAAGAGGTTGGGGAAGAGGAGGAAGAAATGACCATATAACCTTTAAAAAAAAATAATTCCGCTTATGTCCTCAAAGTTAACGTCCGTTTGCATTGTAGATGGACGGTCACTAACCCGAAGGGCACAAGTGATAAAATAGCAAGTTTTGAGGGGCACAACTGATATTACCAAAAAGATAGGGGCATAACTGATATTGCAACATCTCGGAGGGGCACAAGTGATAAAATCCCTTAATTCTAAGTCTTCACTAATTGTTTGTACAAAATTGGTATTTTCGTGTTTTATTTTATTTCTTCTCTTTCTTTATTAATAAAAATCCAAAAAAATTAGATAAATGTGTCTATATTTATCTTTGATGTCGATTTTTTTGGTATAAAAATGACAAAAAATTTTAAAACCCAATATTCAAGGTATTCTATGTACAAGGGATACCCCAAAAATATCAGTTTATGCAAATCGATCGATTTTGGTTTTGATGTCTTCATGAAAGTTGTAGATCTCATCGACAATAGCAATTTTTGTGAAGAAACCTTTTCGATCTGAGGTTGTTTGCTATTTATTTTCTATTTTTCTTTGTATTTATTTTTTTTAAATTTTGTGGTGCTGACACGTGGCAGCTCCTGGAGCCGCCACGTGTCAGCTATTTTTTAGTTTATATTTATTCATTTTCATAAAAAAAAGTTGAAGCCCCGCACGTGCGTAGCACGTGCTCCGCCTCTCCCCATAATGTCGCCACACGTCGCCCTTCTGGCCGTCCGATCGAACGTCATGTTGCCATCATCCCCAATTCACCTAACTTTCCCAAATCAGCCGCTGCCCATCATCGAGCGATCTCCCCTGGAGATCTCGCTCTGCCATCTCTAAACCTCCGATCTCCTCGCCGCGAACCTCGCACTACTATGCCGACCTCCCAAATAAATCACCACCTCCGTGATTTCACCGACGAGCCTCCATCCATCTTCGATCAGATTGTCGTTCCCCCGTGAATCCCTCACCGATCAACTTCGTTCTCCAGCCGAACCTCGATCCTATAAAACTCTCGCCGTCGCGACCCTCAAGACCCATCCGTCAATACTCCTCCATCAAAGAACCCTCCGGTGGAGACAGCCTAGAGGATCTCCATTAAATGGCGAGATCTGGCTACCTCGGCCGCTGCAACTTGAGCTTCGTGCTCCTTGCTTCGCTCCGACCTTGATCTTGAGCCAACGACCAACTTCAACGTCCATCTCCGACAACCACTGCCACCGTCAACGATCAACTTCAACGCCCATCATAGACAACCTCCAAGCGCTCCGGCTTCATCATCAGCATCGCGCCCCAACGCCGATGCTCCTCCACCTTTGTAGCGTTCGTCAACCACCATCGCTCTCCCTTTGTCGCCAGAGGACATCTGTCATTGTCTTCGATGCTTCCGGGTGCTTTGTCAAGTCTCGTCGGCCCTCCACTTCTCCGCCAGCCCCAATGCACTCGTAGGCCACCCTCTGCCCCTCGCCTTCCGGGCACAGGTCTCGAGGCCCTCCCCGCGTACGAGGCACGTGCTGGGAGGGAATATTTGTGAAGTCTCCCCTAAGATCGACTTAAATCATACATTTACCCCTGGGTCACGTGCTTTGCAGTGATCTTGGGAGAATTTCAGAATCGACCCTGGAGATACCCCTATTTGCTACTCAGTCCCCAGGCAGAGGTCACGTGCCTCATACGTGACCCTGTGGAAATTTTTCAAGAGGCCCCCTACTTATCGGTAATTACAACATCATCCTTACTTTACGTTACTTTATTCTATATATTGCATAAATACCCCTTTACTACCCCTTAGTTTTGGACCTCTCTGTTACATTATTTTATTATTCAAAATTTGGCATTTTCTTTTACAATTAACTCTATATATTATGACATATGAGTGATATTTTTGTGATCAATGGTTATCTAATAATTAATTGTTTTGTAGAAAGTTGCATATTTTACCCATCCGGTGCCTTGAAATTTATCACTAATTAATCGTTGCTTTAAAAATTGCCGAAAAATCAAGGATTGTAGAATTAGTTGTATTAAACTTTGTGCCTAAAAAGATCTGCATTTGCATGCATAGTTTGCCTTGTAAAAAAGCATTTTACATATTTCAGTATTTGATTTTTAATAGGTATTAAATCTCCTATTTTTAAGGTTTAGCATTTTTTTGAGATCAATAACCTAGTGATAGATCTTAGATAATTTTATCCCTTGAAAATAATTAGGTTTAATATTTATTATAATTAAATATTGAAATTCACTCTGTTTGCATTTAAAAATTCATAAAAAATCATCTTGCATCTAAAAATTCCAAACATTTTACAGTACATTTATTTCACCATAATTATCATCTTGACCAAGTTTTATATTTTTCAGACATTGTTTGATTGATCTTAGTTTTATATTTTTCGGACATTGTTTTATTGATCTTTACATTTTAGTACTTAAAATAGGCCAAAGTTGCATTTTGTATCCCTACTTGCATTAAAAATTAAAAAAAATGCCTCAAAAACTGCGAACGAACTTTTATAGACACAATTCTAGCTTGTTCCATTGCCTCCTTGTGTTCGACATTGGGACTTGCCCAAGTAAATAAACATAAAACTACGTTATTAAAAATTGACTAAAATTTATTGTGGTTATTGCTTGACCGATTCCGATTGCCCGCCTACAACAAAACGACACACATTTTTTTAAGTAAATGATAATACATGATGATACTTAACAAGGGCTATCTCGGATCTGTTAGATGGTGCCATTGCCGGGTAGGAAAACGGCTTAGTTTTTTGTCTAAAAATTTTTGTTCGGTTTTTTGCATTTGGGTAGTCTGAACCCCGAATTTGTCACTGTAAATTGCATTTATTTTTCCTGCATTTATTTTTTATTTTAAGCATTTATTTTCTTATTTTATTTTTCGATTTATTTTGAGCCACTCTCTTACATTTTCTCTCTTATTTTTCTTACGAGCTATCTGGCATACGTGGAGTGGTGTTTAGAACCCAGAGCATCTTCACCGACTTCCAAAAAGAAGCCGCAATTAATTTAAGATCGAGTCGAGTCGTGAGAGAGCGTAGAGTCTAGGATTTTATTTTCTGGAGTTTTATTTTTTTGTAATTAATTTCTTGTTACTAGCAATGTCCGTTTGGACTCTCGCCTGTGTAAAAGACCTTAAACTTTTTTTATGGTGTGTTGTGGCCTGTTTCACTCTCCGATGAGGGTAGGGCCCAACTTGAGTGGCACTTAGGATAGATCTGCACTTACGGCTCTTAAAGAATTTTAAATTTTTGATTGTGCTTGTAGGACCTAGTGCCACACTTCACTTTAATTAAGACGCACATTAGATCGTTCAATTTAACCAAATTTAACTCAATTCTTCCCCGCTAATAGAACTTTTTGCTAGGTGCAATTTTTCATTGACTTGCATTCATCTAGATTTATTTCCAATTTCTACATTGCATCCCACATGGAGATTGCAAGGATTCACTATAAAACTTCTAATTGAGCACACATCATTGTTTTCACGTGCATCGGCTTTCCCGAATTTCTCCCTCCTATTTTATCACATAATTCTAAAGGAAATTGGGACTGGATGGTAGACGTATATTTGTTCTCATTTAATTATTCTGTGATCTCCTAATTACAATTGGGATTGCTAAATATAGACGACTTTAATAACTCATAAAATTGAGAATTTTTGCGTGAGAGCAACCCCGACCTTGGATTCTTTTACTTTTTTTGAGGGAGCGAGAGACGAGACTTAAGGCTAGAGCCCAAACTCGGATTTTTCATATTGACTGCTAATTCTAACAAAAATGATTAATTACTTGTCAGTGAGGATCTACGGGTAGCCGGTAAACGGTCCGGATTTCCTTAGCAGAGTGGGTGCTTTAGAGGACACTGCGTAAGGCGCCGTCCTCAAGTAACACGGGTAGTCGTTTTATGGTCCGTACTTACACCCATACTGGCTGAAAGTAGGTGCAACTAGTCGTAAGAATTCGGACCAATCATTAAGAAAATTTCTGGCACCTAACACCTCGCTAAATTCTTTCCAAGATTGATTTATCAAAAACTAAAATTGAAAAGATAATTGCCGACCTCTTACAGGTTCATTGTGTGAGTTGGTGAACTTGGGGTTTGATTTGTGTTTGATTTTGCGTGCGTGATTCGATTTTGAAAATCAAAAGCCGTACACTTGTTCCATCACTCTCCTTTCTTGATTTGTCAACCAATAAACCCCATTTGAAAATCATGAAACTTTTGTCCAAGAACTCTCCAGATCCATATCATGAAAATCAGTTCGTCTCAAACAAACCAAAACCATCATTCATTTCAGATCTTTCAAAAATGGTGGAACATTTATCTAAGATTTCATCAAAGCTATACTATGAAAATGAATTCGTATCGATTAGACCCAAAACTTCAAAACCTCCTCCAACTACACACCATCCAACTTCCACAAGAGACTCTCAATAACCAATAGATCCAACACTCTCTACAAATCCGATCTACTTTATGAATGACAACCCTTTCTATTCGGATCATACAAACCAACAACTGACTGAGGTCTCCACTTCTTCATATATCAATCCACTCTACTTCGATCATACAATTCATCCTCCATATTCGGCAAATGTCAATCCATCACTCATGGGAGATCATAACCACATGTCAAATTTAGCACTTCTTCACATCTCCCATCTTCCCCACCACTGAATACAAATGAACAACCATCATCTTGGATTGACCATGACAACACCCTATTCAGACATGACACTCATACAAGGGACTGACTACATAGAAACACATAAACCCTGTATGCTGACTCCACAATATCAAGGTCCGACCAATCATGATCAAAAGATTGAACTCTACTCAGACCAACTTCACATGCCTGGATCACATGAGCAGCCTCCTTCTATTACTTTTGAGGAGACATTTTCAGAAAATTATGATCATATATCGGAGACCCCAAAAAAATCTCCTCTCAACATATACAGGAAAATGGAAGATGAATCTCAAATGCAAAAAGACACGATGACTGCTCCTATGCTTGGTCATGAAAAGATTTTGGATGATGATATTTCGAGGATAAACAAGAGATTTGATTTAATGGATGATAGATTTAGAAGGTTTGCCGACCAGTTAATTTCACTCTATGGAAGCTCGGATATAAAAATGAATGAGAAAAAGATTGGATCTCATGAGGAAAGTTTTGAGGATATTCAGAAATCTAGGGAGGATTCTGTCAGCGACACTTCAGCATATTACTTTCCTAGAAATGACTACGCCTCTGACTCCTATTTAGAACATCAAAGCCCCTGCTCATCTACGGAAAACACCACATCACCACACCACACAGGAAATACCAACAAAATTGAAATATTAAAAAACAACAAAAAAATAAAAAATCTCGAAAAATACATAACATTTGAAACTGAAGAAGATTTAAAGAATTTTGGAGCCTGTTGTACGGGAGGCACTTAAGAAGAAACTGATTTTCGAACTTCCCTTTATACATGTCATTGAACACTTCCCCTACCTTAGAGGATTAGTAATGGACAAATTAATGATGAAAAAGTCGGACAAGATAAAAACAAAGACTGAAAGCCATATCTTGTCAATGGCCTCCTCCTTGGTGTTGAGGAGAAAAACCAAGAGCCGCATAGTGAAGTAGTTGCCCAAATTTGACTGTGCAATCAAAGACACGATCTTTACCCGTGATGGAATTGATGACGATTCACCTATCAATATCCTCCCGACCTTTGTATTTCACGAACTCAAACTCGGACCTATTAGGAAGATAAGAGAGATTGTTCAACTTGCTGACCGATCTATAAAGCAGTCGAGAGGAACCATTTCTGCCATCATAACATTTCAAGGTGCTCCGCTCAAAGTAGAATTCACGATCATTGATATTGAGCATGAGAATGCACCCAATATCTAATTATTCTCATAAAGACATTCTTGGCATTGGCAAAGGTAATTATTAAGTGTGAGACTCGGGAAATCAATTTTACAGCATTGGAAACACTTCAATCTCACCCAATCTTTGAGGAACCACAATTTTCTGAGGTAACCCATGAAGTCCTCGACACCCGTAACCATCAAGAGGTAGAAGAGCCATACCCTATTGCTACACCAGACATAGCGGTTGTTGATGAGACTATTGGTTTAAAGACTCTCTCCCCTTTTCCATTCCCAACTGCTCTCATCATGGAGAATAAAGTATATGAATCATATGATCTGGAGACGTGCATGGTCGCACCCTGGGTCAACATATTCTTACTACCCTGATCACATCAACTTGACACAGGAATGCTCTAACATCAATACAATTGAGAACGAACACACAGAGACTCTCCTCACAATTTCAATTCTTGTGGATCTCACAATAGAAGAATGTTTATTATATGATCCTGAGACATATGCATGGTCGCACCCTAGGTCAACCTACTCTGAATACCTTGACCAAATCATCCCAACTCAGGAGTGCTCCAACATTAAGAAAACTTAGAACAAACATGCAGGACGAACACCGACCAAGGAGAAGAATTCCAATGGTTATTCATCTGGAGACTCGAGTGGACCAACACCTTCACAGAATAAAAGGACTACTCCTTCATCTAAAAAGAAAGTCACCTTTGACATCCCGGAAGAGGAATCAGCTAATGATCCCTCATCAGCTTCGGAAAAGGTAATCTACATGAGTGAGGTCTGCTCGACAGTTCTAAAACCATATCTTCGCATGGATCCAACCTTCGATTCTCATTGGACAACTCCCCTTCCTCACTACTATTCATCCAAAGCCAATGCTCCTGCTCTCGTCAAACTCACTGGAATTATTTCTTATGATATAACTGAGACTGGTGCTCCAGAGTATTCATCAGAGGACAAATTGCATGATCCCAAGAAGGAACAAATTCTGAGAAAACAACTGAAGAAATAAAAAGACAAGAATATCTGGAGTGTGTCCTCTTTCAAATACCATTCCCCTTAGGATAATTCTGATGATGGTTATCTTTCATCTTACTCATACGCATCATCTACTATCCATCGTGATTTCTCTAAGGATAACACTGATAATAACTGGGAATCATATGCTTCATCTCCTTCTCGTCATTACAATCTCTCACCACATGCTTACAAAAAGATCGGCCGAAAACTGCCTTAATCATCGGCTAACCACCCTCCCTCCCGACCACGTAGGTCTCCTTGTACATCTTCTTCCTCTACTTAGTCCAAGGCCTAAGTATAGGGGGGGATCGATGCCATCCATATATACCACTCTCCCCATCTCATGATCATTCCATTTCCACCCTTCTCCTATACTTAGGCTGACCATAGCCTAAGTATAGAGGGAATCTATACCCATTTGTATATACTCTTTTCATCCACATATCCCGACGGCCTCATTTTCACCTTTCTTCTATACTTAGATTGTTCGCAACCTAAGTGTTGGTGGCAGACCGATGTATCTATCTTTTTCTTTTTCTCTCTTATGCTTAGCCCGAGCTATGTCTTCTTCAAGCTTCTTGTGCTCTGAGGACATAACACTCGCTAAGTATAGAAGGATCTGTATATATACTTTGCGTATATTTTACCCATATCTCGTACTTTTGCATAAGTCTATATGTATTTACGGGGTGGGCAACTAATTTAAAAAACAAAACAACAAAACAATAAATAAATAAATAAAAGGAAAAGTTTTGCTACTAACACTGTTGTGTCCAACCAAAAATTTTTGAAAAATGGATTCTTATAATTTTTTGCATAAAAAAACTTTTCATAAACTTAAAAAAATCCCTTGCAAAAAAATGTCTGCACACCTGCACTTCATCCAGTATTTCATTCATTTGCATCTGTAAAAATTCATTGGGTTCTGAACTGAGTTATAAGCAGAAACTGAGACTGATCTTGACTTGACCTTAATCCACCTAATTTTCATAGGAACTTCACCGAGAAATAGGATTTTAGAAGCTTCAGGTCTCTGACTTAATTCTTTAAGTTCAAAATGATAATGTGCAGCGTTTGACTCTTAGTGTCTAACCTGGTCTCTTCATTCTAGTTACAACTCTGGAATAAGGAATTAATTTGTACTCTTGCTTTATGCACGTAGCTCAACTCAGAAGGGGTGTTGGAAGACTGTATAAGTTTCTCTTTCTGGTAGCATGGAAATCTAAAGACCAGAGTACGGGTTTAAATAAAGCTTCGGAAAAGGGATGGACGAATAGGCACAATTTTTTCTAAGACCCCAAAACATGTATGAAAAAAAAGATTCTCTATCTGTAGGGACAGAACAAGATCAAGGTAGAACCACCGAAAATCCAAATACAAAGAAGCCAATACCAAATAAATAGCTGACCAAAAACGTCCAAGCTTCAAGAAAACCTGCAGATCTTGGTGGAGACTCGGCTACACTAGCCATCTTCACAAGGAGAGGTGACTACGCTGGCCACCCTCTAGTTCTTTTCTCCTTCTTCTAACTTCTCCCCCAATTCGATTGTGAATACATCGCAACAAACATTAGAAGGAAATACCTAACTCCTTGAGGATGGGTTACTGGAGAGGAGGTTTGCATGGTAGTCTGGCATTCTAGATGGGAAGAGTAAAAACCTTTCACAGACATGAGTCGATTGTTCAATGTTTTGGGTATGCTTTCGGAAGAGGAAATGTGACAATGATGTGTAGAACTTGAAGGCTATCGATTTTAGAATTCTGAGTCTCACAGAAGAAACTAATAATCCAAAGGTCGAGTCTAGTTTCATTTTCACCTTCACCTCATGGTCTTGGTATGGAAGCCTAAAGACAAGCCTAGCATTAAGGGCAGGGCTCGACAATCCATCTGAGTCTTTCGCACCCAATCTCATTTCAGCTCATGGCATTTCTTTTGACGCTCAGGGACGAGCATGGTTTAAGTATAGGGGGATGATGAATCTCATATTCGTCACTCCAAATCTCATTAAATAAGATCAAATCCCTCAAAATCATTGGCATTTCTACATTTATTCTGCACAATTAACATTCATGCATGTTTTGATGAGAATTGCATTTTATCCTCTATTTTTGCACAAAACAAGAAGCCAAAAATCCCAGCCAAAATTGACCTGTAAATAGCCTAACTGGACCAAAAACCCAAACCTTAGTTCTAGAATTCCCATACTAAAACCACATATCTTCACCATCCAGTGTCTGTTTTGATCCTACTCACTTTTGAACTATATACATTTAATTACCTTCGAAACAAGACCAAGTTCTAGTGAATCGGAGCTCATATGTGAAAGTTGGGTTTTGGGCCTCTTTTGTACATTTTGTATTTTAGCTGATTTTGACCTAATAGTTTATGTACATAATTAACCTATTTTATTTTATTTCTTTTCCATTTATCTTCTTTGATGAAAGTTTTATTAAAATGCACAAAAATCAAAATTCAAACTGAGCTTGAAATCAAAGAAAAAATTAAGTCCAAGTCTTCACTAACTATCTGTACAAAATTAGTTTTTTTCGTGTTTTATTTATTTCTTCTCTTTCTTAATTAATAAAAATCTAAAAAAATAGATTAATATGTCTATATTTATCTTTGATTTTATCTTATTTTTTCGGATTTTTTTCTTGTTTAAAAATGCTAAAGAAATTTAAAACCCAAAATTCAAGGTATTCTATGTACATGGGATACCCAATAATATCGCTTTCTGCAAATGATCGATTTTAGTTTTGATATCTACAAGAAACTTTTTCGATCGGAGGTCATTTGCTACTTCTTTTTTATTTTTCATTGTATTTATTTTTTGAATTTTGTGGTGTTAATAAGTGGAAGCTTCTGGAGCCTCCACGTGTCAGCCATTTTTTTAGTTTTTATTCATTCATTTTATCAATATAATTATCATGGATATGAAATATGTAGATATCACTATCCATATTAATCATATATATTATAAATGTGATTTATAATATATAAGAGAGAGTTATTTGTAATTTACATTTGCTAATTAAATGTCAAAGTGAATTGGATGGACATTGGACATTATATTGAAAATGTAATTCACATTTTATTTTGGGTTGTGAATGTGATTCACTAATTTCCAATGGCATGATTGCAATGTTCACAAAATAAATTGGACTTATTTTTGTATAATAATATGCAACAAAAGTTGTAGCGAATATTGGAGAGAATCATGAGATAATGTGATCTCATGTAATAAGGAAAGGAGAGCCACCTTCCTCACATAGAAGGTGACGACTACTATTCCACCATGGAATATGGTAGTCGTCCACTCCTCTTATGGAAGGAGGCTTGCTTCCTTCCTATTTCTCCATTGGAGATTAGTTTTAATATAAATCAAATTATATTCAATATATATTTGATTTTATTAAATTAATTGTTGTTGTGTTTTAACAACAAGATCAGGGCCATTAAAAGAAACACTAATCAATGTGTGCCATGGGATTTGTGTTACTCATGGATTGAGATCCATGGATCCCAAAATATTATAAATAGAAGGGCACCCCTCGCTCTTCAAAAGGCTTATGAGAAAATAAGTCTCTCTCTCTCTCCATACATGCCCTCTCTCTCATATGGTTGTCCGTCATGGATGCCCTAGAGAGAGTCTCCATTACCGCAACATCGTCATTATACTGTCGGATCGATTGCTTGTGAATCTCCATCTCCTTTGGTGCGCCTCGCTCGTGAAGAAGACGTTGTATCTCGTTTGACGAGATCAAGAGATTCATCGCTTGGATTATCAACATGGATTACGAGGAGCTTGTGTTTCATCAACACGCTCGCAAGCGTCTCCTCTGTCGGATCAAACTTGAGACAGGAGGTCTCTTCGTTTAGAGACTCGATCGCAACCACGCTTCAAGAGGTAGCCCTAATACTTGTTTGTGATTTAGATGAAACAATCTGAGAAGTGTTCTCAGACCATGCGGTTTCATCACTGAAAAATTTTAATTTCCGATGCATCGAGCAACTAGTGCGACTAGTCATTCCAGATCGTATACGATGTGATCCTCATGCTTCTGTGATGCGCTTAAGGATCCCACCATATTCTTCAGAACCCACTGTCATCACTACACCATATCTCAGACCTTCAAAGAAGACAATGAGGATAGGATTGACACCTGCCAAAAACACAGTTGCTCCTTCCTCTAGTCGGTTATCCAGTGAGAGGAAGTCGAGAATTGATTTCTTGGGTTGTTTCCTCTAACCCTCAAGGCATGTGACTCTCCTCTCCTGCTCAATGATTCAGATTCTAGAGAGCCGACTAAGAAGTTTCCTTCAACATATCGGGGAAGGAATTTTCTAAGGAATCCTCACTAGGTCAGATGAGGTGATTTATATGAGTGAACTCAGTTCGAATGTTCTTAAGCAATATTTAAGCAAGCATTTGTTTGTTTACCCTCATTGTACAATCCCTACACCTCACTATTATTCATTTCAGGATGATTCTAACAGTGACAAATATGTTTATTACCCACCTTCACGCTCTTGCAAGAAAGTTCGTCCAAAACCATCTTGATCCTTGTATATTCTCACTCTTCCTTGTATATATTTTCTTCCACTCCCTCTCCAATTATTTGAATCACTCGCCCTGTCTCCATATAGTTTCATTTTATGGCTATACTTAGGATGAACAGATCCTAAGTATAGGGGGGAGAGTGACACGAGTCTCTTCATCATTCTCTGTACATTCTTCAGATCTCATAAGTTCTCACATTTTCTTCTATCCAAGACATATCCTGACCAGAGCCTAAGTATAGGGGGAACCGATGCTCGTCATGTATTTATATTCATCTATTTCTACTCTTGACATCGACCGTCTTGTTTTTTATCTTCTTATACATCGAGGCTGCCAAAGCCTAAGTATAAGGGGGGATCGACTTCTATACGTTTTGTTTTTTAGTTCTCCTAAGCTTAGCACGAGCTATTCCTTTTCCTCGCTTCTTGTGCTCTGAGGACATAAAAAACGCTAAGTATAGGGTGGTGTGTATATACTACATATATACTAAGTGAACTCTCCTTGGTTCTCAATGTCAATGATCCTGAAGTCTACCTGCAATAGAGCACCTTGGAAAGTAATGATGACAGAAATGATTCCTCTCGACTGTTTAATGGACCGATCAACCAACTGAACGATCTCTCTTTACTTCTTGGCAAATCCAAGTTGAGCTTGGCAAACACGGAGGTTGAGAGTATATTTATCAATAAGTCATCATTGATTCTTGCATGGGTGAAAGTAGTGTCTTTCATTTCACATTCAAACCTTGGCAACCTCTTCACTATGCGGCTCTTGATTTTTCTCCCTATCACCAAACAAGTGGCCATAGACATTGTGTTTCTCAGTCCTTGTCCTCTTATTGCCCGACCTTTTAGGCATCAATTTAATTCTCACAAATCTTTTAAGGTCAGGAAAGTGTTCATTGAACATTATTAAGGGAAGCTCAAAAATCAACTCTTTATCAATCACTTCCCTAATTGTAGGGTCCATTTTCTTAGGTCTTTTATTTTTTTCAATTTTTATGGTGTTTTCTATTTTTTCAAATTTTTTGGTCTTTTTTATAGGTGAATGATGAATAAGAGAATGTATAAACTCTAGTTTGGATGGAAAGTGGTTAGTAGAAGAGGGAGGTAGAAGAGACTCCACGTGTACTTGATGTGTGGTCATTCTGGTGTCTTCCAAGTTTTCAAAATTTAATTCACAAAATCCATGATCCACTTTCATACACAGCGCTTGATTGTTCTAGAAATGTCATCCTCCAATAAATTCTCATGACACATCATTAGAGAAGTCTGCTCAGTTGGACGATACTGCTGAGAACTTGGGCTCTTACAACTTGAATCATGCATGTAATGTTGAGTCGAGTATGGCCCATATGTATGGTAGATGTTGGTCGGAGCCTCATAAGGTGGAGTCAATAGACACAAGGTCTATAAATTGGTCGCATGAATCCAATCCCCTGAATATGTCATCTCTCCAAATGAGTTATATGAAGGTTTGTCAATGTAGGCTTGATCACTGAGGTCAATCAAGTCAGGAAGATCGTATGGCGCAAGCCTCTCCATTCGGTTTGTTTGGTTGACCATATTGTACCTTAAGGATGAGTTAGGATGTGTATAGTATAATTGTTGCTCGGTCCCAACTCAAGGTGAGAATGGGGTATGTAGGGTCTGCTTCTGCCATTATTCATCTCAGCAATGGATTGCTCTTTAATTTGTTCCTTCATTCCAGCAAGTGGACGAGAATATGATGAGTCAATCCAGGGTGGATGTGGGTCAGGGGTATAAGAATGTGGCGTAGGTAATAAGGATGAAGAAGTGGGGAAGCCAGTCGTAGTTCTGACTTTGCGGTCGGGTTGTGTGTATAAGGAAGAATAAGAGGGTTGAGATGATCGGAATAAGAGCAAAGAAGAGTGACCTTGATATGTTGACCAAGATTATAACATCTTCAATGAGGAATAGGAGAATGAAGTGGATCATTGAATAAAGTGTGCAAGTGCATTGAATAACACACAAAACAGACAAACACAAGAGCAAACCCTAGTTTCACTAACTCAACACAATGATGGTTGCACAAGTCCGACTATTTATCTTTTCAGTTTTAGTTGGTAATAAATGCAATCTTTGAAAAGTTAATGAGTTGTTAGGTACATGTATTTCCCTACAAATTGTACCCATTCCTACGACTCTTTGCACCAACTTTCAACTAGTATAGGAGTAAGTGTGGACTGTACCTGTTTCTTGAGGACAAAGCCTTAACAAGCATCCTCTAAACCTCCCATTCTACTAAGGAAATCCATATCATTTACCGGCTACCCGTAGACCCTCACTAAAAAGTGGCTAATAATTTTTGTAGAACCAGTAGTCTATATGAAAATCTAGGCTTGGCTACATCCTAGTGTCGTCTCTCTCTCTCTCTCTCACTTGCAAGTAATTTATGGCAATGACGAGGTTGCTCTCTCACAAACAAGTGTTAGTTTTAGTCATTTTTTTGTCAACTCTGATTAGCAGTCACAATTTTAAGTTTGATTATTACTTCATTAATCCACCAAACATGTCATGCCTAACGATTAGTCTTAATTTCCTTTTAACCTAAGTTTCAAAATAAAGGGGAAGGGAGTCGAGAAAAATCGACGTAGATAGTAAAATCAATGATGCATGCCCAGTTTACAAGAATTACACTGATCCTCATGCTCTAAATGCAGGATGCAAGATAGAATTGAATTTTACACTATATGAGATGCAAACGAGAAAACTATTCCTAGACAAGCAATTCTATTAGCAAGTTATGAACAATTTGATTTGGGCTAATAGCTCTGCGATCTCTGTGTGTCTCGTTAAATGTGATGTGTGGTCCTAAAGATAACGAGCACAAGCAATTAAAATATTCTTAAAAATGTTCTAAGAGCCGTGAGTTAAAGTCCTATTCTATTTCAATCAACCGCACTACCACGAATAGGCCAAACGTCCAGTCCTGATACAGTGTGAGCTCTCAAATGAGAGCTCTTATAAAGGACAAACTACCTAAATTATTACAATACAATAATTACAAAAATACTTTGAACAATAAATTAAAAAATCCTTGATCTTAATCTATTGGTGCACGTCACGTCCGTCGACCTCCACTGCAATGAAAGTTCACCGAGCCCTCGTAACAAAAATAAAATTTACAGTAGAGAGATAAACAAAAAAACTATAAAATAAAAAGGATAGAAATAAATGAGAGAAAAAATGGATTAATTACAAGGAGGCTTGGGGGTTGGACTACACGAGTAAGAGAAAACCTATATAAAATTTTCTATATTAAGCTATTTGCCTCTCCGGCAATGACACCATCTAATAGTTCGCTAAATACGTGATATAATGCTTAGTCGTTGTAATACATGTACTTAGAGAATCATACAGAACTGAGAAAAGGTTTCTATGGAGAGTGTCCCAGCTTAAATTTATATCTCGAGGAAGTACGGGGTCGAACACAGGGAGGAAAAGGAACAACTGTGGGTTACTTTGGAATACTTAGGTTAAGGTTTCCAAATTGTATTTTTATGTATTTTTAAATGTAAAAATAAATGCAAATGAAAAATTCAGGTGAATTAAGTTAAAAAGAATGCATACAACCTATCCAAATTAATTTTAATCTAAAATTAATCTAATTTAGCTAAATTATATTTTTACTAAAACCTAATCTTGTGATGAATGCAAAAATTTTTTTGGAATTTTAAAGGTTTAAATGCAACAACGAAAATTGCACACTTTTATGGGTTTTTACACATTTTTTCACACAACAGAATGCACAAATTATGAAAATTTTCCTCGAACTTAAATATGATGAATTGAGACTACAACATTTTTTTGGAATTTTTCAAGGATATATGATTTTTTATGGATTTTTTAACAAAAACCGAATGAATTTAAGTATTCATTTCCTAACAAATCCACATTATCAATTCATCCAGAAACACTTTTATCTTAATAAGGTATTTTAATGAGAAATGAGGAGAGTTGGAATTTCACAAAAATAATATTTGTGGATTTGATTAAAAATCATTTATGAAAATCACTCTATAATTTATTTAAGCCACATAATAATTCCAATTTAGATAAAATTTAGGCAGTAATTCAAGCACATTTCAATGCATCATATTTGATTTTTGCGTAATTTTTGGAGCAACTATTAATTAAATGTTAATTGAAAAGATTAAATTGTGTAAATATGCAATATTTCACGTAAAAAAATTTATTTAAATACCTAAAGATCACAAAAGTACAAATAAATAGCCAAAATATAGAAGATTAGTTGTTCAATATCATGACATATTTCATCAAAATAAATGATGCCAAAATTGATGTCCAAACTAATACATGAAAATAGGGTTATCCGTGGAAATTCAGAAATTAACTTAAACAATACAAAACATGCACATGGACTACTTTGCAATAATGGAAACTTGAAAAAATACATTTTTACAAAAAATAAAAAAAAATAAAAATACCTTCTTCCTCCTCTGTAATTAGGGCTTGTGTGTGGTGGTGGGGCGGCCTGTGTGGAGGCATGCGGCGGCAGAGGAATGGTAGTGGCTAGAAGGCAGCGTGTATGGATGGCCACTGGAGGGCGATGGACGACATCGACTGGAGAAGGAGGGTTGTAGGCTGAGCTGCTCAACTGCGCATGTAGGGGAACGACAGTGCATTGGTAGTGAAGATGGATCGCAGGTGGCGGCGCACATGTGTGGGATAACTGTGGGTGTCGCGATTGACAGCAAAGGAAAAGTGGCGAAGTAGGTGGTGGCTGCGTGCGGTGGTTAACGTGTGCAGGACAAGGAGGTGTGGTTGGCAGACTTTTAGCACAACTTGCGGGAGTGCGGGAAGAGTAGCTGACGCATAGAGGTGCAAGAGGGGTTGCAACCGTAGCAGTTGTATGCGGGATGGAAGTAGGTAGCTGGCGTGGCTACAAGGGGGAGTGGCGACCAGACCATGGCAGTTATATCTCTCTTTTTTAATTTTTTTAAATTGTTTATTTTTATTATAATTTTAATTTTTTTTATTTTTTTAAAGGAGGGAATATATATGGAGCTGATGATGTGGTGATGATACGAAAATGAGGAATGTCAATACAAAAAAATAGTGTTAGATAATAAAAAAATGAGAACATGATAGATGATGCACTAAAGATTCATCTGATTTGCTGAGCAGTTATGCTGGACTCCTGTCGTGGCCTCGATCCTCTCATAGTAACTTTACTCAATAAGGTAGTTGGTAATCTTTTTGTGTATTTCCTTCTAGATAATGTACCTTTAAATGGTTATAGTATGACAATGTATCATGTAATCTTTATTTTGTGGATGGAAAAGAACTAAATACTTTTTATGAGTATTTTTATTTTCAGTCTATTTCTGATTGTTAGTTGTGATTGCTAATTAAATTATAGTTTCCTCGAGGTGTATTTTCAGGTATGAATGCTAGTTGTATTTGCAGACATGGTAGGCAGTTTCCTCGAGGTGTTCATGGATGATTTCTCGATCTACGGAGATAACTTTGATCAATTCCTGACATATTTAGATCGAGTACTTTAACGTTGTTGCAAGGTCAATTTGTTGCTCTCATGGGAAAAAATTCACTTCTGGATGACTGATGGAATTGTTCTAAGTCACATCGTCTCCAAGCAAGGCATGGATGTCGTCCTGACCAAGGTGAAAGTGATCTAAAAGCTCAGTCCATCTACATAACTGAAGCAAGTCAGGTTGTTTATGGGGTATGTTGTTTTTTTATTGAAAATTCATCAAAGACTTCAACAAAATTACATGACCGTTGACAAACGTCTAGGCAAGGAAATTAATTTTGTTGTAGATAAAAGAATTCTCCATGACTTTAATCATTTGAAAGAAATCATTACCCAATCTCTTGTCCTACAACCATGAGATTCATCTTTACCTTTTGAGATCATTACAGATACACCTGATTATGATATTTGGGGTGTGTTGAGACAAAGACGAGTTGGATTGCCATTTATGATTCATTATGCCAACACAACACAAGTTGAAGCATAGAAAAATTACACAGTAACATATATAGAGCTACTACCATTAGTGTTTGTGTTGTAAAAGTTCATGTAACATTTGATTGGGACAAAACTTACTATCTGCACATGACCACTTTGTCATACGGTACCTACAAAGTAAAAAGGTTTCTAAGTCACGTCTACATTGTTGGATCCTTCTACATTATGAGTTCGATTTAGAAATCTAAGATAGGCAATATGGCAGATTACCTGTCCAAAATCACAAAGATAAAGACTCCAAATTATAAAATCATTCCAATCACTAATACCTTCTGTTTGCACAAGATCTCGAGGATCGAAAACTAATGATATGAAAGTCGTTGCTATCCCCAAAAATCCCGTGACAAACAAACAAAATTTGTTTCTTCTCTCGCCGTAAGGTAATTATAAAGAAAAATGTTGAGCAAGAGAATATTTTTTTACTACTTATTTACCTGTATAGCAGACTGGATCGAACTCAGGGAGGCTATAATTTCCGAGGGTTATTTAAATAATCGATGAAAATCAATCAAAAGAAAAAGGAAATCTCAAAGGTAGACTATCCTTGGTTTCTGTGGAAGCTTTCCCTTTTTAATTAATTTTTATTATATTTTTATTTTTAATTTTTAATTTTATGATTTTTAATTTTTTACTGATTTTAATTTTGCAATTTTTTTATTTTTAAATCAAGAACTGCACAAAATAAGAAATACGCACATCAACATTTTTTTGTAATTTTCAATTACATAAGAAATACTCAGAAAAAACATAGAAAATATTTTTCTGTTGTAAAAAATTTAAAATGTTTTTGGGAATTTTTGTAGAATTTTCTTATGTTTTTTATTTTTTTTAAAAATCAAATAGTGATAAAAATTAGAAACAATGCACATCCTGGAGTAATTTGCAACTTAAAATTATTTTAAATGCCCAAAACTTCTAGCAATTATTTTTATGATAAACTATATGCTAATATCTATAAACAGGAATTGAAATCATGATTTTTTATTTTTGTGCAATTTTCTGTGATTTTTATAATGTTTTTTGTTTTTCAATTTTTTGATTTTTATAAATAGTTAATGCACGGAATTTAAAAATGAATTTATATACAATGAAATAAAACTACTCTAATTTTTTCAAATTTTTGGTGCAATATTCAATTTTTATGAATTTTTTAATTTCTGCAAGAGAAAAAGACAATTTTTATTTTTAAATATTAATAAATGATGATGAAATGTAAAAACAAATTTATGCTAGATAGATACACACTTCAGGACCATCTCAGAATTTTGTAAGATTTTTTTAGAAATAAGAATTATTTGTTCCAATAAAAAGATCATGCAAGTTTGTGTCTAGGAAGAGGACTGAAATGTAAATAGTTGTTGTTCTTGCAGAAAAAAAACACGAAATAAAAGTAGGGAGAATTGTGTAAAATACCAACAATATGCATGCTCCGCACGTGATATGGAGATGGCGGATCTTCTTGCAATTTTTGAAATCACTAGGGGTGCGAATATAATTTTACCGAATAAAATATTCAACCATAGGGTGCTTCTTATTTTCGTTGTTTACAAGCAAGAGGGATGGCCAAGGGGAGCACGTCGCCCCTCTCTTCTCTTCCAGGCCACACAGCGGCGGTGGTTTCCAGGCATCTGGGAACGACACAATAGGGCGGTGGCCTGATGTCAGTCGGTGGAGAATGACAAGGTGCGAGCTTCAAGCGGGCAGCGGTGCGACGGTTTTCGACAGAGAGAGGAGGTGCTCGGCGTACACGAGGGATCTGGATGGCTCTCAGGCAAAAGCGGTTGCGGCGGCAGCGTGGAAGCGGTGGCTGGAGGTGCTCGGGCTACAGGTGGAGAGGGAGAGGGAGGGGCACGCGCCGTTGCGCGCGAGGAGGAAGGTCGTGGGGGCACACAACGGGTCGCGCGGGCGAGGCCAGTTGTGGCTGCGCGAGGCTGCGTTGCGAGGGTGGCAGGTTGCTAGTGGTGATCCAGGAGGTGTGGCCGGCGGTGAAGGTTGTCCAGGCGAAGGGAGACAGACCAGTGGGGGGACAGATGAAAGTTATTATTATTTTCTTTTAATTTTTTATTTTTAAATGTAAAGACAAAAAATAAAAAAAACTTTTTTTTATTTTTTATGTCATGAAAATAGAACGACAATTTTTTTTATTTAAAGACAACTTAGGACACGATATCGATGACTCGGTCCCAAATCAGAACGAATACATGAGTGGGGATCCGGCAAAAAAATGAAAGAATTGAATCCGAGTCTTCGGCCATCGTGCGTTGCCGGAGTTGATAGATCGTGGGAGATAGAAAAGAATGCGGAGAGATCAAGAAAATGAGATGATAAATCGAGTCGATGGCAGATCAAATCATGATGTATTTTTAAGATCCAAATAAAAAGATATAGATAAAATAAAAAATACGACAAATTAAACTAAGGTTAATCTAGATGAGAAAATAAGAAAAGAGAAATGTGGATCTCAACTTAGAAGCGGAAAAGACCTTGATCACTTCGACGAAGGCCAATGCATTGTCACCGGACGGCTCGGAGGCTAGGCACCCTTCTACGACAAGAAAACTCTCGGAGATCGGGCTCCTCTAACCAAAGATTGATCAAGTTGGAATGAGGCAGAAGGAGCCATATAAATAGAAAAAATAATGGAGTTTGAATTATTTTCTGAATTTTTGAATGAGGATAATAGATAAGAGAAAAGAAAGTTTGAAATGAGATAAAGTGGAAAGATAAATATATAAAATAATTAACATTTTTTTTTAATTTTCATCACTTTATTTACTGGAAAATTAAAAGTTATTTTTTTATTTTTTGTGGAAGTTAGTTACGAAAATTAAATATATACATATCATATATACAAATATGACATTATCTACATGGGTAAATAATTAAATTAGTTTTTTTGTTTTCAATTTTTAATTTTAAATTTTTATTTTATATAATTATTAAAAATATTTACAAATATCTACAAATACAAAATACATGGGAAAATTGCACAAATCACCGTAGAAAACCAACTTTTCACCCGTAACTCCAAAAAATATGAAATCACTGCCATTTTAAAGCTAATTTTATTTAGAATACAATGGAAGTGAGTTTTGTTCAATCTGAGTTCATATGGAGCCGGGATCAATCTTTCAATTACCACTTAGTGGCTTTTTCCGGATGTGGTTACTTTGATTATATACAAGATGTGATTACGCAATTATTTTTATTAATTAGGATACATTTTTTTACAACTTTGGTTTTGAAAATTATTTTACTTAAGGGCAATTTATTTACAAATAAATAGTGTAGTATACAAATATACACTGCATACAATTTTTTTTGGATTTTCTGAATAAAGACCCTATCTCCCCCTGCTTTATTCCTGGTCGATCATGTCAAGTCTTGACCTTCTCTCGGGGTTCGGGTCAGCCTGTATCTATTACATGTATACAGTCTCCCTTTTTTATTTTCTTTCTTTATTTTCCTTTCTTTATTTATTTATTTTTGGTAAAATAATATATAAATATACAATATTTACACACAGATGCAAGTTAGTAAGAATATGGAGATAGTATTATATACAGGTGTTTTATATGGTATTTTAAGATAAAATAAATGAATAAAGATGACGAATTGCAGATTCATCATTCCCCTATGCTTTACCTTTGATAGTCCCTTGGTAAACACTTATTTGAAAGAATGAGTGAATAGAAGAAGAAAGGAAGGAAAAATAAAGAGGTTCAGACAATATTGATTATTAAACTCTTCTTCATAAAATTGTAGTTTGGATCTCTGTCAAACCATTGGATTATTAGTGTGTGGGAACGTTAATGGGAGATGGATTTAAAATCTAACAGCTTCTAAGTTCTATAAGACTCCTATTCAGGTCACCTCAACAGTCAGGTCAGAACAAGTCTACATACATAAATTCTTGTGATTATGAATCTTTACTTGTACGGTATAAATGAGATATAGTTCTCCATCGCAAAAGTAGCAAAGAAACAACCTCCCTCAACAAGGTAACTCTAGTTCCTTGGTCTTGCAACTCTTTCCTCAAGGAGCAGAGATATTCCCTTCTAAGTTCAAGTACAGCCATCTCAAGAAGAGGGGATGGAGAAAAGAATGGACGGTAACTAGTGTAGCTACCTATCATTGGATGCAAGACCAGTGTAGGCAAGTCATCCGCTGCAAGCTTGCAACAATTTATCTTTGAAGCTCTTATTCTCTCTTTTATTTTACTTGTATATACACTCCGACAGGCATTTTACTTTTCAATCAGGCATGTCCACTTTTGGAGATTATGCATTTTTTCCATACACTTTTTTTTGAAGTATATACAAGATCCAGCATGTAGTTTTTCCTCTTGAGTCAATAGACTATCCCTCTTTTGAAGCATTATTGCAACCCCACAGCATCTTGTCTTTAGACATCAACATCGCTAGACCAGGTTGAGACGTACTTCCCTCCCTAGAGGAAGATGAGAGGTTCTGCCTAGATGTACTACCCTCGTATGCTAGCCCAAGCAAAAGATTCTGCATCCTCACTGCCTCATCCACGAAGAGCTACGTGTAGAGTGCTTTGTCCAAGATAAGCCATAGTCTTAAAGAATCATGCGTGTGTTGTTAAATATTCTGCTTAGACTACTCAATATGACATGTGAACATAGTCTAATGGACTCAAAAAATTAAGTCACTAGGACCTGAAAAGTCTTAACTCCATTTCTTATAAGGTTCCTCTAAAATTAATGGATTAAGGTCCAACTAAGCTCCATTCTTCAATTTCGTTCCAGACATAGTTTAAACGTCAATACTATCCTAAAAAATGCACATGCAAATGCAAGAAAATATGAACAATGTAAAGAAAGATTTTTTATAAATGATGCACATGTGAAAAGAACCTTTTTTTTTAAACAATATGGTGCATATGTGAAAAGAGCACTCTTTTTTTGAAACAATTTTCTAACTTTGAACTTTTTTTGGAGTTTTGGAAAGGGAAAATGATGCACATGCAAGAGTTTTTTAAGGAAAAAGGGTTAGTAAAATATATACAAATATATACAAGAATTTTTTAGGGTTTTTTTTGTTTTTGCTTTTTTTTTGTTGTTTTTTTGTTTTGTTGTTTTTTTTGAAAGGTGATCGAAGTCTATATACACATATGTGGATTTTATTAATTTATATACATATCCCCCCCAAATAATTATCTTAAAAGTATGAGTTATGTCTAAAGTATATATACAATATATATGACACCCCCTATACTTAGCTCGAACTATATCCTCATAGTGATCAAAGAGCGGCAAAGGAATACATAACTCGTGCTAAGTATAGAAAAGTGAAAAGACTCCTATGCTACAACGACTTGAAGAAAAGATAAACAGAAGAGAAGTTGGTGATCCCCCCATACTTAGGATCAAGTAATCCTAAGTATAGTAGAGCGTACAAATGGGAAAATCAATGAAGATAATGTATAGAGTCAAAAATAAAATGACACGATATGAACAACATCACCCCCCTATACTTACGGTAGATTATCCCTAAGTATAGGCAACAACAAGAGTGATAAACAAGACAAATATGAACAACACAAATCCTTCACCCCCTATACTTAGGATAAAGCACATTCTAAGTATAGCTTATATACACACGGAAAGGGGGTCAACAATAAAATGGGAGAAGAAAGAGTGAAACGAAAGGATATAGAAGAGGAGTGGATGTATAAAGGTCAAGAAGGCCAAAAGCAAACCTTCATGCAGGACCGCTGAGGAATGGATCTGACAAGGTGTAGGTCGATCTTGGGATCATCATTAGACATAAACTGATTAGGATTGACCAAAATGTATCCCCAGCAGTTTCAGAGTGTGCAGGCCTAAACCGGTCAGTGGAAGTAGTATGGTCATGTCCAGTCTGGGAAGTCTCATGAATATCAAAGTAAAAAGGCTCAAATTCATAATCCAAAAGAGTAAGATCAATTCTTGCATGGCGAGCCTCTCCTAGATCATCATCCTCGTTAAAAGGTCCTAATTCCTTTATAAAAGCAATTAAATCAAATTTAGCCTTATCAGTCTCTTCTAAATCACGGTGAATAGGAACCATCTCATCAGTGGAAGTATTCAAATCATGTTCGTCATGTCTAGTCTCAAAGTCTGCCTTCCGCTCTAGGGTGTCTATCGTGTAAATCCCACAGATGTCATCAAACATGGCCACATACCAAAAGAGAAAACTCCAAGGTCTATGCTTTCCGAGTCCTCCTCCTTAAAGAGGAATTCTCAGGTCTCAGTATCATCCATCATACAATAAAATTATCTGGTAGTATCATCATGGTCAAAGTCCTTGGGGTTGGATAACACATGCACACTCTCGTGGGATGCAGGTCTCTGGTCAGCAATGGGTGTAGTGATCAACACATCACTTCCTACATCAAAACGAAAGCAAATCTCTCTTGATCCGTAATCGACAACGGCTCCCACAGAGGTGAGGAAAGGTTGTCCCAGGATGATTGGAGGGTTTTCTACAAGGTGGAGGTCTCCATGGGAAATACGACAAAATAGGAAATAACTTTCATGCCCTTAATAAGAATAAAAATTTCTAGAATACTCTTCGACCTCTTAATAGATTCATCAGCAAATTGAACTATCATCCTGATTTTCTTGAGAGGCCCAAGATGAAGAGACTGTACCATAGAGAAGGGTATTATATTGATTGAAGAACCATCGTCAAGGAGAGTGTTATCACAATAATATTCAGATATGGAGCAACTCACAAGAGGTGTGGTAGTGTTCCCTTTCTTAAAATGTGGTCAGTAAGAGATGGAGTAGGCAATGGACATGGTCAAAATGTGACACTCAGATCTTCTTCTTCGCTTTCTCTTCTTGTTTTCAGGAGTAGATAAATCTGTCATGGCCCATTGAAGTGGGGCTTTAATGATCTCATGGAGGGTGGCCACCACTTCGGGTTCAGTCAACATCTTTTTGAATTTTTGGACCTCCTTCATACAAGGGGTGAGATCGGAAACAATATATACATGAGGACTACCAAGAGCAGTCTATACAGTGGCATCCTCAGTGTCAAGGTTGGGACATATGATGAATGGCTATGTGGGTAAATGATCGGGCATTTGGGTCCTCTCCTCACAAAATGAATCAACAACGTGTCTCCTAGATTCTTTTTAGATTTTTGAGTTTTTCTTATTTTTTTGTATTTTGGGTTATTGCAAGATCTCGTGATTAAACTCAAGTGATTACATATCCTCAAATATTGGAGTGACGTTTGGCTCTCATTTATGTTAAATCGATTGGAAATCCTTGAATTGATAAGCTCCATCATCTGGTTCAATGTCTCAAGTGTGGAAATCATGAAAGGTGACTCCAAAATCCCAAGATCGGGTGAGTGGGATGAGGGTGGGTGAGAATCAAAGTCCTCCAACTCTTGAAATAATGGGTTAGACAGATATGCACAAAAATCAGGAGGAAGATCCTCATGGAAAAAGGAAGGTGGATCGACTGGAGGGTACGAGGTATCCGCAAAGATCGGATTAAAATAACTCTAGTCAGACATCTTCGAAAAAAAAGACAGGATTAGGAGAGCACAAGGGTCAAGTCAAAAGATATGGAGAAAAAGGCTCAAATGCACAGAAGGATCTAGTATGCACACATGCAATCAAACACAATACAAACCCCTAGTTCATCAACTCAACGCAATGTAAAGACTGTGAAGGTTCAGCCTCTTAATCTTGTCTGTTTTAGAGTTAAGTGATAAGGACAAAAATTGTATAAACACTTAGGTTGAATTATGGGATTTGGGCACTAACCTTAGTGTGTATGTGAGCAAGTTAAAACGAATACAATGAGGAGGTTACTCTCCCCAAAACAATGATTTTTCCTTGTTTTTATTTTAGGATCGAGTTTTCTTTAGCAGTCTTGTATTTTAGACAGTTATCACTTGGTTAAAATATTTTCAAAGAATCACCTACCGAGTGTCTAATTTTCTTTTTTTAACTTATGTGAGGGAAAACGAGTAAGGAGATCGGAAATGCCAATGCGCGATTAAAAACGATGATGCATGCAGGGGTTAGAGATGTGTACCTTGTTGCCAGCACTCTACATGCAAAGTGATCCACACAGAATTTAAATACAAAAAAGTAAACTATCTTATATGATGCAAGGGAGCCATCCTAGATGAAAACTTTTATTAACGGGAAAGAACAAGTTAATTTGACTGTCTGAATTATGATCTACTCTATAGGCACATAAATTCTTGTTTAGGGCATTTGGACCTAATTAATTACCTAGCTCAAGCAAATTATTTGAAGCAATCAAGAGGTAGCTCATGAAATCCGCGTGAAACAAAGAAAATAAAGGCGATAAAAATAAATCTGGTGAGGTCCCCCAAGTGCACCGATACTTGGTGAAACAGGCCCCGCAACAAATGAATGTCTTTCTTACAAGTGTTCAAATGCTAGAAATCTCTCTCTCTCTTTGGTCTCCTTCAAGTCTTCTTCTCCTCTTTTCACATTACCCTGCATCTTGTAAAGAAATCAAGATGCATCCACGTCGCATGGGTGCTTCGGCTCTCCTAGGATCACCTCCTTCACTCCGCAGACCTCACAAGAAAAAGAAAGAAGAATGTGTAAGAAACACAATTATAAAAATATGAGCATGAATAATGAAATGAATGCAGGGGATACGAACAATGGAGTGAATGACAAAATGTAAACAGATATTTACAACCAAGAATAGCAGGTCAAAAGAGAAACCTAACTACCCTCACCGTGCCTCCCTGGCAACGGCTCCACTTCGTTTGCACAAGATCTCGAGGATCGAAAATTAATGGTATGAAAGTTGTTGTTATCCCCAAAAATCCCGAGACAAACAAACCAATTTTTTTCTTCACTCGCTGCAAGGTAATTATAAAGAAAAATGTGGAGCAAGAGAATTTTTTTCTTCTTATTTACCTGTATAGAGGACAGGCTCAGGGAGGCTACAATTGCCGAGGGTTGGTCAAATAATTGATGAAAATCAATAAAAAGAAAAAGGAAATCTCAAAGGCAGATTATCCTTGGTTTTTGTGGAAGCTTTCTCTTTTGAATTATTTTTCATGTTTTTGTATTTCAATTTTTAAATTTTATGATTTTCAAATTTTTAGTGATTTTAGTTTTGCATTTTTTTATTTTTAAATCAAGAACTATATGCACAAAATAAGAAATACGCACATCAACTACTTTTTGTAATTTTCAATTACATAAAAATACTCAGAAATATCCAGAGAAAATATTTTCGTGTTTTAAAAAATTTGAAATGTTTTGGGAATTTTTGTAGAATTTTCAGATGCTTTTGTGTTTTTTTAAAAATCAAACAATGACAAAAATTAGAAACAATGCACAACCTGCAGTAATTTGCAACTTAAAAATATTTTAAGAGCCCCAAACTCTTGGAAATTATTTTTATGATAAAATATATGCAAATATCTACAAACAGAAATTAAAATCACGATTTTTATAGATTTTTCTATGATTTTTATAAGATTTTTTGATGTTTTCATTTTTTGGGGTTTTACTATTTAATGCATGAAATTTGGAAAGTAATTAAAAGACAATGGAATAAAACGACTCTAATGTTTTTGGAGATTTTGGAGCAATATTCAAATTTTTAGGAATTTTTGAATTCTGAAAGAGAAAAAGACGTTGTTTTTTATTTTCAAATATTATTAAATGATGATAAAATGTAATAAAATTTTTATGCTAGATAGATACACACATCAGGAGCATCGTACAATTTTCTTAGAATTTTTAGTAATAAGAATTATTTGTTCCAATAAAAAGATCATGCAAATTTAATGTCTGGGAAGAGGACTGAAATGTAAACAGTTGTTGTTATTGTAGAAAGAAATAACACGAAATAAGAGCAGGGAGAATTGTGCAAATTACATACAGTATGCGTGCACCGCATGTGATATGGAGTTGGCGGGGTCTGCTTGCAATTTTTGAAATCACTGGAGGCGTGAATGTAATTTCGCGGAATAAAATATTCAACCCTTCGGTGCTTCTTGTTTCCTTCGTTCACATGCAAGAGCGATGGCTATGGGGAGCACGCCTCCCCTCTCTTCTCTTCCAGGCCACATGGCGGTGGCGGTGTCCAAGCGTCTGGATACAACATAATAGGACGGTGTGCTCATGATAGTTGGTTAATATAGACGAGGCGTGAGCTTCAGGGGGCGATGGTGTGGTGGTTTTCGACGAAGGGTGGAAGTGCTCGGCGTACACGGGGGATCTAGATGGTGCTCAGGCAAAAGCGGCTGCGGCGGTGGCGTGGAAGCGGTGGCCGGAGGTCTTGGGTCGTAGGTGGAGAGGGAGCTGGAGGGGCATGCGTGGTTGCGCATGAGGAGGAAGGCTGCGGGGGCGCACGGCGGGTCACGCGGGTAAGGTCAACTACGGCTGCGTGAGGCTGTGCTGCGAGGGTGGCAGGTTGCGAGTGGTGATCTAAAAGGTGCGACCGGCGGTGAAGGTCGTCAAGGCGAAGGGAGGCAGGATGGTGGTACGGCAAATGATGATTTTTTTATTTTTTTTATTTGTAAATTCAAAGATAGAAAATAAAAACTTTTTTTTATTTTTTTGTATTGTGAAAAGATGATGGCAATTTTTTCTTTTTTTTCTTTTTTTATTTTTTTATTTATAGACAACTGAGGACACGACCTCGATGACTCGGTCCCAAATCAAAACGGTTGCATGAGCGGGGATCCGGCAAAAAAATGAAAGAATCGAATCCGAGTCTCCGGCCACTGTGTGTGGCCATAGTTGATAGATCGTGGGAGATAGAAAAGAATGTGGAGAGATCAAGAAAATGAGATGATATATCGAATCGGTGGCGAATCAAATAGTGATGGATTTTTAAGATTTAAATAAAAAAATATTGATAGAAAATGCGATAAATTAAACTAAGGTTAACCTAGATGAGAAAATAAGAAAAGAGAAATGTGGATCTCACCTTAGGAGCGGAAAATACCTTGATCACCTCGACGAAGGCCGACGCGCTATCACCGGACGGCTTCGAGGCTAGGCACCATTCCGCGACAAGAAAACTCTCGGAGATCGGACTCGTCTCTCCAAAGATTGATCAAGTTGGAATGAGGGGGAAGGAGCCATATAAATAGAAAAGATAATGGAGTTTGAATTTTTTTTGAATTTTTGGATGAGGATAAGAGATAAGAGAAAAGAAAGTCGAAATGAGATAAAGTGGAAAGATAAATATATACAAAAATTAACTAATTGTTTTGAATTTTCATCACTTTTTTATTGAAAAATTAAAATTTATTTTTTGGAAGTTAGTTAAGAAAATTAAATATATACATATGTTATATAAAAAGAGTTTAATGGGGTTGCCCCCTTGGGGCAGCCAACAATGGCTTCCCCCGCACCGTTTTTGGCATTTTTTTGAAAAATATCGCCATGTATATTCATACCTATATCCCTCCTATATGCCATTCGAATTTCGTCAGAAACAGAGACTCCTACGGCCTCCATCGAGATGGTGTCGTTTTAAAAAATTATGTTACCGTTAAAAAATGACTGTCTGTATGGAGGCCGTTGGAGTCTCTATTTCTGATGAAATTCAAATGGAATATAGTAGGGATATAGGGATGAATATACATGGTAATATTTTTCAAAAACAAATAAAAAAATGCTGAAAATGGCGCGGGGCAACCATGTTGGCTGCCCCAAGGGGCAACCCCATTAAACTCATATACAAATATGGCATTATCTATACGGGTAAATAAGCAAATTAGTTTTTTATTTTAAAATTATTATTATTATTTTTTATTTTATTTTAAATAATTAGTAAAAATATTTACAAATATCTACAAATACAAAATACATGGAAAAATTGCACAAACCACCCCAGAAAACCAACTTTTCACCCGTAACTCCAAAAATTATGAAATCACATCCATTTTAAAGATATTTTTATTTGTGATGTAATGGAAATGAGTTTTGTTCAATCTGAGTTCATATGGAGCTGGAATCAATCTTTCAATTACCGCTTAATGGCTTTTCCGGATGTGGTTACTTTTATTATATACAAGATTTGATTGTGCAATTATTTTTATTAATTAGAACACATTTTTGTTTACAACTTATGTTTTGAAAATTATTTTATTTAGGGTCAATTTATGTACAAATAAATAGTGTAGTATACAAAAATACACAGCACATAGTTTTTTTGGAATTTCTGAATAAAGACCCTATCTCCCCCTACTTTATTCCTGGTCAATCAGGTCAAGTCTTGACCTTCTCTCGGGGTTCGAGTCAGCATGTATCTATTACATATATATATATATAGTCTTCCTTTTTAATTTTCTTTTATTTATTTTTCCTTCCTTTCTTTATTCATTTATTTTAGGTTAAATTAATATACAAATATGCATTATTTACACACAGATGCAAGTTAGTAAGAATATGAAGTTAGTATTATATACAAGTGTTTTATAAGGGATTTTAAGATAAAATAAATGAATAAAGATGACGAATCGCAGATTCATCACCTTCCCAGATGAATTTATTTTGGCAGTCACCTTACTTCCATGGTTCGCTAATATTGCAAACTATCTTGTCTCCAAGGAAGTTGCACAAGATTGGCCAATTGAAAGTGGATAAGTTCATGTCTGCGATACGTTTATGGGTGGGAGGAGGAGGATCCTTAATTGTTTAATGAAGGTGCATTCCTAAGGAGGAGTACACAAGTCTCCTATAGCATTCTCACAAATTAGAATATGGATGACACCATTCTAGGAGGCACATGGTGGTAAAAGTTATTCAAATGTAGCCTCTAATGGCTGACTATTTTAATGATGCTATTGAATATGTGAAAGGTTGTGCTAACTACTAGAAGATAGGCAGTACCATTAGTTCCAGATTATCCATGCCTCTAAAGTACATCCAAATATTAGATGTCTTTGATGCGTGGGGCATCAACAATGTGGGCCCATTTCAGAATAGACATGGTTTGGAGTATATCGTACTTGTCATTGATTATGTCAGTCGAAGGATGGAGGATATCCCCTCTTGAGATGCCGATAGTAGCATCGTCTGTAAATTTCTCAAGGATTACATCATTTCCTGGTTTGGGATTCCAAAGATAATGATATCATATGGGGGAAGCTATTTTATCAACAAGGGAGTTAAGAAGCTCACTATATATGACATTGAATATCAAATCGCATCTCCTTACTACCCGCAGACTAAGGGCTTGGCTTAATACTCAAATAGGGAGATCATGACAATTTATAGAAGCAATGGTCATGGCCACTTACTATGAGAAATGTACATGACAATGGCATTAGAGTCATAGTCGGATTCTCAGGTGGTGCATAACCATCCGTGGTAATTGGTTACTTGTTAAAGCTATACATAGAGCATGATACATTCATTTTAGTTATAGATTTGATGCAAGTGCCATTTCAAGATGAGCTCTTAGAGGTTGAAGAACCAAACACATGAGCTCCAAAATTGTATTTTATTTTCTTCTTTTCTACTATTTCTTTCTTTTTCAGTTCTTTCATTCTTATGTTATTTATTCATCCCATTCATCTGTGATATACTTAGGATTTACTTTGTCCTGAGTATAGGGGGGCATGAATGCATTGGAGTTATTCTTCATTTACTCTCTTGCTTGTTTGTCAACTAGTTGATGATTTTTTTCTATACTTAGGGATATCTCACCATAAGTATAGGGGGGCAAGCCAAGTCATTAATTCTTTCATACATTCTCATCCTCGATCGTCCCTGCTTGGTGTACAGTCTATTATACTTAGGATTAGTTAGGGGGTGTTCAACTTCACATTCTTTGAGTCGTTCTAGTATAGGATCTTCTATACTTAGCATGAGTTATGTCTTTCTTTCTACTTTGTAATTACTATGAGGACATAGTTTGAGCGAAGTATGATGCGTGTTTTGAAAAATCTTTTATAACCTCTGAAAAATATTTGTAATTGTTCTCAAACTATTTGAAAAATAATATCTTTCTTAAATGTTTGTAAAAAGTTGTAAAAAATTTTTGTAAATATGTCTTTGAAAAGTTATTATTAAAATTACTTGCAAAATAAGTTTTGAAAATATTTGCCAAATGTTTGAAAAAATGTGTTAAAATCATTTTGAAAATCATACAAAAAATATCCGTGTAAAAGTTCTTCAAATAAAACATGTATAAATTTATACAAAATCATTTATATACTTATATATATGAATACGTAGGTAACTTTTATAAAATCATGTATAAAACATGTATATCCCTTGAATAGAAATTATATTAAAATTACTTGTGAATACACTAACTCTTTGATTTCAGAAAAACCAGAAAATTTGCAAGTTTTCAAAAATCCAAAAATTTGAAAATCATTTTCAAAACTTAATTAAAATTTGTAAACTTCTTGTAAAAACCAATAAAAAATTCAAAACCAAAAAAATGTACTACACCAAATTATTTCCTCGCATTGCATACACAGTTTTTTGAATGATTTTGATAATAGAACCAATATATATAAAATATGAATATTGGAGCTTGGTCTAGACCTTTATCGACTTAATTTGAAAGGAACATGTTAAGGACTGGAATTGGGATACTTCCGATTTCCTTGAATTAATTATTTAGGTTCCATGAGATTGTGTCATCAGTCGATTCGATGTGTCTAATTAAAACCTTTCATGTCAAAAGTACGACTCTTGAGACAATGGATTGGCTTGACACCTCACACTTAGCATGTATCTTGACAAAGATGGATTGTGAAGATATATTGGAGTCTAAGTAAAGATGATACTAAGTCGTTTCATCAAGGCTCGCTTAGGAACCATTCTTGGGGACTATCGAAATCGTACTTCAACACATTGTCCTTTGGTAGGACGGACATCTGACGATCAAAGAATGGATTGAAAGAAAGTTTCGTATGTGGAATGGTCTACTAGCATATTTTTTCTATGACCTCAAAATATGGACAGAACAAAAGATTCTATATCTATAAGGGCAAAACAAGAATATATAGAAATGCCACGCAAAGAAATTGACGGATATTTAAATGTCATTAAGTACATCACAAAAGCAAGAAGATTGCATCATATCCATTCGGAGCGACTAGTCGCAGTATTTTCTTGGTGCAACGGAATGTGAAAATTTTTAAATGATAAAACCACATGATCCGAGAACATTTCTCGAATCATTTCATCTAAACCACAAATGTCAATATCGGAATACCTCTTTAAGCGTGGCTGCGATTGTGTCTCTAAATCAAGAGACCTACTGTCTCAAGTCCAATCCAATGGATGTCACGCTTGCGAGTGTGTTGATGAGACGTGTTCTCCTTGCAATCCAAGTTGACGATCCAAGAGGTATATCTCCTGATCTCATCACATGAGATCCGAATTATGCTTCATGATCAAGGCACACCAAAGGAGATGATGCACAAGCGATTGAAGTGGCGACACGTTGATGGGGCGATGATGGTGATTTTCTCTAGAGAACAATGTGGATGTCCACTTAGAGAGAGAGAGAGATGGGGCATGTAGTATGATAACGGGAGAGAGGCTATTCAATATTATTTGTTGTAAAATGAAGAGCTACAGTTGCCTACTCTTTTATAGTATTTTGAGAGTCCATGGATTACAATCCATGGCTAACGCAAAATCAATGGTTGAGATCGATTTGTGTTTCTTCCAATGACCACGATTTTGTTGTTAAAATACAATAAAAACTATTTTAAATTAATATATACTGAATAATGATAAATATAAATTAATTTTAGTTAAATTAATGTACCTTGGAGAAATAAGAAGGAGGCAAGCCTCCTTCCATAATGTGGGTGGACGGCTACCAATTCCAATTAGGACTTGTGGGCGTCCACCCTCTCCTTTATGGAAGGTGGCCTCCATATCCTTTTATGTGAGATTACATTATTCCATGTTTTCTCCAAAAATTTGAAACAACATTTGTTGTAAATTGTTTCATAAAAATAATTCCAAATTATTTCCGTGAAATATCAATAATGCCATTGGAAATTTATGAATCACATTTACATCCCAAAATAATATGTTAATTACATTTTCTGTTAAATGTCTTATACTAATCCAAGTCACATCAACATTTAAATTGTAACTATCATTGACAAATAGCTCTATCTTATATATTATAAATCACATTTATAATATATGTGATTAATATGGATAGTGCTATCCATATTATTCATATCCATAATAACTCAATCAGATTTAATTATATTGTATCATCGTTCTCATGCATATAAATAATATGAATCAAATTCACATTATTGTTATAATTAAATCATATTTAATTATATATATCTCAATGGTTGGATACAAAATTATCAATGGAATTATTCCCGAACTCTTTCAAGTGTCACACACTTCTCCGCGGATACTTGGAGATAAGGTCATGGCGATTGTATATTCCGCGTATAGTGACTTGGATACTGAGATCAAATCTCATATCCAGATCTTATGTACCTCTCATAGTTTCTTGATTAAATGAAGTCCGTAAATATAATCTTCTCATTATATATGAATCACATTCAGGTCACTGTACAATATTTGGACAAAGATTAGATTACTTCTCTACTGAGAGGAGTCACAAAAATCCGGACATGTTTCATCATTCCCTCAAAATTGAAACGTCGTGGTTATACAATCGTTTATGATCACATCACCCTCAGGTATTCCTAATACATGTACATCCTGCATACTGAAAGACCTAGAATATACCCGAAGATATAGATCAATTTACACTATCATTCCATATCTCATTCGGTCATTGGAGTTGGTATCGTTCATATGTTTTTCAAAAGCATATATCATATTTACAAATTCTTGTCGTGCTTCCAAATCAAGACGACCATGCATGGAATTTGATCGATCATAGTACATCATGAGTGAGTTCATGTCTTTTGATTCACAAGTGAATCTTTATGATACCTTTGAGAGATTGTATTATTCATATACCCTTCAATGCACATTGGCTCATTAACATATAGACCTTAATTAGGCCATCAAACAATCAGTCTGAAAAATGTACATACTTAGATATACAACAATACATTTGTCTTCGATGAGAGGATGCATGCCTATATCATGACAATATATGGCATAGAACTTGGTTATCTAAATCTCGTTAAGTCAACTCTTTGACCAAACTAATATGACACCTCCAAATATCTATTCCTATGCAGAAGACCTACATCAAAAGATTGGTCAGATATGAGAAAAAAGAGAAAGTATTGCCATCTCCTACTCAGGCTGGAGATTATCTCTTAGTAATCATTGATGGTGCCCAATGAGTCATCATTCTAACTCTTTTGATATTCATCCAAGAACCAGCCTCTACGACTCAACAATTGAATTTACGACTATATGATCGTTAAGAAGGTCATGGTACATAACCCTAATTGTGCCATGGGACCTTATAGTGCATCCATACATTTAATTTCAGGCAGGGAGTGAAATAAACTAATAACTTTTATTGACATATCAAGCATTATAATAACGTTTATTGTAGAAATGGTTCGCATATGGATCTCATGGTTAACAATGTCCCACTAACCCTCCGAACCATTTAGGTATAATCCTTAAACTCATACTCATTACATATTGGTCGAAAACCTTTCATGTCAAAGGTTTGGTAAAAGGATCAGTAATGTTGTCGATAAAGGCCACCTTGGTGATGATGTCACCACACTTTTGTATCTGTTGAGTGAGGTGATATTTCCTTTCCACATGCTTTCTCTTTTGGTGTCTTCTGTGTTCCTTTGCCTAGTCTATGGCTCCTATGTTATCGTAGAGTAGCAGGATGTGAGTATCATAGGAAACTACAACAAGCTCTAAGATAAACTTTCGCATCCACATTGCATCCTTTGTAAATGCAGCATTGTATTCGGCTTCTGTTGTTTATTTGACCGTAGTGTCCTACTTCTTGCTTCTCGAGCTCATAGACCATTATTCAATAGGAACACAAACCTTAATGTCGACATTATATCATCAATATCAGACTTGATGTCACAATATATACACTAAGACTTGGAGATCACCATCTCAATAAAACAATTTGTAATCTTGCATCTGTCTTAAATAGTAGAAGATGTTCTTCATTGCATTCTAGTGTTGCTATCCATAGAAGGATTGGTAGCGACTTACCACTCCCACAACATGGCAGATATATGGCCTTATGTGTCATGGCATACATTAAGCTTCTTACAGTTGATGCGTAGGGGCATCCAGTCATAGCTTTCTTATCCTCAAAACTTTGTGGAGCCATCCCTTTAGATAGGTTAGTACCATGTCTCAAGAGAATGATGCCTTTCTTGGAATTCTCAATATGGAAACATTCCTAGATCTTCTTAATGTACCCATGCTGTCACAATCTGAATCCTATTTTCTCTATTTCTGAACATATTTGAACACAATATATAAGGATCCTTAATGTACCCATTCCTAGATCTTCTTAATGTACCCATCCTGTCACGTTGCTGGAAACATTCCTAGATCTTCTTAATGTACCCATGCTACCAAATCTTAACATTGATCATCATCCTTGTATCCTTTCCAATGATAAGGATGTAACCTACGTAAAGCATGACTAACATAATATCTCTCCCACTAAACTTCTTGTACACAAACGGTTAATCAGGATACTGCAAAACTCATAACTCTTTATGGTTTCATCTAATATGATGTTCCAGCTATGAGAAGCTTGTTTGAGCCCATAGATGGATTTTTTTAACTTGCATACTCTACCTTCCTCCGTTAACAAGCCCTGGGGCTGCTCCATGTAGATATCCTCCTCGACTTATCCGTTGGGGAAAGCCATCTTGACGTCCGTCTGCCAAATGTCGTAGTCAAGATATGCAAATATATCTAGAAGTTCTCTGATGTACTTAAGCATAGCCATAAGAGAGTGTCTCATCGTAGATGACACCTTCTCTCATTGTGTAGCCCCATGCCTTGGAGGTCTCTACCTTCCTGTTAGGTCCCCTTGTTGTCATTAAGATCCATTTATACCTAATGTGTTTTACCCCTCTATGTGGATCCTGTAGGGTCCACACACCATTTTTATGCATGGAGTCAATTTCAGACTTCATTGCTAGCATTCATCTATCAGGTGGTGTAACCACCTTCGAGCTCCTTCGATGATGTATGGGTGTTACATCTTCATTTATTTCTTCAGTTTCTAGTTCAAGAAACTCAGTATCTTCATGGGATTCAATGAGTTCCTTTACTTCCTTTTTGTCTTAATTCTTAAAGAAGTCATCCTCCAAAAATTTTACATCTCTAGATAATTATACATTCTGAGTCAGAGGGTCATAAAGTTGTATCCAATACTATCCTTACATACTCAATTAAGTAGCAGTCACGAGTGCGAGATGGAGGTTATGGGAAAAGTCTTATGTGCATCACGGAACCTTGAAGATCACATCATATTCGACCAGGAGCGACTAGTCGCACTAGTTACTTAGGGTAGCAAAATTTACAAATTTTAATGTGATGAAACCACATGATCTCAGTTTACTTATCTGATTGTTTAATCTAAACCAAAAACAATATATAGGAATCCCTCTTCAATAGTGGTTGAGATCTTGTATCTAATGTAAGAGACCTTCTCTCTCAAGTCTGAACCAACAGATGAGACTCTTGCAAGTACATTGATGAAATGTGTGCTTTTCGCAATCTGTGTTGATTATCCATGTGGAAAATCTCCTAATATCATTTCACAAGATCTAACATCTTCTTCACAAGTGAGGTGTACTGAATGAGACGGAGATCCACGAGTAGTCGATCCAGCAGCACAATGGCATCATGACGACTGCGAGATCCTCTATGCCAATAATATGGCCGACTATATTATTGAGTGAGAGAGACAGGCTGGATGACCATGAGAAAATGAGAGAGAGATTTTTTTTCATATTTTCCAAAAGAAAAGTCTATGTATACCCTTCTATTTGTAATATTTTAGATTTCCATGGATCCCAATCCATGTACACACAAATCCAATGGTTGAGATTGATTTATACATTCAATCAATGGTGATGATTTTGTTGTGTTTTAATTTCCAACAACAAATAATTAATATAAAAGAAATAAAGCATATTGAATTATATTAATAAATTTAAAATCAATTAAATCAACTCATATGGAATATTATAGAATGGAGTGTAGCCTCCTTCCATACATAAAGTGGACAACCAACATTGAGAGCTTCTCTTGGTGGCCGTCCATGCCATTTATGGGATGGTGGCCATCTCCATCCAATTTGATGAGATCTCATATATCACCGAATATTGCACATGTGTAACAATTCTTATTACAAAATTATTCAACAAAACAATTCCAATTTATTTTGTGACAATTTCAATAATGTCATGATAAATTGTGAATCATATTCAGACATCCAATATAAAATGTAAATTGCATTAACTATCAATGTTCAATGTGAATCTAATTCACATCAGCTATTAATTCATACATACAAATTACAACTATCTCTCTCTCTCTAACATATTATAAATCACATTCATAATATCCATGAATAATATGGATAGCGCTATCCACATTATTAACATCCTTGATAGTTAAAACACATTTAATCATCTTGGATGTCCACTCTCATGAGCCCAAATAATATGAATAGAATTCATATTATTCTTGATAATTATATCACATTTAGTTCTCTATTTTACTAGATGCTTGGATATATTATCATCAGTGGAATTATCCTTGAGCTCTTTCAAAAATAATACGCTTACTGCGCGTATACTTGGACATAAGGATAGGGTGATTGTACGTTGTATGTATAACAACTTGGATATTGAGATCACATCTCAAATCCAGATCTCGAGGATTTCTCATATATGTGTAATTAAATCAAAGCCGTAAATCTAATCTTCTTATTGCATATGAGTCACATTCAGACCACTGTCCAACATTTAGACCAAGATTAGATTACTTCTCTACATAGAGGAGTCATTAAAATCAAGACACGTTTCTTCACTCCTTGAAATAGAAGTATCAAGGTTATACAATCGTTTATGATCACATCACCCCCAAGTATTCCTAAAACATGTAAAGCCTGCATATTGGAAGATCTAGAATAAAGACGAAGATTTATATCAATTTAGATTGTCTTCTTCAGGGCTTATCTTTAAATTTCTCATTTGATCATTGGGAGTTGGTATCAGGCATATTCTTTTTTAAAAGCATATATCATACCTAAGTATTGATCATATACTGTACAAAATCATATAACAAGCCTACGAATTCAATCAAGCTTTCAAAGCGAGATGATAGTGCATGGGATTTGATCTCAATATCTCAGGAGTAAGATCATATCTTCTGATTTAGTAAATTAAATTGTATGATCCCTTTGAGAGATTGTATTACTCAAATACCTTGTATGAACACGAGCTCATCGGTGTATAGAACTTTGGTAGGCCATAAACTAATCGATCTGCCAAATGTACATACTGACAAATAACAAATTTTCCCTTTTAATTAAGTTATTTTAAATGCATTGTAGTTGAGCAAATTAAGATTTATCAAAACGAACACTTAATTAATATTTGCGATCAATAGAAAGTAGTCAATTTGTTTTTTACTAGGGAAGTCCAAGGTGAAACTCAGGAAGGTAACTGTCTCCTCATGTTAATTACTAGGCAATCTAGAAATCAGAGAAGCATTTTTTTATAATTTTTTAATACAACAAAAATGCATATGCAAAAATGTGATTGAACTAGGTTATTAAGAAATCAAGCAACTTAGACAAATTAGTTTTAATGTAAAACTAATCCAATTTAGACAAGTTATATATTTTTTCTAGGAACCTAAGCCAATGATGAATGATTTTTTTTATTTTTACGTTTACAATACAACAATGAAAATGCACACTTTAATGGGTTTTAATGCAATTTTTCATAGAAATAAAATATAAAAATTGTGATTTTTTACTTACAGTGAAACATGATAAAATGATTTTTTTTGAAATTTTCTGATACTATATGATTTTTTTATAATTTTTGAATCTAATCAGGATTACTATAAGTATTTAATTTCTAATGCATCCACGAAATCAATTTATCTGATCTATTTCTAAAAGATAATTTTATAATAAATCGAGGAGAGTTAAAATTTCGCAAAAATATTATTCGTGGATTTAATTAAAAATAATTTACTGAAATCACTCAACAATTTCTTGCAAACTGGTATGCATGCAAATGAGATGATTTTAAGGTAAAATGTAAAACATACTAAAATCTACCTAATATGAATTTGCAAGTATTTTTGGAGTAACATGAGATTTATAATAAATTAAAGTTCACACAGTAGGAAAAGTATGCAATTATCTAATCAATTAATTATTTTGAATCAATCAAAAAGAATCTCCAAGTGCTTCGTAATCTCATTTAGATTGTCCAAGTTCCTTGTCCTCTATTCGATCACATATATCTTCTCAAGCTCCTTGGATCGTTTCTCATATATGACCACATTGGATAGGTGATTAATGGTTGGACATGTACTATCCACATCATGGGATGCCATCATGTTGACATACTTGTGGGGTACTGAAGGAGAGGCAACATGATACATTTGAAAAGCACGTGAAGAAGAAAGAGATGAAGAGCTCTTTGCCGTAACCTTGAAAATATGATAAAGGACATTCTCATCCTTGTTGAAGGGGTTCCCCCAACATGTGAAATCTATCAATTTCTAGTTCTCAATGCTCAGACCCCAAAAGAACTTCTCCACAAGGCTCGTCTTTAGAATATCAGGATGGGGGCACTTCTACATTAAATACTTGAATATTTTCCCATTTAAAATGTTGAACTACCATGCAATCTCCTTCTCCAGTAACTCGTCCTTGGTGTGTCAGATATTTCCGTCTAAGTTCATGTACGTGCTAGTTCACAACGAATACGGGGAGAAGTTTAGAAGAAGAGGAAAAGAACTGGAGTGTGACCGATGTAGTCACATCTTCTATGTAGCTTGGCTAGTTTAGCCAAGTCTTCAACAAGACTTGCAGGCTATCTGAAGCTTGCATCATTTTGGTAAAAGATGTACTTTAGGTTGTATCAATTAGGTTGGCTAATTTTTTGTATCAATTGTGTGGCTCTCCATTGATTTTTTTGTGCCCCGATGGATATAGAATGAGTTTTCCTCATATGTTTTGAGATCTTAGAAAAATTATGCTAGAATTCCATTCCTTGTCTAAAGATTTATTTCAACTCATTACTCTACTCTTCATATGTGCATGGTACCAGAGAAAAAGACGCAAAGTCTTCCAACAACTAGTCTGAAATGAGCTAAATATGTGGTGTAGAATACATATTAATTCCCTATCCAGGAGTCTACTGAAATGAGGAATTGGGTTAGACACTAAGAGTTAAAGTCCAGACATTTTCTTTTGAAACTAAGAGAATTAAGTCCATGACCTGATGTTTCTAAAGTTCTACTTCTGAGTGAAGTTCTTTTGAAATTTAAGTAGATTAAGGTCAAGTTCAATCCATGCTCAGTTTTTATTCACGAGATTGATTTGTGTTTCTTTCAATGGATATGATCTTGTGGTAAAAACACAACAACAATTAATTTAATTTAAATTAATATATATAAATATATTTATAAATTAATATAAGTTAATTTCAAATCAAATCAATGGCTAGACTTGGAGATAATGAGGAGACTAACCACGTCCCCAAAAAAGGGGGACGACCACCAATGATCTCTTGAGATCTCAGGAGATCTCATTATCCCATGATATCTCCAAGATTTACAACAAAAATTGTTGTAAATTATTTCACAAAAATAATTCACAATTATCTTGTGAAATATTGCAATCATGCCATTGGAAAAATGTGAACCACATTCACATCCCAAAACAATATCTAAATTATATTTTCAATTAATCATCCAATGTGAATCCTATTTACATCAATAATTAATTAACAAATATAAATCACAATATGCTCTCTCTAATATATTATAAATGACATTTATAATGTACCCGATTAATATGGATAGTGCTATCCATATTATTCATATCCATGATAATTAAATCACATTTAATCATCTTAGATCTCTATTCTCATGTGCCCAAATAATATGAATCACATTCACATTATTTAGACCTTTGATAATTAAATCAAATTTAATTATCCCAGATAACTCTCCTTATAATATAAATCAATTTATATTATTCATGATATATAAATAACATTTAATAATCAATTTTCTAAATGTTGAGATACACGTATGGACAATGAAATTATCCACGAACTCTTTCAAGAAAAATGTACTTTCTCTGTGGGTATTCGGAGATAAGGACATGGCGATTGTATTGTTTCACATATAGTGACCAGGATATTGAGATCACATCTCAAATCCAGATCTTGTAGACCTCCCATAAATGTTTGATTAAACCAAATCTGTAGATCTAATCTTCTCATTGTATCTAAATCACATTCAGATCAATGTCCAACATTTCAACTAAGATTAGATCACTTCTCTATGAGAGGAGTCACTAAAATACATACCTGTTTCATCAATCCCTCAGAATGGAAGCGTCATGGTTATATAATAGTTTATGATCTGAACACCCTCCGGTATTTTTAAGACATGTACATCCTGAATACTGGAAGACCCAGATTAAATCTGAAGTATTAGATCTCTTTTAGACGGTCTTGTTTAGGGTTTTATCATTAAGTTTTGTCGTTCGATCATTGGGAGTTGGTATCGACCATGTACCTTCCAAAAGCATATATCATACCCAAGTGTTGATCATATACTTTCCAAAAATATATATATCATACCTAAAATTTCAGTCAAGCTTCCAAAGTGGGAGGACCGTGCATGGAATTTGATTCTTCCCAATATCTCATGAGTGAGCTCATGTCTTTCGCTCCAGTAAATGAACATGTATGATCCCTTTGAGATGTCGTATTACTCATATGCCCTTGCATGCACTCTAGCGCGTCGGTGTATAGACCTTGGTTAAGTCGTCAACATATTGGTCTGCCCAATGTACATACTCAAACTTATAGTAATACATCTCTCTCCAGTCAAAGGATGCGTGCCTATATCCTGACAGCATACGACATAGGACTTTGGTTATCTCAATCTCTTTAAGTCAACTCTTTGAAGTAACTAATCTGACACATATGAATCTCTATTCCTATGTAGAGGACATGCATCAAGAGGTCGGTTGGATATTAACCTATAAGAAAGCATTGTCATCTCCTTCTCAGGCTAGAGATCCCTTTTAACAATCATTTTACGATGCTTTATGGGTCCTCAATCTAACTCTTTATATATTCATCCAAGCCCCAGCCTCTATGATTCAATAATTGAATCAACAGCTGTATGATCATTAAGATGGCCTCGGTACATAACCCTAATTGTACTAAGGGACCTATTATGCAAATTAGTTATTCTTCATTTCAGATCAGGGAACGATATTCGCAATAAAATTATTATATAATGGCTCGACGTGGGCTCGCATGTCCAACAATCTCCCACTAGCCCAAATAGCCAATAATGGGCTAATCATTTAAACCAACACTCTTGTGACAATCATTGGCTATTTAGAAAATTTTCTAGGTAAGTTGATTATTCACTTTGTTCCCGAGAGACTGTGCCAAGTCCTTTTACGGCACTTGCATATCCCCATTAGTAGTGCTCTCATCCAATTTTGAATGTTGCGTCTTATGCAATCAATGCTCAATTTTGTTAGTCATAGTGTCCTCGACACTACAGCTCAATAATTATTATAATAACTAGTATTTCTATAATCCTTATCAGAGTACCCTTTTTCTTGGAGATCTCTATCTCCTAAGGTATCTGTAGCTAAGACCTTCTAGATCACTATCTATAAAGCCTTAAGTTCGTAAATATAAGACTTAAAGATCGATATCTCTAAAGTCTTCTCATCTTTGAAGATATTGTTATTACTGCAACAAAGTGTTTTATTTCCATAGTAGGATTAGCAACAGTTTACTACTCCCACAACATGGTAGACATCTGGCATTTGTACACATCTAGCATACGTACACTCGGCTTCTCGTAACTGATGCACAAGGGCAAGTAGTTCTAGCATTCACTTCCTCAACTCCTTGAGGAGCTATCCCTTTAGATAGATCAGTACATATCTTAAGTAAAAGAAGCCCTTCTTGGACTTTTTCAGAAAATGGAAAATGTCTAAGGTATACCACTAATGTGCCAGTTCCAATGCCCTGTTCTCTTTTCTTCTGAACAATTTCAGAAATAAGATCTAAGAGGTATCCTTGAGATCATATCTCAAGGTATGGAACAACCATATTATAAAACACTTACTATTATCCTTATATCATTCCAAATGATTAGGATATCATCTACATTTAACATAATGAACACAATGGCACTCCCACTAAGCTTCACATGGTTCATCAAGATTCTATCTGAAATCATAACATTTACAATTTCATCAAATCTTATGTTCCTACTATAAGAATCTTATTCCAGTCTATAGATGGAGTTATTTATCTTACATACTTTGCTTTCCTCATCCATTAAGCCATGGGGCTACTTCATATGAATATCCTCTGAGAGGTATTCATAGAGGAATGCTATCTTGACTTCCATCATAAAGATATAAAAGTCAAGTTGTGTAGCTATAGTTCACAATATTCTGATGGGTTTAAGCAAGGCCATTGAAGATCAAGTCTCACCGCAAGCGATGTCTTCACTTAGGTGTGTATCTTGTGGATACGAGTCGTGCCTTGAAGGTCTCTACCTTCTCATTAGGTTTCCTCTTTCTCTTGAAGATTCATTTACACCTTAACGGGTCTTACCCATATAGATGGATACTCAAGGGTTCATATGCAACACTTGTATATGAAGTCTACTTTAGACTTTTTTGCTAACATCCATCTTTCCATATCATGATCCTCGTGAGCTTCATCATATGAAGTTATATCATTATCAGACTTAATTGGCACATGGAATATATCCTCAAACTCATTTGAAGAGTTATTAGTGTTTCATCTTTTAATTATCTTTTTAGTTTCTGATTTATGGAGCCTCATTATCTTCTGAAGACTAAATGAGTTCCTTCACTTCATTTTCATCTTGATTCTCAAGAGTATCATCCTTTAAGAATCACATTCCTAGAGATGATATCTTTTAAGAATATCGAGGTCATAAAGTAGGTATCCAATACCATCCTTTATTTTCCTAATAAAGTAGCACTCTTTAGCGCTCAATTCCAGCTTACTTGCATGGAACCTTATTAAGGATATATATTGTAGTCTCTACTATATATATATATATATACCTGGAAACTGAGGTAATTATGCTAATATTCATCATTGATCAAATCATGTCACACATGATCCCATTGTATCCCCCTGTAACTCTATTGAGTTTAGGTGTATCAGGAGGAGTGAGATAGGAATGATATTTCTTTGTCCATAAGGTATTCCATGAATTCATCTAATAGGTATTGTTTCCATGAATTCATCAAATAGGTATTATTTCCATGATTCATCTAATAGGTACTGACTACCTAGATTAGATCAAATTCATGTTCATCTTCCTTGAAACCTTGGTTTTAAACCAAAATTATGAAATCCTTAAACATTTCAAAGCTTTCTAAGGTTAAGGGAAGAATTCTCATATCACAAAATCATCGAATGATATCACATATCATCAATATTTATTATGATTTAGATGATCCACATACATCAATATGTATGAGATCTTGAATACCTTAACATCGTACCCATTCCAAGATAAGGATGCACTGGACATTTTTACTTTGAATACAATATTCAAATGTATGTAAGATTTGAAATTTTAGACATTCTAAAGTTTCATATCTTATTAGTCTATGGATCTCATCAATAGAAATATGTCCTAGTATAGATGCCAGATTATATACTTTTTAATAAGCTATTAAATAAAGGTGGTTTTATTTAATTTGGTGTTAAGATGCAAAATTTAGGTTTTGGGCCCATATTGTGCAATAGACCTGCATATTCTAATCACTATATTTATTCTTTGTGTTATTCAAATTCTTTTATTTTGATAGAAAAATTTAAATAATATTTGAATTGCATGTACATATTTACAATAAAATAACACTATCTAAATAAAATAATAATAAATAATACATATAAATACATAGAGGAAATATACATATATATACATATATATATTTACAATGTATATATACATCATTAATTAAGTGTACATACAAATTCAAAAAATCTAATAAAAATATTAAAATCTGTATAAAAATAAATCAAAAATTTATAAAATAATCGTATAAAACAATACCATATATAAGACAAAATAAAAATGAAAATCCCTAAAAATAGGTATACACCTATATTTATAAGTGTAAATATTAGAACCTAATAAATGAGCTTGTAAAATAAATAAAAATCATAATAAAATACAATGAAAAATAAAAAACATTTCTCATATTTTAACCTAAAATTAATAAAATTTTAATCCTATTAATAATGAAATTTTTTTCTTTTTTAACCCTACGTGAGTGGACATTTTGCAGAAAGGCACCTCCAATTTTCATATTTTCTATAAAGACCATTAAAATCTAGTTAGTGTTTGAACTTTTGGGTTAATTTACGTATGTGTTCCTATTGTATATTTAAATTACAAATAAACCCCTATGAGCTTGATTAAAATCTATTTTTATATTTTATTTTATTTAAAATATCTCCTTTGCTCCAAAATTTCTTAAAAACTAGGTGTATGTACATGATTGGTTGTTCAAGTTATCATTTCTATTTGACATTTTACATGAATTTAATATTTATTAAAAATAATTTAGAGCTATTTTATTCCCTATTTGACTTAAAAAATATAAAAAATTCAAACCTTTTCTAAATATTCCAAAAAATAACATGTTTTTTATTATCCTATTTCACAATTCCAGATAAAAAATCACAGAAAAAAATCTCAAAGAAATCCCTTAAAATTAGAAAAAACCCTTGCTAACCCAAAAAAAACTTATAAAATGTTACCAAAAATCTAAGAAATATTAGTTTCTATTCCTTATTTTTATATATATTAATATCTATCTATTAGTATTGATTTTGAGAAATTTTGAGACCATTTCCTTTTTTTAAATCTTAAATCAATTCGATCATATTAAAATCAATGTTTAACTTTATTTCCGATTTCAAAAATAGAAAAAAATTGTGATGTCCTCCAAAAATCCAGAAAAATAGAAAAAAACATTTGAAAAAGGATAAAAAGACCTTATTTGGCAGTTTTTACATATTTTTATCTATCTTTATACATAATATACCCTATATAGTCTATTTACCCTTATATATTATCATATATAGTATATATTATTGTTAATTATTATAAAAACCTTATAATTATTTTAAAACATTTAAAAAATAAAAAAGACTATTTTTAGGAACATTTTTTTATTTTTTATTTGTAATATCTATATTATACTATACAGGACTTATATTAAATATATATATATATATATCACCTTATATATATACTCTTATATACTTATATATATTATTAAATTAAAAAGAGATTAAAATCTGAAAATAAAAAATAAAAAATAAAAAATTAATTTAAAAAATAGAAATTATTTTATTTAATTAAAACCAACAACACTTTGATTGACATAGTACATACATACTTATACACTTGTGTTGTTTATTTATTTAAATAATACCTACTACGTCATGTCTCCATGTGTTCGACACCCTACCTTCTTGTCATTATATACACTTTTTTCATATGTTTGTAATAAATTTTGATTCACACCTTGCACTGATTGATTCTTATATCGTATCGATTGTTGATTTGATCAGTTGTGTGGACCACAAGACAGTACCTAGGGATTATCTCTATTCATTTCACCTGCAAATATTTTATTTGTTAATTTATTTTACTTTTATAGTTCTCTTTTATTATATTAGACCATGTGGTGACACCTAGTTCGTCCATGTGCCCCCCTCTCCTTCTGCCACCCGCCAGTTCTGTGAGACGTCCATCAGCACCCGATTGATCTCATCAAGACCATTCTCCAACGTCTCATTATTGCCATCATATTAAACCTCCTGCCACCTAGTTCTCTCCTCCTCTATGAATCTGCCTTCTCACCATTTTCCTCACATCGTCAATAACCTTCTTCGTCAACTGACCAGTCCTAGAGTTAGACCTAACTACCCTATTCTTCTCATGACACCTAGGACCTCATCTACCCCAACCACTAGTCAACGAGAGGTGGTTACACCTCATCACTCCCCCACCTAGACCAACTGCTCGAACCTTCAAATACTCCACCTCTACCCCCATGTTGGGGATCCTCCCTTCGAGTGAGGAGTCCTAGAGCCTACCCTCCCCTTCTATGATAGGGATCGAGTGAAAAATTGAGCGAAGATGGGAGCACCCTCCGGCGTGATCCACAACAAGCCCGTGTTGTGTCGCATCTCTATTTTGGACTACTTGACATTTGATTCCATCCGAATCATTTGAGAAAAGACATGAGGTTGTCTAGGACTCTTCACATGTTGATTCATGCTTCTTACTTCCACCTCCAATCAGTCCTTCATCTCCAGGTGTCTTTCATCTCATGTTCTTCTATGTTTTTTCTATTTTTACTTGCAGGCACACATTCATAGACACATGATTACACTCTCACCTTTTCACATCTCTGATTACATTCACACACCCATCACTTTTCCTTCTACGCTTCTCCAGATCTCCTTCCATGTTGGTCCATCATAGACCTCACACATGGTTGTGAACCCATTTAGGCTATGATCCTCCGCTACTATGTTTAACCTCCATTCCACCTTCTCAGCATATGAATATATTTGATTCTTATTGCATTTCTCATGCTAGTAGTTGCATGAGAGTTTACCACTTCAATTGTTAGAAAGTTGGTTGATCTCCGAGCTCGAGCATCTTTTCCAAGGACCTTCATCGTTAGGACCTTCCAGCCATACTCTGCACTCGGCCGCACTCCCACCATCTTCGTGAGGGCATCATGAATCTTCTCGAGCCTTTACCAATCATGTAGGAGCATAGAGGAGCAAGAAGTACCTCATCGGAGCTCTACTTCTCAACAGTCGCGCACGAAGGGTATGGAAGAACACACACAACAAGTGTCGTTGGATCAGATCGGCCTGATCTAATCTAATGGTTGAGATCAATTCCTAGCTTCATCACTGAAGCATTACACTCCTAAGGCCGAGCCTAACCGTGGGCCACCATGTCGCACCACATAGCTCGAGCCAAAGCTGCTGTCAAATTCAAGCCCCCATGTGATGCATATCACGTGCCATGGAAATTTGCAGTGACTAGGCCCCAAATTTCAAGAATTGCAATTATGTCCAATGCATGCAAATCATTAACATCTGGAGAATTTGCAGACAAACTAAGTCGACCTATAATATTTGTATTTATATCTCTATGCAATCTAATTTGCATTGTATACCCAGACAATTTTTCTTATTTGCATTTTATCCACTCAAAGAAGCGTTTGATTTGTTTTGTTAAGCTTTTCTTACAAATAAGCCATTGACTTTGATGTTAAATATTGTTTGCATCCCTTATCCAAATTAATTGAAATTAGTGGCATTTTAGAGGTCTTTTTCATGCTCTATGATGTGATATATTCATCTCTCTTATATGCTTTATCGACTTTGAATAGAAATCTAGAGAAGCATATTGCCATAGACCTTCATTAATTAGGCCTTAATTCACATTAAAATTTGATTAAATGTGCCCTCACACCCATGATTTACCTCAATTAATTATTGATTCATTGGAAACTTTTCATGAATCGTGTTCTCCATTAATTCATGAATTTTTGCAGTTTGAGGGAACTAAATGAATTAAGAGATTAGGAACTCGTTTAAGTGACAACTTGATTAAGCTTTAAAACACTTGACATGGTGAATAAAGTTATACTTGTATATTTGGATTCGTTATTAATTGAATCGAAAAAATATTGATCTCAGGAGCTTAATTGTGAGCCTTGCATTTTTGTGAGTCCTTTGTGAAGTCCTGCACTTGTTGTAATTTTATAACATTCAATAATACGCATTTAAAAAGAAGTAAAAAAATTCATACATCCATATTCTGCATTTATGTATAATAACTTGACCTAGGTAGACTTTTAATGTAATCCAATCACCATATTAGGATCCAATTATACACCTTAATTAGTAGTGTCCATGTGTTCGACTCTAGACTTATCTAGGAGAAATTAGATCGAGCTACTCCTCATGGAAATTCTCGCTCGATCTCCTAACAAATACATATTCGATCGTATTACAATGAGATAATATTAGATTAGTTGGTTGCGAAATCCTTAATGCCATGATGAATTATTGTATCATTGATTTAGAGAAATACATAATAAACAACCTTGATTGATTTCTTATTAAATAAAACCCTATATTTCAAAATACAATAGTTTAGTTTAATCTTTATAAGCAAAATCAACTTGTTTTCTTGTTATGACTAGAAATTTAGGATCATTAAAAATGTTTTAAGATGTATAAGTTTCTAAGTGGTTATTACATAGTATAATGTCGATCATCAAGAAAAAATGATTGATAAAATCTCTTAATACAAATAAACCCAATTGCATTTTTCTGAATTAGAATGGAGATGTTGTCTAGACAGAGAATGATGGCTTGGTTCCTTAACTAGCACCTTGCATGTCAAGTAAATGTTCCCTCCTAGCATAACTCGAGTGTCTGTTCAGATCTATTTCAAGGAAGTATATCATGATAAGCAGTTATGGTGTAATATAACATCTAATTAGAATAATAAATTTGTATTATGTGAGGGTGTATACTATATAGTAATTGAAGTCTAGGGCTTTGGTGTTAGAGCATCATGTAAACATGAAGATCACACCAAATGCGATCTAGAACGACTACTCATGCTAGTAGCTCGAGGCAGCGAAAACTAAATATGTTTAAAGGGATAAAACTACATGGTTTGAGAATGCTTCTCAAATCATTTCATCAAGATCATAAATAACATATAGGAGTACCTCTTGAAGCATGGTTGTGATCGCTGTCTTTGAATTAAGAGACCTCATGTCTCAAGTTTGATCCAACGGAGGAGAAGTTTTCCAGCGTGTGGATGAGACGCATGCTTCTTGCAATCCAAGTCGATGATCCAAGTTATGAATCTCCTTATTTAGCTCACAAAATATGAAATCTTATACAATATCAAGGTGCACGGAAGAAGATGGAGATCCACGAGCGGTCAATGCGACAGCATAGCGACGTATCGACGATGGTGATATTTTCTAGGTCAAGAAGTGAGCAAACACTTTTAAGAAAGGGAGAGAGGGGGTGTATGATGAGAATGAAGAAGAGAGTTTGCACTTGAAATTATGTTGTAGAAAGAGAAAGTAGGGTTGACCTTTCTGATAATAAATTGTATGTCCATGTATCATTATCCATGTTCTCACAAAATCAATGGTTTAGATTATTTTGTGCTTTCAATCAGGCAATGATTTTGTTGAATAAATTTACAAAAAGTTTTTATTAATTTAAATTAAATCAAATATATCAAATAATCTTTGATATACTTGAATTCAATCAAATTAAAAAGCATAGAAGTAATAAGAAGTAGGCAAGCCTCCTTCCAATCATGGAGTGGACGACCACCTTGATTTAGGATTCAAGGGTGGTCGTCCACCCTCCATAATGGGAAGGTGCCTTCCTTTTTCCAATTATGTGAGATCTTGTATCTCACATAATCCTTTATTAATTGCAACAACTTTTATTTTTAATTTATTCACAAAAATAATTCTAAATTGTTGATATCCTTGTTATTCATATCCTTGGTAAGTATAACGTATTTAACTTGGATCTCGATTCTCATGTATCAAAATAATACGAATCGTATTCAAATTATTCATGATAATTAAATCACATTTAATTATTGATTTCCTAATGCTAGGATATATTATCAACAGTGGAATTATTCTTGAACTCTTTCAGGAATAATGATCTTTCTCTGCGAACACTTGGAGATAAGGATAGGACAATTGTGTTCCACATATAGTGACTTGGATGTTGCGATCATATCTCAAATCTATATCTTGTTGATCTCTCAAAGATGTTTGATTATGTCAAGGCCGTAAATCTAGTCTTATAATTGCGTCTGAACCATATTCAGATCAATGTCCAACATTGGGAATAAGAATAGATTACTTCTCTATTGAGAGGGGTCTCTGAAATCCGACATGTTGCATCACTCCCTCGGAATGAAAGCATCATGGTTATATAATCGTATATGATCACATCACCCTCAAATCTTCCTAATACCTGCACATCCTGCTGATGAACCACATTTTCACCACATTAATAATTGTCTACTATCGTAGTATAGGTGGTGAAAATGATTTAGCAAAAAACACACATTTGAATATGTGGAGAATTTACTTGGTAAGTGTATCAAGGTCGAACACAGGGAGTTGTGATTTTTAGTTGCATAATTTCAATTTAATTTAAATAAATAGATAATTGCAATGTTAATTCATGTGTCAGAAAATAAAACAAAAATAAAAGAAAAGAAATATGATGATGAAAATGCAATAAATAGAGATAAAGTTCAGGATCTGTGATTATAAATTCAATCCTCAATTAAAATAAGTCAATTATTCCTCAAAATGAAATCAAGGATCGAATCAATCCAAGAAATATTGTGAATAAATATCTCAGATGCAGAATAAAAAGATCAAAGATTTATTCTGCAAGAATTTTCTCAAGATACTTCAGCCCCTTATTTTTCTTGTACTTTAGCATCAAATAAATTGAATTTTAATCATATAAAATGTTAGGGAATTGAATTAGTTCCTCTCAATTATTCCCCTACAAAGATAAATTCCTCAAAGGAAATGATCAATTATCAAAGATGAATTCCCTAGACTTAAATCCTTGTAAATTACATCAAGAATTTCCTTGAATTGATCTTTAGTCATAATAATCATTAGGGAAAATTAATCCTTCATTTTCTTCCTTCAAACCCCTACAAAAATTAAATCCTCAAAAAGAGATGACCAATAATCAGAAGAGGATTAATCAAATCATAATCCTCAATAAAATACCTGCAAAATATATCGCTAATTTTCTTAATAAATTATTGCACGTGAATCTGTCAACTAAATCATACACAGATCATTAGATATTTAAAATAATAATCATCAATATCAAGCCTCGGATCTAATCACAAGATATATGAAATGAAAGAGCATCAAATAAGCTTCAAAATAACATACTTTGCATGAAAATCGAAGTTCTAATAAGAAAGATATGATAAATTGTGATCGGGACTAAAATGCAATAAAATATGAGTTTCTTCTCAAAAGGTCCATGTATGGATGTATCTATAAATATCAAAACTCAGAGGGACTCTGGCGTAACTTTTCCAAGGTGCCATGTGTAGGGCACGTGATTCTGCTGGCGGGGGCCTTTTGCAATATGATGAACCAGCATGGGCCTCCTTGTAATTTTACCATGTGTCACGTGTTGCGTACGTGACGCTGATGTCAGCAATAGATGGGGGTGTATATGTGAATCCCAAGAAGTTAGAGGGGCCTCCTAAAAATTTCTACATTGCATGACATGCTCACGTATAAGGACCCTAGACGATAGGTGAGTGGGAACATGGGCCAAGGTAGAGTGCGGGCTCGGCGGGCGATTGTGGTGAGGGTGGAGGCAAGTAGCTCTGAGGCATGCGCATGAGTGGGGTCTCCAATTGCACATGGTGGCAAAGGGGCTATCGATGGTGGCCTTGCATGGGTTGAGGAGGGTGGTGACGTCGCGAAGGCAACTGTGGTTGTGTAGTGGAGTTGATGGCAGGGATGGGTAATGGTAGAGTAGTGAATGGAGACGGAGACAATGTCGAGGTTCAAGTGGTGTAGATTGGGAAAGAATCGTGTGACGCTGATGGAGGACCGAAAGCATGAAGTAGAGGAGGAAGGGGGTTCGGGTGGATCACCTGAAAAAGGGAGAGAGCAGTGGGCTCCCTTCGTTCAATGATCTCCTCAGAGGAGCGACGAAAGCTCCTTGAAACTCTACTCATGGAGGGCAGCATCACAGAGTAGTAGCTCCGTGGATCGTGCCAAAAAGAAGTTGTCACTAGCAATGGAAGCTCCAATCACATGAATCCTACACTAGATCTCTCTCCTCCAGTCGAAGACGGTGGATGTCAAATGAGGTTGGAGGACGATGGCTATATAGGAAGGCGAGGCTCAATGGTTGTGGGAGAGGAAGGCAACAGCGGTAGCCGTTACGCGACAAAGGGGAGGAGGAGGGTCGTGGTGGTGCAATGGTTGGAGGGGACAAGATGAGTCAATTGCAAGGAACTTGACCTGGCAGAAGAGTGGGGAGAAGTGCGGGTCACACGCTAGGCACATGACCTGTGAAGATGTGAAGAGAGAGATGAGAAGGATATAAGAGAGAGGGAGAGAGAGATAGAGAAAGTGAGAGAGATAGAGAAAAAGAGAGGGAAGGAAATAAATTAGTGGAATAAAAAATAAAAATAAAATTAGTAAAATAATTAAAATAAAATGAAAAAGTAAAATAAAATAAAATAAAATAAAGGATTAAATAAAAAGAAAAATAAAAAATAAATAGTAAATGAAGTGAAACGAACTCATAAAGGATCTTTTTTGTAAGTTTCGTATTAACATGTGGTAATTGCAAAATATTTGCACTACCTCTGTAAAATTTGTATGGTGATATACAAAATAAAAAGGCTATTTAGTATTTATCCCCTTTTGGATTCCAAGTGGTCTTTGATGATAATCTTTATACAATACAAATCTCAATTTCACAAATTATCCCGCCCTCCTAGTGGAAGAATGATCCAGGAGAGGCCTCAACACTAAAGTTGCTTGTCTCGATGAGAACTACAACTTTCGTGAAGGACCAAAAATCAAAAGAGGTCAATTGTACAAAAAGTGTTTTTGAGGTACTCTATAGATAAGAAAATACCCCATTTTTGTAATTTATGATTTTTGTATTTTAATTTGATTTAAATTATTAGAATGATTTATATACATCATATACATACTTAATCTAAGTTTTATGGATTTTTTATAGGTTAGGAAAAGGGATAATAAAAAATAAAGATAATATATATATATATATATATTATACAAAGACATATTTTTGTGTTTTATCTAGATTTTCTGATTTTTATGGATCTTAATTCTTGATGCAATATTAGTTAATTAATCAAAGAATATAATAGAGAAAGAATTAGGTTAAAATAATAATTATTTACACATAAATTAATAAACTCAATAGTGAAAAAATAAGGGTGATTTATTTACAGATTTTAAATCCTAATATTAACACAATTAATAAGGATCAATTAATCAATTTTAAGGAGTTTAATTAATGATTTATTAAAGGGATTTTGATAAAAACATACATATAAGATAGATGAATCGTGGATTCATCACACCTGTATACTTAGCTATTTGATTGTCCCCAAGAAAATTTTAGTGAGTTAGAATGTTGAATCCTTGACTGTGCATGTTCGAATTTGAAGACTTGTCCCATTAAGAATACTAGGTTTTATTGGTCCTAAAATTTTAAACTCAACCCTGCTCTAGTCAAAAGGAATCCAACTTCTCTAATTATCAGGCTCTCTGTTTACACATATAATATAAGAGATATGACATTTAGTGCAATCATGAGAGTCATGTCAAAACATCCCTCAAAGTCCAAGTCTGAGAGACTCTCCTCAAGACCTAATCCTCAACATTAGAGAATAAATAAATTCTTGCATTCAATCTACCGTCTCAGTAGTTCGTTAGACTAAAAAGTGTATATGACAGGTCAGATGATGGTGGATTTAGGTTTTTTTTATTTTCTTCTCTTCCTCTCATTGGAATAAGGGTCCTTTTGAGTGCCTTATTACTCAACACATGTATTTTTAGGTGTTGACCAATGTGTTCGTTAAGAGAGATTGAATCATCTGTACTCATTTTCTTGGGAGTACACCAGGGTATGTCTTCTTTAAATATCTAATATACTTAGACATAGACTTGTATCTCTCACAATGCAAAACCCTTTTTTAGGCACTAGTCCGACTCATTAGTCCTAATTATCTTTGGTCCAATTGGACAATTTGAAAATGATTGGGAGCGCTTACCTTTGATAGAAGATCTTTGTAATTTTACATTGTGTTTGAGAGTGCTTTAATTCAATATATCTTTCTTTTCTTTTTTTTGGCTAGCTCCATTTCTTTTATCGAAAGTTGGTGCACAGTGATCAACAATTATTTAGTTTCATCACACCCTCGCACATAGGTCAATATCAAAAGATTGCATGCAAATTTGTTCACATATAGGGTAGCGTTTGCTGACACTCATGTTTCCTGAAGCTTTCATTGAATTTATCCCATCCTCAAATGCCGTAAAATCAAGTCTTGACTAAAATCTCAAGTCCCAGTCCTTCGAATGAAATCTCAACTCATCTCATCATTCATGCAGTTGTGCATGTGATGTGTTTATTATATTCTTAAAGGTAGAGATTAAGTTCACAATATAGCACTCACATATTTAAAACTTGGAAGTGTAGATTATTAAGTTTAAAACCCTAATAACGAAGGCAAATTAACTTTCAATCAAAGGACCTTAAAAACTTGACTTTCTTTCATTCCTAAAATCTTGATTGATTGTGAAAATATCAGGGATGAAACCTTAAGTTAGTTTTTTTCTTTTATGTTTGTTTTTTTTTTAAACCTCCTAGGTTTTTTTTTGAAAACATGTATTACTTACACAAAAAAATAGTATAGTATACATAATATACACAACTTGTGCCCATACCCAATTTTTGATTAAAAAACTATTAAAGTACGAGATATGGATAAAGTACATAGAACATATACAAAACACACCCCCTATACTTAACTTGTGCTATGTGCTCAGAGAAATGTAAACATAGCTCGTATAAAGTATAGTTGAGTGAAAAAGAATAGGAAGTCAACACGCCCCCCTATACTTAGACTTTTGAGGGTCTAAGCATAACGGAAGAGCATGAAATGAGGTGGTCAAGGTTGAGAAGGAAAGAATAGAAGTGACGTATACACAATGATATTGGGCCCCCTATACTTAGGATCAGGTCATCCTAAGTATGATCAGATAATTACAAGTAGGGGACCGAGTAGATTTACAGATGTACAAGATCAATGAGGTTTACGATGAACCTTATTACGGGAGTGAGGTAGGAGATAGTATGGAAATGTAGTGGGTAGTGAAGAGGGAAAAGATGAAGAGGTCCAAACATAATCAAAATCATCCTCAGAAGAATAGTAGTCATATGCAGAGGATCGCCAACCATTATCAATAAGAGGTAAGTGTCGATTGATCATGGATGTACTTATTGCACTTACCTGATGCACCACATCAGACCAGATGAGGACTCTTCAGAAATCACTTGATTTCTAAGGTCGAATGTGACTTTCTTGGTTGGTTTGTTTCTATAAGAAGTACTGGGAGGAAGATGGTTAGAGTCCTGCTCCCTATCGTGAGTAACCGGTGTTGTATTTATGGCTTCCTCATCAGATGAATCCCCATAAAAGTTGACCAATTCTTGTAGGGACATACAAGGCTTCGGGCGAGGGAGAATGTTCCTGGTGGCATGTAAGTAATGGTTGGGGATGCTGATGTCATCTTCTAATAGTCGTGAGTTTTGATGCCATAAGAAATTTCTCGAGTTGGCTCCTTAAATGGTTCAAGTATGTCATGAATTACGGCCAACTCAAAAATTGGACCACTCAAATAATCATGACGATCCTTGGAAACATGGTCCAATACCTCGTAAGATCTTGGGTATTGCTTCCTCATAAAAGCTTACACACAGTGGGAAGTATGATGAGAATCGAAGATCAATCCAACAGTCGATTTCTTAGGTGTATCTCCTCGGGTTTGTGTATGTGTTTCGTGAGGAGAAGTCTGGTCATGTGAAGTGTTCTTGTCATGATCAAGATTGTCGGTTGAAGTTTGGGTTGTCTCAAGATCAGGTATGTCGTTGAGGGTTTGTTCATTATGGTGTGAGTTCGAAAACTTCATGTCTTGAGTCTCACCATCGATATTTGCCTTAGTAAAGGCTAAGAACAACTTTCCTGAAATGATAGGAGATTTGGATGACTCTTTGTGGTGCTCAGTGTCAAGGACAATAAAGTCCACTTTGTGCTTGTCACCTCAAAAGTTTATGATGATAGAAACAATTACTCATAGTATTTTGGTAGATCGATCTGGCAGTTGAACGATCACCCTCGTATTTTTTAGTTTTCCGATCTTGACTTGATCAAAGATGGCCTTTGGGAGGATATTTATTGTCGAGTCATCCACTAACTGAAAATGAGCGAATAAGGAGTCCTTAATTTCACACATGATCAGAGTCAATCACTTGACTTTACGACTTCTAATTTTTTTGATTCATCACCAATGAACTGACCATAGATAGGACATGATACTCAGTACTTGATTGTTTCTTTCTCATCTTTTTAGGGTTTAATCGATTCTTCACAAATTTCTTAAGATCAGGCACATATTTTATGCCCTTGATTAATGGAAGCTCTAAGATCATACTCTTGCAAAATACTTCAATTTTATCATTGTCTATTTTTTCAATTATGTATTTTTTAATTTTTTTTTGATATTTTCAATGTGATGGTAAGTCAGTTGGTCAAAGTTCAGTGGTGGTTGAATCTGAGTGTAAGTCATGTGATAGACTTGTGCTTCGTAAGGTGGGATCCTCACTTCTTCATGATTCTTTGTTGACTGAATGAGATTATACATTTATTCAGTCAAAGCGTTTGCTCTATGGTTTATCCGATCATTCTCATCCTCAAATATCCCATGACTTGATAATGAATAATCATACTCCACATGCTATAACTAGGACATGTAGCTCTAAGCGGAATAGTGATTATTCATTGGAGTTGTAGTCTAGTCATGAGTCATATTTCCTTGACTTTGGATTTCTCGCAGACTATCAAAGGAAAAGTGGCCGTACTCAGGATTAGACTCAACCTGACTATGGGATGGTGGGATGTCCAAAGTAATCGAAAATCGTGTTTCTCTATAAAAATTGGTTACTCATTTCTCCATCCTCAAATTTTCCACTCTATTTTGTTCATTTGAAAGTCAGGATGTGAGAGAGGCCTAGTCCAGGAAGAAGTGTGGGCATGGAGCGGAGAGAAGGTGGCAGAGGGAATGATGGTTGTGGGGGACCGATTTGGAAGAGAGGGTTCCCTTGAAATGAAGGGTATCGGGACATGGTCGTGTACGATGGACTCACAGAGTCTGGGAACGAGACCAATGTGCCAACATCTTCTCAATAGAAATGTTGAAAATGATTTGCGAACCTCGATATACTTGCAATTGCAAGGACTTTGACGCATACAAGACGAACACAAAACAAACTCGTAGATCCACCCCCTCGATGCTTGTGAAGGCTCGTTAGAGATTATCCGCTTATCTTTTCAAATTAATTTAATGACAAAAAAAATCATTGAGCGGATTAAGCAGATCTTTAGGTTCAGGAGAGTGTCACAAAGACTGGCCCAAATTCATACGGCTAGTTGCACCTACGAAAAACACATCGATCCAGTTGTCTAAAAAATAGACTACTATCGATGTAATGATCGATGAATTTTACCATAAAAGATAGTTTTTAGTTATCGTTTTATTTATTTTATCCGTACACATAAACTTTGATGTATAGTGATAAAGTACGGGAGTGTCGAACTTGAGGAAGCAAACTGTTGGATTCTACGGATAAATTATAGAAAATCTAAGGTAAAAGGTTTCCTATTTTTTTATCTTAAGGATTTTTCTAGATTTTTATTTGATTTTAATTAACTTTATATTTTTTTGTCAAATTTAAATATTTTTTAATTTTTATTTAATTTTTTTCATGTATTTATGTTGTAATTTTTATTTACTATTTTTATGATTTTTAGGAGGTTTGTTGGATTTTTATAAATTTTATTGTATTTTTAAGGTTGAAAATTAGGTTTTTATTTAAAACAGATTTTTATTTTGGATTTTTATTACAGAAAATAGTAGAAAAATATTTTTATTGCAAATTATATAAAATTATCTTTAAAATGAAATGTTATGGGTTTTTGTATGAATTTTCTTGAATTAGTTACAAATTTTTGAAGTTTGGTGTACTTTCTAAATTTTATTTTTTTATTATTTATTTTTTTGTTAAAAAATAAAATACAATAGAATATACTAGGTATAATTTTTGTAATATTTTCAAAGGTGTTTTATATTTTTATGACTTTTAGAGTTTGTTATATTTTTTGTATTTTTAAATGATTTGTTGAAAATAAGAAATCTTTTTTATTTTCAAAATATTATTTTATATTATATATTGAGTAAAATACGACATCTATACATATTTTTATTATTTTATATTTTTTTATGTGATTTTATTATGTATTGCAGTTTTATATAGGATTTATGTACAGTTATGTGTATATATGTAAGATACAGGAAACTTGAGGGTGCACATGTAAAAATGCAGGAATTGGGGGTGATGTGCACAAGTCCTATGGATACGCGTGACAAGCACATGGTAGCTCAGGCGGGGGACCTTCTCGGAATATCTAAAGCCCAAGGAACCCTCCCGCAATTAGTTCCAAAGCACACGTGCTAGGCACGTGTCTCAATCTGACCAAGGACCTATTTGAAAATAAAATATTCTGTGGATATTACTGCAATTTGTTCAGATATTTGAGTCCATGCACGCGTTGGTCACGTACGGCTCTTGATGGTATGAGCGGTGGGGCGGTGGACTTTGTCTAATTCTAACGCCTGGCGTGCAGATGTGCGTACGATCACTTATGATCTATTGTTCCTGGCATCAATACGTGGCTGGTTTTCATGCGTCCAATTTGAGCTCGGAACGGATGGTCCTGATTCAATCTGGATAGGAGCTTTGTTCTTCCCCTAATGTGAGAGGCGGTAGTGGTCCAATTCTCAATCCTGGCAATTTTCTTCGAAACGAAGCGCTCCAGGAGGATCAAACTGCAGACGTGATGCTCCTGATTTGGTCCAGCTTGTTGAAAGCTTAGTGCGACTCAATTTAACTCCAGGCTTTGAGGCTTCATGTGACTCCATATGACAGTATTTTGCAGGTGCTCCAAGGCAGAAGATGCTCTGATCTCCTGGCACTTGATCAACGAGGCATAGGATCTGCAAGGATGAGATGACTTGAGGAGGAACCTCGGCCAATTGTGAGTAGGTGAATGATCAGAATGGATTTTGAGAATGCGTACGAATTGAAGAGGATATACAGAGAATAATGAGGGTTTGAGAAGAGAATCAAATGATCGAGAAAGGAAGAGGGGAGATGAGAAACAAAATGCTAACCCGGAATGGAGGAAGTCAATGGATGAGTTGCATGTGGAGGATCTCGACGCTACTCTGTGGGTGGTGGCCTCGACACGATCGGCAGGGTGCAGAGGCTAGGCACGCAGCAGCGGGCAAGGCTTCGCCGATGCAGCAGCGATCACGTTGATCTCGCTCTTCCTTTGTTGCAGCTCGACGAAGTAGGAGAAGGAGCTATCACCTCAACCTTACTCAACCAGAGCTCTGGGAAGAAAAGATTCAAATGGTAGATTGGTTGAGCTTAGGGGGGTGCAGGTCTATTTATAGATGGAGGAAGAAGGTAGGAGATTTAGAGGAAAAAAGACGGAAGAGTGGAATCAGGTGGCATGCGTAGGAGCGTGAGGAAGAAGATGCACGGAGGAGGAGAAAGAGAGACGAGGAGAGAGAAATGGAGAGAGAAAGAAAAAAATAAATTAAATAACTAAATAAATTAATCCTTATATTAATTTAAGAGATAATTAGAGACTTAATTACGTAATTAAACAAGTAGTTAATGATCAAATAATTATTTATATATATATATATATAATAAATGAAATAATTAAAGAACTTGATGACTTATTGAAAGACAAATAGTAATTAAATAATAAATAAGTAAATAAAATGAATAATAAATTAATTGATAAATAGATAAATAATTTTAATTTAATTTGACTTAATAATTACAATATTAATAAATTATATAAATATAATAAATAACATTTATTAAATAATAATAAATTATGGTACATTGTATAATATACCAATACGGTCGTGAATCCAACATTTTTCATACTAACTCCAATTTTGGCGAAATCAGTGTTAATTTGTATAGAACTAAATAATATGAATTTTAAGATTGAGTTTGCGCAATTCGGAGTCCGTACGGTCGAGTTATGAGGCCCGGAAAATTATAGGTAGCGGCTTCATGACAACAGGTTTATTGGCATTTACACTTATGTTATATTTTTATCTTTTTCTACGTACTTTTAAAAGATTTTTGGAAAAGAAATTATGTTAATCGGATTTATAGTTAATTAACTAAAAATATGGGAAGATTCCATATATAGTACATATAGACAAAGGGACCCAAACGTCAAAACTCGCCCATTTTATTCTAATGTTTTTTTTTTGATATTTTTAGAAAATAATATTATATAAAACGAAGTTTAAAAGTGATTTTTATCCATTTAGAGTTTTCAATAAATAGTTATGAACCTCAGAAGTCGGCTTTTCTGATCTATTGTAATTAATTATTTTTATCTTAAATTATTTTCTGATATATTTATAAAAATAATATATTTTTATGAACAGTTTTTGTAAAGAAAGTATTTTAATTTGGAATTATATAAGTGATAAATAAAATAGATGAAATATTTACAATATAATTAAAAATAAGTTTAATTATATTTTTGGTCTCGATTTTCTATCGTTTTATAGGTTAGGATCCTTATCACCCCGTACTTATTTATTTTGTCGAACATGTCAATATTGACCTCGTCTCGGGTGAGGATTAGTTCCATACTTCTTTTCTTTTTTTATTTTCCTTTTTCTCTTAATTCTTTTATTTTAGGTAAAATAAGTGTTAAATATATAATATTAACAATTGTGGTTAGAATGTTAAGTAACTGGAATTAGTGATTACTTACATGTATTTTACCAAAGATTTTAGCCAAAATGAAAGAATAAAGGCGATGAATCATGTATTCATCAACTTACTTTCTGCCAGTATGGGTGTAAGTACGGACTGTAGAACTGTTACACATTTTACTTCAAGACACTGCCTTACACATTGTCTGTTAACTACCCAATCTGCTAAGGGGACTGTAATTCCCTCACTGAGAAGTAGCTAGTCGTTTTTGAATTCAGTAGTCAGAATGAAGCCTCCAAATTTTTGGCTCCACCCTAAGTGTGTGATCCTTGTCCTTAGAAAAATAATGAGTGGGTTTCTCTCCACAAAACATAAGGGTTAATTTCATGTCAATTTTATATATAGTCGCCTTGATTAGCAGTCTCGGCATTAGATTATGGTTATCATTTGATTCTTATGTGAGCAAAGAAAATTCATGCCGAATGAGCAGTCTCAATTCCTTTATTTCCTAAGTTATCAAAATTAAGGAATAGAGGGTCGAAAAAAGTCAATGCAAGATTTTAATCAATGATGCATGCTAAGAAAGAGACAAAGTGATTCCTCGCGTTCTTCATGCGGGATGCAATATAAGGAATCTAAATTTACACTAAATGATATGCACAAATGAAAATGCCCTAAACAGGTAGTTGTATTAGCAGGAAGAATTGTTTTAAAATTTTGTCTAAGGCGAATGATTTATAGTGTGTATAGTTAGTGGAACATGTGTGGCCTAAAAATTACGAGCATAATTAAAAATAAATCTAAGCTAGTGTATGTGCACCTAATTTTTATACCACTCAAGTCGGATCCTAACTACATAGAAGAGGTTGGAACATACCCGACACACCACAAAATATTCAGTTCAAATTATCACAAAACTTAAGGGTCAAAGAGAACCTATAAATGATGCAGGATATAAAATTATCTAGTTCTATCTCACATAATAAAATTAAAAACAATCTTCTTCTTCACATATCCTTGAATTTATATCCAAAATTACTCCCAGTTATCAACAAAGAGAGAAAATACGATCAGTATCTATAGTGACAGAGAGGATGCAATTACAATTAAATGCAAAAATAAATTACAAAATAAGAGAAACAAAAAATGACACATAAATTAATTTCACAAAAATTAATTACAAAAAATAATTTAAAATCCTCAAATATGATGTTCTTCAACGAACGACGCCATTTGATTAACCGCATTTCATCATGTTAATAATCGTATCTTATTGTAGTATAGGTAGTGAAAACGATTCAACAAAAAACACACAATTAAATATGTGGTGAAATTTACTTGGTAAGTGTGCCAAGGTCAAATATAGAGAATGGTGATTTTTAGTTGCATGGTTTCAAATTTATTTAGAAATTAGATAATCACAATGTTAATTCCTGTGTTAGGAGATAAAACGAAAATAGATAAAAGAAATATGATTATGAAAATGCAATAAACATAGATTCAATATTTGTGATTTTAAATTCAATCTTTAATTAAAACAAGACAATTATTCCTCAAAATGAAATCACATATCAAGTAAATCTAAGAAATATTATCAGTTAATATCTCGGATGCAGATCAAAAAGATCAAAAATTTATTCTACAAGAATTTTCTCAAGATACTTCAGCCCCTGATTTTCCTTGTACTTGTAAGTCTCAAATAAATTGAATCTTAATCATATAAAATACCAGAGAATTGAATTAATTCCTCCCAATTATGCCCCTACAAAGATTAATTCCACAAAGAAAGTGATCAACTATCAAAGATGAAATTTCTACACTTGTATGCTTGTAAACTAGGTCAAGATATTCCTCGAATGAATCCTTAATCACAATAATGATTAAGGAAAATTAATCCTTCATTTTATTCCTTAAATCCCCTATAGAAATTAAATCCTAAAAAAGAGATCCACAAAAATAAGAAGAGGATTAATCAAATTACAATCCTTAATAGAATCCATGTAAAATATATCATTAATTTTCTGGATAAAATATTGCACAAGAATCTATCAACTAAAGCATGCACAGATCATTAGATATTTAAAGTAATAATTATCAACATCAAGCCTCAGATCTATTCAGAAGATATATGAAATGAAAGAGCACGGAAAAAACTTTAAAATGACATATTGTGCGCTAAAATCGGAGTTCGAATGAGAAAGATATGATAAATTGAAATGATAGGGACTAAAATGCAATAGAAATATGAGTTTTCCTCTTAAAAGGGTCCATGTAAGGACTTATCTGCAAATATCGAAACTCAACGGTGCTCTAGCATAATTTTTCCAAGGTGTCGCGTGTGAGGCACATGAATATGCTGACGAGGCCTTTTCACAGTTTGTTAAACCAACAGGGACCTCATCACAGTTTTACTGTGTGTCACATACAACACATATGATGTTGATGCCATCGAGAGGCATGGGAGTCGATGTGAATCCTGGGAAGTTAGAGGGATTGCCTATAAATTTCCGTAGAGCATGTAATGCTCACGTATAGGGACCCATGCGACAAACGAGTAATCACAGGGGCTGAGGTGGAGCGCAGGCTCGGCGGGCGACTGCTACGAGGGTGGAGGAAAGCAGCTCCGAGGGGTGTACGGGAGCGGGGGCTCTGGTTGCTACGATGGAAAGGGCGTCGGAGCGCGGATGGGCACGTGCGACCGAAGGGGCGCTGCAGCGGCCGCGTGGTGTTGCTGGAAGGTAGGGTCACATGGTACGCAGGAGGCATGACCAAGGCTCTACAACAGAGGTGGAGTAGCACAGAACCCATGTGTTAGAGGTGCGACCAAGTCCTTGTTGGACATGTGAGCCCACGGAAGCCATTATGCAATAAATGTTATTGCGAATATAATTCCCTGATCAGAAATGAAGAATAAATTATTTGCATAATAGGTCCCTCTGTACAATTAGGGTTATGTACCATGGCTATCTTAATGACCATAGAGCTGTTGATTCAATTATGGAATCATAGAGGCTGGTGCTTGGATAAATATCTAAAGAGTTAGATTGAGGACTCATCAAGCACCGTCAAATGATTGTTAAGATGTGATCTCCAGCCTGAGTAGGAGATGACAATCCTTTCTCACATAGGCTGATATCTGACTGACCTCTTGATGCAGGTCCTCTGCATAGGAATAGAGATTCGAAGGTGTCAGATTAGTTAGGTCAAAGAGTTGACTTAACGAGATCGAGATAACCTAAGTCCTATGTTGAATGCTGTCACAGCGTAGGCACGCATCCTCTGACCGGAGACAGATGTGTTACTATATGTCTGAGTGTGTACATTTGGCAGACCAATAGGTTGATGACCTAACCAAGGTCTATACACCGGTGCACTGGTGTGCATGTAAGGTCATATGAGTAATACGATCTCACAAAGGGATCATACAGGTTCACTACTGAACTGGAAGACATGAGCTCACTCATGAGATATTGGGAAGAATCAAATTCCATGCACGGTCGTCTCGCTTTGGAAGCTTGACTGAATTTGTAGGTTTGATATATACTTTTGTAAAGTATATGATCAAGACCTAGGTATGATATATGCTTTTGGAAAGTATATGATCGATACCAAATCCCAATGATCAAAAGAGAAACTTAGTGATCAAATCCTGAAGAAGACAGTATAAAATTGATCTTGATCTTCGAGTTGATCATGGGTCTTCCAGTATGCAGGATGTACAGGTATTGGGAATACCTGAGGGTGATGTGATCATAAACGATTGTATATCCATGACGCTTCCATTCCGAGGGAGTGATGAAACAGGTCTGGATTTTAGTGACTCCTTCCAGTAGAGGAGCAATCTGATCTTAGTCCAAGTGTTGGACATTGGTCTGAATGAGATTCAGATTCAATGAAGATTAGATTTGCGGTCTTGATTTAATCAAGCATCTATGAGAGGTTCGTAAGATCTGGATTTGAGATAAGATCTCAATATCCAAGTCACTATACATGGAACAATACAATCGCCCTGTCCTTATCTCCAAGTATCTGCGGAGAAAGCACATTATTCTTGAAGGGATTCAAGAGTAATTCATTTGATGAACTTCATATCCAAGAAAGAACTTGATGATTAAATGAGATTTAATTATCAAGAATAATATGAATATGATTCATATTGTGAGAATAATTATCCAAGATAATTAAATGGGATTTAATTGTTAAGGATTAGAGAATGTGGATATTATTATCCATAATATTTGTGTATTGTAAATATGATTTATAATATACATATATTCAAGAGAGAAAAATTTAGTAAATAATATTTGTTAATTATTAGATGTGGATTGGATTCACATTTGTTAATTAACTGGAAATATCATTTATAAATTAGTTTGGGATGTGAATATGATTCACATAATTTTCAATGGCATGATTGAAATATTCACAAATTAATTTGGAATTAATTTGGTGGATATTTTTGTGATAATTGAGAGATAATATAATATAATAAAAAGGAGAAATAAATCCACCAATTTTAGGAGGCAATATTATCTCCATTTTATTATGATGATTAATCTATCAACTAACTTATTTATGTTAAATTAAAAATGTGTTGATAATGTTGCAACATATATTTAATTTAATCATAAATAAATGTTGTTGGTTTTAACCAACAATAATTATAGCCATTGATCTTACATAGACCAAGCCTAGCCGCTGGATCTATGTGTCCCATGGATTAAGATCCATTGGATCCTAAACTAATATAAAAGGAGGGCTAGGGTAGCCTTCCAAGGGACATAATTAAGAGTTGTGCAAGGTTACAACTCTCTCTCTCTCATATTCTCTCCCTCTCTCTTTCTCTCCTCCAAAAGATGGCCGTCCATCTTGTGTTGAGAAAGGAGAGACTCTTGGCTTCTTCTTCGATGACTCGAGGATCTCCTTCTTCTTTGGAGTTTCTTACTCTAAAAGAAGACGACGGATTTTGTTTGACGAAATCAGGGGATCCATTGCTTGGATCTTCATCGAGGATTGCGGGACGGACGCGACTAATCATCGTGTCCGCGAGTGCGTTCTTCGTGGATCGGACTTGAGACAGGAGGATCTCTACTTTGGGATCTTGCGATCACAACCATGCTTCAAGAGGTATTCCTTGTACTTTGTGGTTTGATGAAACGATCCGAGAAGTGTTCTCGTGATCATGTGGTTTCATCTTCAGATTTAAAAATTTTAATTTCCGCTGCATCTAGCATCTAATGCGACTAGTTGCTCCGATTGCATACGATGCGATCAACATGCTTCCGTGATGCGCTTAAGGATTCTCAATATCCTTCAAGTGGTATCAGAGCCAGGTTGAATAAGGTTTTGGATATGATCCATAGACCTTAGACGATTTGATTCTTGAAAGAGTTGCGAAAATTTTACTGCATTTCAATTTTCGCACCTCTGTATAATTGATTTTTTCGGCACTGTTTAAAAAGTTTAAACAAGAAATTTTTAATTGTATTTTGTTCCCCATTAAACAAGAAAACCGTAGGACTTGAGTTTACTAAATTTGGACTTCATTTGCTCAAGATATGGTCTTTTGAATATGCATATATTCACAGTTGCGGGAACTGTGGATTTAAACGTAATTAATGAGTTAATTACGGTTTTAAGCCGCCTGAAATGCATGAATTATCACTTGGATTCTTTAATAAATCAAATAGGCAATCTTAAAAAACTGAGTTTGCATTTTTTTGGTTTTAAAATGATCAAGATAAGTTAATTTTAGTGATTGGGGTCACTGCTGGAAATTGACATTCTTTGATCTTAAACCTTGTAATAAGCCATTCAATTATCATGATGAAAATTAATTGTTAATTTTCTGGAATAATTAGTGATAAATATTTGTGAAATATTTAAAGAGATAATTATTTCATTGAATGACATTTGCCTAAACTACAATGATGAGATAATAGATCTTGATCATTGGTTCATCAACAAACATTGATTTCATGAAAAACCATAATTTATCCTACAATAGTTGTAGGACAACATTTACATGAAAAACCCTCTTGCTTGAATAGGATTGGGGATTTGTTTAGCAAATCTCCTTATAATATAATCAAAATTGTTTTGATGTATACTATATGGTATAATTTCGGTTGAAAAACCGATGAGCATCTCAAAGTACATGATGATATATCTGGTATTATCCTTTCCCGAGACGGATGTGGTGCCTAGTCGGAGAGCATTGGGGTCGCAGGTTGCAACGTATGTGGTCCGTCCCACTCTCGTCGGTACTGGCCATGACAGCGGGTAGGGACTGTATAATGCCGGAGAAAGTCAATGTGTATTTTTCTAATTATTAAAATTCGAATAATACGTACTTTGAGAATATACATACTATTCAAGTAAAAGACATGTTTGTTGGTTGATGATTGGATTAATGATTAATTTAATGTGATTAAATTAATTATATCCAATAAACACTCTATTATGAATAGATGTGCGTATCCCTTGGAAGAATTAATTATGGGAATATGATTCACGATAATTAATTATAAAATTTGAATGTGAGGTGGAGGATCACATAAGTGACATCCATGGTCTCCCGTCAAAGAGAAGGGTTCCGTCGTCAGGGATTGTATGTGGGAGACGCTTGTCCGAAGTGACAGCTCCTGTATGCAAGCGCATCTGGATCGGGCTCTTTGCTTCTCGAAAGAGTAAGGCCGTATGCGTAGTGACCCCAATATCGAGTCCTCATATTATTGGGGCGATATTGGATTGCGCATAGCGAGTACTAATCCTATTGATGGTTGGTTCAATTAGCAACGTGTCAACATCATCTTAGGGGTGGTGGGCCCGGGTGTTAAAGACCGAATTGGGAATGCAAGTTGGACTTGCAAGGCGGAATGAGTTCCCGCTTCTTTTTATCGGAGTCGTAAGTTCTCATATTATTGGGATGCGACAAAGATAGGAAAGGAGATCCCAGATCTTGCTAGAGATATAATGGTAAGAATATCTCTTACATTGAGAGTGATTAAGGGAATGAACTTTCAGTATTGACAAGGCATGACATCTTTGATATAAAAATTCCTAAATCAAAGTAAAACATGTATTTATAATATATATACACTTATGCAAATTTCTTATTTCAGATAATCCTTCATTAAACCCACTCAATGATTTACTCAATAATAACCAGTAAAATATCATGGATTGGACTCATGATCCAGATATTGTACTTGCAATTGAACACATAATGTATGTGGTTGCAATGTGCAAGTTTCCTCAACATAATGAGGAATGACAATTAAATAAGACAATAAGACATCACCTTAGGGTCTGTATGTCTCTATGTTCTTGATCTTTCATCGAGTATACTTTAGAAGTCACATGTAGATGGTGATCGTAATTGTCAAATAATCCTTATAAAATAAAAGAAGATATTTTGGCATACATATGTGCTCTATACATTTAAAAATGATTGACATGGTTCTCTACATTATGCATAATGGTGGCTCGAAAGAGATGATGTATTCAAAATGTTTGAATACCTACCTAAACCTAAGTCTCTAAGAGTTAAGATGTATGTAGATATGATGAGTGTCATCATTCTACTGTCTATACTCTAGTCATTCATGAAGCTTCATATTAATAATTTTGAATGAATTTAATGAAGCATGTATAAATGTTGAAATGCTTTTGTATTGAAATCCTTAGAATTCAACATAAGAGATTCTTTGTCTTGAACAATGGTTGTTTATAGATGAAGAGAGCGCAGTGGAAGCATGGGTCGGACCCGAGTAAGAAGGAAAGTCAACAAGTTGACCTACTTCTGTGACTTCCATATCACATCCAAAGAGTTGGATGAATGCCAATACTGCAATAAGATGATATGTTGATAGTATGACTATCAAAGCATCCTTAGTGAAGGACTCAGACAGAGCATCAGAATAATCTACATATAGTCATTGACTCTGACTTTCTTATTTTATAAGATAAAGTCTGACAATTGTATCCCAATCTTCTAATGACATTTGCAATTTGTTGCATATATATATTAGAAGATTAGAAATTTGATCTTAAGGTTTAGTGGTCATATACATGGATATTGATGTAATTGTTGCAGCAATCTCTGTTGAATAGATAGACTTCATATTCTCAGTGGGAGAGCCCTTAGTCTTAGAGAATGTCTCTTTGACCTAGATATTAGAATACACTCATTGTTTGTTTATAAATGTTGGAAATAAACATGAATTCTGAGATAGAACTATCATAAAGAGTTATGATGGATATATTTCAGATAGTAATCTAGCATCCAGTGGACTCTACTAAATTAGAAAATTAATGAATGGTTCATTAAGATTTCTAATACTGAAAATTAAACCTTGATAGATCAATAGGAGGATGAAGATCATTTGACGATGATCTTGCATCAAGTCTTGGACATATGTCTATTGATATGATCAATAGACTAGTAAGAGATGAAACTTTAGAATGTCTAAAATTTCAAATCTTACATACTTGTGAATATTGTATTCAAAGTAAAATGTCCAATACACCCTTCTCTAGGAAAGGTGCAAGATGTCAAGGTATTCGGTATCTCATACATATTGATGTATGTGGATCAGCTATATCATAGTAAACATTATGGATATGTGATATCTATTGATGATTACATATGATATGATATTTCTTTTCTTCACCTGAGGAACCTTTGAAATGTTCAAAGATTTCACAATTTTGGTTTAGAACCAAAGTTTGAAAGAAGATTAAATGAATTTGATCTAACCAAGGTAGCAAGTACCTATTAGATAAAATTCAAGGAATACCTTATGGAGATATGAATATCATTTCTATCTCAATCCTCCTAATACACCTAAACTCAATGGAGTTGTAGGGAGATACAATTGGATCATGTGTGACATGATTTGATAAATGATGAATTTTAGCATAATTATCCCTTAGTTTTTCGGTATATATGTGTAGTAGAGACTACAATATATATCCTTAATAAGTTTCCATACATGTAAGTTGGAATCTAGCACTTGAGAGTGCTACTTCATTAGGAAAATAAAGGATGGTATTGGATACCTACTTTATGACCTTGAGATTCTTAAAAGATCTCATTTCTGAGAATGTGATTCTTAGAGGATGACTCTCTTGAGAATCAAGATGAAAATGAAGTGTAGGATCTCATTTAATCTTTAGAAGACAACGAGGCTCCTAAAATCGGAAACTGAAAGGATAATTAAAGATGAAACATTAATACCTCTTCAAATGAGTTTGAGGATGTATTCCATGTGTCAGTTAAGTCTGAGAGTGATCGGACTTCATGCGATGAAGCTCCTAAGGATCATGACATGGAAAGATGGAAATTAGCAATAAAGTCTAAAGTAGACTTCATATACAAGTGTTGTATATGGACCCTCGAGGATCCACCTATATGGGTAAGACCCATAAAGGTGTAAATGGATCTTCAAGAGAAGAAGGAACCTGATGAAAAAGGTAGAGACCTTCAAAGCACGGTTCATAGCCATGAGCTACACACCGAAAGAGAAGACATTGCTTGCAATGAGACTTGCTCTTCGGTGACCATACTTAAAATCATCAGAATGTTGCTAACCTTAGCTACACAACTTGACCATAGCATCTTCAGGATGTAATTCAAGATTGCATTCCTCTAAAGAATACCTCTCTGAGGATATTCACATGAAGTAGCCCCAGGGCTTCATGTTTGGGGAAAGTAAGGTCTGAAAGCTAAAGAAATCCATCTGTGGACTCAAATAAGCTTCTTGTTGTTGGAACATAAGATTTGATGAAATTATAAATGTTATGATTTCAAATAGAATCTTGATGAACCATGTAAAGCTTAGTGGGAGTGCCATTTTGTTCATCGTGCTAAATGTAGATAATAGCCTAATCATTTGGAATGATATAAGGATGATAATAAGTGTTTTATAGACTGGTTATTCCATATCTTGAGATATGATCTCAAGAATACCTCTTAGATCTTAGTTCTGAAGTTGTTCAGAAGCAAAGAGAAGAGGGTATTGGGACTGTCACATTAGTAGTACACCTTGGATATGTTCCATTTTTGGAAATTCCAAGAAAGGCTTCCTTCCCTTGAGATTTGGTACTGACTTATCTAACGGGATAGCACCTCAAAGAGTTGAGGAAGTGAATGCTAGAACTGCTTGCACTTATGCATCAGTTACGGAAAGCTAAGTGTATGCTAGATGTGTACAAAAGCCAGATATCTTCCATGCAGTGGGAGTAGCAAAGTGTCGCTAATTCTACTATGGAGATAAAACACTTGATTGCAGTAATAATAATATCTTCAAAGATGACAAGGCTTTAGAGATGGTGATCTTTAAGTCTTATCTTCAAGATCTTAAGACTTTATAGATAGAGATCTAAAAGGTCTTAACTGTGGATACCTTGAGAGATAGTGATCTCCCAGGAATAAGGGTATTCTGATAAGGATTATGGAAATACTGGTTATAATAGCTAATGAGCAATAGTGTCAAGGACACTATAACTGCTATGACTAGATTGAGTATTGGTTGTATTAGATGCAACATTCGCATTTGATACGAGCATTGTTACCTAGGGATATGCAAGTGCCGTAAAAGGACTTGGCATAGACTTTTGGGAACAGAGTGACTGATCAGCTTACCTAGCTATTTCTAAATAGCCTATGATTGTCACATGAGTGTGGGTTTAAATGATTAGCCCATTAATGTATCTTTGGGCTAGTGGGAGATTGTTGGACATGTGAGCCCATGGCGAGCCATTATGCAATAAATGTTATTGCAAATATCATTCCCTGATCTGAAATGAAGAATAAATTATTTGCATAATAGGTCACTCTGTACAATTATGGTTATGTACCATGGCTATCTTAATGATCATAGAGCTGTTGATTCAATTATGGAATCATAGAGGTTGGTGCTTGGATAAATATCTAAAGAGTTAGATTGAGGACTCATCAAGCACCGTCAAATGATTGTTAAGATGTGATCTCCAGCCTGAGTAGGAGATGGCAATCCTTTCTCACATAGGCTGATATCTGACCGACCTCTTGATGCAGGTCCTCTGCATAGGAATAGAGATTCGGAGGTGTCAGATTAGTTAGGTCAAAGAGTTGACTTAACGAGATCGAGATAACCTAAGTCCTATGTTGAATACTGTCACAGCATAGGCACGCATCCTCTGACCGGAGACAGATGTGTTACTATATGTCTGAGTGTGTACATTTGGCAGACCAATAGGTTGATGACCTAACAAAGGTCTATACACTGACGCGCTGGTGTGCATGTAAGGGCATATGAGTAATATGATCTCTCAAAGGGATCATATAGGTTCACTACTGAACCGGAAGACATGCGCTCACTCATGAGATATTGGGAAGAATCAAATTCCGTGCACGGTCGTCTCGCTTTGGAAGCTTGACTGAATTTGTAGGTTTGATATATACTTTTGGAAAGTATATGATCAAGACCTAGGTATGCTATATGCTTTTGGAAAGTATATGATCGATACCAAATCCCAATGATCCAATGAGAAACTTAGTGATCAAATCCTGAAGAAGACAGTATAAAATTGATCTTGATCTTCGAGTTGATCATGGGTCTTCCAGTATGCAGGATGTACAGGTATTGGGAATACCTGAGGGTGATGTGATCATAAACGATTGTATATCCATGACGCTTCCATTTCGAGGGAGTGATGAAACAGGTCTGGATTTTAGTGACTCCTTCCAGTAGAGAAGCAATCTGATCTTAGTCCAAGTATTGGACATTGGTCTGAATGAGATTCAGATTCAATGAAGATTAGATTTGTGGTCTTGATTTAATCAAGCATCTGTGGGAGGTTCGTAAGATCTGGATTTGAGATAAGATCTCAATATCTAAGTCACTATACGTGGAACAATACAATCGCCCTGTCCTTATCTCCAAGTATCTGCGGAGAAAGCACATTATTCTTGAAGGGATTCAAGAATAATTCATTTGATGAACTTCATATCAAGCAAGAAGAAATTGATGATTAAATGAGATTTAATTTTCAAGAATAATATGAATATGATTCATATTGTGAGAATAATTATCCAAGATAATTAAATAGGATTAAATTATCAAGGATTAGAGAATGAGGATATTATTATCCATAATATTTGTGTATTGTAAATATGATTTATAATATACATATATTCAAGAGAGAAAAATTTAGTAAATAACATTTGTTAATTATTAAATGTGGATTGGATTCACATTTGTTAATTAACTGGAAATGTCATTTACAAATTAGTTTGGGATGTGAATATGATTCACATAATTTTCAATGGCATGATTGAAATATTCACAAATTAATTTGGAATTAATTTGGTGGATATTTTTGTGATAATTGAGAGATAATATAATATAATAAAAAGGAGAAATAAAGCCACCAATTTTATGAGGCAATATTATCTCCATTTTATTATGATGATTAATCTATCAACTAACTTATTTATGTTAAATTAAAAATGTGTTGATAATGTTGCAACATATATTTAATTTAATCATAAATAAATGTTGTTGGTTTTAACCAACAATAATTATAGCCATTGATCTTACATAGACAAAGCCTAGCCATTGGATCTATGTGTCCCATGGATTGAGATCCATTGGATCCTAAACTAATATAAAAGGAGGGCTAGGGTAGCCTTCCAAGGGACATAATTAAGAGTTGTGCAAGGTTACAAATCTCTCTCTCTCTCTCTCATATTCTCGCCCTCTCTCTTTCTCTCCTCCAAAAGATGGTCGTCCATCTTGTGTTGAGAAAGGAGAGACTCTCGGCTTCTTCTTCGACGACTCGAGGATCTCCTTCTTCTTTGGAGTTTCTTACTCTAAAAGAAGATGACAGATTTCGTTTGATGAAATCAAGGGATCCATTGCTTGGATCTTCATCGAGGATTGTGGGACGGACGCGATTCATCATCGTGCCCGCGAGTGCGTTCTTCGTGGATCGGACTTGAGACAAGAGGATCTCTACTTTGGGATCTTATGATCACAACCACACTTCAAGAGGTATTCCTTGTACATTGTGGTTTGATGAAAAGATCCGAGAAGTGTTCTCGTGATCATGTGGTTTCATCTTCAGATTTAAAAATTTTAATTTCCGCTGCATCTAGCATCTAGTGCGACTAGTTGCTCCGATTGCATACGATGCGATCAACACGCTTCCGTGATGCGCTTAAGGATTCTCAATATCCTTCATTCCTGTTGCGTGAGGAGGGGCAGTGGATGGTGTCCTCGTACAGGCTGAAGAGGGCGGCAGCATCACGAAGGCAGTTGTATCTATGTGGTGGAGTCGGTAGGGGGCGATGGTTGAGCAGTGAATGGATAGGGATACAATGTCGAGGTGCATGCAGTGCGGATAGGGAAATAATCGTGTGATGGCGACGACAAGGTGAAAGCATGAAGAAGAGGAGGAAGGGGATTCGGTTGGATCACTTTGAACATTGAAAGAGCATGGGGCTACCTTCCTCTGATGATCGCCTGAGAGGAGTGGTGAAAGCTCCTCGAAACTCAGTTATCTAGAGGGCAACAGCACAGAGCAGGTGGCTTTATGTATCACACCAAAGAGAAGTCATTGCTAGCGATAGAAACTCTATCGCATGCCTCATCCACTAGCTCTCTCTCCCTCGTATCGAAGGTAGTAGATGTCGAACGAGGATGGCGATGACATGCAAAATAGGAAGGAGAGGCTCATTGGTTGTGGGAGCGGAAATGCAAGGGCGGTAGCCATTACGTTGTTAAGAGGAGGAGGTTGGTCGTGGTGGCACAACAAGTGGAGAGGAGAAGGTGGGTCACGTGCAAGGCATGTGACCTGACGGGAGAGAGGGGAGAGGTGCAGGTCACATGCGAGGCACGTGACCTGTGAAGATGTGAAGAGAGAGGGGGAAGGAAATAAAGAAGAGGAATAAAAAATAAATATTAAAATAAAATAAAATCAGCAAAATAAATAAAAGTAAATAAAAAGCAAAAAAATTAAATAAAAAGGAAATTAAGGATTAAATAAAAAATAAAAAATAGTAAATGAAGTCAAACAAAAAAGTGGTCAACACAAAAGTTGCCCGTCTCAACGAGATCAAAAACTTTTGTAAAGGACACAAAATCAAAAGAGGACACTGTGCAAAAAGTATTTATGGTTGTACTCTATAGATAATAAAATACTGTATTTTGTAATTTGTGATTTTTTGTATTTTTAAGTATATTTTAATTAGTAGATTAATTTATATACAATATATACATACTTATCTAATTTTTATGGATTTTTTATAGGTAAGAAAAAGGGAAAATACAAATAACAAAGGTAAAATATATACAAATTATACAAAGTCAATTTTTTATGTTTTATCTTGATTTTATGATTTTTATGGATTTTAATTCATTATGCGATATTAGTTAATTAATCAAAGAATATGATAGAGGAAGTATTAGGTTAAAATAAAGATTATTTCCACATAAAATAATAAACTCAATCAGGGAAAAAATAAGGGTGATTTATTTATAGATTTTAAACCCTAATATTAGTTGATAAGTGTTAATTAATCAATTTTAAAGGGTTTAATTAGTGATTAATTAAGGAGATTTTTCTAAAACATCCATCTCGATTTGATGGATCATGGATCCATCACATGCATACTGGAAGACCTAGAATAAATAAAGTTAGATCACTTTTAGATTGTCTTCTTCATGGTTTTATCATTAAGTTTCTCACTCGGTCATTAGGAATTTGTATCGATCATAAGCTTTCTAAAATCATATATCATACCTACAAATTCTTATCATGCTTCCAAAGCAAGATGACCATGCATGGAATTTGATCTGTCACAATACCACATTAGTGTGCTCATGTCTTCTGATTCAGTAGTGAACATGTATGATCCCTTTAAGAGATCGTATTATGCATATGCCCTCATATGTAAACTAGCTCATCGGTGTAAAGACCTTGATTAGGTCATCAAACTAACAGTCTATCAAGTGAACATACTTAGACACATAGCAATACATATGTCTTTGGTCAGAGGATGCACGCCTATAGCATGACATTATACGACATCGTCTTGGTTATCTCAATCTTCTTGTTAAGTCAACTCTTTGATCTAATTCATCTAACACCTTTGAATATCTATTCCTATGCTGAAGACCTGTAACAAGAGGTTGGTTGATACCAACCTATAGAGAAGCATTGCCATCTCTTTCTCAGGCTGGAGATCATCTCTTAACAATCATTTGGCAGTGCTTGATGAGTCCGTAATCTAACTCTTTATATATCATCCAAGCATCAGTTTTTATGATTCAACCATTGAATCAACAGTTGTATGATCACTAATATGGCCATAGTATATAATCCTAATTATACTAAGGGACCTTATAAGTGCATTCTTTCATTTAATCTCGGATAGGGAGTGAAATAAATGAATATCCTTTATTGATATACTAAAGATTACAATAATATTTATTGTAGAAAAGGTTCGCATCAGGCTCACCTGACTTACAATAATATCAAGCAAATGAATTGTTTGTTGATTGCATTGGATTGATTATTAATTTAGTGTGATCACATTAATGTAATTCAATTAAAATACACAATCTATAATTAGTAAGATCGTATTTCCCTTGGAAGGGTTGATCATGAGAATATGATTCAAATTATCATTAAAAAAATTGAATGAGTTATAGAGGATAATAGGATGACATCTATTGTCTCCCATCAAGGTAAAGTTTTCTGTCGCCATGGATTGTATGATGCAGACACATATGCAAAAGTCAGAGCTCTGACTTACAAGCACATATGGATTAGGCTTTATGCTTCTCGAAAGATTAAGGTTGTATGCATAGTGACCCCAACGATGATCCCCATATAATTGAGGCAGCATTGGATTATGCATAACGAGTCATGTTGACGGTTGATTCAATTGATAACAGGTCAACGTCACCTTAGGGGTGATGGGATCGGGTGTCGAAGATTGAACTGGAAAATGCAAGTTGGACTTGCAAGGTAGAAAGTGCTTCATTTTCCTTTACCTGAGTTGCATTTTCTCATATTATTGGGGTATGACAAAGGTGGAAGGGAGATCTCGGATCTTGCTTGAGGTACTTTGGTTAGTACACATCATGCTTTGAAAGTTTGAAAGGGAGTGGACTTTCAAGGTAATAAAAAGAGAGATAACTTTTATTTAAAATAAAAATAACCTTAACCAAAGTAAATATACTTATTCAAATTATCTTATTTCTGATAACCTTCATTAAACCCACTCAAAACTCTACTCAATCATAACAATTTCATGGATTAGATCCATAATCAAGATGTGGTACTTGTAGTTGAACACATAATGTATGTGGTTGCAATGTGCAAATTTCCTCATGATAATGAGGATTAACAATTAAATAGACAAACGGTAACAACCTAGAGTTTATATATCTCTACAGTCTTGATCTCTCATCGGGTGTGTTTTAGAAGTAACATGTCGATGATGATCACAATTGTCAAGATCCTTATAAAAATCAAAGGATATGTTTTGGTAAATATATGCACTCTCAACATGGTTCACTACATTATGCAATATGATAGCTCCATATGAGATTATGTACTCAAAATGTTTAAGTACCTGGCTAAACCAAAGTCTTTAAGAGTTAAGATGGGTGCTATATGTTGAGTGTCATCATTCTACTATCTCTACTCAAGTCTTTCATGAAGCTTCATGATTCATATTGTATGAATGAGATGAAGCAAGTATAAATGTTGAAATACTCTTATATTGAAGTCCATTGAGTTCAATTTAAGAAATCCTTTATCTTAAGCAACGATTGTTTATAGATGAAGGAAGAACGGTGGAAGCATGGGTCCAACCCAAGTAAGAAGGAGAGTCAAAGAGTTGATTGTGCTTCCAGAATTCCATACATATCACATCTAAAGGTTGGAAAATATCAATACTGTAACAAACCAATATACTGATAGAATGACTATCCATAATATCTAGAATCCTTTGAGAAGGACTCGGATAGTGCATCGACATATTTGACATCTACATATCATCAATGAAATCGACTTACTTATTAGATGAGATTAAAGTCAGATAATTCTATCTCCTTCTTCGAATAATGCTTGCAATTTCTTGCACATGTTTTAGAAGACTAGAAAACTTGATCTTAAGGTTTGCAGTACTTCACATGGGATTTGATGCAATTGTTGCAACAATCTCCATTGGATATATAGACTATTTATTTTCCGTGAGAGAGCCCATGGTATTAAAGAATATCTCTTTGACCTAGATATTATAATGGATCCATTTTTTTTCTAAATTTGTTAGACATAAACATACATTCTGAGATGGATCTATCATAAAAGAGTTGTGATGGATATATATTTTAGATAGCAATCTCACATCTAGATGACTATATAAAATTAGAATGTTGATGAATGGTTCATTGACATTTCTAATATTGAAATTAAACCTTAAAAGATCAAAAGGGGGATGAAGATCATTTGACAATGATCTAGCATCAATACTAGGACATAAGTTCATTGATGAAATAATAGACTAGTAAGAGATAGAATTTTATATTGTCTGAAAGTTCAAAACTTACATTCTTGTGAATAATATATTCATAGTTTGGTTGAGAACAAAGTTAAAAGGAAGATGAAAAGAATTTGTTCTAATCGAGGTAACTAGTACCTATCAGATAAATTCAGAAGAATACCTTATAAAGAAAGGAATATTCTTCCTTTCTCACTCCTCCTAATACACCTAAACTCAATGGAGTTGCATACAGATGCAATCGGTTCATGCGTACCATGGTTTGATCATTGATGAATCTTAACATAATTACATATTAGTTTCAGGGTATATGCAGTAGAGACTACAATATATCCTTAATAAGATTCCAAACAAATCTGAATCCAAAATCCCTCAAGATTTATAGTTTGGAACCAAGTCTAGTGTTAGACACTTGAGAATTTAGGGTTGCTTTGCCCATGACGTAAACATGGATGCAAGTAAGCTGGAATCAAGCACTAGAGAGTGCTACTTCATTAGGTATATAATGGATGGCATGGGATACCTACTTTATAACTATGATATTCTTATAAGATTTCATCTCTAGGGATATGATTCATAGGGGATGGCTTGAATGAAGATAAGAATGAAGTAAAGGGACTCATCGAATCCTAAGAGGATAATGAGGTTCCTAATTCAAAAAGTAAACGGATAATTAAAGATGAAACACTCATACCTCTTAAAATCAGTTTAAGGGTGGTATGAACTCCTAAAGGGTATGGATTCCATGTGTCAAAGATGTTTGACAATGATCTGACTTCATATGATGAAGATTCTAAGGATCATGACATGGAGAAATGGATGTTAGCAACAAAGTTTAAGGTAGACTTCATACACAAGTGTTGTATATGAACCCTTGAGGATACACCTATAAGATCAAGCCCATTGGGTGTAAATGGATCTTCAAGAAAAAGAGGGAACCTGATAAGAAGGTAGAGACCTTCAAAGCATGGCCCGTAGCCAAGATCTACACAAGGAGATATGACAACTCTTGTGATGAGACTTGCTCTCCAGTGACCCTGCTTATACCCATTAGAATATTGCTAATGTTTTCTACACAACTTGACTATAATATATAAAAGATTGAAGTCAATATTGCATTCCTCAATGAATACCTCAATAAGGATATTTATATGAAGTAGCATCATGGCTTCTTTGTGGAGGAAGGAAAGGTGTGCAAGCTAAAGTACTCCATCTATGGACTCAAGTAAGCTTCTCATAATTGGAACATCATATTTAACAAAATTATGAAGGTTATGAACAGGATCATGATGAACCATGTGAAGCTTAGTGGGAGTGTCATTGTGTTCATTGTGCCAAATGTCAATAAAATCATAATCATTTGAAATGATATAAGGATAATAATACATGTTTGTAATCTAGTAGTCACATACCGTTGAGATAAAAGATCTCAAGGATGCCTCTCAGATCTTAATATTGAAGTTGTTCAAAGACAAAAAGAAGAGGGAATTGGGATAGTCATAAGAAGAGTACACTTTAGAAATATTTCACTTAGGAATTTCCAAGGAAGGCTCCATTCCCTTAAAGATATGGTACTGACATATATAAAAGGGATAGCACCTCAAAGTATTGAGGACATGAATGCTAAAGACACATTCCCTCTGTGCATCAGTTATAAGAAGCCTGGCGTATGCTAGATATATACAAAAGCCAGATGTCTGTCATACAGTGGGAGTGGTAAATTGTTACCAATCCTAATATGGAGATAAAATACTTAATTTAATTAATAATAAACATCTTCAAGGACATAATAATTTATAGATAGTGATGTAAAAGTCTTACCTTTAAGAACTTAAGACTTTGTAGATAATCATCTAAAGGTCTTACCTATAGATACCTTAGAAGACTTAAGACTATGTCTTAATCTAAGGAGATGGAGATCTACAATCGTAAGTGTATTCTAATAAGGATAATAGAAATACCTTAGTGGTAATAATAATTGTTGAGTTGTAGTGCAAAAGGCATTATAACTTCTTTAAATAGACTGGGTATCAATTGCATAAGATGCAACATTCCCATTGGATGCGAGCACTATTACTAAAAGATATGTAGGTTTGTAAAAGGACTTATCATAATCTCGTGGGATAGAATGACTAGTCAGCTGACCGAGATATTTGTCTAAATAGATTATGGTTATCAGGTGAGTGTGAGTTTGAAGATAAGCCCATTAATGGATCTTTGGGCTAGTGGGTGATTGTTGGACATGTAAGCCCACGACAAACCATTATGCAATAAAAGTTATTGCAATTCGCTCCTTAATTTGAGAAAGAATAACTACTTTGCATAATAGCTACCTTAGTACAATTAGGGTTATGTACCATTTCCATCTTGATATCATGCAATTGTTGATCCAAAGGTTGGAACATAGAGGCAAGTGTAGGGTTGAATATCTAAAGAATTAGATTGAGGACTCAACCACACCGTCAAAGTGATTATCAAGAAGAGATCTCCATACTGAGAAGGAGATGGAAAATTTTACTCCAATGGTTGACATATGACCAACCTCTTGGTGCAAGTCCTCTGCATGTAAATAGAGATTTGGAGGTGTTGGATGAGTTAGTTCAAAGAGTTGACTTAATGAGATCACGATAACTAAGACCTATGTCATATTTTGTCATGTATAAACATATTCCCCTGACTGGAGACAGGAGTATTACTATATGTCTAAGTATGCACATTAGGAAGACTATTAGGTTGATGACCTAATTAAGGTCTATACACCATCGAGCTAGTGTGCATACAAGGGCATATGAGTAGTATGATCTCTCAAGGGATGATACAGGTTCACTACTAAATCGGAAGGCATGAGCTCATTCATAAGATATTGAGATAAACTAAATTCCATTGTTGGTGGTCTTCTTTTAGAAAAAAAACAAGATTTTAAGGTATGATTTATACTCTTGGAATGCATGTGATCGATACCAACTCCCAATGATTGAATGAGAAACTTCATGATAAAATCCTGAAGGAGACGGTTCAATAAAATCAAAACTTCAGGTTTATTCTAGGTCTTCTAATATACAAGGTGTATGTGTATTAGGAATACTCGAGGATGATGTGATATTAATAGATTGTATAACCATGACACATACATTCCGAGGGAGTGATCAAACATGTTTAGATTTTTATGACTCCACTCAGTAGACAAGTTATCTAATCTTACTCCAAGTATTGGACATTAATTTGAATATGATTCAGACGTGATGAGAAGATTGGATATTATATCCTACTTGATCAAAAATCTCTGAGAAGTCTTCTAGGCATGGATATGTGATTAGATCTCACTATCCAAGTAACTATAAGTGGCGTATACAGTCGCCATGTCTTTATCTCCAATTATTCGCGGAGAAAGCACATTGGTCTTGAAAGAGTTCAAGAATAATCCCATTGTTGACAATATCTAAGCATTGGAAAATTAATGATTAAATGCGATCTAATTACATTAATAATGTGGATATGATTCAAATTATTCGAAAATATGTAGAAAGGCATCTAAAAAATTTTAATAGGGATTTAGTTATCATAGATAAGCTTAATGTAGATATCACTATCCATAATAATCATAAATTTATGAATGTGATCCATAATATCATAGAGAGATTTAATTGTAAATATGATTTACAATATATTAAATCAACGTGAATTGGATTCAGATTATACAATTAAATGCGAATCAGATTCACATTGTACAGTTAAATGTAAAGGTGATTTACATTTAAGGACAAATATGATTCACAATTATAAATGGTATGGTTGAAATTATCCCAAAGTGATTTGGAATTATTTTGATGAAAACTCAAGTAAGAAAAGTTGTTGCAACATGTAGAAAATGTAATGATATTTGAGAATCTTATTAATTAGGAAAAAGGAGGAGCTCCATTCCTAATTGGACTGGACATCCACATGTGGTTATCCACCCTAATAATGAATATGTGATTCATCACTCTTAAAGTTGAAAATAGAGCCTTGTTCCCGAGTAATTAAGAGCATATTTCCACCAGAATTGCACAATTAACATTCATGCATGCATTGATAACATCGGCATCATAACATTTGCATCTGCATTAAATAAGAAGCCCAGATCTCTTATAATATTCACCCTATTTGTATATATTTTATACTAACTCTAAATACAATAAAATCAACTTTATATTGTATATATTACTCACAAATAATACCAGTAAAATACCAAAAATTGCTAACTTGAATAATTGCCCAATGAACCCCCCAGCCAAGTTGGAAGTCATGGACCTTAGAATGCACCTATGTCTATCATACAACCTCCGATCTAGGTCTACTCACTTTTAAATCAATACACATTCATAGACCTTCAAAATGAGATCAATTTCATTTAAATCGGAGCTCGTATGCAAAACTTGGGTTTTCGGACCCCATTGTACATTAATGTATGTAAAATTGTACCTTTGTATTTTAGTAACTTATTTAACCTCATTTCCATTTTTGTCAACATGAAACTTGTAGATCTCATCGAGATCTACAACTTTCATGTTTTGAGTTTTTCCAAATTCAGCCATCTTCTCTCCCTTATCTCACTTTTTCTTTTAGCCATCCAGATCAAGCCACGTGGCACCCTCTGGTTGCACGATGTAGCCCGCTCCATCGCCCGCCACGCGCCTCTTTCCTAAGCCGTCCAATCAGGCATCCTCTCTCCATATATGGGCCTTCCAATCCGATAACACTCCATAGTCGTTCGATCGCTCCCCCAGATCCCATCTCGGCCGTTAACGGCCGCCTCATCCATAGCCCTCCACGTGGCACGCTCGTGGCCATTGGATGATCGTCTTAAGGGCCAGATCACCACCATTCAATCTGCCTCATTTCTTGACCCTTGGATGATGGTCCAGATCACATCTGGTCCGTCCTTTAGTGCCCTCACCTACTCTCGCCCTGTGTCTCGTTCACAGCCGCATGATAAACGTCTGGATACCTCCATCCGCGCCGCTCATTTCTCCACCACCCGATCCTACTCCTCATTGCATATTAACCGTCCGCTTCTGTCTGCATAGTGTTTCTCCACATGGCATGTCCTATGCCCTCTGGTCGCATCTCCTCGATCTGATCTCAGCTATTACATCGCACCCGGCTCCTGGCCTTTGGATCACTAGATCCAACGATTGAGAAGCCATCTTCCACCTCCAGCCGCCTTCCTCGTGCACGTCACCCACCTCGCATCGCCTTCTTCCCCTTCCTATTTTTGGCACCACTACAGCCACCTTCTCCGACCATCGACACCTATACGATGGAGCCCATGCATCCCTCTTCCTTGCCAACCTCCATGTCCTCCTTGAATCTCGCCCACGTCACTCCACAACCCCCACGAAGCCTCGCCTCCCATCATTGCCACCTCCACCTTCTCTCTATAAAGTCCTCACCTCCAGCCTCTTCTCACCCCATCTGCCATAGCAGGAGGTTCCCCAGAGCTCTTAGTTCCTTATTGGTGACATAAATTAAGGGTAAAATCGAGCGACGATGGTGATATTCCTCCAGCGAGATCCACGACGAAATCTATCGTGCCAGCAGCTTCCCCGACGAGCTTCTCGAGCTTCGGATTCTACCGGCCCTTGAGCAAAGACCCGGATGTTCTTCTCTGAGCTTATGATCCCAGGTTACTCCTCCATCATATCCTCCGGTCTCCATCTTCTTCTTCTTTACTTTTCTTGTAGTTTATTCCGCTCCATCGATCATCGTCCCGCTTCTCTGACCATCCATCGAGGTCAGCCTTGCAGATCCCATCTTCGTGCACTAGTCCATCCCCTCTGATAGCACCTTGCACCTCACTTCGACCAAGGCTCCGCCACCACAGCGGAGGAGGACCACCAAACCACTTCCACTCCGCCCCAGGACTCTCACCGCATGCGCTCTCACTCCCACAAGCACGAGCTTCCATTTTTGGCATCAACTAACCTTGCGAGAGCCCCTTCTTCACCAAACGGAAAGTCGTCAGAGCTACATTCGAGCTTTAACATCTCCGGCTTCTAACCGCCCTCATTTTATCCAAGACCTCTAGACGCTTCGCCACGTCTCCACAATCAATACGAGCCCTCCAGGAGTCTCCAACAAGCTATATTGAGCAACATGGAGGTCGGCAGAGCCAGACCACCTTCACCGATGTTCTGCCAAGTTCGCCGCTGGGGGCAGCAGATCGGAGGAACACGAAGCGTAACTGCCGTCCGAGTGGTCATCTACGGTGGTAGAGGTGGGACCAAGAATAGGAAGGGGGTGCCCCCTCCCGCAAGGCGCAGATCGTAGGAGAGAGAGGCTCCCGAGGTGGAAGACGAAGTCTCCACCGTTGGATCTTGCGATCCAACGGTGGTGACCAAGGCGGAATGTAGCGTCTGGATGAAGATCTAGATGTGGTGATCTGATGGCGCAGAGTGCGCCACGTGGCGTGCTAGGGGCTCGGCGCTGATGGATGGCTAAGATGGAAAGCTAAGGTTAATCGAAGGGCTGGAAGATGACCATAAGGACAACGGCAGAGATGGAAAGCTCGGGATGTGATCTAAGGGCGTAGCGAGCGCCACGTGGTGCGCTGAGGAGAAGGCGCGAACGGGCGATTGAGATGAAGCGGGGTATTGATCTGATGGTTGAGAGAAAAGGGCATACGTGGAAGCGGCTAGGCCGTTGGATCTGGATAACCATCCAACAGCTGAAAGCTGCGGCGACCTGGGCAAGAGATGCGGGCCGCGTGGCGCAACCAGAGGGCGCCACGTGGCCTGCTGTGGTTGGCTGGACCAAAAAATGAGGTTAGAGAGAAGAGGGGGCCGAATTTGGAAAAACTCAAAACATGAAAGTTGTAGATCTCGATGAGATCTACAAGTTTCATGTTGACCAAAGATGGAGATGAGATCAAAATATGATACACAAATACAACAATACAAATATACATACATGTAGTATACAAAGAGGCCCAAAAACCCAACTTTCTCATACGAGCTCCAAATTGGATGAAATTAGTCTCATTTTAAAGGTCTTTTAATGTGTATTATTCTAAAAGTGAGTAGACCTATTTTGGAGTTTGTATGTGGGGACTATGTGTATTCTTTGATCCAGGGATTTTAGGGCTTTGTTGGCTATTTTACAAGGGGGATTTCTGGCTTTTCTTCCCTATATTATTAACTAAGGAGTTCATATTATAAGGAAGAGGTTATTTTGATAAGTGGATATTTTACAGGGGATTTTGGCTTCTTATTTAAATGCAAATGGAATGCTAAAATGCATGTATTATGTATGCATGCATGAATGCTATTTATGCATTATAAAAGGGAAATATGCTTCTATTTACTCGGGAATAAGGCTCTATTTTTAACTTTTAGAGTGATGAATCACATATTCATCAAAGGGGAAATCGAGAAAAGCCGATGCACGAAAACCAATGATGCGTATGCTGAGTTAAGAAGACTTACAGTGATCCCTTCGCTTTTATGCAGGATGCAAAACAATATTGAAATTTTACACTACATGCAAATGCAGACGATAAAATCCGCTCCTAGACAGGCAGTTCTATTAGCGAGTGAAGAACAGATTGATTTGACTAGATCTGCGGTCTAGGTGCGTCTTTTAAGTGATTTGTGTGGTCCTAACAATTACGAGCACAAGCAATTCCTAAATTGGCTCAAGGAGTTGCTAGTGCAAGCCTAAGTTACAATTCAACCACACAGCATACGGGGACACGGTTCCACTATTTTTACACACGCGAGAACCCAAACGGGAACCACTGGAAATGCTGCGAAAAAATGTGGAAATAAATGAAATGTATAAATTCTCTCAAATCACTCAAACAAAATAAAATGTGTGTTCCTCGAAGCGTCTTCGACTCCGGTGTCCCTCGCACAAAAACAAGTTGAGGTCAGATAAAGAACGATACAAAAATACAAAAATTTAAAAGATAGAGAAATATTCACAAGAAAAATCGGGGGTCAGACTACCCGGGGATTTAAAATCAAACAATCAGAATTTCACTTCAAATTAACCTAAGCCGTGCCTCCCCGGCAACGGCGCCATTTTGATAACCGCCCCCTGCACCCTTGTTAATTCGGTCAAGTTAATGTCCAAATTAATTTAAAGTGTTCGTTGCAGTCGAATACAAGAGGGAATATCAAAAACCACTTTAATTAGATTCGAGTTAATTTCAAGCGGTCCAAGTGTCGATTTTCAGAAGAGATATTTTTGGTCTTTTTCGGTTTTTTTATGCAAGACACATGCAAAATCAGGACAAATTATAAGTTAAATCAAAAATATGGTCAAATTAATTCCAAAAATTATAAAACTTGGCCAGATGATGAAATATGATGAAATTAAGCTACACTATGTTTTTTGGAATTTTTCGATACTAAATGAATTTACAGTGAATTAAACATGCAGACAGGGTGATTTTCACTAATTTAATGTTAATAAATATCAAATCACATTATTTTCAGGAACAAATATTATCCTAGATAAACCTGATGATGAGAAATCTAGGAAAATTGACATACCTAAATTTTAATGTGAAATCAACCTATTAAAATTAGAGTAAGAAAATCACTAAACAATTTATTCAGGCCTCGATATGTAAGCAAACAACATGAAATTTTTATGCAATGTTGAGTTCACTATCCTAGAGCTATTGCGAATTTTTGAGAATTTTTGGAATCACAGAAAGTTAATTAGAATTTAAAAGGTCTCACTAGGCAAAATATTACACAAATCAACCAATTAATTCATTGAAAATTCTACTGCAATTACAAAAATACGACATGTGGCACAATAGACAGAGGATAAGTTTCTCAACAAAATGCAACTTTTGGAATTTAAAAATGATGTAGAATGCAACCTAGGGATGCATGCAAACACAGGGGTGTATATGCAATACAGAAAAATAAAATTACATAAAGCAAATATGCTGACAGGGACTTAAGTGCAACTACATATAATGCAGGGGACTAGTGTGCAAATTCTCCACAAGGCACATGCTCCTCACGTGAGGTCTGCTTCACAGGGACCTTTTTGCAAATATGAAAAGTCCCGAGGGCCTCTGTGTAAACTTCCCAGGCTGCACGTGCTCCTCACGTGGGCGGCCTAGGCTCGGATGGCTGCGGAGGTTCGGGACTCGGCTCAGGCGCTTCTGGAGGTCTGGAGTGAGGCTCGGGCGGTCCGAGCCTAGGCTCGGGGAAGAGGCTCATACCAGGGCTGCGTGGCGTGCTGCGGACCCTTGGATCAAGCTCGATCCAACGGATGGCGGTGAAGACTCGTGGCGAGATCTCAGGCCGTTAGATCTCAGTTGATCCAACGGCTCCTTGCTCGCGATGGAGAGGGCGACGTGGCTGACTGACGGCCGTTGGATCAGCTGATTATCCAATGGCTCTTAGCTGCTGCGGAGGCAGGACACGTGGCTTACAAAGCGCCGTTAGATCTGGAGAGATCCAACGGTTCCTGTGAAGCTCGGCTGAGAGGCGATGTGGCAGGATGACACTCGTTCGATCGAGGTGATCGAACGGTAGCTTTGCTTCTCCTTCAACGGGCCTCCTCCGCCTGCGGAGGAGATGGCTTGGCTCCGGCGAAGCGGCCTGTGCTGCGCCAGTTCCTCCTCGCGTCGATGAAGCTCTCCGACTTGTCGGAGCTATCCCAATAGAATCGTGGCGCTGCGGCGAAGGTAACGGTGATCACAGGAGTTGGAGAAGGCCGTTGGAGGCTGTTGGTGACGAAGCTCGAAGGCGGCTCCGGCGAAGCTCCGATCAGTGAATCAGATGGCACCTGCAAGCGTTAGAGAAGGAGCCGAAGCTCGGGCGTGCACTCGTGGAGGTGGGTGAATGACCGGCGAGGCCTAAGGCAAAGGGGGATGATCTGGCGACGGTTCTCCGGCCAAGTAGCGGAGCTGGAGATCGATGGATGGTGAGATGCGTCGTCGGCGGATGTGAAGGTGATCGCGAAGCTGAGAGCTCCGACGCGGAGCTTGGCGGAGTGAAATGAAGGCGAGAAGATGACCGTGGGCAGTGAATAAAAAGCGAGAAAAATGTAGCAAAAGAGAGAAGAAGATCGATCGGGGATGAAGGCATTCAGCTGGGGTTTGGAGCTCGTCTTTGAGTTCCAGGTCTTCGCTCGAAGGGGCGGTGGATCCCTGAGCTTAAGCAGCGGCTCAGCGGTGGAGAGCTGCGACTCGGCGGGGGCCGAGGATCTTGCCGGAGAAGACTGTCGTCTTCGCTCGAGGAACTTGCAATTCCTGTCACCAACTGGAAGCTCCGAGCTCGGAGTATCTCTCAGGAGGGGCGGATGGGTGTGACGATGGCCGGTGGTGGGGTATTTAAAGGTCGGAGGTCTCGGCCATGCTGACGATGGAGCGAGGTTTAAGGAGTTCGTGGGAGAGAGCTGGAGGTCGACGTGGGTGATGGAGTAGCTGGCGAGGATAAGGGATGAGTGGGGATCATCGTGGAGGTGGTGGTGGTCGTCTATGGTGGTAGAGGAGGGACCAAGAATAGGAAGGGGGGTGCCCCTCCCGCAAGGCGCAGATCGTGGGAGAGAGAGGATCCCGAGGTGGAAGACGAAGTCTCCACCGTTGGATCTTGCGATCCAACGGTGGTGACCAAGGCGGAATGTAGCGTCTGGATGAAGATCTAGATGTGGTGATCTGATGGCGCAGAGTACGCCACGTGGCGTGCTAGGGGCTCGGCGCTGATGGATGGCTAAGATGGAAAGTTAAGGTTGATCGAAGGGTTGGAAGATGACCATAAGGACAACGGCAGAGATGGAAAGTTTGGGATGTGATCTAAGGGCGTAGCGAGCGCCACGTGGTGCGCTGAGGAGAAGGTGCGAATAGGCGATTGAGATGAAGCGGGGTATTGATCTGATGGTTGAGAGAAAAGGGCGTACGTGGAAGCGGCTAGGCCGTTGGATCTGGATGACCATCCAACGGCTAAAAGCTGTGGCGGCCTGGGCAAGGGATGCGGGCCGCGTGGCGCAACCAGAGGGCGCCACTTGGCCTGCTGTGGTTGGCTGGACCAAAAAATCAGATTAGAGAGAAGAGGGGGCCGAATTTAAACATGAAAGTTGTAGATCTCGATGAGATCTACAAGTTTCATGTTGACCAAAGATGGAGATGAGATCAAAATATGATAGATAAATACAACAATACAAATATACATACATGTAGTATACAAAGAGGCCCAAAAACCCAACTTTCTCATACGAGCACCAAATTGGATGAAATTAGTCTCATTTTAAAGGTCTTTTAATGTGTATTATTCTAAAAGTGAGTAGATCTATTTTGGAGTTTGTATGAGGGGACTATGTGTATTCTCTAATCCAGGGATTTTAGGGCTTTGTTGGTTATTTTGATAAACAGGGAAGACGCATCCGGCTCTGAGCCGACTTCCCTATAGGCCGCGTAATCCTTGCTATCTTGCTTGAACAATCACACTTAAAATTTACAAGATAAATTGGACTCGGTTTCGAGTCCTTCACTGTGTTGAGTGTGAAACCTGGGTCTTGGATTCACTTGTTTGCTTCAGGTAGGAGTAAAATCCTATCTTCTTCTCGCCACTTCAAGATGAATGACTGGGGGAATATCGACACATTATTTTCTAATCTTTCTCTGAGTCCCCCACGAAAATCATCTTCACAGGCCCAAGCGCACCTTGAGCCACCCAGGACTCATGACCCTCTTGAGTTCTGGATCTCTCACACCCAGGGTGGTTACTCTCAAACCAACCCTTCCCTCTCCTCCGAGCTTACCGAGGAAGACCATCGCCTCGGTAACCCCGTCCTTGATTTGTCCTCTGACACCGATCTTTTCTCACACCCAGGAATAGAGGACAAAATGCCGCCTAAGTAGCAACCACCGGAGGAGGAGCAACTACAACAGATCCTTAATCGCCTTGCTGAAGCCGAACAGAAGAATGCAACTCTCACGGCGCAGATGGGACAGATTATAGTAGCTGGAGGAATCGACCGGGCAATGGTCGATACCTACAACCCGGTGGAGAACGAGATTCAGAATTGGTTAGCACCAGCGGTTCCCGCCTAGGCATTTGAGCTGAAGCCCCACTTCCTTAGTCTGCTTCCGAAGTTCAACGGAAACATAAATGAAGAACCGTACACTTTCCTCCGTGACTTCGAGCTGGTATGCAACAATCTTAGCCATCCCAATGTTGGCCAAGATTATATCTGACTGAAGGCCACCCCTTTTGCCTTAGGAGATAAGGCTGCTCATTGGCTGAAGAACTTAGGGGTGACATGTACTACCTGGATGCAGTTCAAGGACCTCTTCCTGAAAAAGTTCTACCCTCTCAGTAGGACTAATCAAATGAGAACAAAGATCGCCAGCTTCTCCCAAGGACCGAGTGAACCCTTCCACGATGCATGGGATAGGTTAAATGACTTAGTGCAGAAATGCCCTTGCCACGGCATTTCTAAGGCGATCCTAGTCCAGACCTTGTTCTGTGGTCTAAACCCGGAGATGCAGGGGTTAGTCAGTGCCTCCTGTGGAGGAAGCTATCTGAACAAAAACGAGCACGCTGTATGGAAGATCCTGGAGCAGATGGCGGAGACCGGCAGGTCGCAGGCCACAAGGGTCTATGCGCTGTCTCCCTCAATCCTATCCAACGAGACAACCCGGAGGACTGTAGCAGATCTGACCGAGGACCTCATTCCCAGCATGGGGATGATTGCTGACAAGCTAACCATGGTCGAGCAGATCCACAAGAGAGTCACGGAACTTGAGTCTCTTTCGCGTCTACCAAAGCAAGTGGAGGAACTTTCTGAGAAGGTAGCTAACATAAAGCTACCTGCCCCTTCTGCACAACATGTACCTGTACATCGAGTCCATCTTGTACAGGAATAGGCACCGGGGCCTCAGAGTAGATGGGATCAGACTTACACCCAACAGGACCAGCATGCACCCCCACAAGTAGAGACCGGATATGAGGAGCCTCCGCAAGTGTACGAGATTAACGGGCTTTGGTATAGCCGTGACCCGATTGTCAGGCAGGCCGAAATGGGAAAGGATCAGCCTCGCCGCCCATCCCCAGCATATCAAAAAACCAGACCCGTTCCCGCACCGCACTTTCAGTCCATGCCAGAACAAGGGTACCAGCCTCAGCAGTACCAGCAGCAGCAGCGCACCTATCAGCAAGGGCCAGCACCGTCCCATCAGCAGCAGCAATATCGACATGGCCAGCAGGGCCAATACAGAACCTCGTCTGCACATCAGCTAGCCTAGCCCACTGAATTGGAGTCCCTCACCTTGGCGATCCAGACCCTGTCTAATAGGGTCCAACAGATGCAGAATGATTATCTGGATATGAGAACCGATATCAATCGTGTCTCTCGTACCCAGGACCAATAGATGGTGCCAAAGACCCCGATTCCCGCAAAGGTTCAGGCCAACTCGAACAACATACTCCATGGCCAGAACCGACCTCATGATCAGGTATACTATTCAGATAATTATTTATCTGAACATGAGATCCTTTCGTACGATAATGTAAATCATATGTCCCTCAGGAGCGGAAGGACCGTGACCATACCTGATCGGGCACGGGCACAGAAGGAAGGAACTTCCAAGTCTCTACCTGAGGAGAGCTTGGAGGAAGAGGAGCAGCACCACCACCACCATCACCGGCAGAAGAAGAGGACATCTGAGTCCTCGAAGCAGCATCCCCGCACCATTAGTGAGTCCGGCGAAACTGATTAAGAGCCCGCACCTCCATCTGAGGAGGACCGTCCAGAAGAAGCGGAAGACGCATCACCAATTTCTCCCCAGCATGTTTCTTTCAGTTTGAGTCAGAGTCCTAATATGTTTCAGAGTCCGAGTCATGTACATAACTCAGTTCCAGCTTTCAATGAAAAGATTTCAGTTTCAAAACATGAGTTAGAGTCAATAATCCCTTTCCCCCGAGCTCTTACGGGTAGAAAGAAGAAAACCAAAAAATCCAAAAAGATGACCCTGAGATGGCTGAATTCTGCAACAAATATATCAAGGTCACAATCCCCTTCGACAAGTACGTGGAGATGACCCCTGCATTCTAAAAATACCTTAAGGTGAGATGCACACCTACTAGGGTTAGCAGGAAGACCAAAAGCCGTGTTGAGAAACACGTTTTATCAGTAGCCACGACTTGTGCAATAAAGAACTTGTTTCCAAGGAAACGAAGAGACATGGGTGCACATTATGTAGTGAGTCATGTTGATGACATCGCGTTTGCATGCACTCTCCTGGACAATGGTTCCTCCATCAATCTGATGCCGACAACCCTCTATGAGTGGCTTAATCTCGGACCTCTTAGGAAATCTAGAGCCCTTCTACAGTTTGCTGATAAATCAACCAAGAGGTCCCAAGGAGAATTAAGGAACATTGTGATCAAAGTCGAGGGACAAGAATACATGGTGGACTTCACTGTCCTAGATATGGAAACCCCTCGTAATTGGAGAGACTCCCAGATCATTCTAGGTAGGCCCTTCCTCAGAACAGCAGGGGCCTTATTTGATTATATGATCGGGAAGATTCAGTTCTAAACTCCAGGCGGATATGAGGGACTCGAAATGAAGCAGACAAGATGGCAGAGACCGGATTCAGAATCCAGCACCGAGTACTCTTCTACTGGAACAGACTGCGATCATGTAGACATAGTTGGGCCATGGAGACAGAACACAGCCAGCGCTGATGAGTCCCTCCCCTCCGGAGATGATCTAGTTCATGAATCAATTTGCGAGGTCCTCAGAGACGAGTACAGCTCAGAACCTGCATCGCCCTACATCTTCGATGACATAGAGGCCCAGTGGGGCCTGTCTATCCTCCCCTCGCTAGGACAATCGTAAGATGAGGATGACGAGTCGGACGTGGCTTTTGCTGATTGCATGGAGACTTTTGACGATCCGACTCCTGAGCCGAACAACTTGGTGGCAGCTATCACAAAGAACGATCCAGCCATTTCCAACACCGAGCCAGATCAGATAGAGCCAGACTTCTTAGACGATCACACTATTCTTGAGCTCAAACCTTTACCCACAACTTTAAAATACGCCTTCCTTGCGGGACAAGACAAGAAATTTCCGGTCATCATCAGTTCGCGATTGACCGAGGAGCAGGAATCTCGCTTGCTAGAGATCTTAGAGAAAAACCGCAAGGCGATAGGCTGGAGCATTTCCGATCTCTGCTCTGTGTTCGCACCTTATTTACTTGGAGAACGAAGCAAAAACCTCTCGTGAATTCCAACGCCGGTTGAATCCAAATTTACGAGAGGTCGTGAAGAAGGAGATAGAAAAATGGTGCAACGCGGGTTTCATTTACCCAATCTCCGACTCTAAGTGGGTGGACCCAATCCATGTTGTCCCGAAAAAATTGGGAATTCAGACGACCACCAACGAGGACGGAGAGGAGATCGTAACGCGAGTACCCACGTCGTGGTGCGTCTGGGTGGATTACAGACGCTTGAATGCTGCGACGAAGAAGGATCATTTCCCCCTACCATTCATTGATCAGATCTTGGAGCGACTAGCGGGGAAAGAGTTCTTCTGCTTCTTAGATGGGTTCTCGGGCTACAATCAAGTAGCCATAGCTCCAGAGGACCAGGAAAAGACCACATTCACATGCCCCTTTGGTACCTATGCTTTCAGGCGCATGCCTTTTGGGTTATGCAATGCTCCAGGTACTTTCCAAAGGTGTATGATTGCTGTATTTGTCGAAATGGTCGGCGAATTCCTGGAAGTCTTCATGGATGACATATCGGTCCACGGCGATTCCTTCGATTCCTGTCTTAGGAATCTGGACCGAGTCCTAAAAAGATGTTGTGAGGTCAATCTGGTGCTCTCCTGGGAGAAAAGTCACTTCATGGTGACGGAGGGCATAGTGTTGTGGCATGTCATCTCCAAGAGAGGAATGGAGGTTGACCCTGCCAAGGTGGATGTGATCAGACGACTCCAGCCACCAACCAACGTTAAGCAGTTGCGATCGTTCCTCGGGCATGTTGGATTTTATCGAAGGTTCATTAAGCATTTTTCTAAGATTGTTCGGCCGCTAACTGAGCTTTTAGGCAAAGACATGAAGTTTATTGTTGATCACAAATGTCTTGAGGCCTTTAAGCTTTTGCAAGGAATGATTATGGACGCACCCATCCTACAAGCCCCAGATTGGTCTCTACCTTTTGAGATCATGACGGACGCCTCAGATTGTGCTGTTGGGCCTGTGTTGGGACAAAGACGAGATGGCATCCCGTTTGCAATTCACTACGGAAGCAAAGTGCTTGATACCGCTCAGCGTAACTATACAGTTACGGAAAAGGAAATGCTTGCGGTAGTGTTTGCCTTGGACAAATTCAGATTTCACCTCATTGGATCCAAGGTAACTGTGTTCACTGACCATACGTCACTACGATACTTGATGGAGAAGAAGGATGCGAAGGCGCATCTTCTTCGATGGATTTTACTTATCCAGGAGTTTGACTTGGACATCCGTGATAAACCTGGAAAGAAGAATGTAGTGGCCGATCATCTTTCTCGTCTCGAAGATCTTAATACTTCCGAGGATTCACCGATTCGAGACTCCTTCCCTGACGAGTCGATTTTTGTTATCAACTCACTCCCATGGTACGCAAATATCGTGAATTATCTTGTCTCCAAGAAAGTTCCCGAAGATTGGCCCAAGAGCCAAATCGACCGACTAAAGTCGGACGCTAGACACTACCATTGGGAGGATCTGATCCTTTTCTTCGAAGGACCGGATTGTGTATGGAGACGGTGTATTCCTCAGGAGGAATACCAGAGTGTCCTTTCTTTTATCCACAGCTTAGAGGCAGGAGGACACCACTCCGGGAAGAGGACCGCATGGAAGGTACTTGAGTGTGTCTTTTATTGGTCGACTATGTTTCGCGATGCCTCCGCCTTCGCGAAGTCGTGCCCAATATGCCAGAAAATGGGAGGAACCGTCGGTTCCAAGGATGAGATGCCAATGCAGCCGGTCATCATTTGTGATGTCTTTGATGCCTGGGGCATTGATTTCATGGGCCCATTCCCTGTTAGCCACGGGTTCGAATATATCCTTCTTGCGGTGGATTATCTATCCAGATGGGTGGAAGTTATTCTGACCCGAGCCGCAGACAGCAGAACTGTCTGTAAATTCATCAGAGAACACATAATCTCTAGGTTCGGGATCCCCAAAATGATGATATCAGACGGGGGCAGCCACTTTGTGAATCGGGAGGTGAAGAAGCTCCTGAAGGACTAAGGCATCGAACACCGTGTCGCGAGTCCTTACCACCCACAAACCAATGGTATGGCTGAGGTGTCGAATCGGGAGGTGAAAACCATATTGCAAAAGCTTGTCCGCCCGGACAGGAAGGACTGGTCTCAGATCTTGGATCAAGTCCTCTGGGCGTATAGGACGACTTACAAGACACCGTTAGGCACCTCCCCATTCCGAATGGTATTCGGAAAGCCATGCCATTTGCCCGCAGAGTTAGTGCACAAATCAGAATGGGCAATCAAGACGGTCAACTAGAACACGCACCTGGGACAGAAGCAGAGAGACATGGATCTGAATGAGCTTGTGGAAGTCAGAAACCGCGCATATGACAACAGTTTGGTGTACAAGGACAAGGTGAAGCGTTGGCATGATAGATATATCAGATGAAAGACCTTTGTTCTGGGACAGAAGGTATGGTTGTTTAATGCTAGGCTGAAGATCTTCCAAGGCAAGTTGAAGTCCAAGTGGACAGGCCCATTTGTCGTCCGTACGGTGCATGATAGTGGATGTGTCGAGATCTCAGATCTCGCAGATGACGCACCGACATTCCTTGTGAATGGACAGCTGTTGAAGCACTTTGTCGAATACAATGAGCAGTTAGTCCATGTTGAGGAGATTGTATTCATGTGCAAGACAGATCAGCCAATACACCTCGAGCCGCGTATGAGGCCTTGCAGCAGTGAGCTCCAGCCATCCGCAGCATCTCGAAAGATTCAAACCGACTCATTTGTATATACCATCTTTCTTGTACATCCTATCCTCCCTCCCTCCCCAGTGATCCGAATCACTTGCCCCGGCTCATCTCATTTCATTTTATGACTATACTTAGGATAACCATATCCTAAGTATAGGGGGGAGAGTGGCCCGCATCTATTCATTGTACATCCTCCAGATCACATCGGTTCTCATACCTACTCTTGTCCTATACTTAGGTTGACCAGAGCCTAAGTATAGGGGGGACCGATGCCCGCCATGTATATACTCATCCATTTCCCATCTTGCCCTCGTCCGTCCCATTTTTTCGATCTTCTTCTACACTTAGGCTGCCAGAGCCTAAGTATAGGGGGGTAGAGCGACTTCTATACATTTTGTACTTTTAGCTCTCCTACGCTTAGCCTGAGCTATGTCTTTTTAGTCGTTTTTCGTGCTCTGAGGACATAGCACACGCTAAGTATAAGGGGGCATGTATATATTATATATATACTTTACCCATAGCTCGTACTTTCACGTATTTTCGCGTATTTTTGTATTTATTATGCAATAAGTACGGGGTGGGTAAAAATTGAAAAAAAAAATTGTATACTTGTATAATATGTATAAAACAAAATGTAAATAATACTCTTGTAATATTTGTTGTAAAATAGGATGTATATCAAAAAAAAATTTTTTTACTATGTATATTATTACAAACTAAAAATTGATGTAAAAATTGTTGTATAATAGAAAATAAAATGAAAATGTCAAAAAATAAAGGCTTCTTATTTACTCTTGCATATCATCCTTGTATTTCAAAAAAAAAGAGTTGCATTTCATACATAGCATGTCATCTACCTCTCATCTGCATATGCAAGGTGAAAAGCTAGTGGGTTCTGAATCGAGTTATGAGTAGAGATTGAGGATGGACTTGATTTGACCTTAATCCACCTAATTTCAGAGGAACCTTATAGGAACTGGAGTTAAGATTTCTCAGGTCAAGTGACTTAATTCTTTAAGTCCGCAAGTCTATGTTCACATGTCATCTTGTTAGTCTAAGTAGAATATCTCGTGCACACGCATGATTCTTTTAGACAGTGACCTAACTTGGACAAAGCACAATGCACGTAGCTCTTCATTGATGATGTGTTGAGGAAGTAGAATCCTTTAGCTTGGAGTAGCACACGGGTGGAAACATTCGTCCTCCTCTAGGGAGGGTAGTGCATCTCAACCTAGTCTGGTGGTGTTGAAGTCTAAGGACAGGACGCTGTGGGTTGCAATAATGCTTCAAAAGAGGAATAGTCTACTGGCTCAAGAGGAAAAACTCCTGATGTACGTGCTGCACCTTGTATATAGTTCAAAAAAAAAGAAAAAAAATGCAAGAACTCCAAGAAAATCAGACATGTCCAAATGAAAATAAAATACCTGTCGGAGTATGTATATTAGTAAGAAGTCTGCAGCCGGATGACTTGGCTACACTGGTCAGGCATCCCGGGATAAGTAGCTATACTGGCTACCGTCCATTCTTTTCTCCACCCCTCCTCTTGAGTTGGTCGCACTTGAACTTAGAAGGGAATACCCCGCTCCTCGAGGAAAGAGTTGTTGGATCGGGTTATTGAGTTACCTTGTTAGAGGAGGCTGGTTCTGAGCCATTTCTGATGTGGAGAGTTACACCTCACTTACACAGTACAAGTAGGAATCATAATCATCAGAAATTTGCGTTTGAGGATTTGTTCTGACCTAACTATTGAGGCGTCTTGAATAGAAGACTTGTGGAACTTGAAGTCTGTTAGGTCTTATATTCAGATCCCAATAAGGTTCCGCCACACAATTAATCCAAAGGTCGAGTCTAGCTCCATTTTCAACTTTTGTTCATGACCTTGGTATGGAACCCAATCTCATTTCACTCTTGCATTTCATTTTAGTTGCTCGGGGACGAGCAAGGTTTAGGTATAGGGGGTTGATGAATCTGCGATTCATCACTCTAAAAGTTGAAAATAGAGCTTTGTTCCCGAGTAATCAGAGGCATATTTCTACTTGTATTGCATAATTAGCATTCATGCATGCATTGATAACATCTGTATTTTAGCATTCATATTTGCATCAAATAAGAAGCCAAAATCCCTTGAAAATATCTACTTACCAAAATAACCTCTTCCTTATAATATGTACTCCTTAGTTAATAATATAGGGAAGAAAGCCAAAAATCCCCCTTGTAAAATAGCCAACAAAGCCCTAGAATCCCTGGATCAGAAAATAAACATAAATCCCTCATACAAACTCCGAAATAAGTCTACTCACTTTTAGAAAAATACACATTAAAAGACCTTTAAAATGAGACTAATTTCATCCAATTTGGAGCTCGTATGAGAAAGTTAGGTTTTTTGGGCCTCTTTGTATACTACATATATACTACATGTAAGTATTTTTGTATCTTTATATTTATATATCATATATGACCTCATTTCCATCTTTGGTCAACATGAAACATGTAGATCTCATCGAGATCTACAACTTTCATGTTTTGAGTTTTTCCAAATTGGGCCCCCTCTTCTCTCTAACCTCATTTTTTGGTCCAGCCTACCACAGCAGGCCACGTGGCGCCCTCTGGTTGCGCCACGCGGCCCGCATCCCTTGCCCAGGCCGCCACAGCTTTCAGCCGTTGGATGGTCATCCAGATCCAACGGCCTAGCCGCTTCCACGTACGCCCTTTTCTCTCAACCATCAGATCAATACCCCGCTTCATCTCAATCGCCCGTTCGCGCCTTCTCCTCAGCGCACCACGTGGCGCTCGCTACGCCCTTAGATCACATCCCGAACTTTCCATCTCCGACGTTGTCCTTGTGGTCATCTTCCAGCCTTCGATCAACCTTAGCTTTCCATCTTAGCCATCCATCAGCGCCGAGCCCCTAGCACGCCACGTGGCGCACTCTGTGCCATCAGATCACCACATCTAGATCTTCATCCAGACGCTACATTCCGCCTTGGTCACCACCGTTGGATCGCAAGATCCAACGGTGGAGACTTCGTCTTCCACCTTGGGAGCCTCTCTCTCCCACGATCTGCGCCTTGCGGGAGGGGGCACCCCACTTCCTATTCTTGGTCCCGCCTCTACCACCGTAGACGACCACCACCACCTTCACGATGATCCCCACTCATCCCTTATCCTCGCCAGCTACTCCATCACCCACGTCGACCTCCAGCTCTCTCCCACGAACTCCTTAAACCTCGCTCCATCGTCAGCATGGCCGAGACCTTTGGCCTTTAAATTCTCCACCACCGGCCATCGTCACACCCATCCGCCCCTCGTGAGAGATACTCCGAGCTCAGAGCTTCCAGTTGGTGACAGGAATTGCAAGTTCCTCGAGCAAAGAAGACCGTCTTCTCTGGTGAGATCCTCGGCCACCGCCGAGTCACAGCTCTCCACCGTCGAGCCGCTGCTTAAGGTCAGGGATCCACCGCCCCTTCGAGCGAAGACCTGGAACTCAAAGACGAGCTCCAAACCCCAGGTGAACGCCTTCATACCCAATCGATCTTCTTCTCTCTTTTGTTCCGTTTTTCTCGCTTTTTATTCGCCGCCCACGGCCATCTTCTCGCCTCTATTTCACTCCGTTGAGCTTCGCGATCACCTTCACGTCCGCCGACAACGCATCTCACCATCCATCGATCTCTAGCTCCGCCACTTGGCCGGAGCACCGTCGCCAGACCACCTCCCTCTGCCTTAGGCCTCGCCAGTCATTCACCCACCTCCACGAGGGCACGCCCGAGCTTCGGCTCCTTCTCTAACGCTTACAGGTGCCATCTGATTCACTGATCGGAGCTTCACCGGAGTTGCCTTCGAGCTTCATCGCCAACAGCCTCCGACGGCCTTCTCCAACTCCTGAGATCACCGTTACCTTCGCCGCAGCGCCACGATTCTATTGGGATAGCTCCGACAAGTCGGAGAGCTTCATCGACGCGAGGAGGAACTGGCGGAGCAAGGGCCGCTTCACCGGAGCCAAGCCATCTCCTCCGCAGGAGGCGGAGGCCCTTTGAAGGAGAAGCCCAGCTGCCGTTCGATCACCTCGATCGAACGGGTGTCATCCTGCCACGTCGCCTCTCAGCCGAGCTTCACAGGAACCGTTGGATCTCTTCAGATCTAACGACGCTTCGTGAGCCACGTGTCCTGCCTCCGCAGCAGCTAAGAACCATTGGATAATCAGTTGATCCAGCGGCCGTCAGTCAGCCACGTCGCCCTATCCATTGCGAGCCAGGAGCCGTTGGATCAACTTAGATCTAACAGTCTGAGATCTCAACACGAGTCTTCACCGCCATCCGTTGGATCGGCTTGATCCAAGGGTCCGCAGCACGCCACGTAGCCCTTGTCCGAGCCTCTTCCCGAGCCTAGGCTCGGACCGCCCGAGCCTCACTCCAGACCTCCAGAAGCGCCCGAGCTGAGTCCCGAACCTCCGCAGCCATCCGAGCCTAGGCCGCCCACGTGAGGAGCACATGCAGCCTGAGAAGTTTACACAGAGGCCCTCAGGACTTTCATATTTGCAAAAGGTCCCTGTGAAGCAGACCTCACGTGAGGAGCACGTGCCTTGTGGAGAATTTGCACACCAGTCCCCTGCATTATAGGTAATTGCGCTTAAGTCCATGTCAGCATATTTGCTTTATGTAATTTTATTTTCCTGTATTGCATATACACCCTTGTGTTTGCATGCATCCCTAGGTCGCATTTTACATCATTTTTAAATTATAAAAATTACATTTTGTTGAGCAACTTGTCCTCTATCTGTTGTGCCACTTGTCACATTTTTGTAATTACAGTAGAATTTTCAATGAATTAATTGGTTGATTTGTGTAATATTTTGCCCAGTGAGACCTTTTAAATTCTAATTAACTTTTTGTGATTCCAAAAAATTCTCAAAAATTCACATTAGCTCTAGGATAGTGAACTCAACATTGCATAAAAATTTCATGTCATTTGCATACATATCGAGGCCTGAATAAATTGTTTAGTAATTTTCTTACTCTAATTTTAATAGATTGATTTCACATTAAAATTTAGGTCTGTCAATTTTCCTATATTCCTCACCATCAGATCTATCTAGGATAATTTTTGTTCCTGAAAATAAGTGATTTGATATTTATTACAATTAAATTAGTGAAAATCACCCTGTATGCATGTTTAATTCACAGTAAATTCATTTAGTGTCTAAAAATTTGAAAAAAAAATTAGGGTAGCTTAATTTCATCCCATTTCATCATCTGGCCAAGTTTGATAATTTTTTGGAATTAATTTGACCATATTTCTGAATTAACATTTAATTTGGCCTGATTTTGCATGTGTCTTGCGTAAAAAACCGAAAAAGACCAAAAATATTTCCTCTGAAAATCGAACATTGGATTTTGCTAAAATTTGACCTAAGGAGATGGATGCCTCCCTGAGTTTGTCCTTGGACTTCACCAAGTAAAAAAAATTTGCCGCTTGAAATTAACTCAAATCTAATTAAAGTGGTTTTTGATTAGCCCTCTCGTATCCGACTGCAACGAACACTTTAAATTAATTTGGACATTAACTTGACCGAACTAACCAAGGGTGCGGGAGGCATTATCACCTCTCGATCAGACGGTTCTCGTCTCAACACGTCTCCTGTGCCCCACCATCATTGTCTCAGGAGGATCCAACGGCCACTGCTCAACCACATCGCCCGTACCATCGAGCTCCAGTTGTCGTCCGATCATGCGAGGATCTAACGTCTCGCAACATGCCACGTCATCTGCATCAACCGTCGTTAGATCCATCGTGATCTGACGGATCTCAGACATCCACGTCGCTTCATCCCAGGAGTCATCAACCACCATTCGATCTAACTTGATTCGACAGTCCCTAGCGCACCACGTTACGCCCTCCGAGCCTCTTCCCCGACCCTTGGCTTGGAGTGATCGAAGCTGATCCAAGCCTCCTGAGCCATCTGAGCCTCTGTCCAAGCCTTCGATGTCGTCCGAGCCTAGCTCCGCACATGTTTCTCATATGAGGGCTAAGTAAATTACACAGAGGCCCTTAAAGGTTTCAGAAAGTGCAAATTGGTCCCTACCAGGCGCGTTACGTGAGGAACGCGTGTATTTATGAGAATTTTGCATAGGTAATTGCATTTAAGTCCCTGCCAGCCCGTTTTATTTTAGCCACTTTTATTTTTTGTATTGCATTTTGGTCCATGTCTTTATACGTATATTTATGTGTCCATATTTAATCATTTTTGAATTCTAAAAATTGGATGTTGTAGTTTAACTTGTCCTCTATCTTGTGTGACACTTGTTTATTTTTATGGGTCATCTGCATTTAATAATATTAAATTGGTGAAATTTCTATATTTTTCCCATTGTGTGCCTTTTAATTCATATTAAATTCCTTGTTGCTCCAAAAATCACCATAAAATCACATTAGACCAAGGATAAATCTCTCTACGCAATGCCCAAAAATCATTGCATTTACACGCATCAGGAGGCCTGAATAAATCAAACAGTGATTTGCTTAATTGATTTTTCTATAGATCCAATTCATATAGATTTTTAGGTTTATCAATTTTCCTAGATTCCTCTCATTTAGGTATATCTAGGATAATTTTTTATATCTGGAACTAATGTGTTTCTGTTTTTATTAAAATTAATTTTGCAAAAAATCATCCTCCATTCATCTTTAATTCATATTAAATTCATAAAGAGTCTAAAAATTCCAAAAAAAATGCAGTAGCTTCATTGCATTTCATATTTCGGCCAAGTTTAATTATTTTTGGACTTCATTTAACCATTTTTCAAATTTACCCTTAAAATCTGGCCTGAACTTGCATTGTTTTCCTTAATTGCATAAAAATTCCTAAAAAAGACCAAAAATATTCTTTTGAAAATATGATCTCAGAATTAACTGAAAATTTACCTAAAGAGACAGTTGCCTCTCTGAGTTCGACCTTGGGCTTGCCCAAGTAAAAATAAATCTACCGCTTGAACTAGATATTCCATTAGATTTGAGTGGTTTTTGACGAAGTCTCATTTACCCGACTGCAACGAACTTAACTTTTAATTTGACTGTTAACTCGCTCGAATTCACAAGGGTAACTGAGGCGACATCAAAATGACGTCATTGCCGAGGAGGCACATCTTAGATTAATTTTTAGAAAAAAATTGAGTTCTGATTTTCCATCCCCGGGTAGTCTGACCCCGGGTTTTTCTTGTGAATATTTCTCTGTCATTTATTTTTGTCTAATTTGTGGCATCCTTTATCTGACCTTTGGTTATTTTCGTGCGAGGAAAACGTGTCGAAGGTGCTTCGCCAGGCGAACCGAAGAATTGCATGTAACTAATTTGAGGGATTTGTAAGGATTTGTAATTTTCTATTATTTTCATTATTTTTGCATCTTTCCAGCTGTTCCCATTTGGGTTCTTGCGTGTGTAAATATAGTGGAAACATGTCCCTGTGTTCTCTGTGGATTGCTTTTTTGTATAATAGGCTTGCACTTGAAGCTCTTAGAGCTACTTTAGGACTTGCTTGTGCTCGTAAATTTCTAGGACCACACTTTGCACTTAAAACATGCACTTAGACCGCAGATCTAATCAAATTCAATATGTGCTTCACTCGTTTATAGAACTGCCTGTCTAGGAGAGGATTTATCGCTTGCATTGCATATAGTATAAAATTTTCAATTTTTTTGCATCCTGCATAAAAATCGAAGGAATCACTGTAAGTCTTCTCTACTTGGCATCTCATCCTTATTTTATCTTGCATCGGCTTTTCTCGACTTCTTTCCCCTTGGTTTTTCAAACTTAGGATAAAAGGAAATTGGGACTGGACGATAGGCGTGCTTTGTGGATTGAACTAATCAAGTGATCACTTAAACTTAAAATCAGTACTGCTAAACTCAATTGACCAAAAAATCAATAAAATCAGAAATTCTGCTTGCGGGAGATTAACCCTGACCTTGTTTTCAGGCTGAGTGAGGGTACTTGAGTGTGTGTGCACACCCTAAGGTAGAGCTCAAATCCCTGCCTTCCATACCACGTACCAACTGATCCTAACAGATATCACGAGTTGAATTTTTTCAGGTTCACTGACTAGCACCAAGTAACCTCTGCCTGTTCACAGGTAGATAGGGGTGAACCAGCGGTGCTTCGTGGCAAGTTGCTACTAACCCCTCGAGGTGAAGTTCCAGCCTTATTAGCCTCCGTCTGCTTGCATATAGATAGGGGCAGGTTTTTGAACCCATCAACTTGGGATAGGAGCGAAGAAAGGAAGGGCGCAGGTATCTTAGGTGACAGGTTAAAGAGAAGACGCATCTAGCTTTGAGCTGACTTCCCTATAGGCCGCGTAACCTTTACTATTTGCTTGAACTCACACTTGAAATCTACCAGATTAATCGGACTCAGTTTCGGGTCCTTCACAGTGTGAGTGTGAAAATCAGGGTTTGGATTCACTTGCTTGTTTCTAGTAGGAGTAAAATCCTATGATTATACTCCCAATTCTCCTTCTCGCCATCCAAGATGACTGACCGGGTGGATATCTATTCCCGATTCGCTGACCTCTCTTTGAGCCCCTCACGAGGTTTATCTTCATCGGACCAAGCGTAACTTGGGCCAACTCGAGCTCATGAGCCTCTTGAGTTCGAGATCCATAACTTCCAGGGTGGTTACTCTCCAACCAACCCTTTTCTCTCCTCTTATCTCACCGAGGAAGACCATTGCCTCGGTGAGAATGTCTTCATTGATATGTCCTCTAACCTAGACCATTTTCCATTCCTAGGAAAAGAGGACAAGATGCCACCTAAGAAACCCCCGGATGAAGAGGAACAAAGAGATGACCCGATACAGCAGATCCTTGCTCGCCTCGCCACAACCGAACAACAGAATGCATATCTGGTGGAAAGGATGGGACAGGTCATTGCGGTAGGAGGAATTGACAAATCCATGGTAGATGCTTACAACCCAGCAGAAAATGACATGCATAATAGGTTGGCACCCGTGGTTCCCCCTGAAGCATTTGAGCTGAAGCCCCACTTTCTGAGCCTACTACCGAAGTTCAATGGAAATGCCCACAAGGAATTATATGCCTTCCTTAGAGACTTTGAGCTAGTTTGCAACAACCATAATCACCCTAGGGTTGGGAAAGACTACATTAGGTTGAAGTCCACCCCATTTGCCTTAGGAGATAAGGTCTCTCATTGGTTGAAAAATCTTGGGGTGAGATGTACAACCTAGATGCAGTTCAAGGATTTATTCTTGAAGAAGTTCTACCCACTCAGTAGGACTAATCAGATGAGAACTAAGATCACGAGCTTTTCCCAGTGACCCAGTGAACTATTTCATGAAGCTTGGGATAGATTTAATGACATAATTCAGAAATGCCCTTGCCATGGCATTTCAAAAGTGATCTTAGTCCAGACCTTATTCTGTGGCATGACCCTAGAGATGCAGGGGTTAGTAAGTGCCGCCTGTGGAGGAAGCTATCTGAATAAAAATGAAGATGTTGTATGAAAGATCCTGGAGCAGACGGCAGAAACGGGCAGGTCTCAGGCCACCAGGGCCTATCAGTTGTCTCCCTTGATTCTATCCAATGAGACAACTAGGAGGATTGTAGCAGATATGACACCTTATCCCAAGATGAGGATGATAGCTGACAAGTTAACCATGGTCGAGCAGATTCATAAGAGGGTCACTGACCTTGAGTCACTCTTGTGAGATGGCCGAAACAAGTGGAGGAACTAATTAAGAGGGTAGCCAAGATACGGCTATCTACACCTTCTGCACCACATGTACTTGTACACTGAGTTCATCTTGTATAGGAGCAGGAACTGGGGCCTCAGAGTAGATGGGTAGAATAGAAACAATATACTCAGCAGGAGCAGCACATACCCCCACAAGTAGAGACATGATACGAGGAGCCTCCACAGGTGTTCGAAATCAACGGGCTATGGTATAGCCATGACCTCATCAGCAGACAGTCGGGGGTAGGGAATGGTCAGCCTCATCGACCTTCCCTAGATTACCAGGAAACCATCTCCGTCCCTGCACCACACTTTGTACAGTCCCAACCCGGACAAGGGTACCAGCCACAGCAGCACTAGCAGCAATGCACTTTCCACTCGGGTCAGCAGGGCCCTCCTCCACCATCCCATCACCAGCAGTTTGGGCATGGCCAGCAGGGCCAATACAGAAATTCATCCTCTAGTCACCATCAGCAAGCCCCGCCCACAAACGAATTGAAGTCCCGTACCTTGGCGATCCAGACCCTGACTGATAGGGTCCAACATATTCAGAATGACTACCTAGATATGAGAACATATTTGAATCGTATTTCCCGTACCCAGGACTAGCAGAGGGCACCAAAGACTCCGATTCCCGCCCAAGTTCAGGCTAACCCAAATAGCATGAATCAAGGCCAGAACCTACATTGATATCATGTATACTATTCAGATAACTCTTTATCTGAACATGAGATCCTTTAGTACGATAATGTTAATCATATGTCCCTCAGGAGTGGAAGGACCGTGATTGTACCTGATCGGGCATGAGCCTTAGAGGAAGATGCCACCAAGTCTCTACTTGAGGAGGACTTGGAGGCAGAGGAGCAGAACCACCACTACCAGCAGAAGAAGAGGACCTTTAAGTTCTCAAAGAAGAAGGAGCACAACAACCGCAGTGAGTCCGACAAGACCGATGAGGAGCCCGCACCTCCATCTGAGGAGGATGTCCCAGCAGTCGCGGAAGACGCATCATCGGTTTTGCAATAGAAGTTTTCTTTTAGTCTGAGTCAGATTCCGAGTCAGTCTCAATGTCCTGTACAGAACTCAGTTCCTCAGTTCAATGAAAATCTTTCCATTTCGAAATCTGATTTAGCATCAATAATACCTTTCCCCCAAGCTCTTAAGGGTGGAAAGAAGAAAACCAAAAAATGCAAAAAGATGACCCTGCGATGGCAGAATTCTGTAACAAATACATCGAGGTCACAATCCCTTTCGATAAGTATGTGGAAATGACACCTGCATTCTATAATACCTTAAGGTGAGATGCACACCTACTAGGGTTAGCAGGAAGTTCAAAAGACGTGTTGAGAAACATGTTCTGTCAGTAGCCACTACTTGTGCAATTAAGAATGTGTTTCCAAGGAAATGAAGAGACATGGGAGGACATTATGTGCTGAGTCATATCGATGACACTACGTTTGCACGCACTCTCCTTGATAACGGCTCCTCAATTAACTTGATGCCTGCAACCCTCTATTAGCGGCTTAATCACGAACCTCTTAGGAAATCAAGAGTACTATTTCAGTTCGCAGATAAATCCACCAAGCGGTCCCTAGGAGAATTAAGGAATGTTATCATCAAAGTTGAAGATCAGGAATACACGGTGGAATTTACAGTCCTTTATATGGAAACCCCTTGAAATAGGAGAGATTCCTAGATCATATTAGGAAGGCCCTTCCTCAGAATAGCAGGGGCCTTATTTGATTACAAGATTGAGAAGATTCAGATCCAAACTCCATGCAGAGATGAGGAACTTGAGATGAAGTAGACCAGATGGCAGAGGCCAGATTCAGAATCTAGCACCGAATACTCTTCGGCTGAAACAGATTGTATTCATGTAGACACAGTTGGGCCATGGAGACAGAACCCAGCCAACACCAACGAGTCCCTCTCTTCAAAGGAAGACCCTATGCATGAGTCAGTTTGCGAGACCCTTAAGAACCATTATAGCTCAGAATGTGCATTCCCCTACATCTTCGATGACGCAGAGGCCCATCTAGGCATGTCAATCCTTCTCTCTTTAGGACAATCAAAAAATGAGGATGATGAGTCGGACGTGACTCTTGTCGATTGTTTGGAAATTTTTGATGATTCGACTCTAGAGCCGACTGAGTTGATGACATCAATTTCAAGGACAGATCCAACCACAACCAACACAGAGCCAGATTCAATTGAGTCAGACCTCCTTGATGATCACACCTTACCTGAGCTCAAACCTTAACCCACAACACTGAAATAGGCCTTCCTTGCAGGACAAGAGAAGAAGTATCTGGACATCATCACTTCACGATTGACCGAGGAGCAAGAATCTCGCTTGCTAGAGATCCTGGAGAAAAACCGTAAGGCAATAGGTTGGAGTATTTTCGATCTCCATGGGATAAATCCCGCTCTGTGTTTGCATCATATCTACTTAGAGAATGAAGCCAAACCCTCTCGAGAATTCCAATGCCGGTTGAATACGAGAGGTCATGAAGAAGGAGATAGAGAAATGGTGCAACATGGTTTTCACTTATCCCATCTCTGATTCTAAATGGGTGGTACCAATCCATGTTGTTCCGAAAAAGTCAATAATTCAGACAACCACCAATGAGGATGGAGAGGAGATCGTGACATGAGTGCCCATGTCGTGGCACGTCTGTGTGGATTACAGACGCTTGAATGTTGCGACGAAGAAGGATCATTTCCCCTACTGTTCATTGATCAGATCTTAGAGAGACTAGCAGGGAAAGAATTCTTCTGCTTTTTAGATGGGTTCTCGGGCTACAATCAAGTAGCTATATCTCTTGAGGACTAAGAGAAAACCACGTTTACATGCCCCTTTGGTACCTACGCTTTCAGGCGCATGCCCTTTGGGTTATCCAATGCTCTTGGTACTTTTCAAAGATGCATGATTGCAGTATTCACCGAAATGGCCGGCAAATTCCTGAAAGTATTCATGGATGACTTCTCGGTCCATGATGGTCCCTTCGATTCCTCTCGTAGGGATCTGGACCGACTCCTCAAGCAGTGTTGTGAGGTCAATCTGGTGCTCTCCTTGGAGAAAAGTCACTTCATGGTGACTGAGGGCATTGTGTTGGGGCATGTCATCTCCAAAAGAGGAATGGAGGTTGACTCTACCAAGGTGTATGTGATCAGACGACTCTAGCCACCAACCAATGTGAAACAGTTGCGGTCCTTCCTCAGGCATGTTGGATTTTATCGAAGATTTATCAAGGATTTTTCAAAGATTGTCCGACTGCTAACTAAGCTTTTAGGCAAAGACATGGAGTTCATTATTGACCATAAATGTCTTGAAGCTTTTAAGCAACTATAGAAGATGATCATGGACGCCCCTATCATACAAGCCCCAGATTGGTCTCTGCCTTTTGAGATCATGACGGATGCCTCAGAATTTACAGTTGGGGATGTGTTAGGACAGAGGAAGGACGGTGTCCCATTCACCACTCTACGCAAGCAAAGTGCTCGATACTGCTCAACGTAACTATACAATTACGAAAAAGGAAATTCTTGCAATAGTATTCGCCATGGATAAGTTCAAATCTCATTTAATTGGATCCAAGGTGATTGTGTTCACTGAGCACACAGCACTACGATACCTAATGGAAAAGAAGGACGCGAAGGCGTATCTTCTTAGGTGGATTCTGCTTATCCAGGAGTTTGATTTGGACATTCGTGATAACCCTGGAAAGAAGAATGTAGTAGCTGATCACCTCTCCCATCTCGAGGATCTTAATGCTTCTGATGATATTCCGATTCGAGACTCCTTCCTTAATGAGTCGATATTTGCTATCGACTCACTCCCATGGTACACCAATATCGTGAACTATCTTGTCTCCAAGAAAGTTCCCAAATATTGGCCCAAGAGCCACATAGACCGACTGAAATCGGATTCAAGATATCACCATTGGGAGGATCCGATCCTTTTCTTTGAAGGACCGCAATGTGTCTGGAGACGGTAATTCCTCAGGAAGAATATCAGAGTGTCCTTACTTTATGCCACAGTCTGAAGGTAGGAGGACACCACTCCGAGAAGAGGACCGCATGGAAGGTACTTCAGTGTGGCTTATAGTGGCCGACGCTCATTCGCAATGCAATCACCTTTGCGAAGTCGTGCCCAGTATGCCAGCGAATGGGAGGAACCGTTGGTTCCAAGGATGAGATGTCGATGCAGCCTGTCATCATATGTGATGTCTTTGATGCATGGGGCATCGACTTCATGGGCCCATTTCCCGTTAGCCACAGATTCGAATACATCCTTCTGGCGGTGGATTATTTAACAAGGTGGGTGGAGGCTATCCCAACTCGAGCCGTAGACAGTAAGACTGTTTGTAAATTCATTAGAGATCACATCATCTCTAGGTTTGGGATCCCCAAAGTGTTGATATTAGATGGGGGTAGCCACCTCGTAAACAAAGATGTGAAGAAGCTCTTAAAGGATTATGGCATCAAACACCGTGTTGTTAGTCCTTACCACCCAAAGACTAATGGTATGGCAGAGGTGTCGAATAGGGAGGTAAAAACCATATTGCAGAAGCTTGTCTGCCCATACAGGAAGGACTGGTCTCAGATTTTTGATCAGGCCCTATCGATTTATAGGACAGCTTACAAGACACCCTTAGGATTCTCCCCATTCAGGATGGTATTTATAAAGACGTGCCATTTGCCCGTAGAATTAGTGCATAAATCGGAATGGGCAATTAAAAAGGTCAACTGGAACACACACCTAGGGCAGAGACAGAGAGAGATGGATCTGAATGAGCGTGTGGAAGTCAGAAATCGGGCATATGACAACAGTGTAGTGTACAAGGACAAAGTAAAGTGTTGGTATAAGAGATATATCAGGTGATAGACCTTTGCTCCTGGACAGAAGGTATGGTTGTTCAATGCAAGGCTGAAGGTTTTCCAAGGCAAGCTGAAATCCAAATGGACGGGTGACGAATCCGAAATTTGCACGTGTAAAAGAGATTTTGTATTTTCTGTTCATGTTAAAATTAATTATTTGTCGTTCGCTGTAGGCGGCGATCAGAATTGGTCAAGAAAAATAACCACCCAAAATATTTATCAATTTTAATGAATGTAGTTTTACATTTATTTTAATTGGGCAAGTTCCAAGGTCGAACACAAGGAGGCAAAGGAACAACGTAGAATTATGTATACCAAAATTTGTGTGTGGTTTTCGAAGAAGTCTTTTTCGTAATTTTTTTATGCAATTAAAGATGCAGAATTCAAATGGGCCTATTTTAGGGACTAAAATATAAAGGTCGATCAAACAATGTCCGAAAAATATGAAATTTGGCCACGATGCAAATTATGATGAAATGAATGCACTGTAAATTTTTTGGAATTTTTGAATGCAACATGAATTTTTTATGAAGTTTTAAATGCAAACAAAATGAATTTCAATATTTAATTATAATAAATATTAAACTTAATTATTTTCAAGGGACAAAATCATTTAAGTTCTATCACTAGGTGATTGATCTCAGAAAAATCCTAAACCTCAAAAATACTAGTTTCAATACCTATTAAAAATCAAACACTGAAATATGCAAAATAATTTTTACAGGGCAAATTATGCATGCAAATGCAAATATTTTTGGGTATAATGTCAAGCAAAATTAACTCTACAATAGTTGATTTTTCGGGAATTTTTAGAGCAACAGTCAATCAAATATAAATTTCAGAGCAATAAATGGGTAAAATATGCAATTTTCCACAGAACAAATAATTATTAATTAACCATCAATCACAAAAATACCCATAATATGTCGGATTGTAGAGAATTAAATGACAAACATCACGTTATTTTGTTGATAAATAAAATATGCAACGTAGAGGTCTAAGCTCAATAGGGAACACATGGGTCTTTCTGCAAGTTAAATAAAATATAAAATATAGGGAGGGACTTATACGTAATTACCAATAAGATGGCGGCACAACTGCAAAATAGCCACCACGTCACGTGCGATGCACGTGACCTGGTCGGTGGAGGCCCATTTATGTAATATGGTGAGATGGTAGGGGGCCTTCGTCAATTTACCCACGATCACGTGCTTGACACGTGACCTGGGGATGAATGGGATGCTGACGTCGTTCCCCCGCCTCACGTGCACGGCATGTTGCAGGGGCCTCGGGATGGCGACCCGACTACGCGGTTCGTGAGGGGCGGAGCGTGCGGAGAGTCTGGCGGGGCTACAGTGCCAAGAGAATGCCCTGGCGAGGCGGAGGTGGGTCTTGCATTGATCTCGAGCGCCCTCCCAAGGCAGAAGCGAGGCGGGCCGGTACCCGGTTGATGGCGCGTACGGTGGAAGGCATGGCGAGGCTCCGGCTGTCGATGAAGGTGTTCTACGGCGGGGCACCGGCACTGTGAATGGAGGCAGAGGGTCTGAGCGAGGGTGGCGGAGGTGCTCTGTCCTGAGGAGGTGGAGGCTTTGATCGTGCGGCGGAGAACCATCGAGCACCTGGAAGCTTTGCGGAGCAGACCAGAAGGCCGGAGTGGGGGAATGAACGTGCGTCTGGAGTCGGTGAAGTTGTGGTTGTCATCGGAGGAGATCGTTGGCTCAACGCCAAGGCAGAGCACGGCAGCAAGGCCAGAGGAGGCAGTGCGACGGCCACACGAGGGTAGCCGGACCTCGCCAGAGACGAAGAGAGACCAGGCTGTCACCCTGATCCTTTATGATGCTGATGGCGGATGCATTGTCGGAGGGGCGATGGTGAGATTTAAATAGGTGATGGGAGTCTTTGTCGAAGAAGGAAAGGAATCGGGGATGGCGATTTGACCGGATTCAAACGATCGGAGATTAGGATCTGATGGGAAGGGGAATCAATCGGAGATCGAAGAGAATCGGGAAGACGAAAGCGGTGGTGCGGTGAGCGCGAGATTCGCGGTGGAGATATCAGAGGAGAAGGGCGGCGCTCGATTAGGAAGAAGACGATGGACCTGACCCGTCAGATCGACTCGTGATCGGACGGCTCGAAAGGAGATGCGTGGCGGCCTGGGGAGATAGAGGATGGTGCACGTTGATGAATCCATGATTCATCATCTCAATATCTTAATCTTAGCAAAATCCCCGAGTAAAATATCAGAAAAATGTCCATAAAATCAATAAATTAACAAAATAACTCTTGTAAATAAAACATACTAATCATTGTATATTAGATTGTACAAAATAAATTACACATAAAACGTCGCAAAAATAAATGAGTTTTATACATGTAAATATCCCAAATTTCATGTATTTTTAATAATTTCATTTCAACTCCTTTTTGACTAATTCTTTCTCTAACTTATTCATAACAATATATACAAATATACAAAAATACAAAACAAATTTCCTCAAATAAATGCTCCTAGATCCCAAAGAGAAAAAGCCGTAAAGTCCAACTTCCAAGCCAAATTCCTGCTTCGTTTGAACTCCAAATTCACCAAACTCACTTTTAACGTTCAAGTTAGAATATTATCTATCCAACGGAAGTGGTTTCATTAAAATCGGAGCTCATTTGCAAAAGTTGGGCTTTGGGACCTAGATGTACATTGTATATTATGTATATATTTATTCTCCCTTTATCTTTCCTAATTACTAAAAATACAAAAAAATCATGCTTGTGCTGTATTTTGATTGTATTATTTTATTGTATTTTTCCATTATAAATATCTTGTATTAAAAAGACAAAAAAATTACATATTAGAAAAGCAAATAAAAAAATGTACATGTTGTATGTATTCCCTTGTAAATTCTCCACTATTTTCCCTTCTTTATATTTTATGTAGCCTACTTTATTTCATTTTATTTATTTATTTAATTTACGTTCTCTACAATAACCACCATTCAACTCATTCTACCACCAACCTCCATTCAACCCCACCATTTTTTAAACCTCCCATTCTACTCCAGTAATAATATAACCTCCCACCACTTTATAACCTCTCATTTCATCCTCTTTATATACATCCCATCCTCCTCAATTTGCATTTGATCCATCTTTATGTGAGGAGAGCCTAGTTCCCATAGTTTAATCGGTGACAACGACGCAACCGCGGTCGAGCGACGGCAACCCTCTCTCCGGTGAGATCCGTTGGTTTTTTTGGCCAACATCGCAACCACCTTCGCACATTGCTCGAGCTCATCGCTCAGCAACGATTCGAGTGAAGAACGTGCTCTCGTGAGCACACCATTAGCGACCGTCTCCATCATAGGTAATTTTTCGTCTCATTTTATCATCTTGTTAGTTTTGCATTTTTTAGCACATCACATTCACCACCATCTTCATCTTCCTACAATACCCCATCATCACCACACCATCTTTGTTCTCTTTTTATTTACATTCTTGTTTAAGAAAAATTAGAAAAAATATAGAAAATTAAGACAAAAAAAGAAGTTTCCTTTATTACAGCAGTAAAACAAAAAAATTAAAAAAACAAAAAAATATCAGAAGGTCGAGCAACAGCTCCAAGGCCGCCGCCCCACCTCCCCCAAGGCCACCCCACCTCCCTCAAGGCCGCCGCCACCGTGCGCGGCCGGTGCTCTCCTCCTCGCGCGGCCGCGCGCGAGCGGCGCCAGCAGCCGCATCGTAACTCCCCTCCGCTGGCCACCAGCGACGCTCCAGAGCCCCTCCTCCGCCGCGTGACCCCTCGCCGCCCCTCCACCGGTCTCCTCCGAGCTTCCAGCCATGCGTCTCCGCGCGCCGGCGCGGCTCACGCCGCCGTGACCCCAACCCCCACCGTCGGTCGCACATCCGCCCGACGTCGCTGCCCCCACCACCCATTTTTGGGTTCTCCCATCGTGCTCAAAGGAAGAAGAAGATCTATCTTTTTTCTTTATTTTTTATTGTAAAAATTGCATGTTTTCCCCTGCTAGTTTATGTAATTACAAAAGTACCCCCGTACACAGTTCGTGTTGTTTAGTTTAATTTCAGCATTGCATAGATAACCATTGTTTGTATGCCAATTTTGGACTTGAATTAAGCATCTTTTTACTCAATGAAAAATACCATTATATTGAGCAACTAATTGTATACTGGATATTTATTTATATTTTTGTGAGTTGTGGATAAATAATTAAAATGTTTAACTGAAATTCTGCATCTTTCAGCCATTCTGTGCAATTAAATTCATATCTGACACATAGTTGCTCTAAAAACTTCAAAAAAGTTAGAAATGATACCTTGATAAGTGATTGGGATATTTTCCGAATTCCATCTAAAATGGACTTGTCTTGTGCCTGAAATAAATTGTAGAGTGACTTGAGTATTTGATTTTTAATTAAATCCACATCCATCCTTTTTGCGAAATTTCAAGTCTCTTGGAAGCCATATAAAAATATCTATATGAGATAATTTTCTCTTTGCCTAATTTGAAAACTTGGATTTATTAGGAATTAATTACTCACTATCACTCTGTTTTCACTAAAAAATACATAAAAAATCATACTTTATCAAAAAATTCCAAAAATATTATTGTAGCTTTCCTGCATCATGTTTTCATTCCAGTAAAATTTTCATAATTTCTGCTTATTGTTTGTTCAAAAAATTGCGAAAAAAACCCATAAAAAGTGTGCATTTTTACTTATTGCATTTTAACCCCTAAAATTCTACAAAAAATGTTTTGCATTCATCTCTGGATTAGTATTTTAGGAAAAATATAATTTGGCTGAATTGAACTGATTTGACATTAAAATTAAGGGATTTTATCACTTGTGCCCCTCCGAGATATCGCAATTTCAGTTATGCCCCTATCTTTTTAGTAATATCAGTTGTGTCCCTCAAAACTTTCTCCGTCGTCAGTTGTGCCCTTCCATCAGGTTGACCGTCAATGAATTGACTTAACCATGGTTTTTTCAAACCTTGGTGTGGTTAAGAGGGGTATTATGGTCAAAATAAAATCAAATGAGAAGGAGGGTTGGGGAGGAGGTGCGGGGCTGTGGAGGAAGTGCAGGTTGGCGGCAGGGGCTGGGGGAAGTGCGTGGCTGCGGGAGGTCAGGGGGTTGACGATGGTTGCGCGGTTGCACGGTTGCGCGGTGCAGAGCAGGTGAGGTGGCGGTGCGGGGCAGGGGGGAGGGGGAGAAGGGGGGCGCGCGTGTGGGGGAGGGGGTGCAGCCCAGGGGGAGGGGGAGTAGGGGGCGGCACCGGCGAGGTGAGGAGGTGCGGGGGGAGGTCAGGGCAGGGGGCGGAGGGGCGGTCTGGGCGGAGGGAGGTTGGGGCGGAGGGAGGCGAGGGCAGGGGGCGGGGGGAGGTCTGGGCGAAGGGAGGTTCGGGCGGAGGGAGGCGAGGGCAGGGGCGAGGGGAGGTCTGGGCGGAGGGAGGCGAGGGTGGAGGGAGGTCTGGGCGGAGGGAGGCGAGGGTGGAGGGAGGCGAGGGCAGGGGGGCGAGGGAGGTCTGGGCGGAGGGAGGTGAGGGCGGAGGGGCGAGGGCACAGGGGGCGGAGGGGCGGAGGGGCCGTAGGGGATGGGGGAGGTCGGGGCTGCCTCGAGGCTGGGGCGGAGGGGCGGCGCCGGGGAGGGGAGGGGAGCTCAGGGCGGAGCTGGGCGGCACGTGGCAGGGGCGGGGGCGGAGAGGGAGGAGGAGGAGGAGGAGGAGGAAGAGGATGGGCAAGAGGAGGAGGAAGAAGAAGATGAGGAAGAAGGTTAAAATGACCTCCTAACCTTTTTTTTAAAGTAATTCCGCCTATGTCCTCAAAGTTAACGGCCGTTTGCACTGTGGATGGACGGTCACTAACCCGAGGGGCACAAGTGATAAATTAGCAAGTTTTGAGGGGCACAACTGATATTACCAAAAAGATAGGGGCATAACTGAAATTGCGATATCTCGGAGGGGCACAAGTGATAAAATCCCTAAAATTAATTTGGCTAAGTTGTATGCTTTCTTAGTGTATTAATTCAGCCGCATTTGCATTTGTTTTTGCATTAAAAAAATATAAAAAAATACCGCTTGGAAATCTAGACCTAAGTTTTCAAATTAACCCCAAGTTGTTCCTTTGCATTCCTGTGTTCGACCCCAGACTTGCCCGGGATATAAATTAAAGCCGAGACACTCTTCATGGAGATCCTTCTCTCGGTTCTGACTGAATCGCTAAGTACACGTACTACAACGTGTCCAAATTAATTATCGTACTTAGCGACTCGTCAGATGGTGCCATTGCCGGGGAGGCAAACGGCTTAGGGACTAATTTAAAAATTTGGATTTAGATTTCACTTACTCGGGTAGTCTGACCCCCGAGCCACCTTGTATTTAGTCCATTTTCTTCCTATTGTTTCCCATCATATTCATGTATATATTTTGTTTTTTATCTCTCTAATATAAATCTCCTTTTCCTTGTGAGGGCCCGGTGGACTTGGAGTGCATCGGAGGTCGACGGATGCGACACGCGCCGACTGCTGAAGTGCGAAGATAATTCTTTTATCTTGAGAGAATTTTTGTGAAAATTTTTGCAATCATTTAGCTTGCTCCTTTATAGCAGCTCTTGTTTGAGAGCTCGCACATGTAAAAAAGACTTGGACATTATTTGTGGTGTGTTGAGACCTGTTTCACTCTCCTGTGAGGGTGGGGCTCGACTTGAGTGGCGAATTTAAGGATTAGGCACACAGTAATCTAGCATCAAATTTGTTTGTGCCCATCATAATTTAGGCCATACATATCTTAGAAGATTCACTTATCTTATAAGATTCATAATGAGATGCACATAGACACGTACTACTTAGCTCAAAAATAAATCAATTCTTCCCCGCTAATAGTATACTCTTTAGGCACGGTTTTTCTCGATATGCATGCATTTAGTGTAAAATTTTCAAATTTTGTTCTGCATAACGCATGGAGAGTGCTGGGATTCACTGTAAGTATACCTTCTTCTGAGCATGCATCATAGTTTCTCGTTTGCATTCTGATTTCTGATTCCCCTCTTGTTTTACAACTTAAGGTCAAAAGGAAATTTGGACTGAACGGTAGACGTACTTGTGTGTTCATATAAATTTCAAGTGATAACCTAACTCTAAAATTGGGACTGAATTGAGCAGGTCGATTAAATAATTGGAATAAAAAGAACCCATGTTCTAGGGTGCATCAAGCCCTCATTGTTTGTTTTACTTGCAAGTGAGAGAGAGACAACCCTAGGATAGAGCCAAGCTAGGATTTCTTACTTACTATTGGTTCTTTATTTTCAGACGATTAGCTACTTTTCATTGAGGAATACGGGTAGCCATATTTATACGGTCCGAACTTCCTTAGCAGAGTGGGAGGTTTAGAGAGCGCTTTAGTCCTTAAGGAACGGGCTTCGGCCTGTACTTACTCCTATACTGGCTGAAAGTAGGCCAAACTAGTCGTAAGAAGAGGGCCAGTCTGTAGGAAAATACGGGCACCTAACAGCTCGTTAATCTTTCCAAGATTGTATTTACCACCAACTAAACTGACAAGATAATTTGGCCGAACTCTTACGGCCATCACATGTTGAGTTGGTGAAATTGAAGGTTTAATTTTTGTTTGTATTATGTGAGTTTACTCCGCTCATTTACGTGCATAGAACTAGTACCTCATTGAATATTGTGTTCAAATTGGTTCTTTTTGACATCAAAGATGACTAATTGGGAGCATATTTATTCGGACTTTGCGAATCTCTCGTTGAACCCTCCAAGAAGTACATTTTCACAGGTCCATGCGCAACTTGGACCAACCTGGACTCATGACCCTCTTGAGCCCAGGATCACCCACTCTCAGGATGGTTACTCTCAAACCATTCCATTTATCTCTTCCCACCTCACCGAGGAAGACCTTTGCCTCGGTGAAAATATCTTGATTCATAAATCCTCTTCTAATCAAGAATACCTTGCTTATTCAAGCCATAAAGAAGATTCAAGGAAAATGCCTCCAAAGAAGAGAGACGAGGAAGAAGAAAATCATGAAAATCCAATGAGAATGATACTTGCCAGATTAGCTGTATCTGAGCAGCAACACGAATTACTGAGAGCTCAGTTAGGACAGTTAAATGTTGGGGTCGAACCACCAATGGATGCGGCGTATAACCCCGGACAATATCAAATTCGAAATTACTTAAGTTCGTCCAAACCCACTGTTGATTTTGAATTGAAGCCGCATTTTCTGAACATGCTGCCACATTTTGATGGGAATGCTTCTGAGTAGCCATATGCATTCCTGAGGGACTTTGAGCTCATCTGCGCTAACCTAAAACATCAAAATGTTAGCCAGGATTATATTAGGCTCAAAGCTCTTCCATTTGCCTTGGGTGTCAAAACCGACTACTGGGTGAAAAATCTTGGGATTATCGTCACCACTTATGCCCAGTTCAAGGACTTGTTTCTGAAGAAGTTCTACCCGTTGAGTAGAACTAACATGATGAGGATGCGTATTACGAGTTTTTCCCAATTACCCCATGAAGCCTTTTGTGATGCTTGGGAAAGATTCGAGGACATCCTGCAGAAGTACCCCTGACATGGATTAGATGACAACATATTGGTCCAGTCATTCTTTATTGGTCTCAACCCTGAGATGCAGGGTTTAGTGAGTGCTGCCTGTGGAGGCAGCTATACATCACGAGGAGCGGATATAGTCTGGAGGGTATTCGAGCAGATGGTTGAAACTAGCCGCTCACAGATGGCCAGTAGGGCCTATACACCATCCCCCAGTTCACTCTTATCTGGAGGGAAAAAATCAGCTGTAGTTGATCTCTCTCAGGATGTGATCCCTAACATGGGACTCCTTGCAAACAAGCCTACTGTAGTTGAGAGGATTGATAAGAGAATTGATGAATTGGACCAGAGCGTCTCCAAGATTCCAAAATAAATGGAGGAGTTGACTGATAGGGTATCTAAGATAAAGATACCTTCCGTGACTGCACCCTCTGCTCTCGTATACTGAGTTCACCCTATTCAGGAGCAGTTGGTGTCTGGGCAACCCCAATCATGGGAGCAGGACCGATCCTACACCCATTCTTTCCAACAGTCGCCTCCATTAGCAGAGATAGTTCAGGAGGAGCCTCCACCAGTTTGGGAGGTGAATGGAGTATGGTATACTCAAGACCCTGTCAGGCAGGGAAGTTCATGAGACCGACAGACCTACCAGCGTCCCCTGACCTTTCACAACACCACATTCACCTCCGTACCACCTCCTTCACAGCAGAGCCCTGGATTCCAGCCACCCCAGTAGCAGAGGCAGCAATACCAGCAGTATGGTCGACAAGGCCATTACCAGGCGTGTCAACAGGGTCCGCAACCCCAGCAATAGCAGCAGAGGTAGAACTCTGGCCATCAGGGCCAGTCTTCCTATTCTTCTTCCTAGTCTTATACACTTCCTTCTTCATATATTCCCTAGATATTCAGCAGCAATACTCGACGAGCTGCGTTCCTACAGGAACGAGATTCATGACTTACGGGTGGATGTCAACTGCCTGTCCAGATGGCGAGATGAGAAGACTGCACCCTCTACCTCTATCCCAGCCCAAGTTCAGGCTAACCCCAATAGCCTGAACCGTTCTAGTTCTCATCAGCACTTTGGTCAGGTATACTATTCAGCATCTCCTAGATCTGAACATGAGATTCTTTCGTGTGACGAGTCTAACCACATGTCATTCAGGAGCGGAAGGACCGTGACCGTACTTGACCAGGCAAGGGACACGAGGAGGGGCATCTCTGTAGCTCTACCTAAGGAGTCTTCAAAGGACGAGCAGGAGAGGCATCATATTTCGAAGCCCCGTCAGCAACATTTGAGGATACCTACTCAGGGAGCCGAGAGGAGGAGGAGAGCACGTATGCAACATCGACAGCATGGATATTCTTCTGAGTCTACGGTGGACTTTGCATCTCCGGTTGTGGCGGATACCACTCCAGCTTCTATTCCACACCTATAGTAGATAGTCTAGATTTCGATTCCATGTTGCATCGAAAAGATTCATGTATGAAGAACTCTGTTTACGTTAATGCAAAGAATGATCTTTCAGTTCATGATTCAGACCCTTCATCCTCTATTTCCCTAGCTTCAATCCCTTTCCCCTGTGCTCTTACGGTAGGAAAGCGCATCAAAAAGATTCAGAAAGATGACCCCGATATGGCACGGTTTTGTAAAGAGAACATCACTGTAAAGGTTCATTTGATGAATATATGGCTAATCATCCTGCATTCCAAAAATACCTTAAGGTAAGATGCACACCTACAAGGGTTAGCAGGAACAAAGATAACTGAAATATAAAGACACATGTCTTATCAGTAGCCACAACCTATTATCTCAAGAATCAGACTTTGCCAAGGAAAAAGAGAGACATGGGTGCTCACTATGTGGAGAGTCGTATTGATGACATTGCATTTGCACACACACTCTTGGATAATGGTTCTTCGATTAACTTACTTCCCTTAGCACTATATCAGAAATTGGAGTTAGGACCACTTCGCAAATCTAGAGCTTTACTCCAATTCGCTGATCGTTCAGTGAAGAGACCTAAAGGAGAAGTGAAGAACATCGTTATCTCGATTGAGGGGCAGAACTATCAGGTTGACTTCATAGTCTTGGACATGGAGACCCCCAATCATTAGAGAGAATCTCATATCATTCTCGGGTGGCAATTCCTTAGGACCATAGGCGCAGCTTTCGATTATGGTATGGGAATGATGAAGTTCCGTTCTCCATGCGGAGAAGTGAACCTTGAGATGAAGCAAACCAAGTGTTAGCGGCCCGATTTAGAGAGTAGCACAAAGTACTCATCATCAGAGGCAGATTGCGGAATGATTAGCACAGTTGGGATTTGGGGACAGATTCCTTTAGGACAGAGCGAGTCCCTTTTATCTGGAGAGGACATAGTGCATGATGCAGTTTGCCAGGTGTTGTTTGATCTTGTTAGAGATGAATCTATCTATTCTTATGATGACGTAGAGATCCATCTCGATCTGTCAGTTCCATCCTCTTCGGAATAATCATGGGACATAGATGACGAGTCAGACGTGGCTTTTGTCGATTGTTTGGATATTTTTGACGATCCGACTCCGGATACTTCTAATTTGGTGGCGAGTACTACTCAGCTTAGCCCGCCTTCATGCAGCATGGAACTAGATTCAGATTCAGTTCAGCCAGATTTGCTTGATGATACCACATTACCAGAACTGAAATCACTAGCTCCTACACTCAAGTATGCCTTTCTTGAGGGACCCAAAGAGAGATATCCTGTCATCATTAGCTCAAACTTGACTTTAGAACAAGAGTCTAGGTTGTTTGAAGTCTTAGAGAGGAACCGCAAAGCAATAGGCTGGACAGTGTCGAATCTCGTGGGGATCAACCCTGCTCTCTGCTCGCACCACATTTTTACTGAGGATAATGTGAGACCTTCCTGTGAGTTCCAAAGGAGACTTAACCCTAATCTACGGGAAGTGGTGAAGGAAGAGATTGATAAATGGTGCAAAGCGGGGTTTATATACCCTATTTCTAACTCCAAGTGGGTGGCCCCGCTTCATGTTGTCCCGAAGAAGTCGGGAATTCATATGGTCACCAACGAAGATGGGGTAGAGATTGCGACATGAGTACCTACGTCGTGGCGTGTATGTGTTGACTACAGGTGCTTGAATGTCGCGACCAAGAAAGATCACTTTCCCTTTCCTTTTATTGATCAGATCTTGGAGAGACTAGCAAGGAAAGAGTTCTTCTGTTTTCTTGATGGGTACTCAGGCTACAACCAGGTGGCCATAGCCCTTGAGGACCAGGAAAATGCCACATTCACATGTCCATTTGACACTTATGCTTTCAAGCGCATGCCATTCGGATTGTGCAATGCCCTGGGCACATTTCAGCGGTGCATGATAGCCATATTTGTCGAGATGGTGGGAGATTTCCTGGAAGTGTTCATGGATGACTTCTCGTTCCATGGTGATTCCTTTGATACATGTTTAGCGCACTTGAACCGAGTCCTCACGAGGTGTAGAGAGGTGAATCTCGTACTCTCTTGGGAGAAGAGTCACTTTATGGTGATGGAGGGTATCGTGTTGGGGCATGTCATCTCCAAAAGGGGAATGGAGGTTGACCCTGCCAAGGTGGAGGTGATCAAGAAACTCGATCCACCTACCTACGTGAAGTCAGTGCGGTCATTCTTAGGGCATGTTGGATTCTATAGGAGATTCATTCCGGATTTTTCAAAGATCGCCCGCCCACTGGCTGAGCTCTTAGGGAAAGACACAGAGTTCGTTGTAGATCACAGGTGTCTGCAGGCCTTTGAGCTCTTGAAGAGGAAGATTTGTGCCTCGCCTATCCTACAAGCTCCTGACTGGTCTCTCCCCTTTGAGATCATGATTGATGCCTCAGATTTCACTATAGGAGTTGTGCTAGGACAACGACGAGAGGGGATCCCGTTTGCGATCCATTACACAAGCAAAGTATTAGATCGTACACAGAAGAATTATACAGTGACTAAAAAGGAAATGCTCGCGGTAGTATGGGCCCTCGAGAAGTTCAGATCATATATTTTGGGCTCTAAGTGACAATTTACATAGATCACACAGCCATTCGATACTTAATGGAAAAGAAGGACACGAAGGCGCATCTGATTAGGTGGATTTTACTCCTCCAGGAATTTGATTTGGAGATAAAAGATAAACCTGGAGTGAAGAATGTTGTGGCTGATAACCTTTCTCGGATTGAACTTAAAGATTCTCCTGATTATGAGTGGATTAGAGAGACCTTCCCAGATGAGTCAATTTGTGTTATTGACTCACTCCCGTGGTATGACAACATGGTGAACTATCTTGTCTCCAAGCACGTTCCCCATGGTTGGACTAGGAGCAACATTGATCGACTGAAGTCGGATTCGAGGAGATACCACTAGGACGATCCTTTCCTTTTCTTCGAAGGACCGGATTGTGTTTGGAGAAGGTGTATTCCTCCGGAGGAATACCAGAGTGTCCTCACATATTGTCATTCACTTGAGGTTGGAAGACACCATTCGGGAAAGGGAACCGCTCACAAAGTACTTCAATGTGGATTGTATTGGCCGACCTTGTTTAGAGATGCTATTGATTTTGTACGGTCGTGCCCTATCTGTCAAAGGATGGGAGGGACAGTTAGATAGAGAGATGAGATGCCCATGCAACCGATGATTATTTGTGATGTTTTTGATGCATCGGGCATAGATTTTATAGGTTCCTTTCCCAACAGCCAAGGACATGAGTACATATTGTTGGCAATTGATTATTTATCCAGGTGGGTGGAGGCTATCCCAACCCGAATCACAGACATCAAGACTGTCTGTAAGTTTGTGAGAGACCATATCATTGCTAGGTTCGGGGTGCCAAAAGTTTTGATATCTGATGGGGATAGCCATTTTGTGAACCGAGATATGAGATCTTTAGCTAAGGACTATGGATTTGAGCATAGAGTTACTAGTCCTTACCACCCATAGTCCAATGGCATGGCAGAGGTTTCGAACAGAGAGGTGAAGAGTATTTTGCAGAAACTGGTTCGTCCCGATAGGAAGAACTAATCTCAGCTCTTGGACCATGTTCTGTAGGCCTATAGGGTAGCCTACAAGACACCATTGGGTACTTCACCATTTAGAATGATCTACGGCAAGCCATGCCATTTTCCCGCAGAATTGATTCATAAATCCGAATGGGAAATTCAGAAGATTAATTGGAGTTGTCACCAAGGGAAGCTTTGTCGAGACTTGAACTTGAACGAGCTCGTGGAAATCCGAAATAGGGCATATGACAACAGTTTGATTTATAAGGATAAAGTAAAAAGATGGCATGATCAGTACATTAGGTGCAAAGACTTTGTCCCTGGACAAAAGGTATGGTTGTTCAATGCCAGGTTGAAGATGCTCCATAGGAAGCTCAAATCTAAATGGATGGGTCCCTTTGTTGTTAAGAAAGTGCACGAGAATGGAAGTGTAGAGATAGCTGATCTCACAGATGTGCACAATCTCATGTGGTAAATGTACAACTGTTGAAGCATTTTGTTGATTCGAAAGAGCAGTTAGTACAAGTCGAGGTCATCAACATCATGCAGAGTGAGCATAGAGTAGATACATCATATTACTCTTCATGAAGATGCAGCATCAAGATTCAACGTCTTAGAAGATCCATTCCTCTTGTACATTCCCTCTTCTTTGTATATTCTCTACATCATATCGATTCTCACAATTACTCCTTTCTTATACTCAGGCTGATCAAGAGCATAAGTAGGGGGAACTGATGCCCACCATGTGTATATACTCAACCATGTCTCCTCTTCACCTCGTCCGCCCCATTTTTGCTCTTCTTCTACACTTATGTTGACTAGAGCCTAAGTATAGGGGGCGGATCGACTTCTATACTATTGATTATTTTAGCCATCCTACGCTTAGCACGAGCTAAGTCTTTTTCTCGCTTCTTGTACTCTGAGGACATAGCACATGCTAAGTATAGGGGGACATGTATATATTACATATATACTTTACCCATAGATCGTACTTTCACGTATTTTTGTATGTATTATACAATAATTATGGGGTGGGTAAAAAACACTATTTTTCCAAAAAACTATTTTTCCAAAAAACAAATCCTTATTTGCTTTAATAAAAATTCAAAAAAAAATCCTTTCTTATCTACCAATCTTTTTCAAAAAAAACCTTTGAAAAAAAAGCAAACCTTTTTTCTTAAAAAAACTTTCTTCTTTTCCTTTGTTTTTCAAAAAAAACTCTCTAAAAATCACAAAAAGAACTAACTAATAAGTTGGTTTAATCCCTGATACAATTCACTTTCACACAAGACTAGTGATGTTTAAGAATACTTGGTTTATGAGGTCTTGAGATTCTGAGTTAACCAGCCTTACTCATTAGGGTCTTTGACTTAATTATTCCCATTTCCCTAGTTTGAAAGATTTGTGTGCTATATTGCATGCTTAGTATCCACCTTAAGAATATGATCAGCACCTCACATACACGACTGCAGTTATGATGAGATGAGTTGAAATTTCACTTGAGGAATTGGGATGAGGGATTTGAGTTTGGACTTGATTTGATGATGCTCGAGGATGGGATAAAATCAATGAAGGCTTCATGAAACCTGAGTGTCAGCATCTTTAGTCAGCATGAGAACATGGTTCTTGTACTATCTCTTAACATTTACCTATGTGCCAGGTTGTGATAAAATAAAAAAATGTTGATTAGTGTGCGCCAACTCTTGGTAAAAGCAGTGGAGCTAGCCACAAATACTACAAAGAAATGAAATGATAAAGAAAATATCTCATTCCACAAAGTCAATTATCAAAAGAACTTCCACCAAAGGCGAGCGCTCCCAACCATTTCAAAGTGTCTACTTGGACCACCGCTATTAGGACCAGGAGTCGGGCTTGCACCAAAAAAGAGCTTTGCATCGTAAATGCTACAAGTCTGGGTGTAGAAGGTACGATAGGTACTCAAAAAAGGCACACCCCGGTGTACTCCCAGGAAAATAAGTACAGACGGCTCCAACTTCTCTTGACGGACGCACTGATCAACACCAAAAATATGCGTTGCGTAATAAGGCACTTGAGAAGATCCTTATTCCAATGAGAGGGAGAGAAGAAATGACATAATACTATGCCCTCCATCAATTGGCCTTCCATCTACACTTTCAAGTCTAACAACTAAAGAGATGGTGGATTGGATGCAAGAAATGGTTTATTCCCTAGTGTTGAGGATCGGGTCCTTAGGAGAGTCTCTTGGACTGGAACCTTGGGTGACGTTGTGACTATACTCTTGTAACTGCAGTCAACACTTAAAGTCATATCCCTGCTATATATGTATACAAAGAGAGTCTGATGATTAGGGAAATTGGATACCTTTTGACTGGAGCTTGGTTCAGCTTAGAATTTTAGGATCTCTAAAATTGAGAGTTCTTGAACGGATCAAGTCTTGTATTCACATGCACAATCAGGGGTTAATCCAACTTATTCATTCTTTATTTGCTCGAGGACTAGCAAAGTTTAAGTATAGGGGGGTGAGGAATCCACGATTCATCATCTCAATATCTTAATCTTAGCAAAATCCCGAGTAAAAAATCAGAAAAATGTCCATAAAATCAATAAATTAACAAAATAGCTCTTGTAAATAAAACATACTAATTATTGTATATTAGATTGTACAAAATAAATTACACATAAAACGTCGCAAAAATAAAGGAGTTTTGTACATGTAAATAGTCCAAAATTTCATGTATTTTTAATAATTTCATTTCAGCTCCTTTTTGATTAATTCTTTCTCTAACTTGTTCATAACAATGTATATAAAAATTCAAAAATACAAAACAAATGTCACCTCAAATAAATGCTCCTAGATCCCAAAGAGAAAAGGCTGTAAAGTCTAACTTCCAAGCCAAATTTTAGCTCCGTTTGAACTCCGAATTCACCAAACCCACTTTTAATGTTCAAGTTAGAAAATTATCTATACAATGGAAGTGGTTTCATTAAAATCGGAGCTCATTTACAAAAGTTGGGTTTTGGGACCTAGATGTACATTGTATATTATGTATCAGAGCAAGGGTTTCAGCCGCCTATAAGGGCTTTTTTCGGTTTATCTTTTTTTTGCCCATTAGGAGTCCTCTCGTCTACCGTATTGGCAACACAACGATCCAACCTCTCCCCTGATCTTGCTCATTTTTCCAGGTTCACCATCCTCCACTTGAGCCAAGATCAATGGCACAATCATCAAGAGCTTGCCGAAACTCTCTAACTGCCCCAATATATATACAAGGAGAAAGGCGGACCTCCTCTCTTTAGGGGGTCTGAGGGGGCTTTTTCTTTCCTAATTACTAAAAATACAAAAAAATCATGCTTGTGCTGTATTTTGATTGTATTATTTTATTGTACTTTTCAGTTGTAAATATCTCTTATTAAAAAGACAAAAAAATACATATTAAAAAGCAAACAAAAAAATTGTACATGATGTATGTATTCCCTTGTAAATTCTCCACTATTTTTCCTTATTTATATTTTTTGTAGCCTACTTTATTTTATTTTATTAATTATTTATTTTACATTCTCTACAATAACCACCATTCAACTCATTCTACCACCAACCTCCATTTAACCCCACCATTTTTTAAACCTCTCATTCAACTCTATTAATAATATAACATCCCACCATTTTAATAACCTCTTATTTCATCCTCTTTATATACATCCCATCCTCCTCAATTTGCATTTGATCCATCTTTATGTGAGAAGAGCCTAGTTCCTAGAGTTGAATCGGTGACAGCGACGCAACCGCGGTCGAGCGACGACAGCCCTCTCTCCGGTGAGATCCGTTGATTTTTTTGGCCAACATTGCAACCGCCTTCGCGCGTTTCTTGAGCTCATCGCTCGCCGGCGATTCAAGCGAAGACCATGCTCTCGTGAGCACACCATAGGAGACCGACTCCATCATAGGTAATTTTTCATCTCATTTTATCATCTTGTTAGTTTTGCATTTTTTAGCACATCACATCCACCACCATCTTCATCTTCCTATCATACACCATCATCACCACACCATCTTTGTTCTCTTTTTATTTGCATTCTTGTTTAAGAAAATTTAGAAAAAAATATAAAAAAATTAAAACAAAAAAAGAAGTTTCTTTTATTACAGCAGTAAAACAAAAAAAATTAAAAAAACAAAAACATATCGGAAGGTGGAGAGGCCGCTCCAAGGCCGCCGCCCCACCTCCCCCAAGGCCGCCCCACCTCCCTCAAGGCCACCGCCCGCCATGCGCAGCCGGCACTCTCCTCCTCGCGCGGTCGCGCGCGAGCGGCGCCAGAAGCCGCATCCGCAACTCCCCCCACTGACCACCGGCGACCCTCTAGTGCCCCGCCTTCGCTGCGTGACCCCTCGCCGCCCCTCCGCCCGCCTCCTCCGAGCTTCCAGCCACGTGCCAGCACATCCACGAGCTTCCATCGTGACCCCAATCCCCACCGCCGGCCGCACATCCGCGCGCTGTCGCCGCCTCTACCACCCATTTCTGGGTTCTCCCATCATGCTCCAAAGGAAGAAGAAGGTCTATCTTTTTCTCTTTATTTTTTATTGCAAAAATTGCATGTTTTCCCCTACTAGTTTATATAATTACAAAAGTGCCCCCGTGCACAGTTTGTGTTGTCTAGTTTAATTTCAGCATTGCATAGATAACCCTATATTTGTATGCTAATTTGGACTTGAATTGAGCATCTTTTTATTCAATGAAAAATGCCATTATATTGAGCCACTAATTGTCTACATTATGGATATTTATTTATATTTTGTGAGTTGTGGACAATTAGTTAAAAATGTTTAACTGAAATTCTGTATTTTTTACCCATTCTGCGCTATTAAATTCATATCTAACACATAGTTGCTCTAAAAATTCTAAAAAATTAGAAATGATACCTTCATAAGTGACTGAGATACTGTCCAAATTCCATCTGAAATGGAGTTGTCTTGTTCCTGAAATAAATTGTAGAGTGATTTCAGTATTTGAATTTTAATTAAATCCACATACATCATTTTTGAGAAACTTCAAGTCTCCTGGATGCCATATGAAAATACCTATATGAGATAATTTATTCTCTGCCTAATTTGAAAACATGGATTTATTAGTAATTAATTACTCACTATCACTCTGTTTTTACTAAAAAATACATAAAAAATTCATACTTTATCAAAAAATTCCAAAAATATTACTAGAGCGTTCTAGCATCATGTTTTCATTCCAGTAAAATTTTCATAATTTTTGCTTACTGTTTGTTCGAAAGATTGCGAAAAAAACCCATAAAAAGTGTGCATTACTTGTTGCATTTTAACCCCTAAAATTCTATAAAAAATTTGTTTTGCATTCATCTCTGGAGTACTATTTTAGGAAAAATATAATTTAGCTGAATTGAACTAATTTAACATTAAAATTAATTTAGCTAAAGTTGTATGCTTTCTTAGTGTATTAATTCAGTCGCATTTTCATTTGCATTTGTTTTTGTATTAAAAAATCTAAAAAAAAATACCGCTTGGAAATCTAGACCTAATTTTTCAAATTAACCCCAAGTTGTTCATTTGCCTTCCTATGTTCGACCTCGGACTTGCCCGGGATATAAATTAAAGTCGAGACACTCTTCACGGAGATCCTTCTCGCGGTTCTGACTGAATCGTGAAGTACACGTACTACAACGAGTCCAAATTAATTGTCATATTTAGGACTCGTCACACGTGCGCGACACGTCCCTGGGAGGCACGTGCCTCGCACGTGCAGAAGCTTTTCATTGATTTTTTTTATAAAAAACGAATTAATAATAGAGCCAAAAATGGCTGACACGTGACGGCTCCAGGAGCTGCAACATGTTAGCACCACAAAAATCTACAAATAAATATTTTGTAAAATCAATAATAAATAGTAAACAACCTCGAATCGAAAACATTTCTTCACAAAAATTGCTCGTCTTGGTGAGAGATACAATTTTCATGAAGACATCAAAACCAAAATCGATCAAATGCACAAAGTGATATTTTTGGGGTATCTCATGTACATAGAATACCTTGATTTTTGGGTTTTCAAAATTTTTGTCATTTTTAAATTAGATAAAAATCCAAAAAAAATATAGTAAAATAAAAGATAAACATTTACATCTTAATCGAAATTTTTGGATTTTTATTAATTAAGAAAATGAAGAAATAAAATAAAATAACAAGAAGACCAATTTTGTACAATCGGTTAGTGAAGATTCGGACTCAGTTTGTTTCTTTGATTTCAAGCTCAATTTGGATTTGGATTTTTGTGCATTTTACTAAAACTTTCATCAAAGAAGATGAATGAAAAATACTTAAACTAAAATAGGTTAAATATGTACATAAAATAATAGGTCAAAAACTGCTAAAATACAAAATGTACAAAAGGGGCCCAAAACCCAACTTTCACATATGAGCTCCGATTCACTTGAACTTGGTCTTGTTTTGAAGGTAATTGAATGTAGTTCAAAAGTGAGTAGGATCAAAATGAACTCTGTATGAGGAAGATATGAGGTTTTTAGTCCGGAAATCCTGAAACTAGGGTTTGGGTTTTTGGTCTACTTATTTGGGTTACTTATTTTTTTGTATTATTCATTTATTTTTGTTAGTGATATGTACACAGTAGAGGTGGTTTTGTGTCATTCGGAGTTAGCAAGAATGAGTTAAAAATCCGGGAATTTAGGCTATTTACAGGTCAATTTTGGCTTGGATTTTTGGCTTCTTATTTTGTGCTGAAATTAGGGCTAAAATGGAATTCTTATGAATACATGCGTGAATGCTAATTATGCAGAATAGATGCAGAAATGCTGTTGATTATTAGGGATTTGAGCTTAATAAATGAGATTTAGAGCGATGAAACCGAGATTCATCATCCCCCTATACTTAAACTATGCTCGTCCCTGAGCATCAAAAAGAAATGCCATGAGGTGAAATGAGATTGGGTTCCATACCAGACCATGAACTGAAGGTGAAAATGAAACTAGACTCGACCTTTAGATTATTAGTGTGTTGGAACTTCTGTGAGACGTAGACTTTTAAAATCAACAAGCTTCAAGTTCTACACATCATTGCTACAGTTTTGGCTCAGAAGTCATCTTAAATCAATCTCTTCCCAAAGCATACCCTATGAACATTGAACAATCGACTCATGTGTGTGAAAGGTTTTAGCTCTTCCCACCCAGAATGCCGGACTACCGTGCAAACCTCCTCTCCAGTAACTCATCCTCGGGGAGTCAGGTATTTCCTTCTAAGGTCTGTCGCATTGTGTTCACAATCGAATTGGGGGGGGAGAAGTTAGAAGAATGAGAAAAGAACTGGAGGATTGTAAGTATAGTCACCTCTCCTTGTGAAGCTGGCCAGTGTAGATGAGTCTCCACCAAGATCTGCAGGTTTTCTTGAAGCTTGGACCTTTTTGGTCAGATATTTATTTGGAAGTTGCTTCTTTGTATTTGGAATTTTTGGTGGTTATGCTTGGATCTTGTTGTGCCCCTACGGATATAGAATCTTTTTGTTTCCGTACAATTTTTGGGGTCTTAGAAAAAATTGTGCCCAGTCGTCCATCCTTTTTCGAAGCTTTATTTCAACCCGTACTTCGGTCTTTAGATTTCCACGCTACCAGAAAAGAAACTCACATAGTCTTCCAACATCCCATCTGAGTTGAGCAAAGTGCGTAGTGCGAGAGTACAAATTAATTCCCTGTTCCAGAGTTGTACCCAGAATGAAGAGACCAGGTTAGACACTAAGAGTTAAATGTTGCACATTGTCATGTGGAACTCAAAGAATTAAGTCAAAGACCTGAAGTTTCTAAAATCCTATTTCTCGGTGAAGTTCCTATGAAAAGTAGGTGGATTAAGGTCAAGTCCAGACCACTCTCGATTTCGATTCATAACTTGGTTCAGAATCCGATGACTTTTCACAAATGCAAATGCAGGATGAAGTGCAGGTGTGTGAAATGCAGACACAATTTTTTTTGAATTTTTTTGATTTTTTTTATGCAAGGGATTTTTTTAATGCAAAAATGAATAAGAAGCCATTTTTATTTCAAACATTTTGTGCACAATCAGTGTTAGTAGCAAAACTCTTTTTTTTATTTTTTATCAAATTAATTACCCACCCTGTAAATACATATAGACTTACGCACAAGTACGAGATATTGGTAAAATATATACAGTATATATACAGACCCCCCTATACTTAGCGTGTATTGTGTCTTCATAGTACAAGAAACGTAAAGAAGACATTGCTCGGGCTAAGCGTAAGAGAGTGAAAAAGGAAAAGAAAAAGAACAAGATTTACATAATCGACCCCTATACTTAGACTGTTCAGGGCTAAGTATAGAAGAAGAGCAGGAAAAATGAAGCGGCTGGGATATGTGAATGAGGAGAGTATATACAGGTGGGCATTGATTCCCCCTATACTTACGCTCTGGTCAGCCTAAGTACGGAAGAAGGGTGGAAATGGAGTGATTAAAAGAAGTATGATGGGGAATTGGTATATATAGATGGCATCGGTCCCCCCTATACTTATGCCTTGGCCTAAGTAGAGGAAGAAGCTGTACAAGGAGAGCGATGTGGTCGGGAGGGAGGGTGGGTAGCCATGAATTAAGGCGGTTTTCGGCTGATCTTTTTGTGAGCCTATGATGGGATATCGGTATAACGAGAGGGAGATGAAGCATATGATTCCCAACTATTATCAGTGTCATCCTCAGAAAAATCATGATGGATAGTAGATGAAACATTTGAGTCAGATGAAAGGTAGCCATCATAAGAATTATCCTCATAGGAATAGTATTTGAAAGTGGACACACTCCAGATATTCATGTCTTTTTGTTTTTTCAATTGTTTCCTCAAAATTCGTTCCTTTTGGGATCAAGTGGTTTGTCCTCAGATGAATACTCAGAAGCACCGGTCTCAGTCAGCTCATAAGAAATAATTCCAGTGTACTTGAAGAGGGAAGGAGCATCAGCTTTGGATGAATAGTAGTTAGGAACGGGAGTTATCCAACGAGAATTAAATCTTGGATTCTTGCGAAGATATGGCTTTAGAGCTGCCGAACATACTTCACTCATGTAGACTACCTTTTCCGGACCTGATGAGGGATCATCAGCTGATTCCTCTTCAGAAAGGTCAAAGGTGACTTTCTTTCTCTTGTTTCGTGAAGGTGTCAGTTCACTTGAGTACCCAGATGAATAGCCATTGGAATTCTTCTCCTTGGTCGGTGTTCGAGCTGCGTGTTTGTTCTTAATCTTCTGAATGTTGGTGCACTCTCGATTTGGGATGATTTGGTCAAGATATTCAGAGTAGGTTGCCCCTGGGTGCGACCATGCATATGTCTCAGGATCATAGAAGAAAGATTTATCTACTTTGAGGTCCGCGGGAATTGAATGTTGGGAAGAATTTTTGCATGTTCCTGAGTCAAGTTGATGTGATCCATGTAGTCAGAATATGTTGACCCAGGGTGTGCCCATGCATAAGTCTCCGGATCATAAGATTCATATACTTGATTCCCCATGGGGAGCGCAGTTGGGAATGGAGCGGGTGGGATATTCTCTAAACCAATAGTCTCATCAACAACCACTATCTCAAGTGTAGCAGTGGGGTAGGGCTCTTCTACCGCTTCATGGTTGCGGTTGTCGGGGACTTCATGGGTTGCCTCAGAAAATCGTGGTTCCTCAAAGACTGTGTCAGATCAAAGTGCTTCCAATGCCATAAAATTGATTTGTCGAGTCTCACAATCAATAATTGCCTTAACCAATGCTAAGAATGGCTTTCAGAGAATAATGGGAGACTGGGTGAATTCTCCCTAATGCTCAATATCAATGATTGTAATTTCCACTTTGAGTGGAGCACCTTGGAATATCATGATGACTGAAATGATTCCTCTCGGACGCTTTATAGATCGGTCGCCAATTGAATATTCTCTCGTATTTTCCTGATCGGTCCGAGTTTGAGTTCGTGAAATACAGAGGTCGGGAGGATATTGATCGGTGAATCGTCATCAATCCGAGCATGGTTGAAAATTGTGTCTTTGATTATGCAGTCAAATCTAGGCAACCTCTTCACTATGCGGCTCTTGGTTTTTCTCCTCAACACCAAGGAGGAGGCCATTGACAAGATATGTCTTTCAGTCTTTACTTTAATCCTGCCCGACTTTTTACTCATTAGTTTATTCATTACAAATCCTTTAAGGTTGGGAAGTGTTCAATGACCTTTATAAAGGGAAGCTCAAAAATCAATCGTTTTTCCAGTGCTTCCCGTAAAGCAGCATCCAAATTCTTTAGAACTTCTTCAGATTCAATTTTTATGTATTTTTCAAGATTTTCGAATTTTTTGTGGTTTTCAAATATTCCAATTTTTTTCATATTTTCTGTGTGGTTTGATGATGTGGTGTGCTCCTTAGATGAGCGGGGGTTCTGATGTTCAGAGTAAGAGTTTAAGGCATAGTCATTTCTAGGGGAATAATATGCAGAAGTGTCGATGTCTGAATCATCCCTAAGTTTTTGAATATCCTCAAAATTTTCAATCTTAGATCCAATCCTTTCCTAATTCATTTTTTCATATGAGCTCCCAGAGAGTGAAACTAGTCGGTCGGTAAATTTTTGAAATCTATCCTCCATTAATTCAAATCTTTTATTTATCCTCGAAATATCACTCTCAAAATTCTGTTCATGATCAATCATGGGAGCAGTCGGTTTTGTTCAATAATTTCATCTTCCATTTTCTTGTAGGTGTTGATAGGAGAATTTCTTTGAATATCATTATTTTCTAAAATTTTCTCCTAAAAATTATGGAAGGAGGCTGCTCAGTGGAAGGGTTTTGCGGGAATGTGTAGGTCTCATAGTCAACATGTCGTGACTCGGGCATGTCATCTTGGCTTGAGTAGAGTCTACTTCCATGGTCGTGATTGATTGAATCCTCGAATAATGGGGTCATACATGGTGCATATATGTCGATCTTATCCATGTGATCCTCTGTATGTATAGGCTGATCAAATGAGTGATATTCAGGTTGGTCAATAGGAATTTGATCATTGCGGTCAATCCAATGCTGATGATCATTAAGTGCGGGTCTTTCCATCTGGGTTTGGTTTCTCGGTCAGTCATGAGACTCAAAGATATTTTGATCTTGAAATGGTTCATCAGTGAGAAATCGAGAATAAGACAGTTCAGTCCAAGATGGTAGGGTGTCATGTGCGGTCGGATGATTCGAGTAGGAATTCAATGAGGGGATTGAATTCATCCGCGAGTGAAAGTCTTCCGCAAATGTTGGAGGATTAGTGAAAAAAGAGGATTTAGTTGATTTGGTCCTAACCGATACAAATTCATTTTCATAGTATAGCTCTGATGGATTCTAGGATAAATGTTCGGCTATTTTTGAAAGAGCTGAGAGGAATGATGGTTTGCGTTTGTAATGGTTTTCATGATCGGGAAAAAGTTCCATGATGAGATTTAAATTAAGAAAGGAGAGAGATGATTGCCAGGATAGTCAAAAGGAAGTTTATCAAATGTGCGGCTTTTGATCTTCGATATCAGTTCACGCACACCAATGCAAACACAAATCAAACCTTGGGTTCACCAACTCACATAATGAAGCCGTAAGAGTTCGGTTATTATCCTTTCAATTTTAAGTTGGTGGGAAATCAATCTTGGACAGAATTTAGCGAGCTATTAGGTGCCAAAATTTTCTTAAAGATTGTCCCGAGTTCGTACGACTAATTGCATCTACTTTCAGCCAGTATAGGTGTAAGTACGGACCGTGAAACGACTACCCGTGTTACTTAAGGATGGAGCCTTGCGTAGTGTCCTTAAACCACCCACTCTACTAAGGAAATCCGGACCGATTGCCGGCTACCAGTATTCCTCACTGAGAAGTAGCTAATCGTTTTTAAAATCAGTAGTCTGAATGAAAATTCGGGTTTTGGTTCTAGCCTTAAGTGTCGTCTCGCTCACTCAGAAAAATAGAAACATCCAAGGTCGGGGTTGCTCTCCCGCAAAAATTCTTGATTTTATGGGTTAATTTAGAATCGACTATATTTAGTAGTCCTAATTTTAATTAGGTGATCATTGAAGAATTTAAGTGAGCAGAAATACACGTATATCATCCAGTCCCAATTTTATTTTAGAATTATGTGACAAAACAAGAGGGAGAAATTCGGGAAAAGCCGATGCAAGCGAAAAATGATGATGTATGCTCAGTTAGAAGACTTACCGTGAATCCTCGCAATCTCCATATGGGATGCTAGATAAAAATTGAAAAATTATTCTAAATGGATGCAAGCCGATGAAAAACCGCACCTAGCCGAAAGTTCTATTAGCGGGAAAGAATTGAGTAGAATTTGGCTAAGTTGAACGATCTATTGTGCGACTCGATTAATAATGAAGTGTGTCTTCAGATCCTACGAGCACAATTAAGAAATTAAAATGCTCTTAGAGCTGTATGTGAAGGTCTATCCTAATTGCCACTCAAATTGGGCCCCACCCTCACCAGAGAGTGAAACAGGCCACGACACACCATAGAAAAAGTTCAAAGTCTTTTTACACACGTGAGAGTCCAAACGGACACCGCTATAAATGAGCAATTAATTACAAAAATTTAAAGTTTGTGGAAATTAAAATCCTAGACTCTACGCTCTCTCATGAGTCGACTCGATCTTAATTTATCTACGGCTTTTTCAGAAGTCGGTGAAGATGCTTTGGTTCCTGAAAAACCGTTCCACGTACGCTGGGTACCTCGCAAGAAAAATAAGAGAGAGAGAATGTGAGAGAGTGACTCAATAAAATATAAAAAATAAATACTGAAAATAAATGCAGAAAAAATATGAAATTTACAATGAAAAATTTGGGGATCAAACTACCCGAATGTGGAAAACTGAATAAAAAATTTTTAGACAAAATTCTAGGCCGTTTGCCTCCCCGGCAACGACGCCATCTTACGAATCCGAAATTTGTGTGTGTAAAAGAGATGTTGTATTTTCTATTCATGCTAAAATTAATGATTTGTCGTTCGTTGTAGGCGATGATCGGAATCGGTCAAGAAAAATATCCACACAAAATATTTATCAATTTTAATGAATGCGGTTTTATTTTTATTTTACTTGGACAAGTCCCAAGGTCGAACACAAGGAGGTAAAGGAATAACTTAGAATTATATCTATCAAAATTCGTGTGTGGTTTTCGAGGTGGTCTTTTTCGGAATTTTTTTATGCAATTAAAGATGCAGAATTCAAATCCAGCCTATTTTAGGGACTAAAATGTAAAGGTCGATCAGACGATGTTCGAAAAATATGACATTTGGCCACGAGGCAAAATATGATGAAGTTAATGAACTATAAATTTTTTGGAATTTTTGGATGCAACATGAATTTTTTTATGAATTTCAATATTTATTTATAATAAAATATTAAACCTAATTATTTTCAAGGGATAAAATTATCTAAGATCTATCACTCGGTGATTGATCTCGAAAAATCCTAAACCTCGAAAATACAAGTTTCAATACCTATTAAAAATCAAACAATGAAATATGCAAAATGAATTTATAGGGCAAGCTATGCATGCAAATGCAAATCTTTTTGGATACAATGTCAAGCAAAATTAACTCTACAATAGGTGATTTTTCGAGAATTTTTAGAGCAACGGTTAATCAAATATAAATTTCAGAACAAGAAATGGGAAAAATATGCAATTTTCCACAGAACAAATAATTATTAATAAACCATCAATCACAAAAATATCCACAATATGTCGGATTGTAGAGAATTAAATGACAAACATCATTCTATTTTTTTGATAAATAAAATATGCAATGTAGAGGTCTAAACTCAATGGGGAACACAGGGGTCTTTCTGCAAATGAAATAAAATAAAAAATATGAAATGCAGGGGGGGGACTTATATGTAATTACCAATAAGATGGGGGTGCAACTGCAAAATAGCCACCACGTCACGTGCGATGTACGTGACCTGGTCGGTGGAGGCCCCTTTGTGTAATATGGTGAGATGGTAGGGGGCCTTCGTAAATTTACCCACGATCACGTGCTTGACACGTGACCTGGGGATGAATGGGATGCTGACGTCGTTCCCCCGCCTCACGTGCGTGGCACGTGGCGGGGGCCTCGGGATGGGTACTTGGGCGACGCGGCTAGTGAGAGGCGGAGAGTCTGGTAGGGCTCCGGTGTCGAGCGAACGCCCTAGCTAGGAGGAGGTAGGTCTTGCGTTGATCTCGAGGGCCCTGCCAAGGTGGAAGCAAGGCGGGCCGGTACCCGACAGATGGCGCGTACGGTGGAAGGCGTGGAGAGGCTCCGACTGTCGAAGAAGGTGTTCTGTGGCGGGGCACTGGCACTGCGAATGGAGGAAGAGAGTCTGAGCGAGGGTGGCAGAGGTGCTCTGGCCTAAGGAGGTGGAGGTTTTGGTCATGGGGCGGAGAATCGACAAGCACCTGGAAGCTTTGCGGAGCAGACCAGAAGGCCGGTGTGGGGGAATAAACGTGCGTTTGGAGTCGGTGAAGTTACGGTTGTCGTCGGAGGAGATCGGTGGCTCAACGCCAAGGTGGAGCACGGCAGCAAGGCCAGAGGAGGTGTTGCGACGGCCACACGAGGGTGGTCGAACCTCGCTAGAGACGAAGAGAGACCAGGCTGTCACCCTGGTCCTCTGTGATGTTGACGACGGATGCGTTGTCGGAGGGGCGGCGATGAGATTTAAATAGGCGATGGGAGTCTTTGCCGGAGACGGAAAGGAATCGGGGATGGCGATTTGACCAGATTCGAACGATCGGAGACAAGGATCCAATGGGAGGGGGAATCAATCGGAGATCGAGGCGAATCGGGAAGACAAAGGCGACGGTGCGGTGAGTGCGAGATTCGTGGCAGAGATATTGGAGGAGAATGGAGGTGCTCAATTAGGAAGAAGATGATGGACCTGAGCCGTCCGATCGACCCGTGATCAGACGGCTTGAAAGGAGACGCATGTCGGCCTGGTGAGATAGAGGACGGTGCACGTGCACGGCACGTGCCGCCCGCACATGCGGGAGATTTTAATCAATTTTTTTTATAAAAAATGAATTAATAATAGAGCCAAAAATGGCTGACACATGGCGTCTCCAGAAGCTACCATATGTCAGCACCACAAAAATCCGCAAATAAATATTTTGTAAAATCAATAATAAGAGCCCCTAATATCTAATCCAAGCTGAGGCTCAGCCCTTCGGTTTGCCCCCTCGGTCTCAGCCGCTTCTACCCTCAGATCTCGTCTCTGGTCTTCTTTCCCATCTTCCAGTTTTTTCACTTATGAGAGGTATAATTTTGCTGTAGCCTTCGAAGAAAGAAGCGGTCTAGCTACTGCCGGACTCTCTGGCTGACCCACTCGCACACTTCCTAAATTAGGCTCGCACAAAATAGTAAACGACCTCGGATCAAAAATGTTTTTTCATGAAAATTGCTCGTATTGATGAGATCTACAATTTGCATGAAGACATCAAAACCAAAATCGATCAAATGCACAAAATGATATTTTTGGTGTATCCCATTTACATAGAATACCTTGATTTTTGGGTTTTCTAATTTTTTGTCATTTTTAAACCAGATAAAAATTCAGAAAAAAATATAGTAAAATAAAAGATAAATATTTAAACCTTAATCTATTTTTTTGGATTTTTATTAATTAAGAAAATGAAATAAAATAATAAGAAGAAGACCAATTTTGTACAGTCGGTTAGTGAAGATTCAGACTCAATTTGTTTCTTTGATTTCAAGCTCAATTTGGATTTGTATTTTTGTGCATTTTATTAAAACTTTCACCAAAGAAGAAGAATGAAAAAGAATTAAACTAAAATATGTTAAATATGTACATAAAATAATAGGTCAAAAACCGCTAAAATACAATGTATAAAAGGGGCCCAAAACCCAACTTTCACATATGAGCTCTGATTCACTTGAACTTGGTCTTGTTTTGAAGGTAAATGAATGTATATTAGTTCAAAAGTGAGTAGGATTAAAACGAACACTGTATGAGGAAGATATGAGGTTTTTAGTTCGTAAATCCTGAAACTAGGGTTTGGGTTTTTGGTCCACTTATTTTGGCCAGTTATTTATTTGTATTTTTCATTTATTTTTGTTAGTGATATGTACACAGCGGAGGTGGTTTTGTATCATTTGGAGTTAGTATAAATGAGTTAAAAATCTGGGAAGTTAGACTATTTACAGGTAAATTTTGGCTTGGATTTTTGGCTTCTTATTTTGTGCAGAAATTAGTGCTAAAATGCAATTCTTATGAATACATGCATGAATTCTAATTATGCAGAATAGATGCAGAAATGTTGTTGATTTTGAGGGATTTGAGTTTAATAAAGGAGATTTAGAGTGATGAATCCGAGATTCAACATCAGGCCCATTCATAGTCTGTGTTGTGCATGATAGTGGATGTGTTGAGATCTCAGATCTCATAAATGACGCACAAACATTCCTAGTCATTGGACAATTGCTGAAGCACTTCGTCGAATCCAATGAATAGTTAGTCCATGTTGAGGAGATCGTATTCATGTGCGGGACAGACTCAGTAGATACACATAGAGCCGCGCATGAGACCTTGCAGCAATAAGCTCTCACTATCAGCAGCATCTAGAAAGAGTCAGATCACGATCCTTGTATATACCCACCATTCCTGTATATTCTATCCCTCCCTCCCGCGAATCTAATCACTTGCCCCAGCTTCATATATTTCCATCTACGACTATACATAGGATGACCAGATCCCAAGTATAGGGGGAAGAGTCACCTGACTCTGTATACTATTCACTGTACATCCCCCAGATCTCACTGATCCTCATACTCACTCATGTCCTATACTTAGGCTGACCTGAGCCAAAGTATAGGGGGATCAATACCCATCATGTACATACCCATCCATTTCCGTGCTTGACCTCGTCCGCCCCATTTTTGATCTTCTTCTACACTTAGGCTGCCAGAGCCTAAGTATAGGGGGGAGGAACGACTTCTACACTTCTTGTATTTTTTGTTCTCCAATGCTTAGCACGAGCTATGTCTTATTCCTTGCTTCCGTACTCTGAGGACATAGCACACGCTAAGTATAGGGGGCGTGTATATATTACATATATACTTTACCCATATCTCGTACTTCACGTATTTATGTATATACAATAATTACGGGATGGGTAAAAATGGAGAATTTTTTTTGTAAAATACATGTATACTTGTATATTGTACAACACTTGTATAATTTGTATAATATTTATAAAACTCATGTAAATTGTTGTAACATAGGAGGTAGATCGAGTTTTTAAAAAAATGGAAAATTCAAAATCAAAGGCTTCTTGTTTACTCTTGTACATCATCTCTTAAAAAGAAAGAAAAAGAGTCTTGCATCTCATTCATCTACATAGCATGTCATCAGTCCTCATCTGCATATCTTGCATATGCAAACACTACAAAAAAACCACTATTGGTGTGCACAGATTTGCGTCCACTAGACGAGCACATGTGCTCGCTCGTCTCTGGGCGAGCACATGTACTCGTCCATGGAGGTCGCCGGTTTGAATTCTGAGGAGCGGCTCGATTGCCAATTTGGACGAGCACATGTACTCGTCCACTTGAAATTTTATGCGCGGATAACTTTAGCGCCTGGGAAATTTTGGGCGAGCACATGGCGACGGCTGGGCGAGCACTTTAGTGTGCTCGCCCATGTCTATAAACAGAATGTCGGGTGCCCCTTTCTTCCTCATTCTCACGTGATTCCTCCCCCAAATCACCCCTCCGGTGACCCACCAACCCTCCTCTCCACCACCGGCGCCCACCGTTTTCGTGTTTCGAGTAGATATACATCTACCCTTCAGTATAATCCTTCCTCCTCTCTCTCATTTTTTTAAGATTTTATTAGAAATTTGTCTTGTTTTGATAGTTTTTATTTCAATTTTTTGATTTTCTTGTTGGATATAGTGTATACAACATATGTATTTAATTTTTTTACATGTTTAGGATAAGAGTGGATCACTACAATCTTGTTAATTCGATTGTGGTTGTCTCATTTACATGTAGAATTTTATGCCTTGTAGGTATTCGATAAAATGACTCAACTAACATTAATTTTAGACTTTGTAAAATATACATGATAAAATGTCCATTACAACATCTAGACTAGTTAGTATCATTAATTTTCTTAAAATGACTAAAATTACGATATAGGAATAAGATGCAATGATGTTGTATATTTGTGCTTAAATAATTAACATTAGGTATAACTTGTGAATAACATTAGTTAGTCAATTTCGTATAGTGTATATATTAGATATGATAAACATCGTTAATATTAGTTGGACAATTTTATATCGTGTGGATATGAGATATGATATACACCAATATTTCTTTTGTGATAATTTATTATCACATTAAATTCTAGTTAATGTGACCAAGTATATCACATTCACTTATTGTTAGGTTGATTATAAGACTAAAACGCTAACCACTAATTAGAATATTAAATCGTACAAAATTATTCACACACAGTGCGTCCCTCCACACAGGGTGGTGTGTGGCCCTGCACAGCGGGAGGCGTGTGCAACACATTGAAGGATTTGATCACCTCTAACTGTTTTATATTTTTTTATTTTTTCACAGCACTATTGGACTCACTTATATTTTTTATTTTTTCACAGCACTATTGAACTCACTTTGGGATGTTTATCCCAGGCCAATGGTCATGGATTTTTATGTTTGCAGGTTTAAAATTTGTTTTTTTGCAGGTGCCCATCAAATATTAGTAACCCAAGTACTGTATTAGGCACTAAATTAGGATCAAACTTATCCCTATTCCCATCGTTAATCAACCAAATTTACGTAATTGCCAGCTAATATAAATGAATAAATATTTTAAGATTATTTTATAGTTCCATTTGTAGCACGTACAAATGTATGACGTAAAGTGATCTTAAAGTATTACATTTATGTTAGTTTTCCTTAGTTTGGAGATCCCGGACTAAGGAGGCTGTAAGGATTCAAACTTACTAAAAAGTGATCATTGTCACAAGCTCTTTATTTCTTACGAAAAATTCAGTTCATAACCCCTTCCTCTTCGGTATACCAAATCAATCATAGTTTACTATCGAAATAATCACTAATATGATTATTTTGAAAGTTGATTGTGATTTATTTATGAGATATATAGGAGAGGTGCAGCGTTATGCTTTAACATAATTAAGACACTTCTCTTCTCATCTTTTATCTCAATAATGGGATACGTTTAGGTATTCCTCACATATTTTTATGGATTTGACATTAGAAATTGTTTAATTCAGGTTGATCAATATGACAAATAGAGAGTGGATGTATAACTGTGTACTAGATGGACGTATAGCAGATACCTTTCAAAGAGGTGTTTAGGAATTTATACAATTTGCTTACGCACAAGATTTCCGTGTCGTAGATTCAGATGGAACTATCTTGTGTTCATGTAAGAAATGTTGTTTAATGAGGAAGAGATCAAAGGATAAAACTCAGTTACATCTTTATAAAATGGGTTTCATGAAAGGATATCAGATTTGGTGGAGGCATGGTGAGGATTACGAGGATAGGATGAATGGTGCGGAAGAAGCTGACAATAGTAATCCTTTTGCAGATATGGTTATGGACGTTGCGGGTCCAGATTTTTATGCTACTTTTTTAGATGATGAAGGAACTATATGGAGAGTCTGTAGAATTTTACGAGCTGTTGAAAAAAGCGTAAGAGCCATTGTGGTTGGGTTGCAAGACATATTCAAAACTTTCTACGGTTCCGGATCTTCTGTCGATGAAGATGGAGTATAATATGATCAATCGTAATTTTGATGCAATGCTTAGGATTATCAATAAAATGTTTCCACAAGATGCAGAATTGTCTGATAATTATTACAAAACAAAAAAGATGATACGGAAGATGGGTTTAGAGGAAGTTAAAATAGACTCTTGCATAAATCACCATATTTTATATTACGGTGAACACCAGCATTTACAACGATGTCCTGAATATAATTAGCCAAAATATCAGGTCGCTAGTAAGAGTGGAACAAAAATCTTGAGAAAGATTTTAACGTTATTTCCCGTTGACTCCGAAATTGAAACGACTATATTATTGCAAAGAAACGGCGAAGTACATGACATGGCACGCAGAACATAAAGTCGATGAATACATGGAGCATCCATCCGAGTCTGATTGTTGGAAAGTATTGATGTCATCTTTTCCTACATTTAACGGAAGAAAAGAGGAATTGTGTTATAGGTTTATGTACAGACAGGTTTAATCCTCATAGAAGAAATAAAGATTACTCTTGCTGGCTAGTAATGATAACACCATACAATCTACCCACATGGTTATGTAATAAGCGACAGTTTATGTTTCTTTCGCTGTTGGTAGGAGGACCTATACATCCGGGAAAATGCATCGATGTTTATTTACGTCCTCTTATAGATGAGTTGAAAATGTTATGGGTCGAGGGAGTTGATACATGTGATGCTAATAAAAGTCAAACATTTAACATGAAAGTAGTTCTGCTTTGGATGATAAATGACTTCTCAGCATATGTAATGTTATCTGGATGGAGTACGCATGGACGTAAAAAGTTATCCATATTGTATGGAGAGTACTAAATCATTTCATCTTCAATACGGTCAGAAACCATGTTTTTTTATTGTCACAGACGGTTTCTTCCAAATAATCATCTATATCAAAGACAGAAGCAGTCTTTTAAAAGGAATACAATTGACCTTTCAGATCTCCCACCATTTAAGACAGGCGATACGATATTATCAAACTTGGAAAATTGGAGAAATCAGCCTTAGAAAATGGAGATAAAATAAAAAATCTTCCTGGTTTTGGTGACTGTCATAATTAGATTAAGAAGAGTATATTTGGGAAATTACCATATTGGAGTAAGTTACTGATACGATACAACTTAGAAGTTATGCATATAAAGAAAATTGTATTTGATAACATCTTATATATTGTTAATGAATGTAACCGGTCGATCAAAAGATACAATAAAGTCTCGTTGTGATTTACAAATCATATGCAATCGTCTAGAGTTGCATATAAAGGAACAGATAATGGAAGGGTTGAACTTCCCAAAGCGAAGTATACCATAGACAGAAATCAAGTTAAGCTTGTCTGCAAATGGACAAGTAAATTGAAGTTTCCAGACGGATATGCATCAATTTTTTTCCAATTTGGTCGATTTAAAGAAGTTTTCGTTTAAGGGAATGAAAAGTCATGACCATCATGTTTTTATAGAAAGATTGCTACCGTTAGTGTTCAGAGGATTGTTACCAAAAAAACGTTGTCGATGTTCTTTCATATGTTAGCAGATTTTTCCAAGTTCTATGCTCATCACGCATACACTGCATGGAGATGATTGTCTTCATAAAAGTATTCCTGTGATTATGTGTAACTTGGAGAAGATATTTCCGCCGTCATTTTTTGATTCGATAGAGCATCTGATGATTCATATTCCATATGAAGCAAAAGTAGGAGGGTCGATAAAATATGCTGGATGTATCCATTTGAAAGGTAATTAAAAATATTATAATCTTCTTGCATTCTTTACTATTTCAACAAAATATTAACCAATTTTCATATAGGTTTATGTTCTTTCTTAAAATAAAGGTTCGAACAAAAATAAAGTTGAAGGATCAATAAGTTCACAATATATATGAGGAAGTCGCAACATTCTGCGCAAGGTATCTTCCAGAAGATGTGGAGACTATCCACAACAGATTTATGAGAAATGAGACAATTTACTCTGAGGAAGAACCTTGTATCAGTATCTTTCGTCCATACACTCAGCTCATAGGAAAGGCAACTGAACGTTTCTTATAGAAACAGGAGAAGGATGCTGCAGAGTTATACGTATTAGACAATTGCAATGAAATAACACCATATGTTCAGTAAGTATTTGTATTACTTTATGTATATATTCAAATTGAATTTCAAGTAATTCTTATACTTCTCTTACTAGTTTTAGGGAATTTAGGAAGAAAATTATCGAGGAAAAATCCTATGTATTCAGATGACGAAGTTCTGAGCGTCTATAGGAATCCATTTCCAACTTGGTTTAAAGACGTTTAAAACAGTTGGACGGTGGTGATTTTTATTCTCAATTTTAAAATATTTTGAAGAAGGACCTGTTTATAAGGTCCAATCTTACAACTCTTGTTGCAGCAATGGTTATCATTTTATACCTTAATTCCGGTAAATATTTAACAACTCAGAATCATGGAGTGATGGTTCATGGATCTTGTTATGAGGAAGATCATATGAATTATTACGGAATTTTAAAGGAAATACTAGAAGTGGAATATAGTATACCAGGCTTGAATAAAGTAATTCTCTTCTTGTGTGATTGGTATGAACTCAATGGAGGTGTAGTACTCGATATAAGAAATAACAGTGTCGACGTGGTACCAAGAAAATTTATACGCAGATTTGACCCATTCGTCTTAGCTTCTCAAGCGGATCAGGTATGATATCTCCCACAAGTATCAAAGAAGAGAAAGAGCGTTGAAACTATAACTGTTGTGAAGATAAATTCTCGAGGTTATATTTCTAATGATTACACTCATCATGAAGATGACATAGATGAAGCATTCACACCGACACATGAACGAATAGACTTAACAGAAGAAGTCTCAATCATCGAATCGATTCGATTAACTGATAATGAAGTTTTTTATGTTGACTAACAAGATGATACCGAGCTCCAGAAATGATGATTCAGAAAACTCAGAAAACGAAGAAATATCCTTTAATCTCACCGAAATAAATGATGAAGATTAGTTGTAAGTTTTATTACATAATTATGACCGAATTAGCTAAAATTAGTAATAACTATGTAATTAACTATTACATCATCATTACATTCATGGCAGGTTTTGGACATGGCGGGGCTCATGGGATCACATAGGATCCAATCGTCCATTTTCCTCAGACACCGTCGTCCAGTAGGCAGCCCACCCGGATGTTGTTTTAGATTCACAGTCTGACGAGGTCCGGCGGGTCATTAGTCTACTACGAGTCCCTTGGTTATCCTCCGCCACCCTTTTATGGTAGGCGGCTATGGAGAGCCATCTACCTCAGCCGCTCCTACTGGATTCCTCAGTCCCGATCTCCATACCAGCATGGAGATCGATGGGTTCTGATTCTCCTTTTCTCTGGACGTCTGAGCACCTCCGTGCCTTTACTTGCTGCATTTGGACAGACTTCGGCGTCCCACCCTTTGTTGGAGGTTATGACAGATGGGAGGTAATATTTTAATAAATTTTATCATTACAATTTTTCCAAATATTTATATCATATTTAAAAATTTTAGCAAATGTAAGGATTTTTTGATAGCCACAGGGAGGAAAAGGAGATAACCAACATAACCAAGACACACTTGACTTCCATGCAATTTAGATGGTGTCGCATCCCTGTTGCAGAACAGGAGAGAGTGTTTGACATGTTTCTGGTAAGAAAAGTTTCTAAGAAGTGATATAGAAATTTTCGGTCAAGTCTTTTGGATCTGATATTTTGTTGTAATTTTCAGAGTAGGTTTCGCCTTGGTTCTGGTCTGGGAAGGAGGCTTATCGTCGATCCTTTATTCGTTTGGCGGAAAAGAGAATGAGTGATACATTTTTCAAGGGAAGGAGAGACTCGCATGCGAAGACGGATGCGAGGAGATGAATTTTGAGAAGATGAAGAGGTTCCCGCCAACATGGTGTACAGAGGATAGATATTGTATTTCTCAAATAATTTATAATAAACTTTTTAAAGTATCAATAATCATAACATAATCCTTGCAGATGAGTGGATTTCTGTGATGCATTCGTTGCGGATGCAGAGTTTGAAGATGATCCACGGCAGGAAGGACAAATCGCCAAAAACAAAGAATTAAATCGACAAGTGGCTCTAAAAACCACAATCAGATTAGAGAGGAGATGGTATTAAAATATAAAATTTATTTTTTGAAATCTACTTTAATGTAATGCAATGTTACTATCACATCTTAAAAAAAATTTCAGCCAGCTAGGTTGGAAAGAGGACCCTCTTTTCAGGAGTGGTGGTCGAGGTCCCACATGAGTGGGAAAGAAGGAGAGTCACAATGGTCCACTCCTGAAGTAGGAGAATTGTTGGTAAGTCTCTCAATTTATTTGCAATTGAATGATATATTATAACTCATTTTTTATATTTCACTTTGTATTTCAGGATCGTTATTTGGCACTATCTGCAGAAAAATGGGGTGGTGATCCAACTGGAGAGCAACCACCATTTGATAAAACAATCTGGAAGAAGGTATAGATAAATATTATCTTACTATACTCATTTCTAATATATAATTTCATATTAAACAATGAAAATCTTATAAGGTATTGGAGGAGAGGGACGTTGTGGCGAACAGGAAGTAGACGCTGGTAGTCTTCCTCTATACTATGTGGAGGACAATCGTCACTCCTATTCTGCATACTCCCAGCCATCGTACACACAACCACATCCGTCCCAATCATCAATTCCAATGGAGTCGCGGATGGCGATGATGGTGGAGCAGGTGAGGAAGCTCCTAGAAGATTTCACAGCGTACATGTAAGTATTCTACTTAGAGTGAGTAATAATTTTATATTTCTATATCTACAAAATGCAAGTAACAGGTATATATCTTCCATATATAATATAGGTCGCAAGGGCATGCATCTCAACCTGAGGAGATTGAATCCGATGACAAAGAGGAGGAGGAGAACGACCCTGAAGAAGAGGCACGCATGTATGCTAGGTTCAAAGAAAAGGAGAAGAAAAAAAATCAAAGCAGGGTTTAATGTCTAAATTTTTAGATCAAAGAAGAAGTAAATTGTTGTTGGTATTGATTTGTATTGTTATTAAACTTTTAGCACGTCTTTTAATTATATGAACTTTGATAATATAATTTGTTGTAATTTTACTTGTCGTTGTTGCTTAAACATATATTTGTAGTATTTAGATGTTAAATTTGAATGTTTATTCTAAGTTCATGTGTATTGCGTGACTTTGACTTGTCAGTACTAGTTATCTTAGTTGACGAACTGGTATACTATATATACGCTTAGCCGAGCTCTGATAAGCACCTGCAATGGTTTATTGGCAGGCTATACAGATTCGACGGGGCGTCAAAACCCCCGTCGAACATGTATAATTTTTTTCCTGGAAATCAGTTTGGGCGAGCACATGTGCTCGCCAGGTGCTCCATGATTAATCGCCCTATTTAATAAGGGTTACCATTTCGGCGAGCACATCTGTGCACGCCATCAAGCGGGCGAGCACATAGCAATCCCATTGTGCTCGCCCACCTGCCGGAGCGACTCTCATAGAAGCGAGCACGCCCTGAACTAGCACATGTGCTCGCCCACCAGTCGGACGTGCACATGGCGTGCACTAAAGGGCACATTATGAGCCTTTATGTGCACGCCAATCCCGGCTTTTTGTAGTGAAAGTGATAAGATATGAGTTCTGAACCGAGTTATGAGCAGATTTGACCTTAATCTACCTAATTTCAGAGGAACCTTATAGGAACTGGAGTTAAGATTTCTCAGGTCAAGTAACTTAATTCTTTGAGTCTGCAAGTCTATGTTCACATGTCATCTTGATTAGTCTAAATAGAATATCTCGCACACACGCATGATTCTTTTAGACAGTAACCTAACTTGGACAAGCACAATGCATGTAGCTCTTCATTGATGAGGTGGTGAGGAGGTAGAATCCTTTAGCTTGGAGTAGCACACGGGTGGAAACATCTGTCCTCCTCTAGGGAGGGTAGTGTATCTCAACCTAGTCTAGTGGTGTTGACGTCTAAGGATGGGATGTTGTGGGTTGCAATAATGCTTAAAAAGAGGGATAGTCTACTGGATCAAGAGGAAAAACTCTTGATGTACATGTTGGACCTTGTATATAGTAAAAATAATGCAAGCAACTTAACATTTGCATCTGCATTCTGCATTCATATTTCCACCAAAATTGCACAATTAGCATTCATGCATGCATTGATAACATCAGCATCTTAACATTTGCATCTGCATTAAATAAGACTCTAAATAAAATAAAATGAACTCTATATTGTATATATTACTGATAAATAATACTAGGAAAATACAAAAAATTGCTAACTTGAATAATCGCCCAAATGAAACCCCAAGCCAAGTGGAAGTCATGGACCTTAAAATGCGCCTATCTCTCTCATACATCCTTCGATCTAGGTCTACTCACTTTTAAATCAATACACATTCAGAGACATTCAAAATGAGACTAATTTCATTTAAATCGGAGCTCGTATGCAAAACTTGGGTTTTGGGACCCCGTTGTACATTATATGTATGTAAAATTGTACCCTTGTATTTTAGTACTTTATTTAACCTCATTTCTGTTTTTGGTCAGCATGAAACTTGTAGATCTCATCGAGATCTACAACTTTAATGTTTTGAGTTTTTCCAAATTCGTGCATCTTCTCTCCCTTATGTCACATTTTCTTTCAGCCATCCAGATCAAGCCACGTGGCGCCCTCTAATTGCGCCACGTAGCCCGCTCCATCGCCCGCCACACACCTCTTTCCTAAGCCGTTCGATCAGACATCCTCTCTCCAGATCTGGGCCTTCCAATTTTGCAACTCTTCATAGCCATTCGATCGCTCCCCCAGATCCCATCTCGGTCGTTAATGACTGCCTCATCCATAGCCCTCCATGTGGCACGCTCGTGGCCATTGGATCATCATCTTAAGGACCAGATCACCACCGTTCAATCCGCCTCATTTCTCGGCCCTTGGATGATGGTCTAGATCACATCTGGTCCATCCTTTAGTGCCCTCAACTACTCTTACCACCTGTCTCGTTCACAGCCACACGATCAAGGTCTGGATACCTCCATCCACTTCGTTCATTCCTGCTCATTTCTCCATCACTCGATCCTACTCCTCATTGCATCTTAACCGTCCGCTTCCGCCCGCGTAGCGTTTCGCCACCTGGCATGTCCTATGCCCTCTGATCGCATCACCCCGATCTGATCTGAGCCATTACATCATGTCCGACTCCTGGCCGTTGGATCACTAGATCCAACGGCTGAGAAGTCATCTTCCACCTCAAGTCGCCTTCCTCACGCACGTGACCCACCTTGCATCACCTTCTTCCCCTTCCTATTTTTGGTGCCACTACAGCTACCTTCTCTGCCCATCGACACCTCTATGGCGGAGCCCATACTTCCCCTCTTCCTCACCGACTTACATGTCCTCCATGAATCTCGCCCACGTCACTCCACAACCCCCACGAAACTTCACCTCCCATCACTGCCACCTCCACCTTCTCTCTAAAAAACCCTCACCTCCGACCTCTCCTCACCCATCCGCCATAGCAGGATGTTCTCCAGAGATCTTAGCTCCTGATTGGTGACAGAAATTAAGGGCGAAATCGAGCGACGATGGTGATATTCCTCTAGAGAGATCCATGGTGAACTCCGCCATGCCAGCAGCTTCCCCGATGAGCTCCTGAGCTTAGGATGCTACCGGCCCTTGAGCGAAGACCAAGAAGTTCTTCTCCCAGCTTCTGATCCCAAGTAGACTTCTCCATCATCTCCTCTGATATCCATCTTCTTCTTTGCTTTTCTCATAATTTATTCTGCCCCATTGATCATCATCCCGCTTCTCTGACCATCCACCGAGCTCTGCCTTGGAGATCCCATCTTCGCGCTCTAGTCCATCCCCTCTGATAGCACCTCGCGCCTCACTTCGACCAAGGCTCCTCCCGCCACGGTGGAGGAGGACCACTGAACCACTTCCACTCGACCTCAGGACTCTCACCGCATGCGCACGTACTCCCACGAGTACGAGCTTCCTTTTTGGCATCAGCTAACCTTGCAGGAGCCCCTTCTTCACTGAACGGAACATCGCGAGAGCTGCATTCGAGCTTCGACATCTCTGGCTTCCAGACCACCCCCGCTTTATCCAAGACCTTTGGACGCTCTGCCACGTCCTCCATGATCGTCTGAGCCCTCCAGGAGTCTCCAGCGAGCTGTATTGAGCAAGAGGGAGGTTGGCGAGCCAGACTACCTTCACCGAAGTTCCGCCAAGTCCACCGCAGGAGGCAGCGGACCGGAGGAACACGAAGCACAGCTGCCATCCGATCTTCTCGATCGAACGGTTCTTGTCTTGACACGTGTTTACGCCCCTCCATCATTGGATCAGGAGGATCCAACAGCCACTGCTCTACCACGTCGCCTGCACCATCGAGCTCCAACTGGCGTCCGATCACGCAAGGATCTGACGTCTCACAACATGCCACGTCGTCTGCATCGACCGTCATTAGATCCATCGTGATATGACGAATCTAGACAGCCACGTTGCTTCATCCCAGGAGGCATCACCCATCATTCGATCTGACTCGATCCGACGGTCCCTGGCGCACCACATCACACCCTCCGAGCCTCTTCCCCAACCCTAGGCTCGGAGTGATCGAAGCTGATCCGAGCCTCCTGAGCCATTCAAGCGTCTGCTCGAGCTTCCAACGTCGTCCGAGCTTAGCTCCGCACATGTTTATCACGTGAGGCTAAGTAAATTACACAGAGGCCCTTGAAGGTTTCCGAAATTGCTAATTAGTCCCTGTCAGGCACGTCACGCGAGGAGTGCGTGTATTTGTGGGAATTTTGCATCCACCCCCTCCGCATTATAGGTAATTGCATTTAAGTCCCTGTCAACACCTTTTATTTTAGCCATTTTTATTTTCTGTATTGTATTTTGGTCCTTATCTTTGCACGCATATTTAGGTGTCTATATTTAATCATTTTTAAATTCTAAAAATTGCATGTTGTAGTTTAACTTGTCCTTTATCTTATGTGATACTTGTTTTATTTTTCTGAGTCATCTAGAATTTAATAATATTAAATTGGTAAAATTTTATATATTTTACCCACTGTGTGCCTTTTAATTCATATTAAATTTCTTGTTGCTCCAAAAATCACCATAAAATCACACTAGACCTAAGATAAATCACTTTACATGGTACCCAAAAATCATTGCATTTACACGCATCACGAGGCTTGAATAATCAAATAGCGATTTGCTTCATTGATTTTTTTAGATCCAATTCACATAGATTTTTAGGTTTATCAATTTTCCTGAATTCTTCTCATTTAGGTATATCTAGGATAATTTTTATATCTGGAGATAATGTGTTTTGGTATTTATTAAAATTAATTTTTGTAAAAAATCATCATGCATTCATATTTAATTCATATTAAATTCACAAAACGTCTAAAAATTCCAAAAATATTACAGTAGCTTGATTTCATTGCATTTCATATTCCAACCAAGTTTAATTATTTTGGACTTCATTTAACATTTTTCAAATTTACCCTTAAAAATTAGCCTGAACTTGCATTGTTTTTCCTTAATTGCATATAAATTCCTAAAAAAAGACCAAAAATATTCTTCTGAAAATCTGATCTCAGAATTAACTGAAAATTTATCTAATAAGACAACTGCCTCCTGAGTTCGACCTTGGGCTTGCCCAAGTAAAAAATTAATCTATCGCTTGAACTAGATAAACCATTAGATTTGAGTGGTTTTTGACGAAGTCTGCAATGAACTTAACTTTTAATTTGACCGTTAACTCGCTGGAATTAACAAGGGTGACCGAGGTGACATCACCTAACTAGGAAGGAGGATCTCCTCCGTCCTTAGTATTCCACATTAAATTTATTCAATTCTAAAATAAATTTATTGGAGAATGTCTTCAATATTTTTTCTTTAAAATTATTTAATTGTTGTTGCAAATTCTTGCAATAAAATTTAGATAATTGATTTAAATTAGGAGTGCATTGTAGCCATACAATGTTGTATATGAGAAAGGCAAACCCTATGCTCTTATCTACACAATTCAACATAATAAGTTAAAGCAACATCTCTCTCTCCCCACCCCCTCCCTCCCCCCCCCCTTTCATGCACGTGCTCTCTCACACGCTATCTCGCACATATCCATAGGCTCTTATATCTCAACCCCAAGTAGTAGTCCATCTAGGGTTTGTGGAGAGCATTGCCATCATCACACTACCTTTGTGATGCTAGATCGACTGCTTATGGATCTCCATCTTCTTCGATGCCCCGTACTCCGTGAGGAAGATGATAGGATCTGTATGACTAAATTAGGATATTCTCAGCGCATATCATCACCTAAGATTATGGGGAGCATGCACCCACAAGTGTTGTCTACGTCAGATCAAACTTGAGATAGGAGGTCTATTCGCTTAGAGACTACAAGACCGTGAATACGCTTTAAGTGGTAAGCATAATACTTGTGTGATCTTGATGGAATGGATTGGAAAGGCTGCTATGGTTCCATAAAAAAATTAAATTTTATCACCCATCGACTAGTTTGACTAGTCGACCCAGATCATAAATAATGTTATCTACATGCTTCTGTGATGCTCAAGTTGATTTTATTAAATCAACTCCCTTTAGTGTATCACCTAGAGATCAGAGGAGACCCTTGGTAGTAATCATTTTCAGTCAAGCTACAACATCTTCTCCTCTGCTCTATCGTGTGTTGATGAGTTGAAAGCGAGATCAGAGAGCCCCTTTCAATGATCGTAGCTCTAAGCTTCCCTCATCTAAAAATCTGTCATCGAGACACCTCCAACGTTTCCGACTCAACCCTCGACTGCATACGTGCATCATGTAATTCCCAGTTATCATCACCCACTAGAGAGATTCAGATTCCTTCATTGTATCTATGCCACATTGCCATCATTGAACCACCGCGGAGCGTCGTCGTCATCTAAGTCCACCACTTGGATCCTCTTCAAATCACATTACGCAGAGCTCCACAATTGTGTGTGGTCCAGTAGGTGGAGGGGATGAATAACACCATATACAAGTACTGCTCTATCTTTATCGAGTAATGTGTATGATCTTGAGTCTCAAGTTGTAGATCACGGTGTATCTGATGGCTCGGAGGTTGCCACGCCAGCCACTCTGGACCTCGGTCTGAGCCTTAAGCCTCAGGACCATCGATCGCTTTGCGAGCCATGTCAACATTCAATGTGGCACGAGGTTTTGCGCCTTTGCCCTCATCACTTTCAATATTTTCGACTCATTGGAAGAATTGCACTAATACCATAGCAGGTCTTGGTAATTACTTGTGTACCATTGTGCATTATTATTTTATGTAGTTTCCATTTTCTTTTAGCAATAATATTCCATTATTGGAGTATATGTTTAGATCTTCCTTTTTCATTATTTATTTTATCCAAAAAAATACATGTTGAACTTTGATTTATTCTCTACATAATGAAACTAATGTGATATTTATATTCTCTTATTCATATAAAATAATTATTTTGAAGCCATTGGTCATAGTTTGCCCATCCGATTATTTTCTAATAAATTGGTCCTTGGTTTATTTTTTTTCCTAAAAATCACATGTATAGAATTACTTGTGTTCTTTCATGTGCCCAAAAATCAACTCATATGCATGCATACTGTGTTGTGAATAATTTATCTAATAAATCTAGTAATTGATTATTAATCAATTCATCATTGTCATTTTTAGGATTTAGAAGTTGTTCTAGATTCCTCTTGATTATTGTTATTTACTATAAATTATGTTCTGAAAATCATTGAAATTTGGTATTTGTTAAAATTTAGTTATAAATTCATTTCATATTTGAAGATTCTTAGAAAATTGCAATAGCTTAATTTTACATCATTTAACATTATGATCAAGTTACACCATTTTTTGAAATTGATTTGATAGAGAATTTGTGAAAACACCCCCTTAACTTGGTCTTAATTGCATCATTACATTTCTTTTACATAAAAGCTCCAAAAAAAACTTCTTTAAAATAGTGCGCATTAAATGATCTTAAATTGAACCAAGATTGATAAGTTCCTCTTTGTGTCAACCTTGAGGCTTATCCAAGTAAAAAAATAATTACCACTTTAAAATTAAATGAACACTTTGGTGTTTTTTTGGATCAAACATTTTATCACCTTGTAACAGAACAGATCGTGACAATCGACGGAAGCAGGCAATAGTTGATCGCACGACTGACCCGTTACCAAAATATCAAGAAATGGCATACAATGAGCAGAGATAATTAGCAATTCCATAAAATGTCTACTCAAACTAGAGTTCCATTATTACAACTCTCAACTAGGAAATATAAAAAAAATGTTCTAGAAATTAAAAATAGCATCTCGATAGTTCCTATGGGCAATAGATATCCACTAGATCTTCACAAGATAATGTGTACCACGTCCGAAATCTCAATGAGCCCGTAGCACGATCCAGAAAATGCAATCAACCATGTTCTTCACCTGAAATTGACAAACATAATTTGTATGAGCCTAATTCCCAGTATGTATCGGGGTCTATGCATGGGTATTCTAACGGTCCTTAACCCGCTATAATTCATGTATTTGGATTTTCATGTATACACATCATTCCGTGCCTAGATATTTCCCATGCATGTCTAAGTTCGATCCCTATCATGTTTAGTTTAACTTCTTTCATAAACATGGATATGCATGTAAAGTAGGTAAATTACTTAAGTAGGTATGATAACCATTTATTTCTACTTGTGGGCATATTTCATAAAATACCAAGCAATTTACATACTTATAAAACATATAAACCACTTTACATATTAGTCCCTATGCCTTTGATGGTTTAACTTTCTTAAACCAATTCTCATATAACATATGATGGTTAATTTTCTTATTAAACCATTTCTTGCATTTTTCCTGATGGTTTTCCCTTATAAACCATTTTCTGCACAACATTCATTTACGTATCTTGTTATACGTTTTCAACCGCTGACACTTGCGGTTCATGGAATGACATGATAGAGTAGCTACAACTATAGAGGACTTAGATTTTGCCTCTATGGTTCCTTGCAACCATACGCCCCTTGCGGCATTGCCCCTTGCGGCTAACACGACCCCTTGCGGTCGTCCATGTGACTCTTTATGAGTCTGTGCCATAATTATTGTTCTTCTTATGAAAAAAATCCATAAATTTACATCATGAAGAAATTCATTAATATCTTCCATATTTCAAGAGAACTACTTAATATGGTTAATACAAGGATATTTCTCGAGTCCTGATAAATATAGATTTTTCCTTCTACCCTGCAAGGTTGTGACGATATAAAAACATATACTTTCATTAATTGTCATAGCACATTATGCCAGTACTTTCAAGGTTGTAGTATTAATAATTGACAAGTCATTGTACAAATAGTGACTACTACGTTCTTGGCAAGGTAACATTATCAAATCTTAAATTGCCTAATCAATATACTGTGTTTGTTGAGCTATATATGCACGTAAATGCCTTTTAGCTTGTTGCCATAAAAAAAGTTTCCTGGGTACTATACGTGGCCTCGAAGAATTTGAATTTTTTTCAAGTCTTACTATTTATAGATAGGAATTGTAAATGGTTGAAAGTGTCCATGGGACTAACACATCAATTTGGAAACTTCATGGCAGAGATTATCAATTACTACCCATATAAGATTATAACTATATCCAGGACTCTATTAATTTATGATATTGTCATTGATGTGTACATTTCTAGCTATACTCGATTTAACTTTTGTATAATGTTGGCAAATGGATGTTTTACGCAGTACACATTTTATAGCAAAGCAAATCCCATCCTTAATTTCTCTTGCGACATCCCTCACTCTGAGAGAGATTTATAATTCTATCTAATACGATCATGGCTCTTTGAATTACAAAACATATTCTTTATTGCCAACCACAAACTTGAATCTGTTTACCAAAATCGAATTGCTAATATATTTCGGTTAAATAATAAATACATGGAATAAATCTAAGTCCGACTTAATTGTGGTCCCTAATATTAACAATTTAAAAAGAATCAAAACTTTCAATAAGTAAATCCAATTTATATGCTACCACATTGTACAGATTTTAGGGTACGATACAACCATGTGGAGGTCTTATTCTAGATGTGTTGGATCGACATGCATATATCGTATCTCGGATATAATCAATATTTATATGAAAATCTAGACCGATACATACATTTATATAAAAAATCGTAATCCTAACCCGATACATACGAGAAATCTATTTTAACGTAATAAATATTCATACGAAACCTAGACCGATACATACGTTTAGAAATCGAAAACCTAAAGCCGATACATACATTTAGAAAATCGAAAATCTAAAGCTGATACATACCTTGATCCAAAGCTTGTCTCTACCCGTCACGGTCGTCGCGCCTCCTTTTGATCACGGATCCGTGTTCTCCTCTTCTTAGGATTCAATGCCACCTTCTCCTACGACGAAGACGGATGTTTGGTAAGATCTCTTTTCCTCCCTCTCTCTAACTCTCTCTTTCTCTAAAAAACAAGGAAAGTGACGTGAGGGTAGGGGGGACCCTTAGGGTTTTAAAGTTGATAATGAGAGGATTTAATGTATTTGTTGAATCCACTTAATCCAAGGTAATGTATTTGAAAATTGGTTTCAAAAGACCAGGCCGTTACACACCTGCTACAACATAATTCGACAAAAATAGTGGTGGAATAGTGATCTCACCCATCCCTTTGGAAATCTCAATCCTAATATGATTCCTATTCCTAACTATCTTCCCCTTGAGTTGATATCCATCACAATCTCCCCATCATCTTAAGTCTACGTTTGGCTATCCTCATCATCAGTAAGTCTCATTATAGGAACTCCTCACTGTGATATCACACTATGTTGAATGCCTTCATCATGCCTTCTTACAGATCTCCTGTCAGTCGCCATTGTAGAATTCTTTAGGTGCTTCTTGTTGATTTTTCTAAGTGACCATCATATCAAAACTTCTAAAGATTGCGCATGTGTTGCATGACATTCTCTTGTAAACATTGAATCTCGCTCTAATTTGTTGCATCATGTCCCTGCTACAATGTTGAATCCGACTCTGATATGAGTTGTTGGGATACGAACTGGTATCGCCTCCGCTCTGATACTGATTGATGTGGATGAACCACTTGATACGGATGCATATTTGCAATCAACTACCACAACAATATAACACTTAGAGAGATGGGGGGAGAGAGAGAGAGAAGAGAGAGTCAACATAGAGTGTTGTAAGCGTTCTTCCTGTAGTAATCTTTCTTCTCCGCAAGAGGTGACCAGACATTGTCATATGGTTGTCTTTTCTTTATGTTCTTCTATGGTGGTGGTTGATTGCATAAATGTTTTTGAATCTGGTGGTCCGAGCGATGCGATACCGGTTTATGTCCAAACACTAAAATGGGAGAGGGAAGAATTCATGTAGAGGTAGTAGAGCTCCAAACGAAGTTTACATTAGAGAAAGTTTTGGTGAAAACCTCTTCCCAAGCTCCTACATCTTTATAAGTCAGGTCCCTCCTCCGGTATGCTAGGGCATCCTTCACAAGTGCAATCCCTATCCCTTTGCCAAATTCATGTTACTGCCCGTTTATTGTTACCATGCCACTGATCGTACTCAATGCCTATATCTTTGAGCATGCACCTTAACAAGCTCCCCCCCCCCCCCCAAATTGTACCTATATTGGAAGAATTAGATACCCACTCCAACAAGGTTTGTATGACAGCGAGACAATTGGACAAGAGAAGAAAGTTGGTGTTAAGAAAAAACTGAGAGGTAAAAGAAGAAGTGTCAAAAAAAACAAAAAAAAAATATTTAGACCTACATTATAAAAAAATATTGTCTAAACCATCAAATTCGAAATTTGTCTAGTAGGTCTTGATAACAAATGCGAATATGTAATATGAAGGTCGCAATGTAAATATAAAAATATTAGGAAGTACGTGTTATTGCACTGTATGTAAGGCATAAATGTAAATTTACTTTTATAAGAATGCCAAAATGTAGTTATTTAAATTGAGAATTTTAACGTTAGAGTTCAATTAAAAACATTTAGGTTCTATAGGCTTAAACTTGTATTACGAGAAAACAATTGTTGGTGGAATAGTTTGCAGGGGCACAAAAATGGGGCGTTTGGACGAGGGATAACGTAAGAAAAGAAGATCTTCAGGGAAAATTCCATAGACGTGGAGAAGATGACGGACAATAGATAAAGAATCCATGGAATTATAAGGATAAAGAAGAAATACATGTTATATAATGTACTTGTGATGTGACAACTTTATCCTTACATAAAACACCCTTATCCCGGATTTATCCCGATCTCTCTCCCTCTCATCTCTCCCAGCTTTCTTGTCTCCCTTCTCTCTCACCTTCTCCACCCTTAAAGTTTTAGAAAGCATTTGTAAAATTAAATCTCAAGGATTGAATTATGTAGGTTAGCCTACAAACCTTATCAATTATCTTCTCAACCATGTAAAAATCATAATTACCACTTCAACCTTGCAAACTTGTCAAGTTTAACACCATAAACTTTACAGTTAATTTGACTCTTCTTAGGTCAACTTGTTTGGGTTAAAGGTTAGTTAATCAAACAATAATACCAAAACCAATGTGGATTTTCTTTCTCTCTCCTTTCTTCTCTCCTCTTTTCATCTTTTTTCTCCTCTCCATTCCAGTAAACCCCACTACTTCTGCAGGTCCTTCAAGAAGCAGCGCGTCAGCACCCATCCCCTCTCCTCCCACCACCACTCATCCCCTGACTCCCTCCTCCTCATCTCTGCCCTCATCCTCCCATCACTCCTCCTTGCCCTCTCCGCCGGCCTTCGCCTCCTCCCCAGCACCCTTCCCCTTACCTACGCCCTCGCCCTCCTCCTCCTCGACCCTGCTCTCTGGGAGCTGCTTTGTGACCAGTTCTGCAAGTGGGGCTTCCCTTACTGTCGTGGCTTCTACATAGAGACATAGAGGGGGCCTTGCCCTCTCCGACGGCCTTCGCCTCCTCCCCAACACCCTTCCCCTTGCCTACGCCCTTGCCCTCCTCCTCCTCGACCCTGCTCTCTGGGAGCTGCTTCGTGACCACTTCTGCAAGTGTGGCTCCCCTTACCGTCGTGCCCCACAATCTCCCAAGAATTCAATATATAATATATACTTGTATTACTTAAATACAGTAAATGTTTGCGCAATTATCAATAAAATTTACTTACGGTCAATATAATTTTTTAAATACAGTCACTTCATGTATGTAGGAACAAATTTATATGGTAGGATAATTAAAATAATCATAAAAATCATACTACATAGAGTAATTGTACTCAAAAAATCAAAATCGAGGTGTTAACATTCTAGCTACGATTACATATACAAGTATTACCATATATTTTATTAATTTATTAGCATGAATACGGAGAAAGATATAAATATGGACGGATAAAAGGCATGTTACCATATCCTCAAAAATAGAATACAAAACGGATATGGATCGAGTCAATAAATATAATTTTGACTTATTGGTATACAAAATATGGTATAAAACTTTGTCATATAGAGTTACAAATAAATATGCATGATATATTAGAACGAATATACATACATGGATATAGATTTATGTAGATTTTAAAATGACTTCTCTATCCGCATCGATTTATAATGGATATAGTTACAAATGCCGAAACAAGTATAAAACATATTTGACAATGAATCAAATATATGAATATATCTACATTTATTTGCTTCCATACACATGAATCAATGTATAGCCACATTACAAAATAAGCGGAGATATAACGTCAAAATATCTAGCTTGCAGCAATGGAAGGTTAGACAAATATTGTAGTAAAAACTTTTCTTTTGCTAGTAACCTTAATATAGAAATTATACGTATAGTTTTTAAAAAAGTTGTAGTAACAATCCATGGCATCGAAATTTCTTATTGTTGCAACAAAATCATTGGCTTTCATGGTTTAACACTACAAAAAACTGAACCAAAAGCAAAGAATAATTTGAATATTCGTTGACATATCTTCTGAAGTTAAAGATATAACAACGAATATTATTCGTTGCTAAATCATCTTTTGTATTTGTAATTATCAACGAATATCATATTCCTTATTAAAGGTCCATATAAAGACGATTTTTTCGTTGAATTATTCGTTAAAATTTACACTAATTGTTGCCAAATTTAGCAACGATTAGAAGAAAGCGGCAACGAATAATCATTGTTACATGATTCGTTGCGAGGAATATAGCAACGAATACCATTATTTGTTGCAAACTTAAAGAAGTAAGCAGTGAATAATATTCATTGTTATATATTTAACTACAGAAGATATAACAACGAATATTAAATTATTCGTTGCCTTAGGTCACTTTTCTTGTAGTCTAAGAACTACAATCAATAAACTTATATTGACCTTTTTTCAAAGTCTGTCATTATACCATTTGTTGGTTAAATATATAACATTTGTTGCAATTTTTTGTAGTTGATATATTAACGAATGTCATATTCGTCGCTATGTCATTACTGGTGTTCCATAAAGAATGCTTAACTATTGTTATTTTACAAATGAATTCACTAATTTTCATTAAATTTGAAAACTTTAGCAACAATTAGGTAAAATTTTGAAAAAGAGCAATGCATAAGTGTTGTTATATGCACCACCACTAATAATATATCTCATATATGATATTCATTGCTAATTTCATGTACGAAAATAATTTTTCAATAATCTCGTCACTGTAAATTTAGATGATGGAGTGACAGATCTTAAATAAAATATCAGTTTAATATTTTTTCTTGTAGTGAACCATCGTAAAAAAAAGGTGATTAAAAGTATGGGTAAGCAAAAATTATGACAATAATGGGACCATTGTGGCTACTTTGGTCACAGAAGATTTGTTGTAAGTAATGCCTAACAAATCTATATCTAAAATATCTCATACTATGTTGTTATCGAAAGTTATTCCTACAAAAATAATCAGTAACTAAAATTTTTCCACTATGAGGATTCAATGCCACAGTGACAATTTATTGTATTGAATATTACTTGTTTCGAAATGATAAAGTTGACGGTATTATTTACATGCTAATGGAAGTGTACCTTTATGAAATGAAGAATTTTGTAAGAGTATTTTTTAATATAATATTTATATAGATATTTGTGTAAAATTGTAAGTTTATAAGTGTACTTTTGTCAAATATTTTGTAAATATTAGTTTCAGATATTTTGGAATCATTTCCTATAATCATGCAACCAATGAATCCAACAAAACTTAATTAAAATGATGAATAATGGTAAAATAAACTAAACAAATTATGTATTAAAGTTGGCCCCCTCCCAAATGGAATTTTCTAGTTTCGTCCCTGCTTATGCAAGACCATCGAATTCGGCCGTGCGGCTCTGGTACGAGGAGTGCATGTGCTGCCTTCGCCCCGTGCCCTAGGCCATCTTCAATGCATGCTCGCTCGAGCTCGGGAGTGAAACAAGGAATTGGAGGCGAGCTCAAGAAGACGGTGCTGCCCCATGGAAGGATCGTGCTCATCTTCCGTACCTCGTGCGAGTGCCGCCCGGGAGGATGGAGGTGTGGGGGTCCTAGAGGATCAGGAGGATTAAGTGTCATTTCTTGTAGTAGTACATACAGTTTCCAAGCCATGGTATAAACTGGGAGACCTCATTAGATCGTCCAGCCGTGCTGGAAATAAGTGGATAAAAGTATGGATCCTCTAGATCTTACGGATGTCTAGGAACGTTCCTGATCATGTTATAGTGCATAGAAATTACGTAAAACTTCTAGGCTAAGGTGGGGCAGAGGTCCTGGGCGGCGCAGGGAGGGGAGCAGAGGTCATGGGTGGCACGGAAGAGGGGAGCCGAGGTCCTGAGCGATGTGGGGAGTGGGTCGGAGGTCGGAGCAGCGCCGGGGTGAGGGGTTGCGGTCGGGGCAAGGGAGTGGGTGGAGGTTAGGACGGGAGAGATTTCCCATTCAGGACATGGCCACCACCACAATACCCTGTCAGGGCATGACAGTGTCGAATTACCCAGTCAAGGCATTGATCGGCAAACAATTTGCCGATCGGCAAATGGTTTGCCGATCAATGTAACATAACATTTTTTTGTAATGATTTCGAAACTATTGGCCAATGGATATGAATTTATTATTAAATATATATATATGTTGCATGAAAACGGCAAATGGTTTGCTGTTTACATGCAACATATATATATTTAACATATATTTAATAATGCATATATATTTAATATAATATACGATTGATATAAATTTATTATATATATATATATCGTGAAAACGGCAAACGATTTCCGTTTGTATGCAACATGTAAATTTTTAATAAATATTTAATAATACATATGTGTATATATATATATGAGAGCCGGGAGGCTGCTGCGTGTAGCAGCCAAGCTGGCTGCTACATGTAGCATTCTCCCCAAATTTTTTATTTTTTTGCGAAATTTCGCTATGTATATTCATCTATATCTCCCTCCTACATGTCATTCAAATTTCGCGAGAAACAAAGACTCCTAAGCGTCTATCTAGAAGGGGTAGATTACAACAAATTTCAGACCGTTAAAAATTACCCGGTCAAGATGGAGGGCTTAGGAGTCTTTGTTTCTTGCGAAATTTGAATGACATGTAGGAGGGATATATATATATATGAATATACATAGTGAATTTCGCAAAAAAAATGAAAAAATTTGGGGGAGAATGCTACATGTAGCAGCCAGCTTGCCTGCTACACGCAGCAGCCTCCCTTTAATATCATATATTATTAATATATAGATTTAATGGGTTGTCCCGTGAGGTAGTCAACGAAAGGTAGTCAACTGACTACCCCATATCATTTTTCGGTGAAATTTTATGATTTTTTTTGAAAAATACCGCCATGTATTTCATAAATATATCTCTCTGACGTGTCACTCAAATTTCATTTGAAACAGAGACTCATATGCCTTCCATCTAGAACAGATCGATTATAACAATTCTAAAAACCGTTAAAATTACCTGTTCTAGATAGAGGGCATATGAGTCTCTGTTTCTGACGAAATTTGAATGACATATTAAGGGGATATAATGATAAAATATATATATAATAAATTTATATCAGTCATATATTATTATTATCAAATATGTATGTATTATTAAATATATGTTAAATTTATATATGTTGCATGCAAACAGCAAACCATTTGCCGTTTTCATGCAACATATATATATTTAATAATAAATTCATATCCATCGGCCACAATAGTTACGAAATCAATACTAAAATATGTTATGTTACATTGATTGGCAAACCATTTGCCGATCAGCAAATCGGAACGGCAAATCGTTTGCCGATCAATGCCCTGACATGGTAATTCGAAATTGTCATGCCCTGACAGGGTATTGTGGTGGTGGCCATGCCCTGAATGGGAAATCTCTCGAGGGAAAGAGGTGGCCAAGAGGAGAGGAGGGAAGGTATATATTTGTAAACATGTTAAAGGTAAAGGTGATACAAACATCTTTATGACAGAATATGATTCATCTTACCGCCAATGTACATGATTCTTCGTGTAAGAGTTAGCAAGCTTGCGAGATTGAAATGATAATTATGATGTTTATATGGTAGAGAACGCAGTTGACAAAATTTTTAGGGTTCATGCTATGAAAATCACATTTATGTAAAGGAGATCGTAAAATGACGTAAAACATACAACAATGAATGCACAAAAAAAGCCTCGTTATCATATATTTCTCACAGTTGGAAAATTAAAAAAATATACGTTTATTGTTGCAGCAAATAAATATATATGATTCCAATAATTTTCTTACAGCGTCTGATTTCTTCCTTAAGTGATGGGAAACCAAACATACAAATAATTTGTATACAGCGTCCTACTTCCATAATTTGTGGGACACTAAACATAGACATTCATTTAAACTATATACTATATGTGCTCAAAATGATTTCCATATCTTTTAGACTTTTTTATCGGTTATGCCCCTCTGAGATATTGCAATTTCAATTATGCTCATATCTTTTTGATAATATCAGTTGTGCCCCCAAACTTCTTGCCTTTCTATCACTCGTGTCCCTCAGGTTAGTTGTCGTTCATTCCCAATGCAAACAGACATTAACTTTGGGACATAAAAGGAATTAAATTAACAATAAATGCTGAAAAGGTCATTTTTCATCCTCTTCTTCCTCCTTCCGCATCCTCTTCGTCTTCCTCCCCGTCTCTTCCTCATCGCCAGCCTTCTGCTCCACTACTGCCTCCTCCCCTGCCCCCAGGTGCTCCCTCTGCCCCGAGCTCCTTCCTCCGCCCTCACGTCACGTCCTCCGCCCCAACTGCACCTATGAATCCCCCCCAGCCCCGAGCTTCTTCCCCCTGCCCGTGCCATCCCCGTTTTCTCCAAAATGTATCAAGCCCAAGTCCTCCATATCGACATGAGGAGAAAAGCTTTTACAGGCATCTGCAATGGGTTGGTAGCCTGTACATACATAGATTGCCAACAATAGCTTCTTCTGCCACTCTCACAGTCAGCTTGGAAAAGCCTGCTGTAGCATCGAACCTTCTGCTTTTATCGGCATTGACAACAGCGAAGTAAAGAGACATGCGCATGCCTAGAGTGCAGAAGCCACACTGAGAAGCATGAAATCCGGATATTCTTTTGTGAATAGAATGAAAGCCACTCTTCGTGTTCCCAAGTCCCTCGTTTGTTGTGATTGAGGAAAATTTTATACGGCAAGAAGAGTGAGACATGAGCTCACAGTAAACTCTTCTACTAGCCTAGACACAGTGTCAAACTTTGTAAGAAGAACAACACATGCTCCACAACCACCTGTTCTTGGGTGCCAACCTCCACAATCACAATCAAAACTCTAGGATCAATCATAGAACTTCGTAATCAATGTCATCTACTAATTGTTTAAGATGGGCAGGACCATCATCAATTTTGAACAGAGATAATGATTACTTCTATAAGAAGAAATACCGCAGCAACTGCCAACCTACTTTTGCCTATGAAAACGAAACATTAATTGTCTTGCTCGTTTCATAGGAGGACAAATTGATCCAAAAGATAAGATGATGAGAGCATAAAAAAGGCCATGAGGCGCTCGATGAAGGACTCCATGCCGTCGATCCAGCACAGTGCCCAGTCTACCTTCTTCTTGGGTGCAGGGGATGGTCTCTATGGCGCGGAAGAGACGGTGTTTCTCGGTGGAGTCCTTGATGTAGAAATCGACAAGGATGTTGTATATCTCGGAGTGGATGTTCTCAATGGTGATTTGAAAGCCGTAGATGGTGTGGGCCTCAGCAAGCTGGACTCCTTCATAAAGCGCATGTCAAGGTTTCGAGGACGATGCCGTCAGAAGCGACGAAGAAGGTGAGGACGTGGCTGATAAAGTGGCACCCGTCTGAGGTATGGGTATTGTCTCGATGGTAGAGATCATGCAAGAGGTCAATCTCCTCGGAGGTCCAGAGGGAGGCGCTCTCCCAAATCTCCGAGTACTTGATGGTGGTCGGAGGAGGAAGGGTTGGAGGGTGAGGAGAGAGAAAGAGTAAAAGGGGATGCCAGCTTTTTTTCCGGATATGCCCCTCTTAACTATACCATGGTTTGAGAAAATCATGGTTAAGTTCAAATTACTGAGAGCTAAAGTAACGGAGGGGCACAAGTGATAGAAAGGCAAAAAATTGGGAGCACAACTCATAATACCAAAAAGATATGAGCACAACTGATATTGCAATATCTCAAAGGGACACAATTGATAAAAAAAAAACCTATCCTTTATGTATCACTATTTAAAAAAATCTAAATCATCACTGTTTAAGATCACTCTTTAGAAATTCAAACTATAGGAGTGTATTCTTAAATAATTATCTAAAATTTAATCAAATGGGTGTCACCTAAAGCATCTCGGGTATGATGACGCCATCGTAACCGTCCTTCGGCTTTAATTATTTGTGTAATAAAAAAAGAACCCATGTTAAGTTATTCTTATATGGAGTTTATGTTTTGAGAGGATTTGAAATCGATTACTAGAAGCCGACTATTCTCAATTATTTTATATCCAATTTTTGATCCAGGAGTTTAGCTGTTCTGTTCGAGTATTTTTAAATTATTTGGTGTATGAGCCTTTTTTTTAACTTATATCAAATACACTACTATCAGCCATTGTTTTTTCTTAATGATGATTCTTTAACTTTACATAAGTTTTACCTGCCAGGAAGCACCGATTGATTAGTGTGTTGTAAAGCATAGTGTTAAGATTAAATAATGGTGGCAGACTACTGGTTCGTCTTATCTTATTTTACTCCATTAAAATATTGAAAAAATACTTTTTGAAGGAAAAACCTCTCAATTCACTTTAGAAAATAACATAAACCAAACAATCAAGTAATAATCCCAATTTTTTTAAATCACGCTTAAAAATCATCATATCATGTGCAGCTGTCTTTCCTGTTAAAATCTCTGTTCAAAAATAAACAGCAAGCTTGACATAAAATGATACAAAAGGTAGCACGAATCTCCCCACCACCCTTGAAACAGAAGTGGTGATATAGAACGAAGCTACATGATTATTCAAGATGTAGGTTTACCGCTGACCTTTTGTGCAATCCATCCCAATCCATCATAGAGCCCCTCCCCGGTGAGGGCACAACAAGCTTGAATGTGCCAGTCATGGTCCTTGATGCTGTGAAGTGAGAGGGCATCAGTTATCTCAGCTGGGGACATGGCATCCTTCAGATCCTGCTTGTTTGCAAACACAAGTACAACCGTATGTTCAAGATCCCCATGCTGAAGCAGCCTGAATAACTCATCTTTCATAAAGTTGATCCTGGCACGGTCAGTGCTGTCAATCACCGCAATTACAGCATGCGCTCCCCTATAGTATGTTGCCCAAGAAGGCCTTAGACGTTCTTGACCTCCAAGATCCCATACCTGGAAAGTTTTTTGCATCAACCAGGGGATTCCTTTTCCGTATTAAATTGGTAGATAGCAGGGTGAAAATAGACAGAAGTGCATTGCCTTAACCCATGAAACCAAAAAAACGTCATGGTGAAAACAAGCACAGGATGTGAGGAACTCAATTTGGTTCCTCAGACATGTCGTATAGAATGTGGCCTGTGTACTTTAAATATGTGTGCCTCGCTGCACGTATGAGATGTGATGATATATAAACAAGTGGATGTTAAAATTATGGCTTTGAAGTAAATCATTAAGTTACACATTCAACAACTTTTTCTTGGAGCATCTTCAATGAAATTCTAGAAACATTCTTGTCATGAACTTCTGTAAACTTCCAAGGTGTACCGAGATGTTCATTTCTTTTGGTACATTTGGGAGGTAATTTCAGCCCTTGTCCAAAATACTATCTGGATGAGCCTTCTTATTTTTTATACCCGATAGCTTTTTTATAAAAGATTCTCTGGGAGGAAAAACAAAATTTACACACTTTACTATATTACAATATTCACTACGATATTGTAAATTAAACTTCAAAATTACAATTCAAATTAATATACTAGAGGGGTCACGTCAAACAGTTTATTTAATACTCCACTGTCCACTACAGTACTTAGAAGTTGAGCATGTATCGCATAAGCTCAAATTCTCCGCTAGGAAACATTTAGGAGTTCTGCAGTCACCCTCTTAGATTCAGCAATATCAGTTATGTGAAGGGAGTCGATTTAATGAAACCGACTTGTTCATCATGGACGCGTGGAGATCGCATCTTATGCGATCTAGGTCGATTAGTCACAAGGGGCAAGGGTAACAGAATTTAAAAAAAAATTCCAATGGAACCACGTGAATAGGGAACCTTTCCCAATCCGTTCCATCAAGATCACATAAGATTTTAGGCTTACCTCTCGAAGCGTGATCATGATCCTTGTATCTCCAAATAAAGAGACATCCTGTCTCAAGTCCTATCTAACGTAGAAATCACTTACCGATAGGGACAAAAACGAATATGAATATATTTGTATCCGATCTGCTATCGTATTCGTTTTATATATGTTTTGACGTTCGTATTCATATTCATTTTAAAATGGGGGTGAATATGTATCACTTTGAGCTTTGACATTCGTCAATATTCGCATTCATATTTGTATATCTGTTTTCGTACATAAGTATAGTAGATTTATTTACAATAGTACATAACAATAATTTGAGTACATCCACCATTGTTAATATAATTGTTATAAAATGAATATATCCGATATGTTTATTTTATGTGTAAATCATCCTAAATATGCATATTTAAGTTAATCTATTAAATATTCTTGTTATTATTCGTGTTCATTTTTAAGTATATGATAATACATTTTTCATATCCATAAATATTCGTGTTCGCATTTGTAGTCGTACTTTAAAATGGATAAGGATATGATTATACATATATTTGCATTTGTATCAGATCGTTTTCATCCCTACTTATCGGCATGGATGAGACGTGTACTCCCTACAATCTTTGGTGACGATCTGAGCCAAGAATCTCCTGATTTCGTCAAACGAAATCTATCGTCTTCCTCACGAGCATGATGCATCGAAGAAGACGAAGATCCACAAGCAGTCGATCTGGCAACACAACGACAGAGAGACTACAGTGATGATATCCATAAACACTAGAGTGGACGGTCACTTGGGGTTGAGATAGAAAGCCTATGAACGTGTATGAGATAAGAGATTTTGTTGCTTCAAGTTGTGTCTTGAATTGTATAGAGAAGAGCATAGGGTTTGCCCTTCTCTTATACGAAATCGGATGGCTAGGATGCGCTCCTAATTGAAATCAATGGTCTAGATTTTGTTGCAATAATTTGCAACAACAATTAATTAATTTAAAAGAAATAAATACATTGAAGGCATTCTCTAATAAATTTAATTCTAATTAATTTAATGCAATATCATGAATCAAGGAGCAGTGAGCCATCTTTCATGTAAGGGAAATTTGGATGGGTGGATGTCCCCATGAGATTGGAGAGAGATTTTCTCTCTCCAATATCCATCTAATGTAATCTCATTACATTGAATCTTTATTCATATAATTAGTTGTTAATAAAATATCGTAAAATAATTTGCAAATTATTTGTAACAAACCATTGAGTTATTATGAATTATATTCACCATCCAATATTAAATGTTCATCATAATTGCATATAATAGTACAATGTGAATCCAATTCACATTTGATTGTATAATGAGAATCAAATTCACATTAACTTATAAATTGTAAATCATATTTACAATTAAATCTTTCCATGATATTAAAAATCAAATTCATAATATACATATAATTATTGTGGATAGTGTTATCCATATTAACCATATCTATGATAATTAAATCCAATTTAATTATTTTAGACATCTCTCTAATGTGTCTAAATAATGTGAATTACATCCACATTATTAATGATACTTAAATTATATTTAATCATCAATTTCCAATGCTCAGATATTGTCAACAATATAATTATTCTTGACCTCTTTCAACAACAATGTGCTTTCTCTGCGGATACTTAGAGATAAGGACATGATAATTGTATATTCCATATATAGTGACTCGGATAGCAAGATCTAATCTCATATCCATATGTAGAAGACCTCTCAGAGATGTCTTTGATCAAATCAGACAGGATATCTAATATTCTCATTGCATCAAAATCATATTCAGACCAATTCCCAACATTTGCATTAAGATTGAATAACTAATCTACTGAGTGGAGTCACTAAAATCCAAACCTATTTCATCACTCCCTCAGAATGGAAGTGTCATGGTTATACAATCGGGAGCTCAACGAAACACATTACACTCTCTATAAGCTCAACAAATGATCAAAGTAATGAACTTAAGTTCCAACTCCATTTCTAATCATTGTCCAAACCTTTTGGATCTAGAAATGATCTTTAGAAGTGCGTTCACCTCCGTTTCCATTTCTATTTCTATCTCCAACATTTGGACATTCAAATTTCAATTGAATCTAATGAAATGAGACTTAATCCAATTAATTCTCATATTATTAAGCCATGAAATTGAGTCATTAAAATCCATCTGATTTTGTCACTCTCTCGGAATGGAAATGCCATGGTAGATGATTTATTAAGATAGCTTTAATCCAAAGGATTCCCAATACTCCATCTTTCATATTGGAGGACCTTGATATACTTGAAGTACAAATCATTATTTGATTGTCTCCTTCCAGGGCATATCATAAGTATTAAAAAGAATGGAATTGCTTGTTTATTCAAGAGGTCTAGGGGTCCTTATATAGGACAAAACCCTAGAGAGCTCTAAGATGAGAAATACATAAATACCCTTAGCAGGATTACAAATCTAATTATAAAATATACTACTAACATTCCCCCTCAAGTTGGAGCATATTTATCAATCATGCCCAACTTGGACATAATCTAGGACAGACGCTTCTTGGGTAGAGCCTTTGTGAATACATCAGCTAACTGAAGATCTGTGGTGATGTGAGGCGTAGTAATCCTCTCAGTTTTGACAGCATCACGAACAAAATGGCAGTCCACCTCTATATGCTTGGTTCGCTCATGGAACACAGGATTCGTGGCGATATATGTAGCAGATTTGTTGTCACAATACAGCGAAATAGGAGTAGCGACAATGAGACCGAGTTCTTTCAGAAAGGTCAATAGCCACGTGATCTCACAAGTAGCTTGAGCCATTGCTCTGTATTCTACATCAGCATTGGATCTAGACACAACGGTCTTCTTCTTTCTTCTCCAAGAGACGAATTTCCTCCAACTATCATAGCGTAACCTGTAGTGGAGCGTCGATCCTTTGGTGAGCTTGCATAATCAACATTAGCATATGCAATTACGTCAGTGTATCCATTTGCCCCATAGAAGAGGCTACACCATGGTGATTCCTTCAGGTACCTTATAATCTGGAGAACATCCTGCCAGTGGTTGTAATCAGGTTGCTCCATGTGTTGGCTAGCTTTGCTAACTGCATAGGAGATATCTGGTTTGGTGACAATAAGATACAACAGTTTCCCAACAAGGCTTCTGTATTGAGTAACATCTTCAAAGACAGGATCTGGGAATGTGGCATGCTTCTCACGGTCTGCAAGAATACCAGCAAGCTTGCATCCAAGTAATCCTGCTTCAGTCAGAATGTCCAGACAGTATTTCCTCTGTGAGAGATGGAGACCCTCTGTAGTGCATAGTACTTCAATGCCCAAAAAATATCTCAATGGACCAAGATCCTTGGTAACAAATACCTTTTAGAGGAAGGCCTTGGTCTCTAACATCCCTTCATCATCATCGCATGTGATAACCATGTCATCTACATAGATAGCAAGAATAATTGTGCTAGTTGTTCGTCTTCTGACAAACACAGAATAGTCAGAGGTTGTCCTCTGGAAGCCAATAGTGTTGATTTCTCTAGTAAGTCTGTCGAACCACGCCCTTGGGCTCTGCTTTGGTCCATATATGGCCTTGCGAAGTCGACATACACACTCCCCCTCGACTTCATAACCGGGAGGTTGCATCATATAAACCTCCTCATCAAGATCGCCACATAGGAACGCATTTTTCACATCCAACTGAAAAATAGGCCATGTCTTGTTAGCAACCACAGACAGTATGGTCCTTATGGACCCCATTTGTGCAACAAGAGAAATGTCTCAAAGTCTATCTCATAGGTCTGTGTAAGCCCTTTTGCCACAAGACGAGCTTTCAACCTTTCAATCGAACCATCTGGTGACTGTTTGGTTGTGAAGATCCATTTACACGCCACAGGTCTAGTCCCCTTGGGACATTGCACGAGATCCCACGTTCCTCTGGAAATAAGAGCATCCATCTCTTCGTTCATGGCATGTCACCATCCTGAATCCTGCAAAGCACTATGGTGGTCTCTCTGAATAGAAATAGTCATGAGAGCATTTGCATAGCGTCTATCAGTGCAAGATAAACCAGCAGTAGAGGTGAAATGCGACATGGGATGAGAAGTACATTTCCTTTTAGGTCTGCGCAGAGCAATTGGAAGATCTTGAGGGTCGGCCGGGACACTTGAAGAAGGCATATCATCTTGTAAAAAAGGGACAGGTAAAGGAATACTGCGTTTGTAAACAATGGATGGAGGTGGGAGATCAAGAGGGATACCGTTAACAGGTTGATTGAAGAAACCGGTCTGTTCAAAGAAGGTAACATCTGCAGAGATATGATAGCGATGACTAGTTGGATCATAACACCGGTAAACTTTCTGAGTACGAGAATAACCGAGGAAGACACATTTGATTGCACGAGGGTAAAGTTTATCTGCTATGTGAAAATTATGAACAAACGATACACATCCAAAGATTCGTAAGGGAAGAGGAAAGGGAGATTCAGTTGGGTAAACAAGAGAGAAGGGGGATGACCCATTTAGTCTTGGAGATGGGATTCTATTAATAAGATGAACGGTTAGAACGGCATCACCCCAATAGGTATCGAGAACCTTCATCTGAGTAAGGAGAGAACATGCGATATCTAGGAGATGTCTGAGTTTTCTTTCTGTTATCCCATTTTGTTGAGATGTATATGGACAAGAGATTTGATGTATGGTTCCAACGGAATCAAAGAAATCCGTTAGGGCATGTTGTGTGAATTCCAAGGCCTTATCAGAACGAAAAATTTGTATAGCACAGGAAAAATTATTCTTGACATAATGAAAGAAATTTTTGACAATTAATTTATCTTTGATCGTTCTTTTAGAAGATAAACCCAAGACGACATATTCTAATCATCAACAAAAAGAACGAAATATTTATATCCACTTAAAGTACAGACCGGACAGGGTCCCCAAACGTCACAATGGACTAAGGAGAAAGGAAGAGTACGATGAGAATCAGTTCGAGCAGGAAATGAAGCTTAGTGATGTTTCCCGAACTGGCATGCATCGCACTCGAAGGGTTTGAGCATGGACAGTTCTGCGAACATCAAGGAGAGTGCCTTGGCAGATGGATAACCAAGACGAAGATGCCAGAGAAGGGGATCAGCAGAGATGCGCCAGCAAAGCCAGAGTCTGAAGGAATGTCAAGATAATAAAGACCGTTCTTCTCACGTCCCCCACCAAAAATCTATCTCGTCCGGATATCCTGAAAATAACAGCACCATTCGTCAAAAATAACTCGACAGTGAAGTTCAGTACACAGTTCATGAACCGATAAGAGACTAAGAGGAAAATCAGGTGAAGCCGAAGTTTAGAGGAGAAGTCCATGGTCCCCACATTAGTAATAGGAGAATAAGCATCATTTGCAACACGAACAGTCTTCACAATGGAAGATGGCTGTGAGGAGGTGAGAAGACTACCTTCTCCCGTCAGATGAGTTGATGCCCCTAATTCTATTATCCATGCAGGTGCAGAAGTGGAGGCAGAGCTGGCAATAGTACTTGATGTAGCGACCAAGTTAGCAGAAAGACCAGAGGCAGGAGTGTCATTTGCAGAGTTCTGTAATAGTTGGCAAAAACGAGCATACTCAGATGAAGTAAAGGGAGTCTGAGTATCATTGGAAGACTGAACATGGGATGTCTCCATAGTATCATAGTTGCCATCATAAGGAACAGTCTCACAGACACTGTTGGCACTTGTAGGCATGACAAACTTAGCCCAACAACGTTCGGACGGATGGTTCAGGCGTCTACAGTGAATGCATGCAGGGTAGGGGGCCGTAGAGTCACGACCACGGCCGCAACCTGCGTCACGTCCTCGTCCAAAATCACGACCACGACCACGACCAAAATCACGACAACAACTTCCTTGATAAGTTAAGCATCCTCTAGCAAGATGGGATGAATTTTCAGTGGACTAAGGGGGTGAAAGAGACTCTAGTTCCTGTAGCCGACCGAAGATGGTCTCAAGAGAGGGCAGAGCAATAGCAATCAGAAATTGGTCCTTCACAGGCTTGTACCGTGGATGTAGACCTGATAAGAAACGATACACTTGCCATTCTGCACGTTCGCATCTCTGTTTGTCACAGCAGGCAGGTTGGAAGATAAGAAGCTCCTGAAAATGACCTGTGAGAAGCATGTAGTATTCAGTCAAGGACGTATCCCCTTGATTGGCAGACCAGATTCGTGTATAGATGTCTGAGAGCCTGGACTTGGTTGTCTTTTGGGAGTAGGTTTCCTCAAGACTCTCCCACATTGCTTTCGCAGTTTCCTTATATAGAAGATTAGAAGCAATATTTGGTTCGACACTATTAGTCATCCAAGGAATTACCTGGCAGTTGTCTACCTACCATGTGTCATAATCCTTTTCCATCTCCGTAGGCGGAACTTTACTAAGAACATAGTTCTTGCGCTGACCACCAATAAATATCTTGAAAGACCGAGACCATAGTACATAGTTCTCAGAACCCTTGAGTTTGATAGACGTGTCCTGAACCATCACAGAAGAAGTCGGGTACATGGGCTTGGGTTCTGTAGATGCATATGCCATAGTAGTTGCAGAGGTCAAGAAAAAGTGACCTGGAATAGTTGAGTAGGCTTACGTATCATGTAGACCTAGCAATACATCGAAAGGAGGTCCGATACAAGCAGTGCCTAACATGGATCGATGTAGGGGACAGGTTGCCTGGATGCTGGAGTATTTTCGCCGCATGGAGGGAGCATTGATGCCGCTGTGAGATGGCACGAGTGCCACAGGAGCACGGGGGTGCCGCTGGGAGCAAACTAGGCCTCTAGGGCTCGCGCAAGAGGGCGAGAGAGGTCGCTAAGGGCACTGCTAGGTACCGTTGGGCACGGAGAGGCGTTGTTAGGTACTGCTGGGCACCGGAGATGCGTTGTTGGGCACCGCTAAGCCCCTAGAACTGGCCCACGGAGGTGAGAAGGGCTGCGGGAGAGGGGCGAGAAGATGCCTAGATTCAGCGCACGGAGGACGAGAGAACGGGGGGTGGGGGGGCTAGCGGTGGCGGTGGGATTAGGTCAGAACATCGGTCTAAGACCGCTGCTCTGATACCATGTTAAGAAGAATGAAAGAATGGAATTGTTTGTTTATTCAGGAGGTCTAGGGGTCCTTATATAGGACAAAACCCTAGAGAGCTCTAAGATGAGAAATACATAAATACCCTTAGCAGGGCTACAAATCTAATTATAAAATGTGCTACTAACAATAAGTCTAATTATAGAATGTACTACTAACAATAAGATTTCTCAATTGATAATTGAGCGACAATGTTAATCATATACTTTTCAAAAGCATATATTAATATCTTGAATTCATGTCTTAGTTCATAAACAAGACAACCATGCATGGAATTATATATGATCCCAAATATCTCATGAGTGAGCTCTGTCTCGTGGTTCATCAAGTATGAACATGTATGATCCATTCAATAGATCATGCAACTCATATGTTCTCATATGCATACCAATGCATCGATATATGGACCTTGGTTAGATCTTCAACATAATGGTCTATCAAATGTGCACATTTAGACATATAAATGTATATATGTCTCTAATCAAAGAACGTGTGCTTGATCGTGATAGTTATGATTCAAGTTTTAATTTATTTCAAGCTCATCAAGTCTTTTCTTCGACTTGATTACTCCGACACCTTCGAATCCCTATTCCTATGCAGAGAACTTGCATCAAGAGATCAGGCAAAATCATTGCATCAAGAAATGCTATCTATAATGCATTTAAAAGATGTGTCAATAGTGTTATTTATAAATATGCTAGTATTTCAATCAAAATGGAGATTGTATATCGCACTTTTGAAATGCATTATCAAAGATGAACACATTGGATAACGCATTTCGTAAATATGTTATTCATAGGGCATTTGGAACTTTAAAAAAAGTGGTATATATGACGCATCACAAAATGCGACATTTATAGCGTATTTTGAAGATGTGATATAGCAACACTATCCAGGGAATTAAAATATATGTTACCATATCCGTGGAGTTATGTTTTCTGGGAACACTACTTAGGAACTTGCCTCTTTTTTCACCACATCTACTCAAAACCTAGGCACGAAAAAATCCAACAAGATCTCTTCTCCAATCCAACAAGACCAAAGCAAAGGACATCCGAAAACATCGATCTTAGCATCTGCAGCCATAAGACAATAAACGAGGGCGGTGTGCATGGTGGCACTCCAAGAACTTGGTAGCAAAGAGGAGATCCTCATTGCAGCAGCTACTGGAGGCAAAAATATGATTGTGAGAGAGGTAGGGATGTTGATTGACATGCTCCCACCACTTTCTATTAATGATGGGTCTATCTGTTGAGATAGATGTTTTTGTTTGTTCTTTACTTATATTTACTTATTCTTTCATGTGACTACTTTATGCAATTTTCCCTTGGGGAATTTCTCCTATATAAGAGAGACCTAGAGTCTCAATGGAATACAATTGAATCTTTTTCCTTTCCACATGGTATCAGAGCGACAATCCTACATCCAGTGTTGTAAAAGTCGCCCGACTGGCCTGATTAGTAGGTCCGACTAGTCTAGTCAGTGGGGTGGCCGACCGAGTACCGACTAATTCCGACTAGGTACACTAATCGACCAATTTTCGCTCGGAGATACCGTTTTTTTTTAATGTTTTACTTTTTTATAAGCAAACTTAGTATAATATGCCTAATGTTTTATTTAAATTCAATATTTTCTTTTATTTTATTGTGGTAGTATATAAATGTACAAAATCTATGTAAATATATGTATAAAAATGAGTTATATATTTAAAATAATTATAAAATTCAAAGTCGATTAAAGTCCGACTAAATCCGATTAGTCGCCCGACTGCCGATTAATCCTAAGTCAGTGACCCAACCGACCGAGTACCGACTACCGACTTTTGCAACCTTGCCTACATCGGAGCATGTGCCCTAGTTGTCCCCTTCCCCACATAATGTTGGATATGTGAGCCCACGGCGAGCCATTATGCAATAAATGTTATTGCGAATATCATTCCCTGATCTGAAATGAAGAATAAATAATTTGCATAATAGGTCCCTCTGTACAATTAGGGTTATGTACCATGGCTATCTTAATGATCATACAGCTGTTGATTCACTTATTGAATCATAGAGGCTGGTGCTTGGATGAATATCTAAAGGGTTAGATTGAGGACTCATCAAGCACCGTCAAATGATTATTAAGATGTGATCTCCAGCCTGAGTAGGAGATGGCAATCCTTTCTCACATAGGCTGATATCTGACCGACCTCTTGATGCAGGTCCTCTGCATAGGAATAGAGATTCAGAGGTGTCAGATTAGTTAGGTCAAAGAGTTGACTTAACGAGATCGAGATAACCTAAGTCCTATGTTGAATGCTGTCACAGCATAGGCACTCATCCTCTGACCGGAGACAGATGTATTGCTATATGTCTGAGTATGTACATTTGGCAGACCAATAGGTTGATGACCTAACCAAGGTCTATACACCGGCGCGCTGGTGTGCATATAAGGGCATATGAGTAATACGATCTCTCAAAGGGATCATACAGGTTCATTACTGAACCGGAAGACATGAGCTCACTCATGAGATATTGGGAGGAATCAAATTCCGTGCACGGTCGTCTCGCTTTGGAAGCTTGACTGAATTTATAGGTTTGATATATACTTTTGGAAAGTATATGATCAAGACCTAGGTATGATATATGCTTTTGGAAAGTATATGATCGATACCAAAAATCCCAATGATCAAATGAGAAACTTGGTGATCAAACCCTGAAGAAGACAGTGTAAAATAGATCTTGATCTTCGGGTTGACCATGGGTCTTCCAGTATGCAGGATGTACAGGTATTGGGAATACCTGAAGGGTGATGTGATCATAAACGATTGTATATCCATGACGCTTCCATTCCGAGGGAGTGATGAAACAGGTCTGGATTTTAGTGACTCCTTTCAGTAGAGAAGCAATCCGATCTTAGTCCAAATGTTGGACATTGATCTGAATGAGATTCAGATTAAATGAGAAGATTGGATTTGCGGTCTTGATTTAATCAAGCATCTGTGGGAGGTTCGTACGATCTGGATTTGAGACGAGATCTCAACATCCAAGTCACTATACATGGAATAATACAATCGCCCTGTCCTTATCTCCAAGTATCTGCGGAGAAAGCACATTATTCTTGAAGGAGTTCAAGAATAATTCATTTGATGAATTCCATATCCAAGCAAGCAAGGACTTGATGATTAAATGAGATTTAATTATCAAGCTTAATATGAATATAATTCATATTGTGAAAATGATTATCTAAGATAATTAAATGGGATTTAATTATCAAAGATTAAGAGAATGTGGATAACACTATCCATGATATATGTGTGTTATAAATATGATTTATAATATACATATATAAGAGAGAGAATCTATGTAAATAGCATTTGTTAATTAATTGTGTGGATTGGATTCACATTAATTAATTAATTGGAAATGTAATTTACAAATTAGTTTGGGTTGTGAATATGATTCACATAATGATCAATGGCATGATTGTAATATTCACAAATTAATTTGGAATTAATTTGGTGGATATTATTGCAATAATAGTTATTGCAATTTATTAAGAAATAATAAGATAAAATAAAAGGAGACAAAATAACCCCCATTTTTAGGGAGGTTGGTTGACTCCATTTTTATTTATCACATTATCTCTTAATTAGTTAATGTTAAATTAAATTATGTTGATAATGTTGCAACATTTTTTAATTTAAATTAATGTTGTTGGTTTTAACCAACAACAATCATAGCCATTGATTTAGCATGGACCAAGCATAGCCTTTGGATCCATGTGTCCCATGGATTGAGATCCATTAGATCCTAAACTAATATAAATAGAGGGCTAGGGTAGCCTTCCATGGCACATCATTAAGAGTTGTACAAGGTGACAACTCTCTCTCTCTCTTTCTCATTCTCGCCCTCTCTCTCTCTTTCTCTTCTCCATTAAGTGGCCGTCCACTTTGCGTTGAGAAAGGAGAGACTCTCGGCTTCTTCTTCGACGACTCGTGGATCTCCATCTTCTTTGGAGTTTCTTACTCTAAAGGAAGACGACGGATTTCGTTTGACGAAATCGGGGGAGCCATCGCTTGGATCTTCATCGAGGATTGCGGGAAGGAACGTGACTCATCATCGCGCCCGCAAGTGCATTCTTCGTGGATCGGACTTAAGATAGGAGGATCTCTACTTTGGGATCTCGCGATCACAACCACGCTTCAAGAGGTATTCCTTGTACTTTGTGGTTTGATGAAACGATCCGAGAAGTGTTCTCGTGATCATGTGGTTTCATCTTTAAAGTTAAAAATTTTAATTTCCGCTGCATCTAGCGACTAGTGCGACTAGTTGCTCCGATTGCATACGATGCGATCAACACGCTTCCGTGATGCGCTTAAGGATACTCAATATCCTTCAAGTGGTATCAGAGCCATAGGTTGAATAAGGTTTTGGATATGATCTATACACCTTAGGCAATTTGGTTCTTGAAAGGGTTGCGAAATTTTTACTGCATTTCAATTTTCGCACCTCTGTCTAATTGAATTTTTCCGTACTGTTTAAAATGTTTAAACACGAAATTTTCAATTGGATTTTGTTCCCCATTAAACAAGGAAACCATAGGACTTGAGTTTACTAAATTTGGACTTTATTTGCTCAAGATATGGCTTTTTGAATATGACTATATTCACTGTTGCGGGAACTGCGGATTTGAACGTAATTAATGAGATGATTACGGTTTTAATCCGCCTTGAAATGCGTGAATTATCACTTGGGTTCTTTAATAAATCAAATAGGCAATCTTTGGAAACTGAGTTTGCATTTTTTGGATTTAAATTGATCAAGATAAGTTAATTTTAGTGATTGGGGGTCTGTCATTCAATTATCATGATGAAAATTAATTGTTAATTTTTTGGAATAATTAGTGATAAATATTTGTGAAATATTTAAAGAGATAATTATTTCATTGAATGACACTTGCCTAAACCACAATGATGAGATATTAGATCTTGATCATTGGTTCATCAACAAACATTGCTTTCATGAAAACCATAGTTTATCCTACAATTGTTGTAGGACAACTTTTACATGAAAAACCCTTTTGCTTGAATAGGATTGGGGATTTGTCTAGCAAATCTCCTTATAATCAAAAATGTTTTGATTTATATTTATGGTATAATTTCGGTTGAAAAACCGATGAACATCTCAAAGTACATGATGGTCTATCTGGTATTATCCTTTCCCGAGGCGGATGTGGTGCCTAGTCGGAGAGCATTGGGGTCGCGGGTTGCAACGTATGTGGTCCGTCCCACTCTCGTCGGTACTGGCCATGACAGCGGGTAGGGACTGTATAATACCGGAGACAGACAATGTGTATTTTTCTAATTATTAAAATTCGAATAATACGTATTTTGAGATAATACCTACTATTCAAGTAAAAGACATGTTTGTTGATTGATGATTGGATTAATGATTAATTTAATATGATTAAATTAATTATATCCAATAAACACTCTATTTTGAATAGATGTGTATTTCCCTTGGAAGAATTAATTATGTGAATATGATTCACGATAAATTAATTACAATTTGAATATGAGGTGGAGGATCACATAAGTGACATCCATGGTCTCCCGTCAAGGCAAAGGATTTCGTCGCCAGTTGTTGTATATAGGAGACGCCTGTCCGAAGTGACAGATCCTGTATATGATTTAATTGGATCGGGTTCTTTGCTTTTTCGAAAGAGTAAGGCCGTATACGTAGTGACCCCAATATTGGGTCCTCATATTATTGGGGCGATATTGGATTGCGTATAGCGAGTATTAAGCCTGTTGACGGTTGGTTCAATTAATGACGGGTCAACATTGCCTTAGGGGTGGTGGGCCCGGGTGTTAAAGACCGAATTGGGAGATGCAAGTTGGACTTGCAAGGCGGAATGTGTTCCCGCTTCTTTTTATCCAAGTTGTAGGTTCTCATATTATTGGGATGCAACAAAGATAGGAAAGGAGATTCCAGATCTTGCTAGAGATATAATGGTAAGAATATCTCTTACATTGAAAGTGATTAAGGGAATGAACTTTCAGTGTTGACAAGGCAAGACAACTTTGATATAAAAATTCCTAAATCAAAGTAAAACTTGTATATAATATATATATACATATACACTTATGCAAATTTCTTATTTCAGATAATCCTTCATTAAACCCACTCAATGTTATACTCAATGATAACCAGTAAAAATATCTTGGATTGGACTCATGATCCAGATATTGTACTTGCAATTGGACACATAATGTATGTGGTTGCAGTGTGCAAGTCCCCTCAACATAATGAGGAAGGGCAATTAAATAAGACAATAAGACATCACCTTAGGGTTTGTATGTCTCTATAGTCTTGATCTTTCATCGAGTGTACTTTGGAAGTGACATGTCGATGGTGATCGTAATTGTCAAATAATCCTTACAAAATAAAAGAAGATATTTTGGCATACAAATGTGCTCTAGACATTTATTCATGAATGACATGGTTCTCTGCATTATGCAGAATGGTGGCTCGAAAGAGATGATGTATTCAAAATGTTTGAATACCTACCTGAACCTAAGTCTCTAAGAGTTAAGATGTATGTAGATATGATGAGTATCATCATTCTACTATCTATACTCAAGTCATTCATGAAGCTTCATAATAATCATTTTGAATGAATTTAATGAAGCATGTATAAATGTTGAAATGCTCTTGTATTGAAATCCTTAGAATTCAACATAAGAGATTCTTTGTCTTGAACAATGGTTGTTTTTAGATAAAGAGAGCGCAGTGGAAGCATGGGTCAGACCCGAGTAAGAAGGAAAGTCAAAGAGTTGACCTACTTCTGTGACTTCCATATGACATCCAAAGAGTTGGATGAATGCCAATACTGCAATATGTTGATGTGTTGATAGTATGACTATCAAGTCTGTCTAAAATCCTTAGTGAAGGACTCAGATAGAGCATCAGAATAATCTACATGTAATCATTGACTATGACTTTCTTATTTCATAAGTTAAAGTCTGACAATTGTATCCCAATCTTCTAATGACATTTGCAATTGGTTGCATATATATATTAGAAGATTAGAAATTTGATCTTAAGGTTTAGTAGTCATCTACATGGATATTACTGTAATTGTTGCAGCAATCTCTATTGGATAGATAGACTTCATATTCTCAGTGGGAGAGCCCTTAGTCTTAGAGAATGTCTCTATGACCTAGATATTAGAATACCATCATTGTTTGTTTCTAAATGTTGGAAATAAACTTGAATTCTGAGATAGAACTATCATAAAGAGTTATGATGGAAATATTTCAGATAGTAATCTAACATCTAGTGGACTCCATAAAATTAGAAAATTAATGAATGGTTCATTAAGATTTCTAATACTGAAAATCAAACCTTATAAGATCAATAGGAGGATGAAGATCATTTGACAATGATCTGGCATCAAGTCTTGGACATATGTCTGTTGATTTGATCAATAGACTAGTAAGATATGAAACTTTAGAATGTCTAAAATTTCAAATCTTACATACTTGTGAATATTGTAAAATGTCCAATACACCCTTCTTTGGGAATGGTGTTAGATGTCGAGGTATTCAAGATCTCATACATCTTGATGTATGTAGATCATCTATATCATAGTAAACATTATGGATATGTAATATCTATTGATGATTACGTATGATATGAGATTTCTTCTCTTCACCTGAGAAACCTTTGAAATGTTCAAAGATTTCACAATTTTGGTTTAGAACCAAAGTTTGAAGAAAGATGAAATGAATTTGATCTAACCTAGGTAGCTTGTACCTATTAGATAAAATTCAAAGAATACCTTATGGAGATATGAATATCATTTCTATCTCACTCCTCCTGAAAAACCTGAACTCAATAGAGTTGCAGGGAGATACAATTGGATCATGTGTGACATGATTTCATCAATGATGAATTTTAGCATAATTATCCTCTTAGTTTCCTGGTATATATGTGTAGTAGAGACTACAATATATATCCTTAATAAGGTTCCATACATGTGAGTTGGAATCTAGCACTTGAGAGTGCTGCTTCATTAGGAAAATAAAGGATGGTATTGGATACCTACTTTATAACCCTGAGATTCTTAAAAGATCTCATCTCTGAGAATGTGATTCTTAGAGGATGACTCTCTTGAGAATCAAGATGAAAATGAAGTAAAGGAACTCATTTAATCTTGAGAAGATAATGAGGCTCCTGAAATCGGAAACTAAAAGGACAATTAAAGATGAAACATTAATACCTCTTCAAATGAATTTGAGGATGTATTCCATGACAATGATCGGACCTTCATGTGATGAAGCTCCTGAAGATCATGACATGGAAAGATGGATATTAGCAATAAAGTCTAAAGTAGACTTCATATATAAGTGTTGTATATGGACCCTCGAGGATCCACCTATAAGGGTTAGACCCATTAAGGTGTAAATGGATCTTCAAGAGAAGAGAGGGAATCTGATGAGAAGGTGGAGACCTTCAAAGCTCGGTTCGGAGCCATAAGCTACACACCGGAAGAGAAGACATTGCTTGCAATGAGACTTGCTCTTCGGTAACCATTCTTAAAATCATCAGAATATTGCTAACCTTAGCTGCACAACTTGACTATTGCATCTTCAGGATGTAATTCAAGATTGCATTCCTCTAAAGAATACCTCCCTGAGGATATTCACAGGAAGTAGCCCCAGGGCTTCATGATTGGGGAAATTAAGGTGTGAAAGCTAAAGAAATCCATCTGTGGACTCAAATAAGCTTCTTGTTGTTGGAACATAAGATTTGATGAAATTATAAATGTTATGATTTCAAATAGAATCTTGATGAACCATGTGAAGCTTAGTGGGAGTGCCATTGTGTTCATCGTGCTAAATGAAGATAATATCCTAATCATTTGGAATGATATAAGGATGATAATAAGTGTTTTATAGACTGGCTATTCCATACCTTGAGATATGATCTCAAGAATACCTCTTAGATCTTAGTTCTGAAGTTGTTCAGAAGCAAAGAAAAGAGGGTATTAGGACTGTCACATTTGTAGTACACCTTGGACATATTCCATTCTTGGAAATTCCAAGAAAGGCTTCCTTCCCTTGAGATTTGGTACTGACCTATCAAAAGGGATAGCACCTCAAAGAGTTGAGGAAGTGAATGCTAGAACTGCTTGCACTTGTACATCAGTTACAAGAAGCTAAGTGTATACTAGATGTGTACAAAAGCCAGATATCTGCCATGCAGTGGGAGTAGTAAAGTGTTGCTAATCCTACTATGGAGAGAGAAAGAACACTTGATTGTAGTAATAACAATATCTTCAAAGATGACAAGGCTTTAGAGATAGTGATCTCTAAGTCTTATCTTCAAGAAATTAAGACTTTATAGATAGAGATCTAAAAGGTCTTAATTGTGGATACCTTGAGAGATAGTGATCTCCCGGAATAAGGGTATTCTGGTAAGGATTATGGAAATACTGGTTATAATAGTTATTAAGCAATAGTGTCAAAGACACTATAACTGCTTTGACTAGATTGAGTATTGGTTGCATTAGATGCAACATTCGCATTGGATGCGAGCACTGTTACCTAGGGATATGCAAGTGCCGTAAAAGAACTTGGCATAGTCTTTTGGGAACAGAGTGACCGATCAGCTTACCTAGCTATTTCTAAATAGCCTATGATTGTCACATGAGTGCGGGTTTAAATGATTAGCCCATTAATGGCTCTTTGGGCTAGTGGGAGATTGTTGGACATGTGAGCCCACGGCGAGCCATTATGCAATAAATGTTATTGCGAATATCATTCCCTGATCTGAAATGAAGAATAAATAATTTGCATAATAGGTCCCTCTGTACAATTAGGGTTATGTACCATGGCTATCTTAATGATCATACAGCTGTTGATTCACTTATTGAATCATAGAGGCTGGTGCTTGGATGAATATCTAAAGGGTTAGATTGAGGACTCATCAAGCACCGTCAAATGATTATTAAGATGTGATCTCCAGCCTGAGTAGGAGATGGCAATCCTTTCTCACATAGGCTGATATCTGACCGACCTCTTGATGCAGGTCCTCTGCATAGGAATAGAGATTCAGAGGTGTCAGATTAGTTAGGTCAAAGAGTTGACTTAACGAGATCGAGATAACCTAAGTCCTATGTTGAATGCTGTCACAGCATAGGCACTCATCCTCTGACCGGAGACAGATGTATTGCTATATGTCTGAGTATGTACATTTGGCAGACCAATAGGTTGATGACCTAACCAAGGTCTATACACCGGCGCGCTGGTGTGCATATAAGGGCATATGAGTAATACGATCTCTCAAAGGGATCATACAGGTTCATTACTGAACCGGAAGACATGAGCTCACTCATGAGATATTAGGAGGAATCAAATTCCGTGCACGGTCGTCTCGCTTTGGAAGCTTGACTGAATTTGTAGGTTTGATATATACTTTTGGAAAGTATATGATCAAGACCTAGGTATGATATATGCTTTTGGAAAGTATATGATCGATACCAAAAATCCCAATGATCAAATGAGAAACTTGGTGATCAAACCCTGAAGAAGACAGTGTAAAATAGATCTTGATCTTCGGGTTGACCATGGGTCTTCCAGTATGCAGGATGTACAGGTATTGGGAATACCTGAAGGGTGATGTGATCATAAACGATTGTATATCCATGACACTTCCATTCCGAGGGAGTGATGAAACAGGTCTGGATTTTAGTGACTCCTTTCAGTAGAGAAGCAATCCGATCTTAGTCCAAATGTTGGACATTGATCTGAATGAGATTCAGATTAAATGAGAAGATTGGATTTGCGGTCTTGATTTAATCAAGCATCTGTGGGAGGTTCGTACGATCTGGATTTGAGACGAGATCTCAACATCCAAGTCACTATACATGGAATAATACAATCGCCCTGTCCTTATCTCCAAGTATCTGCGGAGAAAGCACATTATTCTTGAAGGAGTTCAAGAATAATTCATTTGATGAATTCCATATCCAAGCAAGCAAGGACTTGATGATTAAATGAGATTTAATTATCAAGCTTAATATGAATATAATTCATATTGTGAAAATGATTATCTAAGATAATTAAATGGGATTTAATTATCAAAGATTAAGAGAATGTGGATAACACTATCCATGATATATGTGTGTTATAAATATGATTTATAATATACATATATAAGAGAGAGAATCTATGTAAATAGCATTTGTTAATTAATTGTGTGGATTGGATTCACATTAATTAATTAATTGGAAATGTAATTTACAAATTAGTTTGGGTTGTGAATATGATTCACATAATGATCAATGGCATGATTGTAATATTCACAAATTAATTTGGAATTAATTTGGTGGATATTATTGCAATAATAGTTATTGCAATTTATTAAGAAATAATAAGATAAAATAAAAGGAGACAAAATAACCCCCATTTTTAGGGAGGTTGGTTGACTCCATTTTTATTTATCACATTATCTCTTAATTAGTTAATGTTAAATTAAATTATGTTGATAATGTTGCAACATTTTTTAATTTAAATTAATGTTGTTGGTTTTAACCAACAACAATCATAGCCATTGATTTAGCATGGACCAAGCATAGCCTTTGGATCCATGTGTCCCATGGATTGAGATCCATTAGATCCTAAACTAATATAAATAGAGGGCTAGGGTAGCCTTCCATGGCACATCATTAAGAGTTGTACAAGGTGACAACTCTCTCTCTCTCTTTCTCATTCTCGCCCTCTCTCTCTCTTTCTCTTCTCCATTAAGTGGCCGTCCACTTTGCGTTGAGAAAGGAGAGACTCTCGGCTTCTTCTTCGACGACTCGTGGATCTCCATTTTCTTTGGAGTTTCTTACTCTAAAGGAAGACGACGGATTTCGTTTGACGAAATCGGGGGAGCCATCGCTTGGATCTTCATCGAGGATTGCGGGAAGGAACGTGACTCATCATCGCGCCCGCAAGTGCATTCTTCGTGGATCGGACTTAAGATAGGAGGATCTCTACTTTGGGATCTCGCGATCACAACCACGCTTCAAGAGGTATTCCTTGTACTTTGTGGTTTGATGAAACGATCCGAGAAGTGTTCTCGTGATCATGTGGTTTCATCTTTAAAGTTAAAAAATTTAATTTCCGCTGCATCTAGCGACTAGTGCGACTAGTTGCTCCGATTGCATACGATGCGATCAACACGCTTCCGTGATGCGCTTAAGGATACTCAATATCCTTCACATAAGCCCTAGGGGACGCCTCCCCTCTCAGCTGCCGCAGCCACCGTTGTCGTCGCACCTCCCTCTTCTTGTTTAGCGGCTACTCTTCATCGTTCTAGTGGTTATCGTCAACTCCTGAGGGTGCCACAACCACCGGAGTTCGTTGAGGCTTAGAAATCGATGCCACGAGCGATTTGATTCAATGTTCAATCTGATTTTTGAAGTTTTTAAGGTGGTTTTAATCGTCTAAAGTGTCCTAGCTATGTTTAGAAACCTCTAACAGATCGAAGATGTTGGGGAATGAGTCTATACCTACAACCATATTCATGTACGTCAGTGTAGACGTGTTCATCCTTACCTAGAGCTCCATTTCATCATCATTTCAGACAACAGAGTCAACTCCAAGGTCGACGTCCCATCCTCGAGTGCCTTCAAAGGTCCAACACCCATTGTCAAGATGGATGGGACTAACTATGAGTTATGGATTATGCAATTCATGAACATAATGCAGTGCAACAGTAAGAAACACATTCTGACGCAGGAACAGCTTAAGGCTTATACGTCTCTCAGGGGTATGTTTGACTATCTTCATAATTTCATTCCCGTGATTGCTTGGCCAGAACAGCTCAAGGCTTACAGAGATTAGATGATAACCAGAGTTTTTCTAGCAGCCCTTGATCCTGAATATAATGCAGCTCGGTTACAGACTTTTTACGATACTATTATACCTCCAATGGAGGAGGCATACCGCAATTGAGTAGGCTTTCTATAGCACCTGGTAGTGCTACTTAGCAGTCACATACCTCTTCGGCTATGACCGCATCTCATGCTAGAGGGGGTTCTACAAAGTTCAAATGTCACAGTACCCATGGTAGGGGATGGGTAGTCAACCCCACCAGCCACGCACCTACTACCATAGACCAGGTCATTCTGAGGATACATGCTACTCTACGCATGGTTTTCTTGTTTTAGCTCGTGTTGCAGAACAAAATCAGTCATCTGGTGCTCCTCCTCCAACATCCAATCACAGGTTCGATCAGTTAGTGGCAAGACTGAGAGAGAACATGCATGCACCCGGGTTGTCTCCTGCTTCATCAAGATCTTCAGAGGTAGCTTCGTCAACATCCGCCACCACATCAGGTACTACATATGTTTTTACTAGTTGTTACAGAGAAAATTTGTCAGAATGGGTTATGGATTCAGGAGCTTCACACCACTTATGTGGTGATAGAGGGCAGTTTAGTACATATAGATCGATTCAGCCAGACAGATCGATAGTTATAGAAGATAGAACCCCTCTCCTATCACTGGATAGGGGGAGGTGCAATTGACTTCGGTAATGCGTCTACATAATATTTTTCACGTTCCTGGTTTTTCTATGGATTTACTATCTATTAGTCAAATCACCAAAGACTTATATTGTTGTGTCATATTTGATATGTCTTCCCTTGTATTTCAAGACATTCTTATGGGCGGGATTATTAGATTTAACCGTGAGCAAGGTCTCTATAGTCTGGTCCAGTCCATGTATGATGGTGCTTTGTCTATCCATACTGGATCAATCTCTCTTATGTGTGGCACCTCCGATTTGATCACCTTCACCTTCCTCTGCAAAAGTTGTGTCACATGCTTCCTCAGATTTCTCCTCGTTCTACGATCCAGTGCGAGGCTTGCCGGCTTGGGAAGCACCAGCAATCTACATTTAAGTTGATTCATTTTGATATTTGGGGTCCAAGTCATGTCCTAGACCATCAGAGACAGATTTTATATTATTGTTGATGATTTTTTCAGGTTGTCTTAGGTATTTCTACTTAAAAACAAGTGTAATAATAGTCCTATCATTCAATATTTTATTAATGAAATAAAGAACATTTTTTCTACAAATGTAAAATATATTCATTCTGATAATGCATTAGAATTATGTAATCTACAACTCTCACAGTTCTTCAAGGCCCTTGGTATTATACATTAGACTTCATGTGCCTATACATCCCAACAAAATGGGGTGGTCGAACACAAACATCATCACCCTTTCGATATCACCAGAACATTTTTGATTCAGAGTTGTGCTCCACATTCCTATTGGGGAGATGTGGGTATAATGGTTTGCTACCTAGTGAATCGTATGCCCTTGTCTATGTTGGGAGAAAAGATTATGTTCTTAATTGCCTCTCCCAAGAAGGATATTTTATCCCTCACTCCTCGTTTGTTTGTGTATGTTGTCTTTGTTCACCATACGTCCATATGTATCATGGCCATGACAAGCTATCTCCTAGTGTGGTCAAGTGTGTCTTTGTTGGGTATTCCATAACTCAAAAGGGGCATTGTTGTTTTAATCATGTTCGATGAAACTATTATGAGTGCGGATGTCACTTTCTTTGAGTCTATTATGTTTTTCTCTCCTACATGCGATATTGTCTCCTCCGGATTCTAGAGAAGATGTATGCATGCCTCTACCTCCGGTTTCTTCTACCATGCCTATGACTACTACACCTCCCACTCCATCCCCAGTTCCATCTGTCCCTTTATCTCCACCACCTTTACTATCATCACCACCACCTCCAACATCCGCTTCCATCTTTTTCCCACAATTTTACACTCATCGATCTCGTGCTCATAGACCTCCTCCATCATCTAGCACGCCCCAGGTATGTTATGAGAATTTGTTTTTCATTGATGGCACTGTTGATTTGAATTTACCACAGGATGAGTAGGTGGCTACAGATGTTCCTGCCTCGATCACTGAGGAGGTTGAGGACCTTGACGTGCCTATTGCTTTACAAAAGCAACGGCGTACATGCGCTACATATCCTCTTGCTTCCAATGTTTCTCTTGCACACAGAGGAGTTTCGAAGGTTTGTTGTCGAACTACCTATAGTGGACATACCACAGACATATCAGGAGGCATTACAGATTAGTCAGTGGCGCCTTGCTATGGAAGAGGAGATGGCAGTGTTACAGTCTCGTGGCACATGGAGTGTTGTTCCAGCTCCACATGATGCATCTATTGTAGGAAGCAGGTGGGTGTTTACAATGAAACACCGTGTAGATGGTAGTGTAGATTAATACAAGGCCAGGCTTGTCGTTTTTGGGTTCTCCCAGACCTATGGGGTGGACTATCAGGATACATTTTCTCATGTTGCCCGTCATTCTACATTGAGGATTCTTCTTTCTATTGTGGTGATACGTGATTGGTCTCTCTTTCAGCTGGATGTCAAAAATGCTTTCTTGTGTGGTGACTTGCAGGAGGAAGTCTACATCCAGTAGCCATTAGGTTTTGCTTTTGAGGGGGAGTCTCATATGGCCTTAAGCATAGTCCGAGGGCTTGGTTTCAAAATCTCTGAGTTGATCGAGCGGCAGGGTTTTGCCAAACTGACTGCAGATCACTCACTTTTTGATCAGAGAACCTAGAGAGGTATTGTTGTTATTTTGGTTTATATGGATGACATCATTGTTATAGGGGATGACGAGTAGGGTGTTCAGGTAGCTAAGGATTTCTTTGAACAGCAGTTTGTAACTAAGGACCTTAGCAATCTTCTTTACTTGCTTGGTCTCGAATTTGCAAGGAACCACCGTGGCATGGTGATGACGCAAAGGAAGTGTGTTATTAACCTCCTAATTGAGACGGACATGACAAGATGTAAGCTTGTTACTACTTCTATGGATCCAAGTACGAAACTCTATGATGATGATGACACTAAGGACGTTGATAAGAGATGATATAGAGAGTTTGTGGGGACGCTTTTATATGTCACAATTACCAAACCAAATATATCCTTCGCAGTAAGTAGAGTTAGTTTATGGAGCAGCCCAGGCAGGTACATATGGATGCAGTTAACAAAATTTTAAAATATTTGAAGACTTCTCCAGGTGCAGGACTCTTGTTCAGTAGAGACACATCCCTTACAGTTGCAGTATGTGCCGATGCAGATTATGCAAAATGCCCTAAAGATAGGAAGTCTACCTCAGGCTTTGTTGTCTTTGTATGAAGTTCACTTGTCTCATGGAAGAGCAAGAAACATATGGTTGTTGCTAGATCTATTGTCGAACCAGATATAGAGCAATAGCACAATGGAGAATAGAGATGATAGGAAGCTCACGCTCGTCCTCTAGCTTGTTCAATCTGCTTACCTCCTCTTGCGCTCGTGTTTGCCTTCTTTGTCGTTGTGCTCTAATACCATTGCTAAAAGTCTGCAACTAACTCCCAATTCGAGATCATCAAAGTTGAATTAATGAAAGTACTAATGTAGCTCCCCAGGGAACGGGTTACCCTTTTACACAATGCATTATTTAATTTACAATTAATCGCATCAAGTTATGAAAATGCGGGGAAATTTTTTTCGAGATTAAATGACATTCACAATGATGTAACAAGCCACATCAAGACACGTATCACCAAAGAAACATTGAATTAATTCCCATATAGTATAACACGTATCAAAAGAAAATTTATCATTTTATATATTTTTTAAGAAAAAAATCTATCATTTGATACATGTATCCCAAAGATATGACACAAGAGAAAGTATCTGTACAAGTCTATCATGTCTACCATCAAAAGTATCATCTGAATACCCAACTAAAAGTCCTGCTAGTTAACTAATGGCAATGCCACAGGATCCTTTTCCTAACATCCATTTTTTTAGACCAATAAAGGGGGAAACACGCAATGGTGTCCACCTTAATAAATTATTTAACTAAAATAAAAAAGTACAGATAGCAAAATCTATGAAATAAGCAATTTAATGAACTTTCATGTCATCCATGTTAGGAGCAAAGGGTTGTCAACAAATTTAAAGCACAAACATTAAATATAAAAAAATATAAATAGGAGTTTAAGTGGTTACAAAACAAAACAAGTAGGTAGGTAATGATATCATAAAATAATTTAACTACTTACATGAAAATAAAGTTGAGTAATACTCGTTTCTCTAGACATCATTCTCAATTGTACCAATCTAATGTCCATATTGATGATTGCTTGGCAACATGATTAACTTATATCCCCACTCGTTAGTAAGAGTCCACAAAGGTAGTGCATCAAGGTAGTATTACTAATGGAAATAGTATGTGGTCTTGACCACGAGCGTCTTGTTAGCCATGTGAGCCCGAGGCGAACCATTCCTATAATAAATGTTATTGTAATATTATATTTATCAATAAAAGTTATTGATCTTTTCGCTCCCTATCTGAGATTAAATGAATGGATGCACTAAAAAGTCCCTCTGTACAATTAGGCTTATGTACCATGGCCACCTTAATGATGATATAGTGGTTGATTCAATAGTTGAATCATTGAGGCTGGTGCTTGGATGAATATCTAAGGAGTTAGATTGAGGACTCATCAAGCACCGTCAAATGATTGTTAAGAGATGATCTCCAGCCTGAGTAGGAGATGTCAATCCTTTCTCATTAGGTTGACATGTGACCGAACTCTCGATACAAGTCCTCTGCATGGGAATAGAGATTCGGAGGTGTCAGATTAGTTAGGTCAAGGAGTTGACTTAACGAGATCGAGATAACCAAATTCCTATGTCGAATACTGTCACGATATAGGCACACATCATTTGACCAGAGACAGATGTGTTACTATTTATCTAAGTATGTACATTTGGTAGACCAATAGGTTGATGATCTATCCAAGGTCTATACACCGGCAAGCTGATGTGCATATGAGGGCATATGAGTAATACAATCTCTCAAAGGGATCATACAGGTTCATTTGTGAACCGGAAGACATGAACTCACTCATGAGGTATTGGGACCAATCAAATTCCATGCATGGTCCTCGTGTTTTGGAAGCATGACAAGAATTTGTAGGTATGATATATGCTTTTGGAAGGCATATGATCGATACCAACTCCCAATGACCAAGAATGAGAAACTTAATGATGAAACCCTAAAGATGACAGTGTAAATTGATCTATATCTTCATATTATCATAAGTCTTCCAGTATGCAGGATGTACAGGCATTAGGAATACCTACGGGTGATGTGATCATAAATGATTATATAATCATGACGCTTCCATTCCAAGGGAGTGATGAAACAGATCTGGATTTTAATGACTCATCTCAGTAGATAAGTAACCTGAGATAGGTCCAAGTGTTGGACATTGATCTGAATGAGATTCAGATGCAATGAGAAGAATAGATTTACAGCCTTGATTTAATCAAGCATCAATGAAAGGCCCATGAAATCTGGATTTTGAGATGTGATCTCAATATCCAAGTCATTATACGTGGAACGTACGATCGTCGTATCCTTATCTCCAAATATCTGCGGAGAAAATGCATTATTCTTGAAAGAGTTCAAGAATAATTTCATTGTTGAATTATATCAAAGTATTGAGAAATGGATAATTAAATGTGATTTACTTATCATGAATAGTGTGAATTTGATTCATATTATTTTGATGAATGAGAATGATGATCCAATATAATTATATGTATTATGGATAAGAATAATGTGGATAGCATTATCCAAATTATTTGTATATATTATAAATGTGATTTGTAATGTATTAGAGGGAGCCTATTATGATTTATGTTTGTTGATTAATTATAGATGTGAATTTGATTCACATTGGATAATTAATTGAAAATATAATTGATGTCTGACTCGTAGGAGGAGGCGGCATATAAACATCATCATCAGCGAAAGATGAAACCAACCTGTCACTTGTAGGAGAGAAATACATGACTGACTCAAAAAATGTCAAATCCGCACTTATATAATATTTTCTATGCATGGGTATCCCTTCTGGGTTCTTGAGTACCCAACAAACACACATTTGATAGCTCTAGGGGAAAGCTTGTCAAGACCTGGAGTCAACTGATGGACAAAAGCAATGGAACCAAACATACAAGGAGTGAGTGAGTCTTTCTCAGGGAAAACTATAGAGAAACGAATTTTCTCACCCAAAATAGACGACGGCATGTGATTCACCATGTAGCATGCAGTAAGAACAACATCGTCCCAAAAAGAATGTGAGGCACGACTCTGAATAAGAGTTTGAGTGGCATCAAGTAAATGTCGATGCTTTCGTTCTGCAACACCATTTTGCTGAGAAGTATAAGGACATGTCGTTTGATGAACAATGCCACGGGATGAAAAGAAATGGGATAGAATACATGTACAAAATTCAAAAGCACTATCTGTTCTCACAAATTTCACAGACAAAAAGAAAACATTTTATACTTCATTGATAAAGATTTTGATCATATCCCCTGCCTCAAATTTATTTTTCAATAAGAAAAACCATGACAAAAGAGAAAAATCATCAACAGCAACAAGATAAACATGTGTCCTTGATTATTAGAAACACGACTAGGACCTCAAATATCAACATTAAATAACTTAAACCGGGAGCTACCGGTCCGACTCTGACGAGTAGGGAAGGTCAACCAATGATGCTTCCCTAACTAACATGCCTTGCACTGGAAGGAAGATCCTGGTGATATTTACGGCAACAGATGACTCATTTTCTGGAAAGGGGGTGACCAAAATGTAGATGCCAAGTGAAAGGAGATACTAATCTTGTTGGAATAGAAGAAACGCCTGCATAGGGAGTTTGGACCAGTCGATAGAGACCACCCGTCTCACGATCACAACCAATCACCTTGCCCATTAGAATGTCCCGAAAAACAAGAGACGATTGGTCAAAGATAGCTCGACAATATAAATCCTTCATAATCTGACTGATGGATAACATATTCATGAAAAATCAGGGGCATGTAACACATTCTGGAGACGCGATGAAGGCGTCAAAAAATCTCCCCCTGGCCTATAATAGGGGAATGAGACCCATCATCTCACCACGGTTCTTCCTGGTGGAACATGTCTGTATGTTGTAAGTTGATCCTTGTCTCCGCATAAATGGTTTGTTGCCACATAGTCCATAATCCACTCTGTATCCAGAACATGAGGTAAAGGCATAAGTACTACCCGTGATACTTACCGTAGCAGACCAAATGGTGGAGGCTGAAGCTGCAACATCTAAATGGCCTCCTGGAGATGGTGAAGGAGGAGGCATGATATCTCGCAGTATAGCCACAAGGTCATCAAATCTATGATCTGAAGTGGAAGCAACAGAAGACTCGACCTTCTCTGCTACACGTATTGATACTGGGAACCCGTGCTTAGAGTCGCATGTCTCCTCGGTATGAACTGAGCGATGAGAAAATATGCAAGGTTGACGAGTGCGGCCTCCTCTGCCACGAGGTCCATGACCACGAAAGAAAGGGGAGCCTCCTCTACCTCGGGAGGCTATCATCGCCGAAGAGGTCTGACTAGTGGTAATAGATGGGACTGTGATCATGCTGAGTCTGTGGAAGGCCTCCTCCATAGGAGGAATAGTAGTATCCGCAAGAATCTGGGAGCGAGCATCATCATACTCAAGATCCAGGGTTGTGAGGAATATACCAACCATGGTAGCATTCCTATAGGTCATCTGCTGCTCCGGGTTAGTCGTGAGTGGAATAAAGCTGTGGAGCTTCTCAAAGATCCCTCGCAAGGATGTATACATTGAATAGAGGGGTCATCTGTTCCGCTTGATAGTGAATATGTCATGGTGAAGTTGAAGGATCTTAGCTTCGTTCCTCGCCTGAGAATAAGTCGTTGTGAGGGTGTCCTGCATAACCTTAGCAGTAGGCTGATGTAACACATCATTGGAGATTTCTATCGTCAATGTTCTTGAAAGCCATACCTTAGGATATGCATCATTTTCCTCCCACGAGGCATTCACCCCAGTTTTCTCCAACGGTTCTTCTTCAGTAAGAATATGCTTCTTACCATTCGACTTCATGAGACTCATGAATTGTATAACCTAGAGCTCATAGTTTGTCTCGTTCATCTTAACAATAGGCGATGGACCTCGAAAAGCACCTGTGACGAGCACATCAACTTTGTTTTCTGACATACTGCCGGTGAAAGATGACTAGGGTTATGTAGATTAATGAATAAGTGTCTACACAGATTGAATGCATACGTAGACTTATGTACTCAAATCCATTCAAGACCCTGGGCGAAGTGGAATAGAGGTAGCTGATGTGGCGACCCGATGGCTACAAGGAGGAGAGGAGCTGACATGGCAGCAAGAGCTGGGCGGTGTTGCTCGGGCGGCGACGGCAGTGCCGCTAGGGCAGCAAGGAGGCCGTTGGGCGGTGAACTGCTTGGTGGTAAGGAGGCCACTTGGGCGGAAAGGAAGCAGCTCGACCGATGGGTTGCATGGCAGTGGGGTTGCTTGGCGGCGAACAGTGGGGCCGCTTGGCAGTGCCCTCGGAGAGAGAGAGAGAGAGAGACGGCAGCAGGGGGAGGGGGTAGGGTTAGCGTTAGGGTACAGAGCATCAATCTAGGACCGTGGCTCTGATACCATGTTGGAAAAATAGAAAAGTTGTTTATTCCAAGAACAAAAGGCTCTCTTATATAGAAAAGAGACCTACGGGTAAATTACATAAGAGAGACATAAAGAAAAAAAAGACCGAAAAAGTACATATAAACATATAAATATCTCTATAGGGTTGTGAATGTGATTCACAAATTTCCAATGGCATGATTGCAATGTTCCCAAAATAATTGTGAATTATTTTTATGGAAGAATTTACAATAATGTTGTAAATATTAGATATTTACATAAAATAGTGTAATCTCATGAGATTACATGGAGATTACCACCTTCCTTCTTGAGAGGGTGGATGGCTACCAACTCTTTTTAGGAAGGGGTGGTCGTCCCCTCCCCCCTCTTACGGAATGAGGGCAATCTTCCTTCCAGTTATCTCTATACATGATTGATTTAATTTAGAATTAATTTATATTGATTTATCAATATATATTGAACTCAAATTAAATTAATTCTTGTTGTGTTTTTGTAACAAAATTAAGCCATTGAAAGAAGCACGAATCAATCTCATCCATCGATTGTGTGTTGTCTATGGAGTGAGATCCATGGACTTCCAAAACCTTATAGAAGAAGAGGCACCCTTTGCCCTTCAAGTTACAACATCAATAGCCCTCTCTCTCATTCTCATGCCACCTCTCTCCCTTGAGAAGTCGTCCACTCCAACCCTAGAGAGAAGGTCGTTGCTGGCGTTGCATCACCGTTGTGATGTTGCGTCGATTGCTCTTGGTTCTCCATCTTCTTTGGTGCGCTTCGCTCGTGAAGAAGACGTTTGATTTTCTGAGACGAGATCAGGAGCTCTATTGCTTGGATCAACTACTTGGATTGCGAGAAGCACGTGACCCATCTCCGCGCTCGCAAACGTCTCCTCCGACAGATCAGACTTGAAACAGGTCTCTTCTCTTAGAGACTAGATCACAACCACTCTACAAGAGGTATTACATTATCTAGTATGTGGTTTAGTTGAAACGATCCGAGAAGTGTTCTTGGATCATATGGTTTCATCGACTAAATTCTATAAATTATGCTACACCGAGAAACTAGTGCGACTAGTCACTCTCGATTAGGGTTGGCATTAGGTTGGGCCGGCCCAAAATCCGATCCGTGTAATCCGATCCAAACCCAAACCCGAAAATTAGTGGACGGGCCGCGGGGCCTCAAAATGAGCCCCAATTGATTATCGGGCTAGGTTTGGGCTTGAGAAGGCCCAAACCCGCAAGCTCGATAGTACGATCTATATGATATAATTATATCCAGTATATTCATGTTTGCTCCAAATACCATGTTCTAACTTTCATATCCTTATTTCGAGCTTATAATAAACACTTAGACCCATTAATAATCATATCCATTAGCATGGATTGAGGACATTATTACATTAAAATGCAAGACTGTTACATTAATATGCAAGAATGGAATATATGTCCTCAAGTGTTTGTGCATGTACAACTGTAAGTAACACATCTGTATTCGCTCATAGTTCCCGCATCTACAATAGAACGGATAGTGGTGAATTGAATAGTGGTTTAAGTCAACATATTTTTTTACCACATTTATATTTCCAACATACAACTAATGTCAGAATCATGAATTACTTGGTGTACTTAAAGTATTAAACATGCACACATGCATAAGAAACAATCAAATAAATGCAAGAAGAAAATAACACATGATGTTGGAGTACATATGTGTTAAATAGGGCTGGCCCGACCCGAACCCGACCCATTTTGTTTGGGTTGGGTTTGGGCTCGGGCCTGGAACTAGAAAATAAAATGGGCCAAGACCCGACCCATTAGCCAATATACTTAAATGCGATTGAATCGGGCCAACTCAAACCCGACTCGGCCCGATACCCAACCCTACTCTTGATCGTATATGATGTGATCCCCTACTTCTGTGATGTACTTAAGGATTCTTCCATAACCTTCAAGTGGTATCAGAGCCTTGGTCAGGACTTGGATATGATCCAAAACCTTAAACGATCATGGTTCATGTTTTGGATGCGCGGGAATCATTGTTTTTTACATTGGATGCAAGAATCGAATATGTTTTTGATGAAATAAAAACCTATTGTTTGTGCATTGTTTGGCCGTGTTTTTTAGTTGATAAAATATATTAGAATATCTAAATGTGTCCCAAAAATAGTAACATTTAATCGATACTAAAAGTTCACGAAATTGATTCGAATAGTTCCCGCTATGAAAATAGTTTTTACATGTATTCACGGATATGTAACAAAACTATTTTTTCTTATCGTTTTCCTATCATTAAACATGAAATAAACACATGAATTAGGAAAGAATCAAAACAGCAAACCGCACGATTTTATTTCACGCGATTCCAACTCCGTTTGCCCTAGATATTCATATTTCGTGGAGATGGGCCGGATGATGATTAGATCATCAAGATCTCTTTCTTAATTAGTTTATCATTTAATGTCAATCAAGGAAATTGAGAATTTGCCATGATTAATTAATGATTAATATTTATTTATGGAAATAATTGATTAAACATCAATCATCATTGAATGAGTGCAAGGTTGCAAAAGTTGGTAGTCGATACTCGGTCGGTCGGGTCACTAACTAAGGATTAATCGATAGTCGAGCAATCAGACTTAGTCGGGCTTTAATTATTAGAATAAGTTTGCTTCTAAAAAATAAAAATATATGATATCTCCAAGCAAAAATTGGTTAAGTAGTGGACCTAGTCAGAATTAGTCGGTACTCGGTCAACCACCCGACTGACTAGACTAGTCGGACCTACTAGTCGGGCTAGTCGAGTGACTTTTACAATATTGAATGAGTGTTTCATGAAAATCCTAGGATATCCTACAATAATTGTAGGACAATCTCGACATGCAAAACTTGGTTATTTGAATAGAATTAGGGATTCGTTTAGCAAATCTCCTTATACTATTAATCAAAATTGTTTTGATTATTATTATTATATGGCATAACTTCAGTTGAAAGATCGATCATTATCTCAAGTACAAAATGATCAATTCGCATCATCCTGATCTGAGTCAGATATGGTGTCTAGTCGGGGAGCGTTGGGCTAGAAGGTTGCTCCGTGAGCGGTCTGTCCCACTCCTGTCACTACTGATAATGACAACAGGTAAGGGATAATGCTTGAAGAGATCATGGTGTATTTTCTAATTATTAAAATTTGAATAATACATATTTTTTGAGATAATACCATCCTTCAAGTAACAATCAAGTTTGTTGGTTGATTGAATTGGATTGATGATTGATTTAATATTATTAAATTAATTATATCTAAATATAACACTCTATTATGAATAGATGTGTATTTCCCTTGGAATAATTAATTATGTGAATATGATTCATGATAATTAATTGGAATATTAATATGAGGTGGAGGATCACTTAAGTGACATTCATAGTCTCCCATCAAGATGGGGTCCGTCGCCAGGGTTTGTATGTAGGATATGCGTGTCCAAAGTGAGCTCATGCATACAAGCATATTTGGACCGGGCTCTTTGCTTCTCAAAAGAGAAAGGCCGGATGCATAGTGATCCCAATATCGGGTCCTCATTTTATCGGGGCGATATTGGATTGCAGATAACGAGTGTTATTCCTGTTAGCAGTTAGTTCAATTAACAACGGGTAAACATCACCGTAGGGGTGTTAGGCTCCAATATTAAAAACTGAACTGAAAAATGCAAGTTTGACTTCCAAGGCGGAATGTGTTCCCGCTTCTTTTTACCCAAGTTACAGGTTCTCATATTATTGGGATGTAACAAAGGTAAAGAGGAGATCTCAGTTCTTGCTAGAGATATAGCGGTAAATATATTTCTTGCTTTGAAATGATTAAGGGAATGAACTTTCAAAGTTGAAAAGGCAAGACTAATTTGATTAAAATTCCTTAATCAAAGAATTTCAATTGAACATATTATTATTTATATATTCTAATATAGTGTATTCTTAGTTTCAGAAAATGGAGTCCATGGACCCATTTAGCAGGCTCCTAGATGTCAATCAATTGATCGGACCAAATTATTCGGATTGGATTCGAAATTTGGATCTTGTTCTTTCTGTTGAGCGCATCTCTTTTGTGTTGTCCAAGGACAAGTATGCATACCCGAAAACTTCATAAGAATAAAATTCAATGAAAAATATGATGAAGATCATAATTTAGTAAAATGTTACATTCTTGGTCCATTGTCCAATGTGCTTAAGAAATAACATGTGGAGATGAACATTTGTTACGATATTATGGTGAATCCGAGAGAAATGTTTGATGATGTAAACCGCACACAGCATTACAATATCATGAAAGAACTTATTCGCTGCAAGATGCAGGAGGAGACCTCTGTCAGAGAACATGTACTCAAAATTTTTGGGTACCTTTCTGAGATAGAAACCTTGGGGGATAACATCGACGCAGATAAGTAGGCTGACTTCATTCTGTTGTCGCTCCCTAAGTCTTTCAACAACTTGGTGGTCACGTACCACATGAGTAAAGTTGATTATACTAACATTGGACTATTGGTTGCATTAAAGTCAGCAGAAAACGTAATGAAGAAGGATAGCCCCTCTGGTAGTGCAATGGTTGCACAAGTCAAAGGAAAATGCGGTCGGAAGCATGGTTATCGGAAGGGCCCAGCCCATAAGAGAAAGAAGAAGAGTTAAGACATTGGCTCATCTTCCAATGCATCCACTTTGATAACATTAAAGAAAATCGATATCTGTCATCATTGCAACAAGCTGGGGTACTGGAGGCGTAATTGCCCGGATTACCTAAAGTCGATCGACAAAGGTAAAGCCCTAACAAGTACAAAATCTACTTTCATCGTTGAAACTAATTTTCTCGTTGGGCGAGAAGAAAGTTGGGTTATAGATTCCGGTGCTTCTGTTCATGTATGCAATTTATTTCATCTATTTTAGGAAACTAAGAGTCTTGATCAAGGGGGGATAGTCATCCAGATGAGATCTTATACAATTGTTGCAGCAGTTACCGTTTGGACCTGCAGACTATCATTATCTAGTGGGAGAGTCATTTACTTAAAGAGTGTTTTTATGTATCAGAAGTCAGAATGAACCTTATATCTGTATCTAAACTTGTTAGAAGCAGATATTCATTCCTTTTCTGAAATAAACTAGCCATAAATCAATATGATAAGCATATTGCGGCTGTTGTTTTGACTTCTGGTGGACTCTATGAATTAAGCATTGATGAAAATGTCATGAGTGTTACTAACATTAATAAAAATCCTAAAAGATCCAGTATGGATGGAAATCATTCAAATATTATTTGGTATCAAAGGCTTGGTCATGTATCTGTTGATATGATCAGTAGATTGATAAAGGATGGACCCTTAGATTTTCTACAGGTTCAATCTTTGCCTACCTGCGAACATTGTATTCGAGGTAAATGACTAGGACGTCTTTTCGTAACAACGTTACAAAATACAAGGGTATTCTTGACCTAATACATACCGATGAATGTGGTCCCTTCAATACCACGATCCGATTTGGATATCGATATTATTTGATGTTTATTGATGATCATTCGCGATACAGGTTTATCTTCCTTCTTCGTCATAAATCTGAAACCTTTGAAAATTTCAAAGAATTCAAGGTATTGTTTGAGAACCGAATCATAGGAAAATTAAATGGATTCGATCTGACCGAGGTGGCGAGTACCTCTCAGAAAAATTCAAGAAATACCTTAAAGAGAACGGAAGTGTCTCCAATCTCACTCCTCTTGGAACCCCCCAACTTAATGGTGTTGCTGAAAGACGCAACAGGACCATCATGGATATGGTCCATTCAATGATGAGTAAAGCACATTTACCACTTAGTTTCTGAAAATATACAGTAGGGACTACAATATATCTCTTGAAAAAGATTCTTATGACGTCTATACTTAAGACTCATTATGAGCTCTGCTATGGAACGAAAACTAGTGTTAATCACTTGAGAGATTGGGATTGATTGGTCCATGTAAAGAACGTGGATGCAAGTAAGTTGGAATCTCGCACTCGTGAGTGCTACTTCATTGGGTATGTTGAGGATAGTATTGGATACTAGCTTTATGACCCTAAGACCCAAAAGGTTTTCATATCTAGAGATGTGAAATGTCTGGAGGATGATTTCCTTAAAAATCAAGACAAAAAATGAAGTAGAGGAACTCATTGAGTTCCCTAGGGATTCTGAGCTTCCTAAACAAGAAATTGAAGAGATAAATAAATACAAAACAACCGTACCTCTACGAAGCAGTTCGAGGGTGGTTACACCACCTGAAAGTTATGGTTTCCATGTGTCAGTTAAACTGACAATGATCCAGCTTCATTTGATGAAGCACACGCAGATAATGACATGGATAGATGGATGCTAGCAATGAAGTCAAAGATTAACTCCATGCATAAGAATGATGTATGAACCCTAGAGGATCCACTTAAAGGGATAAAACCCATTGGGTGTAAATGGATCTTCAAGAGAAAGAGGGGATCTGATGGGAAAGTAGAGACTTTCAAGACACGGCTCGTAACCAAGGGCTACAAACACAGAGAATGCATCGACTACGATGAGGCATTCACTCCTTTGGCTGTGCTAAAGTCCATCAGGACATCGCTAGTTATAGTTGCATTTCTTGACTACGAAATCTGGCAGATGAACGTCAAGACGACTTTCCTCAATAGATAGCTCGAGGAGGATATCTATATGGAGCAGCCTCAGGGCTTCAAAACTGGGGAAGGTAAAGTATGCAAGCTAAAGAAATCCATCTATGGACTCAAACAAGCCTCTCATAGCTGGAACATCAGATCTGACGAAACCATAAAGAGTTCTAATTTTGTGCAGCATCATGATGAACCTTGTATATATAAGAAGCTTAGTGGGAGAGTCATAGTATTCATCGTGCTTTACGTAGATGACATCCTTATCATTGGGAATAACACAGGGATGATGACAAGTGTTAAGATTTGGCTATCTCATACCTTCGAGATGAAAGGTCTTGGAGAAGCCTCTTACATCTTGGGTCTGAAGATGTTCAGAAACTGAGAAAATAGGATATTGTGATTATCACAACATGGGTACATTAAGAAAATTTTGAAATGTTTTCCGTATGGAGAATTCCAAGAAAGGTTTCCTTCCCTTAAGAGATGGTATCCACCTATCTAAAGGGATAGCTCCTCAAAGTGTTGATGAAAAAAAGCCATGGCTCCAATGCATAAGTTGCAGGAAGCTTAATGTACGTCATGATGTGTACAAGGCCAGATATCTGCCATGCACTGGGAGTAGTAAGTCATTACTGTAGATATATATTATTCACTTATGTATCTCTTTTCTTATTTTTCTTTCCCGTTGGACTCTTTATGTAATTTACTCGTAGGCTACTCTCCTATATAAGAGAGCCTAGGGCTGATGGAATAAACAAGAACTCTTATTTTCCCAACATGGTATAAGAGCGACGGTCCTAGACTGGAGTTCTCGAGCCAAACCCTAACCCTAGCCCTACCCTCAAGCCTAGACGTCTCCGCGCAACCCTTGGCGTCGCCGCACGCCTCCACGCACCCGCGCACCGCGGCGTGCATCGTCGCGCGCATCGTTGTGCGCCTCTGCGCATCTCCGCGCGCATCGCTGTGCGCCTACGCGTGCTCCCGCACGCTCCTGTGCGCCATCACAAGCCTCCTTGCTTCGCCTCTGCCTCGCGAAGTAGCCCTTGATCTCGCGCAGTAGGTCATGTGCGTGACTTAGCGCGGTGAGCAGTGACCGTGCATTTTTTGTGCCTTCCGTGCACATTTGCACGGCAACCTAGCGTTCTGATGCGCGTGATCTTCGTGGGTGTCTCGCGCATGTGACCGCCTGAAAGACTTGACTGGCACACCCTAAGTCAAGCACGCGAGCCTCCAAAGTAATGGGTTTGGTTGCTTGAAGTCTACACATGCAACTAAACCCGTTTATGTCCGTGTAGATGATCATATCTTCAGTCTACCACTCCAGTCTTCTGTTAACAGTATGCCAGAAAGCAAGGCAGATTTTCCATCTATAGGTGCCTTCCGAGGTCCAGCGCCGATTGTGAAGATGGATGGTTCGAACTATGAACTGTGGGCTATGTAGTTCATGAGTATGATGAAGTCAACCGGTAAGAAACACATTCTTACTGAAGAAGAACATGCTGAGAAGACTGGAGTCAATGCCTCATGGGAGGCAGATGATGCATATGCCAAAGTATGGCTATCTGGAACTCTGGCAATCGAGATTGCTAATGATATTCTTCATCAACCCACAGCCAAAGCAATGTGGGATATTCTGCAGCTACATATTCTCAAGCGAAGAATGAGACAAAGATTCTGCAACTCCAGCATGACATATTTACTATCAAGCAGAATGGACGTACTCTACACTCATTGTACACATCTCTACGAGGAATGTTTGAGAAGCTTTATAGCTTCATGCCCCTGACAGCCACACCAGAGTAACAGAAGACCTACCGGAATGCTACTATGGTAGGAGTTTTCCTCGCTGCCCTTGATCCTGAGTATGAGGCAGCACGTTCCCAGATCTTGGCGGATTCTACTATTCCTCCTATGGAGGAAGCTTTTTACCGATTGAGTCGCATCACTGTCTCTTCTACGACTACGAATCAGACTGCTTCAGCCATGGCAGTCAATCGAAGGCGTGGAGGTCACCATCATCAGGCTCGTGGTTGTGGCCCTCGTGGCAGAGGAGGCCATGTTCGGCCAACGTGTACATTTTGCCATCGCACTGGACATACCGAAGACACATGCTACTCTAAGCATGGATTTCCTGCATCTGCACGAGTCGCTGACCAGATCGAGCCTCCATCTGCTGCTTCTTTGCATCAGCGCTTTATTGATCGTGTAGCCGTCTAAGGGGCATCATTCCTCCATCTGGCCCACCACCCACTACTGAGAACCACTCTGATGTTGCCGCATCCGCCTCTGCATCTACCAGTGCATCAGGTAGCACATATGCATTTACTAGTAGTGGATCAGATACTTTAGCATGGATTATGGACTCTGGCGCCACACATCAATGTGGTGATCAAAGTCTACTTACAGGGTACAGACAGATCTCTCCAGGTCGAACAGTGGTCATTGCTAATGGTACACATTCCCCGATTATTGGTCAGGGGGATATTAGACTGACGTCTTCTATGCATCTCAAGAATGTGTTACACGCACCTGATTTTTCAATGAATTTGTTGTCTATCAGTCAAATTACAAAGGATTTACAGTGTCGGGTGATTTTTGATCCATCTTCTCTAGTTTTTCAGGACATCCTTACGGGTAACGTGATTGGGCGTGGCTATGAGCAAAGAGGCCTTTATCGCCTCAGTCAGACCCCTTTTGTTGGAACCTCATCCCTACCTGCTGGACATATCTCTCCTCTACTATTGCACCTACGCTTTGGACATCTACCGCTTCAGAAACTGTATCGTGTGTTAACTCAGGTTTCGCCTCACACGTCTATTCAATGTGAGGCTTGTCAGTTGGGAAAGCATCATCGGTCTACCTTTCCCGATCGTCAGGGTCGGAGTAGTACCTCCAAGTTTGAGTTGTTTCATATCGATATCTGGGATCCAAGTCGTGTTCCTAATCATCAGGGAAACAGGTTTTATATAGTGATTGTGGATGATTTCTCTCGTGTGTCGTGGGTATTTTTGTTAAACAATAAATCTGAAGCAGGGAATATTATCATTAATTTTCTTAATGAGATTCGTAATGTTTTTTCTGCATCTGTTAAAATTGTAAGTGATAATGCCCTGGAATTGTGTACTCATGTCCTATCTAGTCACTTCCCATCCCAAGGGATCATCCACCAGACATCATGTGCCTATACCTCCCAACAGAATGGGGTTGCTGAAAGGAAGCATCGCCATTTGCTGGATGTAACCAGGTCGCTCCTTATACAGAGTCATGCTCCTCATTCTTTCTGGGGTGATGCTGTACTTACAGCATGTTACCTAATCAATCGTATGCCGCCATCTGTTCCATATGAGAAGATTCCTTTCTCTCTTATCTTCCCTCGAAAGGAATTGTTCTCCATTACTCCGTGTGTGTTCGGTTCGGTCGCTTTTGTCCATCAATTGTCTCCCGGGACTGACAAGCTCTCTCCTAGGGTTGTCAAGTGTGTCTTCGTTGGGTACTCCAGAACTCAGAATGGGTACAAGAGTTATGATCCATTGCGCAGGCGGTACCTTATCAGTGCTGATGTTACATTTTTTGAATCTGTTATGTATTTCTCAGCCTCAGGTGATCAGTTGATACCCCCTGCTAATATTGATGCCATTTACATGCCACCACCACCACCACCATCACCAGAACCGTTACCATCTTCTACACCTCCTGTCACTATACCTGTTTCACCCCTACCATTTCATTATACCCGTAGGCCTGCTTCAGCTCATGGTCATTGCTCATCACCTAGCTCGCCTAAGGTATGTTATGAAGATATTACTATTGATGGATCTGATAATTTTTCTGAGCAGGATATGTTACAGAGGCCAGACGAGGATACAAATGATTTAGATGTTCCTATTGCTATACAAAAGTCAAAGCGGAGCTGCGCATCATATCCTATAGCAGCTTCTGTGTCATTTGATCGACTAACTGAAGATTTCAGGAATTTCGCTGTCGCCTTGTCAGCAGTGGCTATTCCACGGAATTACCAAGACGCGCCGAAGGATAGTAGATGGTGTTTAGCCATGGAGGAAGAAATGGTAGCTTTCAGTCTAGAGGTACCTGGAGTCTGGTTCCTGCACCCGCTGATGTGTCTCCAGTGAGCTGCAAGTGGGTATTTACAGTCAAGCAGAATGCAAATGGCAGTATTGACAGATACAAGGCGCGCCTTGTTGCTCGTGGCTTTACATAGACATATGGGGTGATTTATCTTGATACATTCTCGCCGATGGCCCGCCATTCCACTCTACGGATCCTGCTTTTTGTTGCGGTCACTCGTGATTGGCCGCTATACCAGTTGAATGTGAAGAATGCATTCTTATATGGTGACTTACAGGAGGAAGTCTATATGCAATAGCCACCTGGTTTTGTTGTTGAGGGGGAGTGTCCTAAGGTGTGCAGACTTTATAAGGCTATCTATGGCCTTAAGCAGAGCCCCAAAGCGTGGTTCCACAAGCTCTCAGATCTCTTTGAGAAACAAAGGTACAAACGTTCTAATGTCGATCATTCCTTGTTTGTACAAAGGACTTCCAGAGGCATTACTGCAATTATGGTCTATGTAGACGACAATCTGATTATAGGTGATGATGAACAAGGAATAAAGGGGGTGAAAGAAATGTTGGGTCGTGAATTTGTTACCAAGAACCTTGGAGTTCTTAGATATTTTCTGGGACTGGAGTTCGCCAGAAATCCTTATGGGTTGGTAATGTCTCAGAGGAAATGTCACTGACCTGCTGAGTGAAACGGGAATGCTTGGTTGCCGACCTGCTACCACACCTATGGATCCTAGTATGAAATTATAAGATGGTGATACAGAGGAGGTGGATAGGCGAAGATACAGAGATCTGGTGGGCAAACTTCTTTATGTTACTATTACCATGCCCGATATAGCCTTTGCTGTGAGTCGAGTGAGCCAGTTCATGGAACAACCACGTCAGGTACACATGGATGCCATACATATGATACTCAGGTACCTCAAGTCATCTCCAGGTGCGGGTTTACTATTTAAGAAAGGCAATGTGATTACTATCTCAGCCTGTGCAGATGCAGATTACGCAGGGTGTCCCAAGGACAGGAAGTTCACATCTGGGTTTGCGGTATATGTTGGAGACTCTCTTGTCTCATAGAGGAGCAAGAAACAAACTGTTGTGGCAAGGTCTAGTGTTGAATCTGAATATAGGGCTATGGCCCAGGTTAGCACAGAAATGATGTGGGTAAAGGCAGTGCTTACAGATTTACATATAGAAGTTCCACTTCCTATGGCTTGGGAATGTGACAATCAGGCGGCCTTGTTCATTGCAAATAATCCAGCATTTCATGAACGAACCAAGCACATTGAAGTTGACTGCCACTTTATACGTGACATGATTCAGAAGGGATTCATTACTACATCCCATGTTAGTTCAGAGAATCAAACGGCAAACATTTTTACTAAGGCATTGTTGCGAGGCCTGTTTCAGAAGTGTGTCCAAGCTGAGCATGATTGATATCTATGCTCCATCTTGAGGGGGAGTGTAGATATATATTATTCACTTATATATCTCTTTTCTTATTTTTCTTTCCCGTTGGACTCTTTATGTAATTTACCCGTAGGCTACTCTCCTATATAAGAGAGCCTAGGGCTGATGGAATAAACAAGAACTCTTATTTTCCCAACAGTTACCAATCCTACTATGGAGAACAATACTGGAATGTTGTGAAGAACATTTTCAACTATCTGAGACGGACGCAAGATTATATCTTGGTCTATGGAGATGGTGATCTCCAAGTCTCGCGATACAATTCAGACTTTCAGTCTGATATTGATGATCGAAAGTCAACATCAGGGTTTGTGTTCTTGTTGAATGGCGGTGCTGTGGGCTGGAGAAGCAAGAAGCAGGACACTACGGCGGATTCAACAACATAAGTCGAATACATTGCCGCATAGGATGTTGCAAAGGAGGCGGTATGGTTGCGCAAGTCCATCCTGGAACTTGGCATAATTTCCTTGATACTCCCATCCCGCTACTCTGTGATAACACGGGAGCCATTACCCTTCTGAAGGAACCCAGATGACATCAAAAGAGCAAGCACGTGGAAAGGAAATACCACATCATTCGGGAGATTCAAAAGCGTGGTGACATCATCACCAAGGTGCCTCGCTGACAACGTTACTGATCTAGAATGGTTTTGAGGGCTAGTGGGAGATTGTTAGTCATGTGAGCCCGAGGCAAACCATTCCTACAATAAATGTTATTGTAATATTTGATTTATCAATAAACGTTAATGGTTTTTTCACTTCCTATCTGAGATTAAATGAATGAATGTACTACAATGTCCCTCTGTATAATTAAGGATATGTATCATGACCATCTTAATGATCATACAGCTGTTAGTTCAACAGTTGAATCATAGAGGTTGGTGCCTGGATAAATATCTAAGGAGTTAGATTGAGGACGCATCAAGCACCTTTAAATGATTGTTAAGATATGATCTTCAGCCTGAGTAGAAGATGGCAATCCTTTCTCATTAGGCCGATATCTGACCAACCTCTTGATGCAGGTCCTCTGCATGGGAATAAAGATTCGGAGGTATCATATTAGTTAGATCAAAGAGTTGACTTAACGATTTCGAGATAACCAGTGTCCTATGTCGAATACTGTCATGATATAGGCATACATCCCTTGACGAAGACAGATGTGTTACTATATATCTAAGTATGTACATGTGGTAGACAAATAGATTGATGACTTAACCAAGGTCTATATATCGGCGAGCTGGTGTACATATAAGCGTATATGAGTAATACGATCTCTCAAAGGGATCATACATGTTTACTTGTGAACCGGAAGACATGAGCTCACTCATGAGATATTAGGACCGATCAAAGTCCATGCATGGTTGTCATGCTTTTGAAGTATGACAAGAATTTGTAGGCATGATATATGCTTTTGGAAAACATATAATTGATACCAACTCCCAATGACAATGATGAAACCCTAAAGATGACAGTGTAAATTGATCTATATCTTCGGATTTATCATAGGTCTTCCAGTATGTACGATGTACAGGTATTAGGAATACGTGAGGTTGATGTGGCCATAAAGGATTGTATAACCATGACGCTTCCATTCTGAGGGAGTAATGAAACAAGTCTGGATTTTAGTAATTGAAGAACCGTAAAATCGCCCTCTTAACTTGATCAAATTAACGATGAGATCTACAACTTTCATAAAAGGAACAAGAGTAAAAGATATCATCTGTGCAAAACGATATTTCTTGGAGTACTATATGTACATAAAATACCTTGATTTTTGGGTTTTGTAATTTTTTGTGATTTTTAATCAAGATAAAAATTGAGAAAAATTACGATAAAATCAAAGATAAATATTTACACACTATTCTATTTTTTTGGGATTTAGTAACTAAGAAAATAAGGAAATAAAATAAAGTTGAAAACGTGAGATATTTGTAAAGACTCGCAAAAAGACACTCAGACTCGTTCAGTTTCTTTGATTTCAATCTTAATTTGGATTTGGATTTTTGTGCATCTTATTAAAACTTTCATTAAAGAATATAGATGAAAAAGAAATGAAAGAAAAACGGTTAATAATGTACATAAAATATTAAGTCAAAAAACGTTAAAACACAAAATACGCAAAAGAGGCCCAAAACCCAATTTCCACATACAAGCTCCGATTTTTATGAAATTGATCTTGTTTTGAAGGTATTTGAGTATATATTACTTTAAAAGTGAATAAACCTAAATCGGACATTGTATGGGGAAGATATGAGCATTTAATCTGTCTAGTCTGAAATTGGAGTTTTGTCTCACGGGCCAATTATTTGAGCTAGTATTTTTTTGTACTTTTCCTTTAATCTTGTTAGCCATATGTACACAATGAAAGTTGTTTTAGGTCAATTGGAGTTAGCATGAATTAGTTAAAAATGCATAAAGTTGGATGAAAATATGAAGATGATTTTAAATGCAATTATGAGTGCTAAAATACAAATATTAATTTTAAACACACGAATAATAAAAATGCAGATTAAATGATGAGTTGCAGTTAATTACTCGAGAATGAAGCTCTATTTTCATTTTTTAGTATGATGAATTACAGATTCATCAGTGACTCCTCTAAGTAGAGAAGTAATCTGATCTTGATCCAAGTGTTGAACATTGATCTGAATGAGATTCAGATGCAACGAGAAGATTAGATTTACAGCCTTGATTTAATCAAGCATCTATGAGAGGCCCATGAGATCTAGATTTTGAGATGTGATCTCAATATCCAAGTCACTATACGTAGAACGTACAATCATCATGTCCTTATCCACAAGTATCTGCAGAGAAAGCACGTTATGTTTGAAAGAGTTTAACAATAATTCCATTGTTGAATTACATCTAAACATTGAGAAATGGATAATTAAATGTGATTTAATTATCATGAATAATGTGAATTTGAGTCATGATGATCTTATATAATAAAATGTGATTTAATTATTATGGATAAGAATAATGTGGATAGTATTATCCAAATTAGTTCTATATATTATAAATGTGATTTGTAATGTATTAGAGAGAGCCTATTATGATTTATATTTGTTGATTAATTATTGATGTGAATTGGATTCCCATTGGATAATTAATTGAAAATATAATTTACATTTTATTTTGGGTTGTGAATATCATTCACAAATTTCCAATGGCATGATTGCAATATTCGAAAAAAATAATTGTGAATTATTTTTGTGGAATAATTTACAACAAGTGTTGTTGTAAATATTGGACATTTCCATGGAATAATGTAATCTCATGAGATTACATGGAGATTGCCACTTTCCTTCTTGAGATGGTAGACGGCCACCAACTCTTTTTAGGAAAGGATGGGCATTCCCCCCTCCTCATGTCTTATGGAATAAGGGCAATCTTCCTTCCCATTATCATCATGCTTGATTGATTTAATTTCAAATTGATTTATATTGATTTATCAATATATATTTAATACAAATCAAATTAATCGTTGTTGTGTTTTTACAACAAAATCATGACCACTGAAAGAAGCGCAAACAAATTCATCTATTGATTGTGTGTCATCAGTGTTGTAAAAGTCGGTCGACTAGGCCGACTAGTCGGCCCAACTATGCGACTCGGAGGGTCACCCGACTTGATTAACCTAACTCGGGCTATAATCGGGTCTATCCGATTACTCGGTCGATTCATCGGTGTAGTCGGCCGAGTAATCGGCCGACTTTTGCATGAAGGGTTCGGCTTCGGCCATATACTAAACCCGATAACCCGTGAATGGCAACTTAAGTTTCTGTTCGACAGAAACTATTCGTTCCCAGTCCCACCCGCAGCCCTCGCGGCCCTAGCTCCCGATTCCCACCCGCAGCCCTCGTCGCTCGCCGCCTCTCCACGTCGGTGCTCCATCGTTGCTCGTTGCTCGCCGCTCGCCGCCCTCCCAGTTCACCACCAAGGGCCTGCTCCATCGCCAGCCTCGCAACAACGTCGCTCGCAGTCGCCGCTGAGGACCTAGGTTAGATTTTTTATTTTCATTTTTCGTTTTTTTTCTTTCTCTATTTTTACTATTTGAATAGAACTTGGAACTTGCACTAGACTATCATCTAAGTTGTTTGTTGGTATAGAATCATAGATATAAAGTTGTATGTTGGCTTACCCCAATATTCTTTTAGTTGTTCTCAGTTATAATGTTTTGTGTTGGTAAGATACTATGTTCCAAAGAATTGAATGGGTTATTTGCCTTGTAGATCTTGTCAGTGATGAAACCACATCAAGTTATTGTTGATTTTTTTAATTCTTTATGCTTCCGTGCTTTCTGTTGGTGTTGGGTGATTGCTTGAAGTATGATTATGTAACTACTAATCTAGAGCCAAGGCTCTCTTGTTTGAACATCTATTACACTTGCTCAAGTATATCTTGCATGTATGTTGGCTTGTGACACTTGTCTTACTTTCGCTTGTATTATTTTTGGGCATGTTGTAATTGTTCTTTTATTTTTGAACATTTGTTTGTACTATGTGCCAAACATTTTGTTCTTAACTTGCTTCTATTTTCATTCTCTTGCTATTTTTTATGCTCTTAAAAATATTAAAACTGCTAAATATATGAATATAAATGAGAGTATATGCTATAACAATTGATTTATATATTTAAAATAATAAAAAAATCCAAACCGACTAATGCCCGACTAAATCTGATTACTCTCCCGGCTGCCGATTAATCCTTAGTCAGTGACCCTGCCGACCGTGTACTGACTGCCGACTTCTGCAACCTTGTGTGTCATTCATGGATTGAGATCCATGGACTCCCAAAACCATATATAAGAAGAGGCACCCCTTGCTCTTCAAGTTACAACATCAATAGCCCTCTCTCTCATTCTCATGCCACCTCTCTCTCTCCTTTGAGTGGTCATCCACTCCAACCCTAGAGAGAAGATCGTCGTCGTCGTTGCATCATCGTTGTGCTGTCGCATCGACTGTTCTTGGTTCTACGTCTTCTTTGGTGCGCTTCTCTCGTGAAGAAGACGTATGATCTCGTGAGACGAGATCAGGAGATCTATTGCTTGGATCAAATACTTGGATTGTGAGAAGCACGCGACTCATCTCTGCGCTCGCAAGCGTCTCCTCCAATAGATCAAACATGAAACAGGATATCTCTTCTCTTAGAGACTCGATCACAACTACGCCACAAGAGGTAATCATTTATCTAGTATGTGCTTTAGATGAAACGATCCGAGAAGTGTTCTTGGATCATGTGGTTTCATCGATTAAAATTTTTAAATTCCGTTGCACCAAGCAACTCGTACGACCAGTCGCTCCCGATCGTATATGATGTGATCATCACGCTTCCGTGATGCGCTTAAGAATTCTTCCATATCCTTCACATCTCATACTATGACTCCAAGATACATCATATCTTAAGGTTGGGGGTCTCCGTAGGCATGCATGAAGCAGATGCATCCTAACTATGTTCCCGACACTTTCTGTTACTAACCTCCCTATATTCCTTCTAGATTATCATTTGTAGCATGTAATGATGGATCTCACTAAGATGTAGATGATTGATGATGATTTCTTTAAGATATAGATGATCGATCATGATTTTCATGTCATGATTTTTTTCCTCATCAAAGTCTACTGGCGGAACTGTAACCAAACTCAAGTGGTGAAGAAGCCCCATAAGGGACTCATCCGTCTCGCTTCCCCAGTGGAAGAGTGATCCAGGGGAAGCTAGAAAAAACTCCAACTACTCCTCTGAGACGGGAGGGAGAGACTCTCCGACCTGAGTCGTTCCACTCCTGTCCGAACTGGTGTAGGAGTGGGCTAAAGAAGCTCGAAGAAAAACCAAGAGTCCTCCAACCTAGGAACCCTAACAGAATTCAATGACAAAGGAATTGTTCAAACGAAAACACACGGATCCGAAAGATGCGGAAAAATTACGAGCTCGTGATAAAATCAGGGAAGAGACTGGGATCCTAGACCCACAAATGAGTTGGCTGCTGGCCGATCTGGGCATCCTAACTCCAGCCCATTTGAGGGTCACCGCACCCTTGGCACGGTCAGGTGTAAGGAGCACCATGACCGGTACAACTAATTAAAAAAATCAGGATCTATGGCTATTGAATTTAGGAAAGAATCCAGAACATTTAATATTAGTTCAAAGGACCATGTCCGCGATAGTAGATTCAATTATTCAAATTCAATTTGAGTCTGTTTAGGGATAAATGGATGAAATCATATGGATTTGAGGGAGAGTAAGTAGGAACCATAACCATTATTGTTGTATTGTATATAAACCTATTTAAGGATCATGTAGCATTATTGTATATTCAGCAGAAACTAAATGATAAATTCTCCAAATTTCCAGCTATAAGTTTGAATCAACAATAGCATAAAGTAAATGATAAATTCTCAAGATTCATTCTTCAACAGTAACAAAATTAAATGATAATTTAGCCTAAAATTCCCAACTATAATTTCGATTCAATAATAGCATAAATTAAATGATAATTTCCCCTAAAATTTCAGCTATAATATGGTAGATTCAAAAGTGATAGAATCTAATGAATTTATGACCCAAAATTTCATACTACATATTTAATTCAACATCAGCAGAAATCTAGAGATTCATTTCCGAATTCCCAGCTATATAACAATAGCAGAATTTAAATGATAAATACGCCAAAATTTCCAGCTACAATTTGATTCAATCAGCAACAGAAATCTAAATATTCATTTCCAAAATTCCCAACTTATATATTTGATTTACAGTAGTAGAATTTAAATGATAAATTTCCTAAAATTTATAGCCATTCACTAAACTATACAATAAAATCTTTAAATTTCTCAGTGATTTGCTGAACTAATCAGTAATAAAAACATGCAATTAAAAATCCCAATTTCCCAACCATTTATGATACGGGAAAGAATAAAGAATGAGGATATTAATCAGCATCTGCTTTAATTAAACCTAATGAAATATATCAATTTAGGTTCCTTCAGTGTTGTATTCTTTCGGTGGAGGCGCTCTAGCTCCGCGGGTCTCTTTCTTTTCCTCGTTGGTCTATAGTTTGAGCATATCAACAGCAGCCTTCCAGACTTCCTTGCATTCCTCAGTTATCTGGCTACTCAGATGATGCCAGAATTTCTCCTCTCTTCCTGACCTACTTAGCCTTCTTTGCGATCGACTCGAAGAGTAGTCAAGTTGCACGTCAGAGTCTTACCGGCAAGCACTATCCTTTTTTCAATGTCCTCCATATTCTCTCTTTCTTATATTATAAGCTGGCAAGAATCGACAATAAAATCCCCAATTTTTCAATCATTTAAAACTAATCAGCAGTAGAAATATGTAATTACAATCCTCAATTTCTCAACCGTTGGTTGAATTAATTAGTAATAGAAATATGTAATTAAAATCCCCAATTTCTCAGCTATTTGTTGAAATAATCAACAGATAACAAGCATGCACCAGAAAATTTTAAAACCCAAACGCAGACCTTATCCCTATGATTATTCCAAAAAAATGAAACGGGAGAAGATAAATGGGAAAATCTCATGGATAGCAGTAATGGGGGTGTAAATATACCTTAATCCCAAAGAAAATGGAGCAGATCAGCAGTTACAGCAGCGAAATGAAGAAAAATGGGGATGAGCTTCTCTTGTTGAGAAAGAAAAGAAGGAGAAGAGCTTTGAGGAAGAAGAAGGGGTTCGGTGGCTTTTATGGATTAGAGGGTGTGTGTGTGGCAAGATTTGGGACAAAGGGAGAGGCACGTGTGCTTCTCCCCCCTTTGTATATTCTGAATTTTTTTTAACTTCTTATTTTCAACTTTTGATGAAATGCTTTCCCACTTGCAGTTATCTCCTCGAATCTCCAATCTAGGCGTATAATAGCCCGAACCGACCGTCTAAGAGTGACGGTCAAATGGACTCCAATATTCATATTTTTCCTGACACAAGATGGATTCAGAAATTGACAAAATGCGATTTCAATTTATGATTAATTTTTTACAATTAAATTCGATGAAACGACCGCCGAACAACAAACGGTTGATTCCATTGGTCATGAGATTAGTGATGGCCTCAGTTCACTTTGTCGTTCGGATTGTGTCACCAACTTTTTCTGCAACACGAGGTACGATGCAATCAGTTTTTGGTCGATTACATCCGAACGGATCCGATTTGTGATCTACGAATATATCCAGGATTATTCGAAGTTAATTGAATTTTTATCAGGTCACGTGAACCCAAGTTGGATCGGATTCGGTTTCGGATTCGAGTAGTCCGGATCCGAGCGTTACAAATATAAAAACCTCAAAGGGAGTCTCATCCTCGAGACTCTTATCAAGGTTAGGGTGATTATATGCTCAATCTGAGCATCATCTATAGTTTCTCTTCATAAAAACCTCAAAGAGTTTCAAACCCGTAAACAGAAAGAACAAGCGATATCATAAAGCATATAACTAAATAGGATTGAAACAAAAATTACCTGAAAAGAGTTGTAGGTACCGTGCCCGCATGTCTACTTCGATTTCCCATGGTACCTTTTCGACACCTTGTCGATGGCATAGCACTTTGACTAGGGGACACTCCTTGCTGTGAAGTTTCTTCACGGCACTGTCAAGTATCAGAATTGCGCCTCTCGTACATCAAGTCAGGCTCTACGTCAAGATTCTCATAGCTGATGACGTGGCGAGGGTCGTTCATGTATTTCCTCAGATTATATATACGGAAAACATCGTAAATGGACAATAGGTGTGGAGGAAGGGCTACTCAATAGGCCACCTTCCCCACACGAACAATGATCTTAAACAAGCCAATATATCGTGGTCATTGTTGTAAACTCGGCAGACTTGGCCGATTAGTCGGCCTAACTAGTCGAGTCGGGGAGACAGGGGGTGGGGGAGTTTACCGACTCGACTAGGCCTAGTCGGACATTAGTCGGTCAACCCGACTAATAGGGTTGATTACTCGACTGGCTTTTACATAGAGATTTCTTATTTTTTAGTTTTCGATTTTTTTAAAAGCAAATTTATTCGAAATATGCATAATTTTATATTTAAAGACAATTACTTCTTTTATTTCATTATGATAGTATAGAAAATGTACAAATCAATGTAAATATATAAGAATGTGTGTATAAAAATTGATTTATATATTTAAAATAACTAAAAAATTCAAAACCGACTAATGGTCACTAAATCCGATTAGTCGTCCAACTGTCCAAGTACCGACCATCGCTTTCTACAACCTTGGTCATGGCACTAACTTGCCACGAACACCGAATTTCTACACCCCCTTCATGGGAGATACTCATAAAAATACCCAATCTCCCAACCTGTATTCATAGAGAAACCATAGGTATGTATGATTAAGCCAAATATCAAAAAAAGTCATGTTTAAAAAAGTGGTGCGAGAAGAGTATCAATTTACCTGAAACTCCTAATCTCTCCTCTGACGATCTGCATAGCTCTTTTGGCGGCTTTGCTCCGTCAAAAGCTTTCGCCTACAAGGTCAACATCCCTCGTAGTCTCCTCCAAAAGATCCACGGAGTAGAGTGCGTGATCACCTACCTCACGCCAACTAAGAGGCGTGAGGCATCTCCACTTGTATAGGGCCTCGAAAGGTTCCATGTCGATACTAGATTGGTGGTTGTTGTCGTTGTATGTAAACTCTACCAATGGTAGGTGGTCCTTCCAGGATTCTTTCCACTCAAACGTGCATGCACACAACAAGTCCTCAAGCACCTAGATTGTGTGCTCGCTCTGTCCATCAGTCTGCGGATGATAGGTGAAACTCATCTTCAACTCTGCCTGTAGTGCTGACATGAACTGGTGCCAATAATGAGATGTGAACCTTGAGTCTCAGTCATACACTACCTCTCGAGGTATAGCATGAAGCCTGATGATATTCTGAACATATAACCTGGCCAACCGAGATGGAGTGTAGGTCATGTTGACAGATATGAAATGAGCTTACTTGTTCAACCTATCAACAACGACCCAAAAAGAGTTATGGTTGCCCGGTGTCTTCGGCAATCCAGTCCAAGGCCCTAAATGTCGGTTTCGGTCACCATTTCGGTATCGACCAAAACAGAATTTCGATGGAATTTCGGTGGAATTTCGACCGAAATTTCGGTCATTTCGATCATTTTTTGTATTAGGACCCCCATATTTCGGTCATTTCGGTCATTTCGGTCGAATTTCGATTTCGACTGGATATCGACATTCTACAGAAATTCGACCGAATTTCGCTGAAATTTGAGGCCATGATCCAGTCACAAAATCCATAGAGATACTCTCCCACTTCTACTCAAGAATGTGGAGAGACTGCAACAACCATGGCGGTCTCTTATACTCCGCCTTGACCATCTAACAAGTCAAGCATTTGCTAACATGATGTGACACATCACGTTTCATCCCATCCCCACAGAAATGTTTGCATAGATCACGATACATTTTGGTACTGACAGGATGAATAGATAGCCGTGAACTGTGTGCCTCGTCAAGGATGTCTATGCGTAATTGCTCATCATCGAACACAACGACACGGCTAGCCTTCCACAAAATGGATTCCACTACTATAAAATTATCACATTCGTCCTTAGGCATGCATGTATCTGTCTCTGATCCAAGGATATGTCTGCTGACCTTCTACCACGCGATCCCATAAGTTGTTAGGCATGACAATAGATGTGGATGCACTCTCATGAGGGTGACAATCAGTCAATGTTGTAAGCATATCCCACGCATACAACCAGCTCGTCGTACCCTCTGCAAGGGCTCTTCTGCTAAGCACATATGCCACCATGTTTCCCTTATCGAGGTCGTAAGAGATTGTGCAGTTGTAATCCTTCAGTAGCTCAAGCCCTTTATGTAGCATCATGTTCAGCTCCTTCTAATCGAAAATATACTTCAAACTCTTATGGTATATGAAAATCTCAAAGTTCACCCCATAAAGATAGTGGCGCCAGATCTTCAAGGTGAAGACAACTGCTACCAGCTCCAGGTCGTGGATGGTGTAGTTCCGCACATGCGGCTTCAACTGACATGATGCGTATACAATTACGTGCCCTCGTTGCATCAGTACCGTCCCCAAGCTGTCTCCTGAAGTATATGTGTAAACTGCATAGTCTTGAGTACCTGCCGGAATTGTCAGAATAGGAGTTGTCATCAGCCTCTCCTTATGAAAATAACTACAAACTTATCCAAGTATGGACAAAAGACCTGTTCATCATGTCCGTGAATGCGACAGAGGCATTCTTAGCCTAAACGGCATTATGATGAACTCAGTACCCATACCAAGTCCTTAACGTTGTTTTCGGGATGTCAGATTCCCGAATTCTCAATTGGTGGTAGCCGGACTGAAGGTTGATTTTTTAGAACACCGAAAATCCCTGGAGCTGGTCGAACAATCATCAATGTGCGGCAGAGAATAACAGTTCTTCGTCGTTCTCTTGTTCAGTTGTTGGTAATCAATGCACAACCTCATGGATCTATCCTTCTTTCTGACAAAGAGGACGGGAGCGCTCAAGGGGAAGTGCTCAGCCTCACAAAACCTAAGACAAGTAATTTTTGCAACTGCACCTTTAGCTCCCTCAACTCAGGTGGTGTCATCCAGTATGGAGCCATCGAGATCGGCTGTGTATCAGGTAGCAACGTGATCTCGAACTCCATCTCTCTCTCTCTCTCAGACGGCAAACCTAGCAAGTCATCAAGAAACACATCAAGGTATTCTGACGTCACCCCGATGTCATGGGTCATTGGCTCTCTCTCGAGTGTCTCCCGAACAAATGCTAGAAAAGTATCACATCATTGATCAGCGAGTCTTTGAGCTCTCAATACTGAGATGTACTCCACTTCGGAGTCATGTAAGGTACCCTCAAAAGTGAACTCAGACAAATCTGGAATCTTATAGAAGAATGTTTTCCTAAAGCAGACAACCAAGGCATGATGAGCTAACAACCAATCCATACCCAAAATCAAGTCAAAATCATCGAGCTGTAATAAAAAACAGTCTCCGATCATCTTGTGACCGGCAATCAATATTCGTAAACTTCTGACTATAAATTTAATCACGAACAATTGGCTACCTGGCCATAGATGTAACATGGAGAATCTAGGACCTCTGCAACTCTACCCACTGAAGCTACATTTCTCGAGGCGATGAATGAATGGATTGCTCCAGAATCAAACAAAACATGGAAAGGATGACTCAACATTGAGACCATACCTTTTACCAATGTAGTTGCTGAACGTGCCTGCTCCTGAGTCACTGCATGAAGTTGTCCATGCCTCATTAGCGCAGCACTGAAGCCGACCACAAGTTTGTCTATGCGCCTCCTGAAGTTGGAGTTCCCAACATGAAAATTCCTCGCACGTTGTGTCTGTGGCTAAGGTTGAGGCGCACTAGAAGCTTGGGGGCACTGAGACCGGTAGTAACCCCACCGATGGCACAAAGAACATCATACTGATAGGGTAGGCGTAGTAGACGTGTCGGTACTCCGAGTCGATTAGGTTGTAGGTCTCCTCTCTCTCTCTCTCTGCGACCCAAATGGTTGTGATGCACTAGTGCCATGGTTGACCAGTGCCCCTCCCAAGGTAGTCGTGGGAGAGGAGCGGGCACTTCCAGAAAATGTTGATTCTGAAGAGTGAAATCATCGTGTTGCCATTTGTTGCTGAAATGGTAGTCACATCGGTTTAGATGACTGTTGTAGTACATGTGTTGCCCCGAAAGAACTCCTAAAATGTCTCTCTCTGACGTCCTTGAACTTCTCCGCTACGTCAGTAGCCTCAGAGATGGATGTGAGGCGCAATCCAGCTAGCTTCTCATGTACCGCTTCCCTCATTCCCCAGATGAATTTCTCCATATTCTCCTGTGGAAATGCAGCCGTTGATGGTGTGTGACGAGACAGATTGGTGTAACGTATGAAATATTGTCTGCCTGCTATCTATCCATATCTAAACTCTGCAAAAAGTCGACGTTGGGACTCCTTCCACTTCCTAGAGAAGAAATGAGATCTGAAGCTAATCTCGAAATCGTCCTAGGTGGGTTCGCGCCCCATCTCAGAAACTATCGCCTCCCACCACCTCTCAGTGAACTCAGTCAAGGAATATTCTACAAAAGGTAACCATGCATCTCATGGTACGTGAATCATCCTGCATACCTTAATCACCTTCTTCAACCACCACTATGCCTCATCTAAGGTCAATGTGCCCTCAAACTCAAGCATATTAGCTTGTTGATAAGATGTGAAAACCAACTGATGTCTAGTAAGGCAGAGTGGTCGTGCACTATCTCATTGCAAAAAGTACTGGGTCATGCTCCATGCCATGATCTGCATCATATGCTCCATGTGTTGGTATCCCCTTAGGCAGGACATCGAACTGAGGCTGTTGAACTTCCACGGACTGAGATTGCTCCTGAGGTGTTCCATCCTGAGAGGGATGATAGGTGAAGTCAGATAGCTCCTCAAATCTCATTTCTATGTGGGTCTGTCTATCAGTCGTCTCTGTTTGTTGGGTCAAAATCTGATCATGTTGGCCCCTCATAGCAGTCTGTTGCTACTGAAGGTCTGTGAGTGCGGTCAATATACGCTTCATGCGATCTGTCATCTCATGACCAGCCCTAGACATCATGATTCTGCACAAGAACCAACATCATTAGTTATAATGGTTGATGTTCGCAAATACAATTAACTATGCTTTCTCTTCTTGAAATTACTATATGGATAATTGAATGCAAAAGATGACACATATGGTTATTGAATTAGAATGTCAATCATTCCCTCTCAGACTCACAACAAGTCTGAAGATTGTCGCTATCTAAGAACTCAATGCAATCGGAATTACTGCAAATGTGTGTTGTGGGGTACCTCCGCTCTAATACCATTAATGTGGCACCTCGAGATCCGGGTTACCCGCTACACAATATTTGCATTATTTAATTCACACTTGATCACATCAAGTTGCAAAAATGTAGTGAAAATTTTTCGCGAGATTGAATGACATTCATAATGATGTAACAAGCCACATCAAGACACATGTCACCAAATAAACATTGAACTAATTCTCATATAGTATAGCATATATCAAAAGAAAACTTATCATTTTATACATGTATCGTAAAAATATGACAAAAGATAAAGTAAACACTAAAGAGATATAATTATTTGCACAAGGCTATCATGGGTACCATCAAAAGTAATCATCGTCTGAATACCTAGCTAAGAGTCATGCTAGTCAACTACTATGATGCAGTCTTCTTTTTCTACCATCCATGTTAGGAACAAAGGGATGTCAATTTAGTACAAACATTAAATATAAAAAAATATAGACATGAGTTTAAGTGGTTACAAAAGGATGCAAGTAGATAAGTAATAATATCATAAAATAATTTAACTACTAGCATGATAATAAGGTTGAGTAATACTCATGACTCTATGACTTATTATTCTCAATTGTACCGATTTAATGACCATCCTGATGATTGCTTGGTAACATGATTAACTAATATCCCCACTCATTGGTAAGAATCCACAATGGTAGTGCAACAAGGTAGTATTAGTAATGGAAATAGTTTGTGGTCTTGACCACGAGGATCTCACACTATAATTCCAGGATACATCGTATCTTAAGGTTGGGGGCCTCTGTAGGCATACATGAAGTAGATGCACCCTAACTAAGTTCTCAACACTTTTCGTTACTAACCTTCCTATATTCCTTCTAGATTATCATTTGTAGGATGTAATGATGGATCTCACTAAGATGTAGATGACTGATGAAGATTTCTTTAAGATGTAGATGATTTATGATCATTTCCATGTCATGATCTTTTTCATTTTCAAAGTCTATCGGCGGAACTGTAACCAAACTCAAGCGGTTAAAAAGCCCATTAAGGGACTCATCTGTCTCGCTTCCCCAGTGGAAGAGCGGTCCAGGAGGAAGCTAGGCAAAACTCCAACTATGCCATTAGGATGAGTGGGAGAGACTCCCCGATCTGAGTCGCCTCACTCCTGCCCGAAGCGGTGTAGGAATGGGCTAAAAGAAACTCGAAGAAAAATCAAGGGTCCTCCAGCCTAAGAACCTTAACATAACTCAGGATCAACAGAACTGGTCAAGCGAAAACACACAGATCCCAGAAAAGCGGAAAAACTACGAGCTCACGATAAAACTGGGGAAGAGACTAAGATCCTAGACCCGCGCACGAGGCAGTCTTTACCCAATCTGGATGTCCTAACTCCAGCCCAATTGAATTAAAACCGTCAGGTGTAAGGGGCACCATGACTGGCACAACTAATTAAAAAAATTTCAAGATCTATGACTATTGAATTTAGGAAAGAATCCACAACATTAGATCTTAATTCAAAAGTCCTTACTAACAAGGTAGTCTCCATAAGTAGCAAATTCAATTATTTAAATTCAATTTGAGTGTGTTTAGGGATAAATGGAAGAAATCATATGGACTTGAGGGAGAGTAAGTAGGAACCAGAATTCTTATTGTTGTATTGTATATAATCCTATTTAGGAATCCTGTAACATTATTGTATATTTAGCAGAAATTAAGTGATAAATTCCCCAAATTTCCAGTTATTTGTTGATTCAACAGTAGCAAAATTTTAATGATAAATTCTCGAGTTTCTCATCTATCATCTGATTAATCAACATCAGAAATCAAATGATATATTCCCAAAACTGTCAGCCATAATTTGATTCAACAGTAATTTCTCCCAAAATTCTCAACTATAATTTCGATTCAACAGTAGCAGAAATTAAATGATAATTACCTCAAAATTTCTCAGCTATAAAATGTTAGATCCAAAAGTAATAGAATATAATGAATTTATTCCCCAAATTTTCATATTAAATATTTAATTCAACATCAGCAGAAATCTAAAGATTCATTTCCAAATTCCTGGCTATATATTGGAACTGCAGTAGCAGAATTTAAATGATAAATATCCCAAAATTTCCAGCCATTCACTAAACTATACAATAAAATCCTAAAATTTTACAACCATTTGTTCAGTAATAGAAACAAGCAATTAAAATCTCCCGTTTCTCGGTCATTTGCTAAACTAATCAGCAGTAGAAATATGTAATTAAATCCCCAATTTCTCGATCTGTTGATGAACTAATCAACGGTAGAAATATGTAACTAAAATCCCCAATTTCTTAGCTATTTGTTGAACTAATCAGTAATAAAAATATGTAATTAAAATCTCCAATTTCTCAGCCATTTGCAGAACTAATCAGCATATCACAAGCATGCATCAGAAATCATAAAATCCAAACACGGACCTTATCCCTATAGTAATTCCAAAAAAATGGAAGGGAAGAAAAATGGGAAAAGAAGCAGCAATGGGGGTGTAGTTGTGCCTTGAAATCCTTAAGAAAATGGAGGAGATCAGCAGTTGCGGCAGCAAAATGAAGAAAAATGAGTATGGGTTCTCTTGTTGAAAAAGAAAAGAAAAGGAGAAGAACTTTGAGGACGAACTTTGAGGAAGAAGGGGGTCCGTGGCTCTTTATGAAGAAGAGGGTGCATGTGTGGCAAGATTTGGGAGGAGGGGAGAGGCATGTGTGCATCTCCCCTCTCTATATATTCTGAATATTTTTGAACTTCCTATTTTCATCTTTTGATGAAATGCTTTATCACTTGCAGTCATATCCTCGGATCTCTAATCCGGACATATAATAGCACGAACCGACCATCTCAGGGTGAAGACCAAATTGACTCCAATATTTATATTTTCACAACATAAGATAGATTCAGAAATAGGCAAAATACTATTTCAATCTATGATTAATTTTTTACGATTAAATTCGGTCAAATGTCCTCCGATCAACAAACGGTCGATTCCGTTGATTCCGGTTCGTTGAGACAAAATTAGTTAAGGTATATGTTTACTTTGTTGTTCGGATTGTGTCACGGACTATTTCTGCGACACAAGGTACGATGCAATCGATTTTTGATCGATTGCACCCAAACGGGATCCGGTCCGTGATTTACGAATCGATCTGGCTTATTTGACATTAAATGGATTTTTATCGGGTCATGCAAACCCAAGTCGGGTTAGATTCAATTTCGGATTCAGGTAGTTTGGATTCGAGCATTACAATTAACTTGGAATACGCATGGGACTAGGTGACCCGGAGAAAAGGAGCTCATTGGGTGCTCTGGTGGTTGAATGGGGATGTGATGTGGTTCTGTTACAAGAGTTAAAACTCTCTTCTTGCGCTTCTTTCTTTTGAAGATAAATGGACTCTGATGTACTAACGTGTTACAAAACTATGGACACGGAGGTCACGGTCGGGGAGTTAATTATCGCTTGGAGAGACTCTGCCTTTAGCCTAGTATCAGAGTTGAAGGGGAGACATGTTCGTGATGTACTATTGGAGAATGTGGTGTCAGGCACGCAGGTTGCATTCTCATGTATATATTTTTTTACGAAAAACTGGGTGAGATCCCAAAAGCGGGATTCACCACTCGATGAGATTCAATTAGTGAAGATTAAAGCACATTACCGTGATAGCCAGAGGCGATATAAGGAGTTTACATGGCAAATTACATTTTCATAGCGAGGCATTTAATTTCTGAAGATAACCTCGTTTCTTCCAAGCCAAATGCATCATAAAACAACAAAAGGCCTCACGCAATCAGCTTGGGAATTGCCTCCCACATCTCTAACGGAGGTCCAAAATTCCGTCAAACCGCCCGTCGCGACCCAATCGCACCTAGTCCCGCTCCACACCTGACCGAAGACGGGCACGTGAAGAACAGGTGATCGGAATCCTCCACTTCGCCAAGGCATCTATCACAGGATACGTCGTCAAGGTGAAGAAGACGGCTCCTCCTCATCTTATCGATCAACCGTCCTCTTCTGAGGCACCACAGGAAAAACTTGACGCGGCTAGGAATGTTAGCCGCCCACAAAATTTTCAGATCTTGTATCGGTTATAAAATATGAAGAATGCGGAAGCGATTGATAAACAGAGCATAAACAAGAAAGATAGAACATGGAAAACCATGATTTAACGTGGAACCCTACTCCGTGAGGAGCGGGATGAAACCACGGGAGAAGTCCTCAAAAGGGCATGCTATGCATTACTTTTTCTCAATGAGTATAGGAGGTCTGGAGCTCCTTATATAGCCTCTCCAGAGCCTCCAAGTCCCACCACTAGGCGGTGTGGAACTAAACACTGGATGGGGTAAATGGATCTTCTCCAGGATCCAATTACCCTGCTACAACTCAATATGGCGCATACACGAATACTCCAACACTCCCCCTCAAGCTGGAGCATGCAATGCTCAGCTTGGACAGACAGAAAGAAACTCAACTCAACGCTACAGGACATTACGGACAATATCAACCCAACGTGCACATTGCTGCAGTCGAGGACGTTGCTTCTCATGCCGTGCAGGTGAGGAGGACGAACGCGCTGGAGTGTGAGTCAACTGGTGACTCGGAATCTGACCATCAAGTCTGAAACTGCGCCTGGAGTCTCCTCGTCGGAGAACTGGGCCTCTCCCATCTGTCTCGGAGAACTGGGTCTCTCCCATCTGTCTCAGAGAATGGTGCTCTACACTGGAGTACCTATGATACTACATGAAAACCCTTACCCTCAATGGCATAGGGAATGGTCCTCTGCTCTGGAGTCCCTATGGCTCACATGAAAACTCTGACCGGACAACAACAAGAATGATGGGGACCATGAACAAATGATGGCAACATGTGCTCATCTGAAAAATGACCGCAAACTCGTGCATGTCTAAAACTGGGGTCTCTCTCTGGAGAACTCGAAAACTGGGCCTCTACATGGAGTGCCTCGAACTTGGACTCAAACCGATCTGAATGTCGAGTCTGAAATCTGATCTGTCTCTGTGGAGTCTGAAAAATCTGGATGGTCTGGAAATCTGCATCTGAATATGGAAGAAGACCTGTGACTCTACACCATACTCCCCCTTTCTCCCATACTTGTCGGAAAATGAACATCGACAAAGTTGGGAGAAGACAAGATAGAAGGGGAAAACAAAACATACTTATGGCTTTTCATTTTTTTTAAGCCATCATTTCTTTAAGCCGTTTCATTTTTTCAACTTTCAATAAAAAAAATTTTTTCAATTTTTTTAAATGTGTGCGGCTCTTTTCCTTTTTTTATTGCACGCGCCTCTTTTTTTATAACTTGGCCCAACAAGCTGGGCCCAAATGGTTCAAGCCCCCCCCCTTTTTTTAAACGCCCCCCCCCCCCTGGGCTTTACAATAGCAGCCAAATTTTTTTTTAAATTGGGTTGCATGGTCGTGTGCCATCATAAAACATCTTTAGGGTTCCCATCGGGGAACAAATTCGTATCGTCAACGTCCCCACAGGGGCCACCACAACTGGGAGGAAGGAGGGCGCAGCGTCGCCTCGCGCCTGGGTTGCGGGATCCTAGAGTTGCGCGCCTCCTGAATCGGCGCGAGTTGCAAGGTGCGCCGCCAGGGTTGAGGGTTCCGCCAAGGGGAAGATCGAGGCAGGCCGCAAGAACTTGGATGCCGGGAGGTGCGTGCATGGAGGGTGTCGCCGCGAGGTTGGAGGAGATAGCATGCGCACCGCCTAGGCATCGGACTGGAAAGGAGGCGCCGCCTGCTGGGAGTTGCGGCATCGAGCGAGTTGCCGCCTTCGCCCCAGGGTGCGCCGCCTAGCGCAAAGAGAGGGAGGGAGGCAGGGTTCTCGCCGCCTGGGTGTTTTCTGGAGGGTGCACATGTCGTGGGAGATGGTGTCGCCGCTCGTGATGGGAGAGATCTCTTCGTAGGTCTGCGCCACCGGTGACGCTCTCGATGGAAGGTGCGTGCATCGATGCGCGCCTGGAAGGCTGAAGGGCTCGGCCACACCACCTTCACGTGGTCTGCGGCCTGGAGGGTTCCCACGGTGTGCACCATCTGCACGCTGGAGCGCCGCCTGCGCTGGATATCACCTGGACCTGCGATGTGCGCCGCCGGAGGCTGCCGATACACTTTAGGGTTTCAGAAAACCCTAAGCCACACCGTGAACATTAATCTTGCAAATCTTCAAGAACCCAAAAAAAATTGTCAATGCCGAACTTCAAAAAACGGGAACTGAACCTTATAATAATTGAATCTCGAATCAAAACAAAGAACAAATCCTCGAGAATTGAACCCGCTCTGATACTATGTTATAAAATATGAAGAATGCGGAAGCGATTGATAAACAGAGCATAAACAAAAAAGATAGAACATGGAACACCATGATTTAACGTGGAACCCTACTCCGTAAGGAGCAGGATGAAACCACGAGAGAAGCCCTCAAAGGGACATGCTATGCATTGCTTTTTCTCAATGAGTACAGGAGGTCTGGGGCTCCTTATATAGCCTCTCCAGAGCCTCCAAGTCCCACCACTAGGCGGTGTGGGACTAAACACTGGATGGGGTAAATGGATCTTCTCCAGGATCCATTTACCCTGCTACAAGTCAATATGGCGCATACACGAATACTCCAACAGTATCAGCGTTAGGTCCCGATTCTCCAAGTCACCACGCAGCTCTTTATACAGCTTCTTCACCAACCGGCCGGAACCAACCCACAAGAAATGATCGCGCTCCGGCGAAAACGCTACCGGGTGCGGGATCTCCCCAACCATCCTGATGAAATCCTCCGAGCGCTGGTCAGACAAATCGCTGCTGAAACGAGGCCACTAATTACCCACATCCGCCACCTATACAAGCGTGCAATCCTTCTCCGACGCCAGAGCAAAAAGACGTGGGAATATAGCCTCCAAGGGCCCTCTCCCGACCAATTGTCGAGCCAGAACCTAAAGTCATTTCCATCACCACCACATGGGTGCATCTTCTGCGCTAACAACGGCAAAATGTCGTGGATTCCCGCCCAAAGCGCGGATTGATAACGCGTCGAGCCCGCTACAAGCTCACCCTTGACCGCATACAATTTTCTGAGCAGAGAGACCGCAAGGCCAGTCGACTGTCCCCAGACGTGCAACGCCCATTTAGCGAGCAAGTAGGGGTGCTAATCGAATCGAATACCTTCGAATCATGAGGATCCTAATTCAATTCATTATAAATGTTTCGAATCCGAACTCAAATCGGATTTTAAACGAATTTACTAACTTAAATTCAGATTCAATTCATTTAAAGTTTCCATATTCAAATTCGATTCATTTTATTTCGAATTTGAAATGTTAATTGATGTGTTAGAACTTATATAAATAATATTATATGAAGAATAATATAATATAAATATTTTACTGTATAAATCTAATTTTAAAAGTATATTACCATTTTAAGTTGGAAAAAATTATAAAATCAAGGAAAACATTAAACCAATACAACATAGTGGATAAAGGTACCTAATTTTTATAATTACTATGTCTTTTACAATCTAAATATACTCTTTTTTAGATGATGAAGAAATGTATAAATGCAATATAATTATACGAGCCTATCAAAGAGATATAATATCATTGACGAAAAAGTGAACACATTATAATTACATTGCATGTTAAAGTAAGACAAGATCATATTTTATAGAAAATTGATACAAATTAATATCATTATTTGAAATAATGAGAATGGTAAAAAAAATAATGTAACAAGATAACACCTTTTCATTAAGCGTGAGGATCTTCATTATCAAAAACTGAGCCATGAAAAGGAAATATATGAATTTGATGTACAATGGAACAACTTACATTATGGTGAGAAGAACTTGTATATTACTCATGTGATGATAAATGTTACATTCACAATGATAATCAACATGGATTGCCATGCCAGGAATCAAAACAACAAAAAAGCAAAGGAGATATATCGTGATAAATTTCGAATCACGACAAATGTTAAGAATGAATGTGAAGTAGCAAAATCATCATTTTTCGCATGCTAGGAGAAAGGCCACCATAATCTATCGTTGGTATCTAGGGTCTTTGATAGATAATGAAAGGGATAATGGAAAAGGCATTGTAACGAATGTGGGAACATGAAAATAAATGTGTTGGTGAGGATTTAGAATAACAATCAACAATTGATTTTTCCTATTAGATTTCAAGAGTAATATTTTTTACTCTTTTTTATATTTGATATTTAATCTTTAATTAATAAGATTATACATACATATATATACATATTAGATTTGGTATAGCTTAGAGTTCATTGTATACTTTTAATGCCTCAAAATATCTGAATAGTACGCTAAGATTGATTATTGTATATATACAAAGTAAATCACCCCCAAGCTACAATCACTAGGCTAAGATCATAAGTAACGACATGAATTTACGTGTTTTGTATAACCGACGCATGAAGGACCTACATTTCTAATTAGTAATATTTTTTGCAATCAAACCACTTGAACTTAGTTATAAAGAAGAAAGGAAAGAGATTGGATCTCATTAGGGGCATAATGTTGCATACACACGTCAGCATTGACAAGTTACGTCGATATAGCGTGATACTATGAATACGGAAATCATAGCGGTGAAGGGTGAACATGATAAATCATATCAATGGAGCCTAGATATATAGATTTAAAATTTAATCACTTAATAAATGTAGTAAGTTGGTTTGAGAGTATCTTTAGTTGCTTGCACATGTTATGCTTAGTGACATAATGCAAATGCTAAATCTTTCAATGTGAATGAGATGTGGTAGCTTTTTAATACATATTCATATACTATTTTCTACATCTATTTACTTACAAATGAATTTGAATAGATGCATGTCAACCTTTTAATGTAATTATGCTATAATTACTTATACAAGAAAATTCAGAAAAGATCCTAACCAACTCAGAGTGGTTGTTACATGTATATATGTAAATATGTATGTATTATATGCATGTAAATGTATGTACTATGTATACATGTATATATGTATGTATTATATACATGTATATATAAATGCATTGTTACATATATACATATCTGTATGGATATAAAATATCGAATCGAATTATTATCGAACGAATTCAAGTAAATTCATATTCAATTCATTTGGGAATCGAATCTCCAAGTTAAATTCAAATTCAGTTCATTTGATTTCGAATCGAACTTTTTTCAATTTTTTATCGAATGAATCCTAATCGAATTCGAATGATTCAGTTCAATTAGCAGCCCTACGAGCAAGGCCTTGTTCATGTATTCAATGTCCTTCACCCCAAGGCCCCCTTGCTTCCGCTCCCTAGTGATCTCATCCCAATTCACAAGGTGCAGCCCAAACCTCTGTTGATTACTACTCGACCAAAGGAATCTCTTCATCATAGCCTCCACCTTCTTCCGAACCCCAACCGGCATGAGACAGGTCGAGAAGAAGATCGGGATCATCGCAAGGACATGACGAAGCAGAACGAGCTCCCCCCCCCCTTCGAGAGCGTGGACGCCTTCCATCCGGCAAGCCTTTGTTCAACCTTATGGATCACCCAATCCCAGTCTGACTTCTTTAGCTTTTCCGCAACCAGGGGAAGCCCCAGGTAGGTGATGGCCAGTTCACCTGACTGACAACCAGTCACATCCTCCTTCTCAGAAAGTTTGCCCTCCCCTAAATGGAAAGGCACCACCGTCGACTTGTACCTATTAATCTGCAGCCCAGAGATACTGCTGAATATATGCACGATCTGCCCGTATTAGTGTTCTGTTCCGGAGATCTACCAAGGAATTGAAGCGTGTCGTCCGCATATTGAAGAATTGGGATAGAGATGTTCTCCACCCGAAAAATCGTCACACCAGCCAACCTCAACCGCCTGCTCCAATAGCACATCCAAAGCGTCCGCAACAAGTACAAACAATATAGGCACCAACCGGCATCCCTGGCGCACTCCACGCATGGTTTAGTGATGGCGTCCGAGATCTGCTTGGAATGGAAAAGGTCGAAGAAGGGCTCGTTGTGGAAAATTGACTACGTAAAGGCATATGACTGCGTTGATTGGAGATTTCTTTGGACGTCTCATCAGAGGAGGGGCTTCCCTGACCTGTGGGTTGACTGATCAAACGCTACATGACCACTTCTTCCTCCCCGATCCTGATCAACAGGAAGCTGGAGGGTGGCTACTTCCACTACACCGTTTTATGCTTCTGTTTGTGCTTTGTATGCATATTTTCCATGGTTTCTTTGTGGACGAAGTGATGAATCTCCATTTCATCACCTTTAATCTATCATTTTGGCCTTAAAAACCTAGATAATGCTTGTAAAAATATTATTTTGCATAATTTAACATTCACTATTTATTCCATTTATTGTACATAAATTATAGTTTCCAAGGCCAAAATTATAGAATAAAGAAAAGAACTAAAATACCATATTTATTTTATGACCCTAAACCATGAGATCTAGAAATCTTGATGGCTGGGTCGATAAGGAATAAAGTAGGGGGATATAAGTGTCGGAAATCCAATAAGTTCCCATTCATTTATTCATCAATAATTCAAAATTTTAAGATCTATTTTATTTTCTATTATTTATACCTCAAATAAAGAAACTTTTTACATGAAGTTGTAGATAAAAATACAAGTAAAAAAATCATTTCAAACAAAAATAATATACAATGCACTTTTTATACTCTATATAAAAAGCCAAAACTCAAACTTCCCAAACCCATATCTCCTCAATAAAAACTCAAAATGCATCAAAATTACCTTTAATTGTGATGCACAAATGCCACAAAGCCAAAAACACGAGTTGATAGTGAGAACATGTCCTTATATGGAAACACAATCGAAAAAGGAACCTTTTCACCTAACATGGAAGATGGCATACAATTAACCATGTAGCATGCAGTGAGAATCGCATCACCCTAGAAAGAATGGGGAGGACAACTTGAGATCAGAAGGGTCCTGATCGTGTCAAGAAGACAATGGTGTTTGCGTTCAACAACACCAATCTGTTGAAAGCCTGAAAAGTATATGCACATGAGGGTCTGAGTATAATGACGAGGGACCTGAAGAACTAAGACAATTGAATGGTACAAAACTCCAAGGCATTATCAGAGCAGACGTATTTAACAAAAGCAGAAAAAATATTCTTTACCTCATTAACAAAGTTTAAATGATAGACCCAGCCTCAGACTAATTTTCAGAAGAAAAACCTTAGAAAGCCTGGAATACTCATCGATGGCGATGAGATAAAACCTGTGCGCCAAGTGGTCAAGAACACGACTCGGACCCCATATATCAAAATGAACAAGCTCAAGTAGAGAACTGTTGCTACAACTCTAACGAGCAGGGTGGCAACTAAACACGAGGGTTGCTCTCGTTGCAGGACTTAACCCAACACCTTACGGCACGAGCTGACGACAGCCATACATAACATGTGTCCGCGTTCCCGAAGGCACTCCTCTCTTTCAAGAGGATTCGCGGCATGTCAAGTCCTGGTAAAGTTCTTCGCTTTGCATCGAATTAAACCACATGCTCCACCGCTTGTGCGGGCCCCCGTCTTGAGTTTCATTCTTGCGAACTTACTCCCTAGGCAGGGTACTTAACGCGTTTCAGGAAAAGTAGAGCGGCAATGCTTCCCAAGCTAGCAAGCCTTACACAGAATTGTAGACTGAGGTGAGATCTGTGGGAGGACTCTACACAACTCTAGGCAAGAAGATGATGAGATCGAAGGTGCCACATGTATGGAGAGACAAACCCGGTGGGAGAGATGAACCAACATAAAGAGATTGGACCAATCTCTAGAGACCCCCCTTACTCACAACTCTATGGGGTTAGGCGAGCTACATAGTATTTTCATATTATTTATTTATTATTAAATTGTCACAAGTACAATCTTCCTTTTTCTTTTGGTTTCTTGGGTTTTGTGCTTTTTGTTTGATTTTTGTGATTATTTATATAAGGTGATATAGATGAGGTCTGCATCTATTTGTTAAGGATGCAGATGTATTTATAGAAGGTGATATAGATAAGGTTTACATCTATTTGTCAAGGATTAAAGCTTAAGATGAAACCATTGATTAGATGAGTACAGGATTTATCAAATATCTAGTGAACTTCATTGTCTTGCACGTAATATACTCATTTAGTAGGTGGAGTTTCCCCTTTGATAATTCTCAGAAAGCCGCTCTTATCCTCCAGCCAAGGTGTTGATCGATTGTAAGACACGCATTCAAGTTCAAAGTGGATGGTGAAGTCTACATCCGATCGGACTTATTTGAGATGTGATCACAATGGATGATTTGGACAATATCAACCTTAATGACTCCTTTGCCCAAACCTTCATGATTAAGGAATCCTTAGAGTTGAACTTGTGCACCTATAACGTGACCTTAACTAATGTTTCTAAAGCTTAAAGTTAGCCTTTTTAGTTGTGATTTCCCAAGACATCAAATCTAAACCAAAACCATTAAGGGATAAACAAACAACAAGAAAGATTATTCATAAAGAACCCCTTAATGAGACTCCTTGTGTCACCTTTCATCCTTGGTGACACTGATTGGTACCGGAATTCTGGCATGTGCTCCAAAACTCTATGTGGAAAGCCTTTTTAGAGATGTTCCTATGGAATTGGTGGTCATGTGCAGAACACACCCTGGAGAAGTTAAGTCTAAGTGGAATCATCACAAAAACTTAGAACACATAAAAAACCAACTTACTTTTATAGCATTCTACCTATTATAGAAGAGGATGGGAATCGTTCCTTTAAAGAATCTTCTAGTTCTTCAAAGCCATATCAAACTTCTCCTGAGCTATTTGATTCAGGTATGTGTAAAAAAATGGCGAAGCCTTCTCCCACTTTAAGTAGAGTAGGCTGCATGAATTCTTGCTCAAATCCATGTTGAAAAACCTGATTATTTTTTTTGCTGACTGTCGGTTACCTAACGCAACCCCCACAGGGATGGATTTAAATCCTATTCCTTTTAGGTGGTACCGTGGTAGGCATATTGCACTACCACCAGATCACTGATTTAGTTATGGGTAAGGTTGTAAAAAGAAAGGGTCCGCCTTCTAAAACACTATAGAACAAATAAATCAAAAGACTCTAAAATCATTAAAAAAAACAAGTCACGTGTGTTGGAAGATATTTTGAGCGAAGCTTTAGATTACTCTTTTGTTTCTTATAATAAATCATATCTCTCTTCTTCCTCCAATACAATGTATGATTTGTTTATTTTGATTCGAAAAGTTCATTTTGCCTTTTAAACCGTTGGGATGTGGAACACGCCGCCAATACTTTTAGCATTACATTCAATCGACAAGCTCATAGGACACTCAGAGTGCTTATGGAATCAGAACTAACATTCTATCTAGGACTCACCGAGACCACGAGATGATGCTCCTACTATCAGGTATGCTAACTTCTCTAAGCATAGGACATGCAAACAATTATCCATAATGTGATTTCCAACCTTAATCTCATTTAGCTATATCTTCACAATTCATATTTTGTTTTTATCATGGGTCACCATGAAATGTCACCTATAGGACAATGATCTTGATAAGTCTCAATGAAATCTCACCCATGAGACACCATATATATATCATTATCGTGTCACTTGCCATTTGATTTATATTTACTCATTTCTCGTTATGTCATGGCATTCTACCCAATAGGATCCCAATTATTTTTTATCCAAAAAAGGGGAATACGCTATGGTGTTCACCCTAATATATTAAAAGACAAAGATATGTTACATGGAGACTTACAGTAGCCAAGAGTCAAGTAGAGTTTTGGAATGGAAAATTACATTCTCGTGGTAAAAGCGTTGTAAAAGATGCATCATTTCTAGCTAACCAAATAGCCCAAATAGTCGTATTAGGTTTTATAAGATCTTCTTTAGAACAATGTTTTGCCTAAAAAAAAAGTCCCAGAAATGATCCAGATTTTGTAGATCCAACCAGCATGCATCCATCTCTGACCAAATTATAGATGTCTTTACACAGTGGAAGAAAAGATGGTCCACGGTCTCAATATGGGTTCCACAAATGGGACATTTAGTGGAGACATCCGTAAAAAATCTGGCACAACAGTTCCTGTCATAATGCGTCTTCTGCACAGCAACTGCATAAAGAATCCAATTCGGTTTAGCAGCTTTAACTCCAGATATAATTGTAGTCACGAACCATGTCATCTGCCCTCGGCGGAGGTGGTCTGGTGATAGCATTATATGCCCGTTTAACTGAAAAAGAGTTATCTTACTACACCCAGTGATCCCGGCCACCTATCAGTCTGTCCATCTGCTTGAGGGATTCCATGAGGACAAGGAAATCCTCCAGGAGTTAATCAGAGAGGTCCGTCAAGAATGAGGGCATCAAGTTATCATCTAACCATCAGTTAAAGCCCCTCACATCATGGTTAGTAGTTAGAGTAAACAAACGGGAGAATCTGTAAGCAACAGGTCCCTCACTCGTCTAATTATCAGTCCAGAAGGCAAAAGATCTATAAACACTGAGGATTGTTTTAAAAAGTTTCTGAATACAAGGTATCACTGAGTGGATCCCCTTCTAAAAAGCCAAATGGTGAAAGTACTGGTGTTGGGGCATACTGCCTTGGACACCAATGTTATAAATGTTGTGAATGAGATGGCAACACAAGTCTTCATTTCTACCCCGAATCCTACTCACCCATCTTAATAGTAGAGCCTCGTTCATTGTTTCTAAACTGGATATGTGATGTCACAACCCATCCCGCTAGTCAAAATGGGTGCAGAAAAAATCTTATCTTTTCTTCTAACTCATAACAAGCATGAAACATAAACTCCTTCATCAGAGAATCCTTGAGATCATCATCAAAAATATATTGTCCATCAATAACAAAGAAATCCAAAATACAGTATAAGATGGCACAACCTCCAACTACTATGTAATATCCTTAGTCCTTCTAAGATTTTTGCTCAGGTATGTCTGTAAATAATTATAAACAAATGAGGGTTGAGTCTAAACTCAATATGAACTTAAACCTAGGGAATGGGTCTCAAGCATTTTGGTAAGAAAAATAATGGCTATTTCTGAAGTAACTTTGCATAAAGTATAGAAACACTTGATAAAAATAAAATACTTTAATAAACAAAACTTGAAGCTTTTCTAGAATGTTGTTATAAAAGCATTCAACTTTCAACAAGGAATAACTGCACATAATCTAATTCGAGTTGTTAAAAGCATGGCCTCAAATTTCAGCGAAATTCGGTCGAATTTCTGTCGAATATCGATATCCCATTGAGTCGAAATTCAATCGAAATAGCCGAAATGAGCGAAATATAGGGGCCCTAGTACAAAAAATGACCGAAATTTCGGTTGAATTTCGACCGAAATTCCATTTCGGTCGATCACCGAAATAGTGACCGAAAATAATATTTAAGGCCTTGGTTAAAAGTATTGCAAATCTATAGTTACTAGTTATAACAATTGCATTAACAATAACTAATTGTACTAAGTCCATGAACGCTGAAACAAACTGAGTCATACATGTGGACATCCCCAAAGGCCAAAGAACTCCCTGCATACATCCTAAAGCCATTATGTATACAGAATGCTACCCGAAGTTTTCTGAACCATATCTAATGGTCACCGTATCTAATTGCTTCTTCATATCTAATGACGTGTTTCGGAGTCATATCTAATGACATCACTATATGTAGTGGCTAGTTCATGACTTGTTTGCGAGCAAATGTGGTGTTGAACATTCATATAATCTTTTTTTTTACGAAACATATTTATAAGCTGAAAAGTGTATGATATCTGGATCATATCACTACATAAAAACTTTACTTCTTGCTTATGAAACCTTTTACACTATTATAAAATAGTCGAATACTAAAAGTTCTTAAGTTGTATTGTAACCTTCACTATATTAAAAGATGAAAACTGACTTTTCTAGCATACATAGCACTTGAAACATCATATTATTGCAAAACAAGATCTGAATGCTACGCTTCATGGCTAAAACTTATATGATTTTCACTTAATTAAAACATGTATGACTGTGTAATCTAAAGATATCAAAGGTTTTAACATTAATTTAGTGGTCAAAATATGTATGGATATTGAAAATAGTGCTTGAGAGATCACTCACCTTCAATTTGATGTTTATGCCTCTTAACAAGTGTATCTCGATCCACCAACGAAAATGGATTCGCTTCCTATGTACTAGAAAGAAAATTAATATATGGAATCTGCTAACCCAAGTTGATACATACATTTGTTGGCATATCTAAAGATATGGTCGCTTCTCTCCTTAAAAGGTAATGTCTCTTAAGAATATTTGGGCAGAGTTTCCCCTTAAAAGGCGATGGTTCGAAAGAAATATTCGACAAAGGTTCCTCTTAAAAGGTCACATTTCTTAAGGAAATTTCGACATAAATTCCCCTTGTATGCTAAGAACATGCGAAAAGATGGCTTAGATCTATTGTTCTCTGTAATAAGAAAATTCCTTTGAAAATTAAACGAATGTTTTACAAGGCAGTTGTGAGGCCTGCTATGCTCTATGGATCTGAATGTTGGTATGTGGAACATAGGCATGTGAAGAGAATGACAGTAGTAGAAATAAAAATGCTAAGGTGGATGTGTCGACACACGTAAAAATCGGATTCTGAATGATGCCATCAGAAGGAAAGTTGGTGTAGCTCCGATTAAGGATAAGATGCGAGAGAATCGCTTAAGGTGGTTTGGCCATTTGCAAAGGAGACCAGTTGATGCACCGGTGAGAAGATGCGAGTTTTAGAATGTTGAGCCGCCTAAAAGAGGGTGAGGAAGGCACAAGAAGTGTTGGAATGAGACTATACGAAGGGATCTTAGTTTTTTGGATCTAAGGTCGAGAATGACGCAAGATAGATCTGAATGGAGGCAAAGAATCCATGTAGTTGACTCTACTTAATGTGGTAAAAGGCTTTGTTGTTGTTGTATGGCTTAGATCTGCTAACCTTTCTCTCGAAATTTGCTATGCTCTGCTTGCAATATGATCCTTCCTCTACTTACCAGCAGAGCTTCGTTGTGTTCTTCCCAACCATTCTCACCTTCTCTCAACTTCTCTACCAAAGTTTGTAGGAACTTGGTTATGGAATGGATGTGTTGAGAATGAGGAGGTCAAAGGGTATTTATAGGCCTTTAAAATGGGGGGAAACCATGGTTTAGCACCCATGGTTTCAAGTTTCAACACATGGTTTTGTGAATACCATGTTTTTTCCTAATACTATGGTTTCCATGCCCATGATTTTTGCCCATAGTTTTGGATCATAGTTTTTCTAATGATAATTAATTAGCACTAATTACTTCTAATTAGTAGTAATTGAGATTAAAATTCTTAATCCACTTAACCCTTAATCATCACTAAATATCTTCAAATCATGATCAACTTTCCTAATCATATCACAATGACTACGGATGATTTTGAGCTTAACAAACATCACCTATCCTAAATTCAGAAATTCATAGAAATTCATAATGATTGATATGAATCAAGATCCGTTGGAATTGTCTCGTTAAGATAGATAACATAACAATCTCTAAGTTGGGATCTAGAGAACTTCAGTAGCACTTCTATAGTTATAACACCATAATGATGTTCAAGAATAAAAGTCACATTTCTATTTGTAATCAAGCATTCCTAATTTTAATACCTCTTAAGTATGAGAATGTCACCGAATATCCCAAGGCCGCCAACCACCTTTGGAAAAGTAACAATCTCCCAATCTACCAGATGTACCCCTGAACCATCCTGACCAGACTTATCCTAAAGGAATCTTTTCATGATCGTCTTCAGTCTGTGCTTGATGCTAGTGTAGAGACGATGAGATGACATAAAGAATGAATATCCGAGATGACTGTCTTTGCTAGCCCAAGCGCCCGTCGCATGATAATAAATCTGTCCTCTAACCTGAGAGGTTTTTCTCCATCTTCTCAATGATAGGTAGCCAGTCCGAAAGTTTAAGTCTTCCCACCGTCAGTGTAAGACCAATATATCATATCGGTAGGGAACCACTTTTCGTACCCAACTCCCCGCAACATATCTGTGTATCAACCTTTGAATGACCAATGGGGATATCCGTAGACTTCCCATGGTTTAGGATAAGTCCCGGCAATTCACCAAAAATTTCCACTGTTGTCGTCATTCTTTTAGCCTCCTCGCCTCCATCGATAAAAAAGATCATGTCATCCACATAATGCAATAAGGGAATAGAGATTATCCTCAACAGTATACCCAGCTGTGAAGTCATTATGTTGTACCTATTCAATCATGCAAGATAAGATGTCTACTGCAATCACAAAAAGCATCGAGGCAAGGGGACATCCCTATCTAACACCTTGTCGCGACTGGAAAAACCTCCCTTAGATCAACCGTTAACAAGCACCGCATATGAGACAGTGGTGATACATCGCTTCATCCATGAGATTCAAGTGTTGGGAAAACCTCGTCTCAACATCGCCACACAGAGAAAATGCCATTCCACCATGTCAGGAGCCATATATACATGAGAATGAAGACATTTGGAGAGGGATGAGGGAGTGGGGAGAGAGAGCGGCTACGGGGGCGATTCCGGCCTAGCGCTGGTGGTCGGAAACAATACCCTATATTTGGAGAGGCTCGGACGTCGAGAAAACAAAGACGTGACACCGAGAAGGGCGGCATACACGAGCCTCCGACAGAAGGCGGATGGATTCTGGTCTCGCACAAGAAGCGGATGTCCTGCAAGCAGCTTCAAGGGGGAAAGCAGATTCGGTCGTTCGCTAATCCATTCGGGAACGGTTGTTTTCGATGCGGTGCTGAAAGTCATTAGGTTCGTCATTGCCGCGATCCTATCCGGTGCTTTCGTTGCGGACGAAGTTCTCATAGGAGTAGAAATTGCAAGGCGACGGGGGGAAGGCGGCGATAGGAGATACTCTGCTAGTGGGTGAAGGCGGAGGAAGAGACACTTTGTTCCTGGGCTCCTTTGATGTTGACGCGGTTTCTGCGGTGCAGTTTCGCGGTGACATCGTTCTTTCTACTCCGTAGCGGGTGGTTGCTAGAGGTCTTTCGAAGGACGAGGCTGGTGAATTGCTCTGCTGGACGCGGGAGGGTTGGACCTAGCTCAAAAGGCGAAGGGTGGCAACCAAGGATGGACGTCTGATCACCGAACCAATTGACCGAGTATGTGTTAAAAGCATCCCTTTTGGTGACCAATGCATGTCCACTATTCGATCTTTGCTTAGCAAATTCGCAGAGGTGGTGGAGATTGAAAACACAGGGTGCTTTCCGGGGGAACCGATTGATCGACAATGCTAGGGAACTGGAAGGTGCCATTCAAAGGTCGCATCTTCAACCTAAGGATCTGCAGAGGGGCGCAGGGGAATTATGTTCGGAAGTACGAGGATGAAGCTGCATCTTCAGGTCCGGAGGCGAGATGCCCGGCTCCTTTGAAACATCAGCATGGGAAAGGGGCGAAGGAGATGAGTAACCAGCAACCCTCCAGTGAGGAAGCTCAAAGGTCGACCCCGGCGGTTCGTCTCCCACCTCGTATTCAATTTGGCGCCTTATGGGTGATGTGCAACACGGGACACGAGGAGTCTGAGGCGGTTAGATATGCTCCTCGAGAAAGCTGCATCTCTCCTACGTTGTTCGCGGGCGATGGATTACGGGCTTTATCAGGCTACGCGGGTCCGCCTTTCCCATCATCTAAATTGCAGCTCGATTTTCAATTCGAGACTTTAGACCTGAGTGTCGTCCTCGCTTCTAAGAAGGGACCCGATTCCCTTGGGTACGGTACGAAGCCCCATCCGTTGAACTTGAGCATTTTATCTCTGATCATGTCGCTTCAACGGAAATGCCCCATCAAAAGTCTTCCGCAGAGGCCATCCCGCGGGCCCAACCTTCTTTGGCCCACTCACCGCTAACTTATAAACTGCATCACCAAGCAGATAGTATCTGCGGCTCGCCTTTGTACGTTGCAATGGAGGGGGAGGGGGATACGAGCGATAGACCTCCGTAGCTCTCCCCTGTGCGCTTTCCACGTGAAACAAGAGGGCCTAACGAAAGAGATAATGTTTGTGGTCCCTACGTTTCTCACCTCCAATCACGCGTCTAGGGGGGTTGAATTTGACAATAACACATCGATGTGAGGCAACCAGATGGGGCGGGTGGCTAGATGTGTCCAGGGGCCGGTCTCTCCTACCGGTCCGGTTCAGCTAGTAGGGGAGGCTCACGGGGACGAAACTATTGTGGGTGATAGCCTGCCTGGTCAACCAAAGGCATTGGAATCTATTCTGATCCAGTAGGGCCATGAAGACGAAAACAGTAGATTCGACAATTACTACCAGAGAAGAATAAGAGCGGAGAGGAGGCTGAGGAGAGCAGCTACGCTTAGGGCGTCTGGCCGCGAGGATCAGACACAGAGGGAGTCTTATTATCCTTCACAACACGATGCCCAACGGAACCAATTCTCTATCCTGGACAGGAACATAGCAGCGCAGCTGGGGGTAATCCCTCCGCAGAAAAAAGAGTCCAACAGGATGATAAATGAAACTTCTATCTTGGAACGTTAGAGAGATGGGGCGCCCCGAGAAGAGGCTAGGTGTCAAGAATATGATCTTTGAAGCAACAGTGGACATTTTCTTACTATAGGAGACGAAGTTGTCGCGTGGTCTTGACGAGGTCCGGAGGGAGCTGGACGGTGAGGGTAGATTTGAGCTGGTCGAGCGGTCTGCCCGGGGCGTCGCGGGTGGCCTGCTGACTGGGTGGAAGAAAGACATTTTTGACTCCTTTTCCGTGTCTTCGTCAGATATATGCCTGACGGTCGGCCTCAGAAAGAGAAGCGATGATGCGATTATTTTCGTCACAAATGTTTACGGGCCTCTCGGGAGCGACAATGGCTCACTGGCGGCCGAGCTGGAGCAATTGGGAACTACGCATGCGTCGGAGCTTTGGCTTGTGGGTGGACTTCAACATCACCCTTCTCCCGGACGACCGCCTGCCCACAATGGGGCGGTGGTGGCGACCCTGGCTCGGAACCGCTTCGTCAGGTGATCCACTCGTTTGGTCTATCCATCATTGACGCGGCATGGTACGCTTTCACTTGGCGGAATACACGCGCTAGATTCAGACTGGATCGGTTTTTCCTATCCTTTGAGGCTGTGGCGGCGTTCTCCCTCTCGAGGGCTTGGGCGCTACCGAGGACTCTACCAGATCACATGCCAATTTTGTGGCACTCTGGGGAGGAGACGAAGGGTAGATTCTTCTTTCGTTTCGAGCGAAGCTGGCTCCTCGAGGATGGCTTCAAGGACGAGGTGGTGAAGCTTTGGAACGAGTGGGCGGCAGAGGGCTCATCGCTAGTCAGGCTTGCAACTAAGCTACAATTGCTGCGTAAACACCTTATCAGCTTCGGCAAGGAGATCAAGATCAAAAGGAAGGCTAAGAGGGAATTCACCCAAGCTGGGGTGGTCCGGTTGGTTGCTTTGGATGACGAGCGAGGTCTGACAGCAGAGGAATTCATTAAGAAAGCCGGGCATACTGCAGATCTGTGGCAGGAGGACAAGAAAGAGGAAATTGAACGGAGGCAGAAATCCCGTCAGCATTGGCTCAAAGAGGGGACGATAATACAAAGTTTTTCCATGCAATGGCCTCGGGGAGGAGAAGAAAGAACTTCCTCCACGAAATCGAGATTGGTGGGGAGCGTATCACTGGGGAGGCACAGATTGAGAGGGCCTTGTGGAACCACTTTCTACATGCGTCAAGAAGAAAGAACAATGAGGGTTGGGGGTGGACGGGTAGAGGTGCACGTTCTTTGACCGATGACCAGGCTGCTTCTTATATTGTTCCGTTCTTCGAGGAGGAGGCTAAAAGGATGGTTTAGGATCTAAATGCCGATGGCGTCATGGGCCCAGACGGATTCCATGTGCTTTTTTACAAGGAATTTTGGGGTATGGTCAAGGATGAAGTCCTCCAAACGGTAAATGAATTTAGAGAAGGCAATAGAGGCTTCGAGAGGATTAATATGGCTTTACTCTTCCTTCTCCCTAAGAAGGAGTCACCTCTGTCTGTCGATGACTTCATGCCAATCGTGCTCTTCAATGTCATTTACTTGATTGATTGTGGCCAAGATCCTGGCTAACAGACTGAAGTTGGTGATGGATTCTGTTGTGTTACCTGGGCAGTCTGCGTTCATCCCGGGAAGACATCTATGTTGACGATATTATTGTTACAGGAGATAATGTGCAAAGTACTAGTGTGGCTAAGGAATTCCTTGGATAGCAGTTTGTCACCAAGGACCTTGGTGATTTACGATACTTCCTAACACTTGAGTTTGTCAGGAACCAGCAGGGTCTTGTGATGATCCAAAGGAAGTATGTTATTGATCTCCACTTAGAGACATACATGGCAGACTACATACTTGCCAGTTGCCACTACTCCCATGGATCCTAGCATGAAGTTATATGTTGATGATACTGAAGAGGTAGACAAGAGGAGATACAAGGAGCTCATAAGGAAGCTCCTTTATGTAACGATTACCAGGCTAGACATCTCCTTTGCCATGAGCAAAATTGGCCAGTTTATGGAGCAGTCGAGACAGGAACATATGGATGCGGTGCACATGATTCTAAGATATCCGAAGACATCTCCAGGTACAGGATTGCTCTTGAGCAAAGGGATGTTTCTCGCCATTATAGCATATGCAGATGCAAATTATGCAAGTTGCCCTAAGGACAAGAAATCTATTGTAGGCTTAGCAATGTTCATAGGGAGCTCTTTGGTGTCATAGGAGAGCAAGAAGTAGAGTGTGGTTGCTAGATCTAGAACAGAGTCAGAATACAGAGCCATGGCGTAGGGAAACACTAAAATGATGTGGGTCAGATCTGTTCTGGCTGACCTAGCTATTGACGCACCTCTTCCCATGCATCTACAATGCGACAGCCAAGTTGCTCTTTCATTGCAAACAACCATGCCTTCCATGAGAGGACAAAGCACAATGAGATAGATTGTCACTACACACATGACATGATTCAGAAGGGCTTTATCTCTACTCTACGTAAGCTCGGGGAAATAGACAATAGATATTTTCACCAAAACTCTAATAAAAGGATCATTTCAAAGGTGTTGTTCCAAGATGAGCATGATTGACATCTATGCTCCATCTTAAGGGGAGAATGTTGAGAGTTATTTTATCATTTACTATTCTATGTATTCTCATTTCTTTTCGTCCAAAAACTTCTTTCTGTTCATGAATTAAAGGTGCCTTTTAACCTCGTATTTTCTTATTTCAAAACCATGCTGGTCATAATTATTGTTAGATATAGTTTGTTTTCTTCAAGGCTATGTTGGCCATAGCTTTTTCTTGACTTTTCATATTATAATGTTATGTGCCCTTCACTTTTTCGTAGTTCATTGAATACATCTTTTATATAAATGAATGAGGTGGCCCAGACCCCCGAATATGGGTTTATCGGTAAAAACTGCACATTAAATCAGCATTGCTTCCCTAAATTCTCACCACTCATTATGCCAAAAGGGCCCTGTTCATTTCTTGCCATCTCAGTACCCTCAAACCACCAACCCCCACGGCTTAGATACCACATCCTACACAACCAGTGTTATCCCTCTACTTTCCTATCAAAAAGTAGTCCAGGAGATCCTCTTCATCACATTCTCCACTCCAGGCGCCTACAGATCTTATTGGGAGCAAGAAAGTAGAAAGGAAAAAATAGAGCATCGCAGATCCCGATAGGATAGCCCAAGCAAAACAAGCCTCCCGGAATAAGAGTTCATGTTAATGTGATCAAAGCCATAATTACCCTCCCGGAATTTTTGTGCTCATGTCGACTATATTCCATTTAACGGTTTCCCATTATTCTTTAGAGAAAAAAATCACGAAAACATCAGGGTCAGGAAAACTATCTTCATTCAAGTAAGAAATAGCCTCCCAGAATTTTCAGCTGAAGTAGTTGTCTCCCTCGGGGAATAAGCATATGAGGATCGTGTTGATGTGATCAAAGCTATAATTACCCTCCCAAAATTCTTTGTTCAGGTCAACTATAATTCTTTATACGGTTTCCCAGAATACTTTAAAGAAAAAAAAACCGCGAAGGGAGAACTGTCTTCATTCAAGTAGGAAATAGCCTTCCAAACCTTCCAAATCTCCTGTTCAGAAAAATCTCTAATAATCTCCTCCGCCTGCTGCTAAGAGATTATAGAAGCGCATCCTCCTGACCATCTCTAGTTAAGCCCTAATCTCATTTTTTTCCAAAATTCTGAAAATAATTCGCCGTAGCACCCTATTGCTCTTCACCCCTAAACACAGTCTCATCTTTATAGTTGGAGTTATTGCATCAAATATATCGATCCTCCGTATCTAAGAAAATGAGACTGAAGAAGAACTTTTGCAATGAGAAATAAGAACATAATTTATTAAGTACCTTAAGAAAGTTGTCACCTCAACCGACGGCTTCTTTTATGGTTTGTTTACATGGGATTTATTTAAGAAGCAGCTTCGACTTTGGAGAAAGCCCCCTCTTGAAGAGGCAGTTTCTGTGTGCTTTTTTTCCATGTATTTAAATCTCAAAAAAGCCATAAGTGACGACTTATTAGGATACTTAACCAGTTAAGCTTCCACCAGCAACGTCCGGACAAATTTTTCTCCAAAGGCAATTCCCTTCGAAAGAAAAACTCAGAGGAAGTCTAATTAGGGCATCTAATGCCCCATAGTCCCGAATCTTAAAATAATGAAAATAAAAACATCATCGAAATCCTACAGTTCCAACGCACCTCGAATCGGATGTTCTTGTATACGACCTCCTCCACATTGCTGCCCACGGTGGGATGCGTAGTGACGACCTCCCCCAGATGCAGCTTATAGAGGGTCGTAGTCTTGCCCGCGTTATCGAGGCCGACGACAACGATCTTGTACTCCTTGGCGGGGAACAACATGAACCAAAACCTCGATATGAGCGCCCCCATTCTCCGATTCAAATCTGCCGTGGCCGATGCCAATGCGATTAAAGGTACTAAGAAACCTTAATTTCAAATAAACTGGGGATTTCCATGACAACATGAGGTTCGGGGAGAATAAAAATCGAGAGAGCGAAGAGGTGGAACAGGGGATTACCTGCAGGATGAGAGCGAATTTTGGGGGAGGGGATTGAAGTAGGAGGTGAAAAGTGAAAGGGACCAAGGAGAGACGGAGAGAACAAATTTTGGTGCGGTCACCATTGCGTGGTGGGTTGCAGCCGCCAGCGTTGTAACTCACCTCATAACCTTGTTTTCCTAAATTTTCCTTAAAAAATAATGCCAAAATATATTACGCACCAAATCGACCCTGATTTATCATCCCTAGATAGAAATCGCCGAGTCACCTTTATAAGTATTCTAAGATTGCCGAACTTAAATAAAAAAATACATAGGAGCCAAAGAATGATTGCTTAGAACTCTATGAAATGACAATGCCTGTCACCATCACCTTCGGATCAAATACAAATCATATTTATTTATGCAGTTAATTTTACCGTTATTTATCACTTTAATTGTCAGTGTTTATTTGATTTTATTAATCACGTAATTTTTCATTTTATAGAAATGTCTTCCGCTAGTGTATTAATGCCATCAAATCTAACTTTTCTTAGTAGAAAATAGTTTTTTGTAGTTATACTCTTTTATAATCATCATTTTTTAACTACCCCTCTTCTTAATGTACATTCCAAGATCATTTATTCATGCTCCATTACCACTATTAGCTTGATGCTAAAGCTTCTTGATACCTTATCTTCTCCTCCATAGTGGACATGGGAAATCCGCCTTCAACTCTATCTCTATCATCTCGTCATTATGTCATCATCATACAAGCTCTCCCTTATATCACGAACTTATTGTTGGATAACTATCTCACTCCCTCTACGATGACGTTGCGAGCACACAACCTCCATATATTTAAAACATTCTTGAATAATAAAATAGAATCACAACTTTATTCATTTGGGATGGATCAATGAGGTCATGAGAATCCTTCCTCCAAATGCCACAATGCTAAAAACAAAATCAATAGATATTGGAATAAATTTCCAATCTATATTTAGATCCTTGAGGTGAAAAGTTTTAATATATGCTTTTATCGCTTTTTGCTTGCATGTACTAAACCTTCTTAATCAAAAATATAATGATAAGCAATTCATCCATAATATTATATTATAAAAACATTAAAAATCAAATATATAAGGAGAATAACTATGCAATGCTTCGGGCGTAGGAATGCAAAAAAATGAATATATCAATATATGTTCTCTACCATGTAGATATATATTCTAGATACTTTGACTTGCTTTCCATTTTTAAATAGATATCGATATGGATATCACTTTGATATATATATATATATATGGGATTAAGGGGGGCACCCAATTGGCAGCCCCTACTAGTTTTGAGCCATTGAATTTCATCCACAGCTTTAGTATTTTGAATTTCTCTTAATTTTCAAATGTCATATCTCTTCCTCTCCTTACTGCTTGTACTTCAAGTACATCTCTACCTCATCCTTGGAAATGACCAATCCAACATTCCCTATAGAGAAAAACCCAACAACATTCCACATCCCCTCCCCATCCCCACCACCGGTCCCTCCTTTTCCTCGATGACGTTGTTAGCCCTTGATGACATAGCCTCCTCCTTCCCTCCACGCTGCCCCACTACACCACCACTTCCTTTGGCATCACCAACTGCATGCGAGCCCTAGTTGTCATGAGGGTTATGTCGGTGACCCATCTCCCTCATGCACGCCCTCACCACTACGAGGCTTCCCAGCTCTGTATTCTCATGCGTAGAACTCCTCCAATGTGAGCCCTTGTCGCACTGTCGTTTGGATTCCTCACTCCGGATTCTAGGCCTACAACTCTCCAGCACGAGCCCTCGCCATTGCGAGGTGACCAGACTCTCATTTCTATCACTTACAACTCCTCTAACATGAGTCCTTACAATTATAAGGTCTCTCGGCTTTGGTTTCTCTCGAGTAAAACTCCTCCAACGTGAGCCCTCGCCATTGCGAGGCCTCCCGTTTCCGGATTTTCTTACATACAACTCCTCTCAAAGCCATATGATGAGATGGCATACTGACAGACTGAGACTAGGATGCTAATCTAATAAGCTAGGCCAGCAATCGTTGTGGGATTGATCTTCACTCGATCAGCAATCAACCCATAATATGTATGGAGTTGAAATGTGTGTGAGTCAAAATTTATGATAACTCTTGTATAAATGTATAGGTGTAAGTAGTAAGAGTGTAGATCACATGGAGCGAACAAGAGTAAAAAACTATTACTAGTTATTACTAATTAATAATATTTTTATTTTATCTTTCTTATTTTATGAGGATTTTTAATTATATATCAAATTTTTATGATTTTTTTAAAATGTTTAATATGTTTATGTTTTAATTTTTTTCAATTTTATGTTTTGTTTTTTATTTTACATATCTTTAGTTTTTTATTTTTAAAATAAGATAATTATTAATGTAGATATAGATAATAGATATAATATATAAATATGATATCTTTTTTATTTTTAAATAAGTCAAATAAAGTCAAAATAAAGAAAATAAAACAATTTTGGATTTTTTATATTTTTCTATGTTTTTGGTATTTTTAGGATATGTTTCTAATTTTTATAGATTTTTAAAGTAATGAATACTCAAAATAGTGAATATGTTAACTTCCCCAAATTATTAAGTGTTATAAAAATATTTATATGTTCAAAATTAAACTCTAAATATTTTTAGTATATGCAATGTATAATGAATAAAATTCAGAAGTAGAAAGATATATTTTTAGATTTTTCTAGATTTTTCGCTAATTTTTATAAGTTTTAAATGTTTTAAATTTTTAGAGTTGTATCTTTTATATTTTTATGAATTTTGGATATGTGATAAAATATAATATAATATATCTAATATAATTTTTGGAATTTTAGAGGTGTATTTGAATTTTTATGGATTTTCAATTGTTAAGCGTGGAAAAGGATCTTGTTTTATATCTTTATAAATAGGAAAATAAGATTAAATGATAAATAAAAGTTATGCATGATAAATCAAGGTTCTAGGCATCTGTCATAATTTGCATACAATTTTTGGCATAAAAGAAATTCTTTAGTACAAATGAAATACACAAAATAAATAACACAACAGAACACGAGCCTATTTATAATTTTAGGAAACTAAACATTCAATTAGAACATGTCCTTAAAATATAGGATATAATCCACAAAATAACCAAAATTGTCTCACGTAGAGAACCAGTTGAGGCGACATGGCAAAGGACTTATATGCAAGTACAAAGAGTTCAGAGTCCCAGTGTAAAATAACCTAAATACATTACACATGATTTAATATTTACAAGACTTAAAAATAGATACAAAAGCGTAGAGGGCCTCGGCGTAAATATACCAGTGAGGTGTGTGATAGGCACGTGCGAGTGGATCTAATGGCAGGGCACGATCTTCTTATCCACGTGGATGACCCCCGGTGGCACAATGATTCATTCTGATCCAATGACCCATATTAGAGCCAGGTCACGCTCCTCATCTGACAGCGGAGAGAAGGGCTGTAAGAACATGGAAGAACTCCATTCTTGAGCTCATTCAATCAGTGATATCTCCTCGCTCCATCCAGCTTCTGAGCAACTGACGGTCCCAAAAGATTGCCAGTGCACGTCCGTGTCAGCAGATATCTTCAGATAGCTCCAGGCCTCATCGGAGAAGGCATGGAGGTATGTTCTTTCTCTGGCCACTTGGAGCTGCAAACTTGAATCAAGTCACCCTAGGTTAGGGTTCTCTGGGGCTCTTGCATGCACAAAAAGATGGTGGGATGAGGGCAAAGTTTATCGACCCAAAATTGAACATGAACGACAAGTAATGAGGGGGAATGGGTGATCTCTAACATGTAGTGAAGGAGGAGATCTAACGACTCGATTAGAGCAAGATCAGGATGATCTCATGGCCCGATTAGATGGAGAATGTGAAGGGGGAGAATATGAGATGCTTGTTGAGTCGATAGCAGGGTTAAGTCATAGTGAATAATGGTCGGAGCCTAGAGCTCCGACAAGCTATATATTTTGGATTTTAAAGAAAACTAGATGAAATTGACTAAAATCAAAGCCATAATTACACTAAAATTAAAATATGAATCTAAAATCCTAACTAAACAACTCGTACTTGGTCTTAAGGACCTAGGAGCAAAGAACCACCTGGAGCTTGCTCCGACTACGGTGAATCGATCTCCTCCTCCTCCTACTCACCTCGGATCAACGGGGCACGCATCCTGTCACTATGGCACCACTCCAGCGAGGTATCCAAGGGGATATGATGGTTATAGAGGGATTGAACATGGAATGGAGGAATTGGGTTTCATTATAGCATAACGAAGGAGGTGGCTTGCAATTGGGATTTCGGCCAGATCGATGGTGTTAGGTGAAAGCTAATGCTAAGGCAAGGGAGTCCATGATCTGATGCACAATTTTTTTTGTTGGGGCTCAAGGCAATCAGAAGTGTGGATGAAGCGTGAAAAAATGGTGAAGAAAAGGGGTTGAGAATGTACAACGGGGCAGGCGAGTAGGGGGTGTTGATGGAGGGTCAACACTCCACACATCCTGATCGGTCCACGTGGACTACTCGAGGACAAGAGAAAATAGAAAATATGAAATAATACAAATAAAATAATAAATGATTTTATTTAAAAAACATAAACATGAAAAATGTTTCTTATTTTCTGAACTTTTTACGGTGATTTTTATTTATTATTGCAACTGTATTTAATAAAATCAATTTACACTATTATGATCATGTATATATACATGTATATTATGTATTTATATTTTTATTTTATTATTTTGATATATAATACTATATTTACATATTTTATATATTTACAAAATTATTTAATACATATTTACATATTTTATTAGTATTTTATGATTTTATTTATATGTATAAATAAATACATGCATGTATATCATAATTATATTATACATATATATATATATCAAGATTTATTATTCATTTTTGGTATTTTTTATTTATTTTAATTTATATTTATATTATTTATATATGTTATATAATATGTACATTTATTTAAAAAAAGAAATTAAAATGTAAAGAATAAAGTAAATTGGTTATATATATAGATATACAAGTACCCAGATATCTCAATTAGCCAGATTTTACATCTTGACTCCATTTTAAAGAAACCACTTCATTTTAAAGATAATTAAGTTTGAAATACAATGGAGGTGAGTTTGATTCATTTTCAATATATATGGAGGATATATTAATTAAGAATTTTTATTTGTGGATTTTTCAACTGAGTTTACCAGGTGCCTTGTGTATGGTTTATTTTGGCCAATATTTTTCTTATTTTCTATATATTAATATGTGCAAGTTTTGTGTTGAACACTTTATTGTTTGAATTTCATATAATTATGAATAAAATAGTAGAAGTTTGAGTTATTTACATAGTATTCTATTGGAAAAATTAAGGTTTTAATTGTATTTTTGTACAGTATTTCACCCTATCTCCCCTTGCTTTATTCCTGATTGACCTAGTCAATATTTGACTTGGTCTCGGGGTTCAAGGTCAGTCAGTATCATGGATACTTCCGTTATTTTTCTTTTCTTTATTCTTTTTCTTATGGTTTAAATACATGTATTTACATGGTAATTATACAATAATGTTAGTATGACAACTCATGCAAGTTAACTGTATTTACGTGCATTTAGCTAGGGATTTAAAGCTTGAGTGAATTAATAGAGGTGAATAAATGGCTATTCATCACCTCCATACTTATCTTTGCTAGTCCTTAGTAAACACTTATTAGGAGAATAAGTAATGAAAGAGAAAATAAAGAAAAGGAAAATAAAGAAATTAGAATGATTATGATTCTTAAACTTATCTTTATAAAATCAAATTTTGAAGCTTAGTCAGACCATTGGATTGTTAGTTTGTTGGAACCTTATTGAGAATATGATTTAAAACTTAATACCCCTCAAGTTCTGCAATCCTCTTGTTTAGTTCACCTCAATAGTCAGGTCAGAACAAGTCTTTCCATATGCAAACTCTTATCACTATGAGTCTCATTTGTACACTGCATGTGAAATGTAGCTCCCCACATATGAAGTGACAAAGAAATAGTCTTCCTTAGAAATGTAACCCTAATTCCCTAATCTAGCTACTCTTTTCTCGAGGAATGGGGTGTTTCCTTCTAAGCTCAAGTGCAACTGCTCAAGAAGAGGGGGTAGAGAAAGAAGAATGGACTGTGACCAGTGTAGCCACATATCCTTTGGAGCTTGGCCAGTGTAGCCAAGTCTCCAATTGTAGGAGACCTTGTAACTTTGACTTTTGAAGTATAAGCCTTACTTATTGATGCATAACTCCGATGAGAATGATTTTTCATTGACATATTGTCCCGTCTAACTTTTTTGGAATCTTTATTTCATACTTTTTTAAATGCTATGTAAAATAACATTTGCATACAGAATTTTTCTTCTTGAGCTAGTAGACTATCCCTTTTTGAAGATTTATTGCAACCCACAACATCTTGTCTTTAGACATTAGTACTGCTAGATTAGGTTGGGTGCATTAGCCACCTATTGGGGTGGCATATGTTTCCATACGCGTGCTTCTCAAGCTAAAGAATTTTTCCCTCCACCACCTTATCTAAGTTGAGCTAATTTACAAAGTGCTTGTCCAAGTTAGGCCATTGTCAACAAGGGGCACGTGTGTGCCTTGAAATATTATACTTAGGCTAGTCAAGATGACATGTGGACATAGTCTTGTGGATCCAAAGAATTAAGACACATTGACCTAAAAAGTCCTAATTCCGATTTTTATAAGGTTCATATAAATTAAATGGATTAAGGTCATAATTCCAAGCTCCAATCTTCAGATTTTTATTCTAGACTAGTTCAATTATCAAAATCATTCTGAAAAATATGAATATAAATGCAAATATATTTTTGTGTAATAATTTTTCTGGTTTGAACTTTTTATGGGATTTTTGAAAGAGTTTTGCTATTTTTTATTAGTTTTGAAAATTTTAAATTTTTAGGTATTTTTGAAAGGGTTAGTATCTTTCATGTATTTACAAGGATTATGTGCATATTTACAACAGAATTTATACAAGTATATACAAATTTTATACAAGAGTTTTATGTGAATACTTTTTCAACGTGATTATGTACAAGGTTTTCAAAACCATTTGAAAATATTTTAGCAAACATTTTGCAGATATTTTTGAAAACTTATTTTACAAATAGTTTTACAACCAAATTTTCAAACATTTTTACAAATAATTTACAATATTTTTACAAACATTTACAAAGAGAAATTTTTCAAAAATTTGCAAATATTTTACAAATTCAAAGGTTTTCCAAGAAATTTGACAAAACATTTCGCACCCATTTTTCAAAATCATTGAAAAATATTTTCAAATCAATTTTTACAAATATTTTTTTTAAAAAAAATCACATATTTACAAGAGTTTTTATTTTTTATTTAAATACCCTTACCCAATGTATTATAGCTATATTATTGAAAACAAGAAAGTATCAATTATGTTTAACATATATATACCATATATACAACCACCTATATGTAGCTTGAACTATATCCTCATGTGACTAAGGAGGAATAAAGGAAGACATAACTCGTGCTAAGTATAGAAGAATACTATACAACAATGGCTCAATAAAGAATAAGAAATCGATCACCCCCCCCCCATTTTTAGGATCAACTAATCATGATTATAGAAGACTACACACTAATCGAATATAATAAAAAATTAGAATATATGAAATCAACGGCTTAGCTTGTCTCCCCCTATACTAGGGTAAAGCATCCCTAAGTATAGAACAAAATATCAATAAGTTGAGAGACAAGCGAGGAAACAAAAAGGAAAACTCAAGCCACTCATCATCAATATACTTAGGATCTAGTCATCTTAAATATACCAGTGCAGAAAGGGATGAGTGAATAAAACAAAAGAATGAAAAAATGAAAATGAATTGAAAAATAATTAAAAAATATTTTCGGTGCTTATGTGTTTGAATCTTCTGCTGCAAGGAGTTTTTCTTGAAATGCCACATCTATTGAATCGATAATGGACTGGAATGTATCATATTCTAAATACAGCTTCAACAACTTTCCATTGACTATGAACGGATGTGCATCATATGAAATCAGATATGACAATGCTACCATTGTCACACACAGTCTTCACTAAGAACGACCCGGTCTATTTGCTCAGGAATATATGAGCTTTTGCATCAAATAACCACACCTTCTGATCAGGCTCGAAAGTCTTTCATCTGATATGCTTGTCGTACCATCGTTTGAGTTTCTCCTTGTACATCAAGCCGTTATCATATGCATAGTTTCATAATTCCAAGATTCTATTCAGATCAATATTTCAGTTCCGACCACTTTCGTGGACTCCAAATTACAAATGTTCAATACCCAAAGAGATTTGTTAATTATTTCGACCAGCAGATGACAAGGCTTTCCATGAATAAGGCAATAGGGAGACATACCCAATGGAGTCTTATTGTCAGTTCGATAAGTCCATAGAACAGAATCTAGAAGTTGAGATCAGTTCTTCATATCCACCCGTACATGTTTCTGTAGAATAGTCTAGATCTCTCTTTTTGATAATTTGAACAAGCCATTAGATTAAGGGTGTAAGGAGATACGACATGATGATCAATGTCGTACTCCTTCTCAAGCTTCATGACTTCTCTATTAATGAAATGGCTACCCACGTATGAGATTAAGATTTCTGAAATTCCAAACTGCAAGATAATGTTGTCTTTGAAAAATCGATAAACTATACGACTATCTATGGATCAGGTGGGAATGGCCTCCACCCTATGACTTACATAATCAATGGTAATCATGATGTATTCGTATTCTTGATTGTCAGGAAAATGGTCCGTAAAGTCAATATCCCAAGCATCAAATACACTAGATATATAGATGAACTTGAGCGTCATTGAATCTTTGGAACGATGGTCTTTCCCAATTTTTGACAGTTAATGCAACCATTTATATAGGTTGCGACATCCTTGAATAATGTAGGCCACCATGTGCCACACCACAATACTTTTGCTACTGCTCTTCTTGTAGAATGGTGTCCTCTTTCTTCGAGCTTATGATAGTGCTCGAGGACACTAGTCTACTCCTCTTGAAGAATGCACCAATGCCAAATGTAATCCGCACCTTCCCTGAAAAGGTGTGGATATTCCCACTAGTAGAAATGAACATTGAATACAAATTGGTCCTTCTTTATTTGTGTCAAATCTTGTGGAAGTTTTCCATAAACAAGATAGTTCACGATATTGACATATTAGGGGATCGATGCGACGCTAAAAATTAATTCATCGGTAAAGGTTTTGTGAGCGGCATACTTCTCAGTAGAGTCTCTGTACATTCAATTCTAGATAAATGATTTGCTACCATATTCTTAACTCCATATTTATCTCTTATTTTCAAATCAAATTCATAGAGCAAGAGGATTCAAAGGAGCAATTGTGACTTGGCATCGTTCTTTTGTTGTAAGTACCAGATAGCATAGTGGTCAGTGAAGATGATAACTTTAGAATCAAGAAGGTGAGACATGAACTTCTCGGGAGCGAAAACCACTATCGACACCTCTTTCTCTGTCATGGTATAATTTTTTCTGGGTCTCATCTAATGTCCTACCAACATAATTTATTGCATTAGATAATCCATCTTTTTGTTGTCCTAATACAACCCTAATGGCAAAATATGATGCATTCGTCATGCTCTCGAATGGGAGAGGCCAATCGGGTGGTTGTAGGACAAGCACTTGAGTGGCCAGATCTTTTAAATGATTCAAGGCTTGGAGGACCTTGTTATCTATAACGAAATTGATCTCGTTGTCTAGCAACTCTGTGAGAGGTCATGCAATCCTACTGAAGTCTTGAATAAATCTTTTATAGAATCAGACATGCCCCAAAAAAGACCTCACTTTATTAAATTATTTTAGTGGCTCAAGTTTAGCAATAACATCCACCTTAATCGGGTAAACCTCCATGCCTCATTTAGAGATGACATGATCCAACACAAACCTTCAGTCACCATGAAGTGACTCTTCTCCCATGATAGCACTAAATTCATTTCACGACATCTTTGTATTACTTGATCTAGATGCAAGAGACATGCATCAAAACTGTAGCCATAGACCAAGAAATCATCTATGAAAACCTCTAGAAAACTAATCACCATGTCAGCATACACAACCAACATACATCTTTAGAATGTTGTGGGTCCATTGCACAATCCAAAGGGCATTTTCTTAGAGGTATAGGTGCCAAATGAACAAGTGAAAATGGTCTTATATTAATCTTCTAGGGTGATTTCCACTTGGTTGTACCTAAAGTACCCATCCAAGAAACAAAAGAACTCTTTTCGTGCTAATCTTTCGAGAACTTGATCAATGATGGGTAGTGGAAAGTGATTTTTCTTGGTAGATGAGTTAAAGCACAGATAATCTATGTAGATGCACCAGGATGTAGGTACTCGAGTAGGGATATCCTCTACTTGGTAATTAGTAACCACAGTAATTCTGGTTTCTTCGGAACCGTGTGTAATGGGCTCATGCATTTAGAGTCAGATATGGGATAAATAAAGCCATCCTCACACCATTTCATGCTCTTTTTAACAACAACATCCCAAAGATTAGGGTTCATCATGCACTGAAACTCGTAGAATGACCTGTTGTCATCCTCTCAATAGATATGGTGTAAATACATGGTCAGATTTATCCCTCAGAGATCGTGAACATACCAACCAAAATCCTTGTGTTTTTCATTAGAAACTCTAGCAAGTGAGTTTCTTGATCCACGGTCAATCACGAGATGATGATGATTGGATATTGTTCAGACTCACCTGCAAGGAAGGTATACTAAGATTTCATTTTGGTTGAGTTAGAATCAGAAGCGACTTAATTCTGGTAGATTCTATTTCATCTTGTGAATAATTCTAAAACTTTGCTAGTGGGTTGATGCATGATCAACCAATGATTTGGTGTCTACCTCATCACTTTTGGCTCAGATAATAAAATACCCAACATATCTGCAATTATTTCCTCTTGTTCAATTTGGGGTGAATTTTCTTCAACTAATTATATCGACTCATCTGCATGGATCTCCTTATCATCATAGGAACAAATTCAACTATGCTTTCCATGTCTTCCTCCAAGAAACAGATTTCTGGGGTTAAAGCATCGTTCAATGATAATCTTGGATCTTTGATATCTTTAATAATGTCACAATCTTCTGCATGCGATATATTTGGTTCATCTTTCTTAGATGTTTGATCTGTAGCCTTTGGCTTTGCTATCATATCTATGGTAACCTTATCATTGTGGGAATGAAAGGTAATATTCCCAAATGTGTAATCAACTACCGCCTTGGTTGTTCAAAGGAACGACCGACCAAGTATGATAGGAGTCTGGAGTAGCAATCCATAGGATTCCATGTCCAGGACAATAAATTCCATTGAATTTCATGCCTTGTACCAGTTAGAATAACATCCTCAATATCCTCAAGACCATTTAATGGATCGATCAGTGATGAAACTCCGATTTCATCATCTTAATTTGCCTATTTTAACCCCCCTTGCTTAAATATGTGTCAATAAAAACCAGATAAAGTCTTTTAATTATCAGAGTCATTGAATAAATTAAAAACCACAAAAAAATCACAAAATTAAAATACATGGTGTTTTTAGCCTTAAAAACACCCTTAAAAATATTTTCTGTCTTTAAATGACCTCATCTCCATTTTTGCCCAACAAGAAACTTGTAGATCTCATCGAGATCTACAACTTTCATGTTTTGAGTTTTTCCAAATTCGGCCATTTGGCCCCTCAAAAGTCCATTTCTAACTTCTAATAATCTAATTGGGCCACGTGGCCCTTCCTGGTTGAGCCACATGGCCCGACGACTTTGACCTTGCCGCCCTCGCTTCCAGCCGTTGGATCACTTCTTGAAATCCAACGACCCTACTGTCGCCACGTACTTCCACCTCCAGCCATTAGATCTTGGCTTCATCTCCAGATCTATGCCCTTTATTCCCGCCTATATTCTCCACCCTCTGATCATTCCTCTGAATCCATGTCAACCGCCCATTGGCACCTTGAGTTGCGCCAGCCACGTGGTGCCTTGGGAGCCATTCGATCTCGCCTTCGCCTCTTTGATCTCCATCGTCCACTACCGCTGTGAAATCTACCGTCCAATCAATCTACTGATTTCATCACCGCCATCCGATGGTGCCAGTTCCTCCGTGCACCACATATTTGCTCTCCAACCACTTGATCTGATCTGGATGATCTCATCACAGCCGCTCTTAAGCGCTTTGCTCCCAATCGTTGGATCGCATGATCCAACGACTTAGAGACCTTCGTCTACCTCCGATCAGCCCTCTATCCCACGTCCCTCCTCTCGCACAACCGCTTGCCCCTTCCATTTTTCTCCAAGTCCACGTCCACCATTTCCACATCCCAACACCTCCATGACATTCCCCGATCATCCACGACCCTCGTGGATGCTTCCACCACCCACGATCCCCTCTCCTTCGTCCCATGCACTCCATGAAACTGTAGGATATGGTTAGATCCTCAAGCGCATCACGGAAGCGTGATCGTCGTATCGGATACGACGAGGAACGACTAGTCGTACTAGTTGTTCTGTGCAGCGGAATTTAAAAATTTTTTCATGTGACGAAACCACATGATCCAAGAACACTTCTCGGATCGTTTCGTCTAAACCACAACCAAGTATTAGGTTTACCTCTTGAAGCGTGGTTGCGATTGAGTCTCTAAACAAAGAGACCTCCTGTCTCAAGTCCGATCCGACGGAGGAGACGCTTGCGAGCGCGGGGATGAACCGCGTGCTTCTCGCAATCCATGTTGATGATCCAAGCGACGGATCTCCTGATCTCGACACACGAGATCCGATGTCTTCTTCACGAGCGGGGCGCACCGAAGGAGATGGAAATCCATGAGCAAACCATCGGGCAACATAACGACGATGCCGCGGCGATGGAGAACCTCTCTAGGGCATCCATGGTGGACGACCACATGAGAGAGAAAGAGGGAGCGGACGTGTAGAGAGAATGAGAGAGAGAGAGGTTTGTTGCCTCAACTTAAGTGTCAAGAAGAGCAATGGGGTGCCTCTCCTTTTATAGGGTTCTGGGATCCATGGATCTCAATCCATGTGTCAACACAAATCCAATGGTCCACATTAATTTGTGTTCCTTTCAATGGTCATGATTTGTTGCTAAAAACACAACAACAATTAATTTAATTTAAATTAAATATATGTTGATAAATCAACACAATTTAATTACAAAATTAAATCATCAATACATGGAGATAATGAAAGGAGAGAAAGCCTCCTTCCATGTGGAGAGGGGGGACGGCCTCCCTTTCCTAATGGGAGTGGTGGCCGTCCACCCTCCTCCATTAGGAAGGTGGCTATTTCACCTTTTATGTAATCTCCATTATTTGCAACAACTTTTGTTGCAAATTATTTCACAAAAAATAAATCCAATTTATTTTGTGAACATTGCAATCATGCCATTGAAAAATTGTGAATCACATTCACAACCCAAAACAAAATGTAAATTACATTTTCAATTTGATGTCCAATGCGAATCCAATTCACATTAACATTTAATTAACAAATGTAAATTACAAATAGCTCTCTCTTATATATTATAAATCACATTTATAATATATATGACTAATATGGATATTGCTATCCACATTATTCATATCCATGATAATTAAATCATATTTAATCATCTTGGATCTCTATTCTCTTGTGTCCAAATAATATGAATCACATTCACATTATTTACATCTTTGATAATTAAATCTCATTTAATTATCTAAGATAACTCTCTTTATAATATGAATCAAATTCATATTACTCATGATAGTTAAATCACATTTAATTATCCATTTTCTCAATGCTCGGATACATATATCAACAATAGAATTATCCATGAACTCCTTCAAGGATAATGCGCTTTCTCCGCAGATACTTGGAGATAAGGACAGGGCGATTGTATTGTTCCACGTATAGTGACATGGATATTGAGATCGTATCTCAAATCCAGATCGCGGGCCTCCCATAGATGCTTGATTAAATCAAGACCGTAAATCTAATCTTCTCATTGTATCTGAATCACATTCAGATCAATGTCCAATACTTGGACCAAGATCAGATCACTTCTCTACTGAGAGGAGTCACTAAAATCCAGACCCGTTTCATCACTCCCTAGGAATGGAAGCGTCATGGTTATACAATCGTTTATGATCACATCACCCTCAGGTATTCCCAATACCTGTACATCCTGCATACTGGAAGACTCAGACTAAACCCGAAGTATTGGATCAACTTTATACTGTCTACTTCATGGTTTTATCAGTACGTTTCTCATTCGATCATTGGGAGTTGGTATCAATCATACACTTTCCAAAAGCGTATATCATACCTAGGTCTTGATCATATACTTTCCAAAAGTATATATCAAACCTACAAATTCAGTCAAGCTTCCAAAGCGAGACGATCGTGCACACGGAATTTGATTCTTCCCAATATCTCATGAGTGAGCTCATGTCTTCCGGTTCAGTAACTGAACATGTATGATCCCTTTGAGAGATCGTATTACTCATATGCCCTTATATGCACACCAGCGCGCCGGTGTGTAGACCTTGATTAGGTCATCAACCTATTGGTCTGCCAAATGTACATACTTAGACATATAGCAACACATCTGTCTCCGGTCAGAGGATGTGTGCCTATATCCTGACAGCATACGATATAGGACTTTGGTTATCTCGATCTCGTTAAGTCAACTCTTTGACCTAACTAATCTGACACCTCCGAATCTCTATTCCTATGCAGAGGACCTGCATCAAGAGGTCGGTCAGATATCAGCCTTCAGAGATAAGGATTGCCATCTCCTACTCAGGCTGGAGATCATCTCTTAACAATCATCTGACGGTGCTTGATGAGTCCTCAATCTAACTCTTTAGATATTCATTCAAGCACCAGCCTCTATGATTCAATAGTTGAATCAACAGCTGTATGATCATCAAGATGGCCATGGTACACAACCCTAATTGTACTAAGGGACCTATTATGCAAATTATGTATTCTTCATTTTAGATTAAGGAGTGAATTGCAATAACATTTATTGCATAATGGCTCGCCGTGGGCTCGCATTTCCAACAATCTCCCACTAGCCCAAAGAGCCATTAATGGGCTAATCATTTAAACCCACACTCATGTGACAATCATAGACTATTAAGAAAATAGCTAGGTAAGCTGATCAGTCACTCTGTTCCTGCGAGACTACGCCAAGTCCTTTTACGGCACTTGCATATCCCCAGTAACAGTGCTCGCATCTAATGCGAATGTTGCATCTCATGCAACCAATACTCAATCTAGTTGGTTACAGTGTCCCTGACATCATAACCAGTATCCCCATAATCCTTATTAGAATACCTTCATTCCCGGAGATCTCTATCCCCTAAGGTATCTAAAGTTTAGACCTTTATAGATCACTATCTACATGGTCTTAAACTTTTGAAGATAAGACTTTGAGATTACTATCTCAAAAATCTCCTCATCTATGAAGATTTTGTTATTACTGCAATCAAGTGTTTTATCTCTACAGTAGGATTAGTAACAATTTACTACTCCCACTGCATGACAGACATCTGGTATTTGTACACTCTAGCATACACTCAGCTTCTCGTAACTAATGCACAAGTGCAAGTAGTTGTAGCATTTACTTCCTCAACTCTTTGAGGTGCTATCCCTTAAGATAGGTCAGTACCATATCTTAAGGGTTAGAAGCCTTTCTTGGAATTTCTATGAATAGAATATGTCCAAGGTATACTACAAATGTGACAGTCCAATTATCCTCTTCTCTTGGCTTCTAAACAACTTCAGAACTAAGATCTAAGAGGTATCTTTGAAATCATATTTCAAGATATGGAATAACCAGAGAATAAAACACTTATTATTATCCTTATATCATTTTAAATGATCAGGATATCATCTACATTCAGCAAGATGAACACAAAGGCACTCCCACTAAGCTTCACATGGCTCATCAAGATTCTATCTGAAATCATAACAATTATAATTCCATCAAATCTTATGGTCCAACTTCAAGAAGCTTATTTGAGTCCATAGATGGATTCCTTAGTTTGCACACCTTGCTTTCCTCAACCATGAAGCCCTGGGGCTACTTCATGTGAATATCCTCAAAGAGGTATTCGTAGAGGAATGCAATATTGACTTACATCTTGAAGATGCAATAGTCAAGTTGTGTAGCTAAGGTTAGCAACATTCTGATGATTTTAAGCATGGTCACCGAAGAGAAAGTCTCATTGCAAGCAATGTCTTCTCTTCCGGTGTGTGGCTCATGGCTACGAACCGTGCTTTGAAGGTATGTACCTTCTCATCAGGTTCCCTTTCTCTTGAAGATCCATTTACACCTTTACAGGTTTTTACCCATATAGGTGGATCCACGAGGGTCCATATACAACACTTGCATATGAAGTCTACATTAGACTTTTATTGCTAACATCCATCTATCCATGCTGTGATCTTCAGAAGCTTCATCACATGAAGTTCAATCATTGTCAGATTTCTCTGACACATGGAATCCATCCTCAAACTCATTTGAAGAGGTATTAGTGTTTCATTTTTAATTGTCCTCTTAGTTTCCAATTTCAGGAGCCTCATTATCTTCTCAAGATAAATGAGTTCCTACACTTCATTTTCATCTTGATTCTCAAGAGTCTCAACCTCTAAGAATCATATTCTCAGAGATGAGATACTTAGAATCTCAAGGTCATAAAGTAGGTATCCAATACCATCCTTTATTTTCCTAATGAAGCAGCACTTTCAAGTGCTAGATTCCAGCTTGCATGCATGGAATCATATTAAGCATATATATTGTAGTCTCTTCTACACATATATACTTGGAAACTAAGGGATAATTATGCTAAAATTCATCATTGATAAGATCATGTCACACATGATCCAAATGTATCTCCCTATAACTCTATTGAGTTAAGGTGTGTTAGGAAGATTGAGATAGAAATGATATTCATATCTCCATAAGGTATCCTTTGAATTCATCTAACAGGTACATGCTACCTTGATTAGATCAAATTCATTTTATCTTCCTTCAAACTTTGGTTGTAGACCAAAATTATGAAATCTTTGAACATTTCAAAGGTTTCTTCAAGTGAAGAGAAGAAATTTCATATCATACATAATCATTAATAGATATCATATATCCATAATGTTTACTATGATATAGATGATCTACATACATCAATATGTATGAGATCCTGAATACCTTGGCATCTTACACCTTTCTCTAAGAAGGGTGTATTGGACATTTTACTTTGAATACAATATTCATAAGTATGTAAGTTTTGAAATTTTAGACATTCTAAAGTTTCATCTCTTACTAGTCTATTAATTAAATCAATAAACAAATGTCCAAAGCTCGATGCTAGATCATTGTCAAATGATCTTCATCCTCATATTGATCTTAAGTTTTAATTTCAGTATTTAGAAATGTTAATGAGCCATTCATCAATTTTCTAATTTAGTGGAGTCCACTAGATTTTAGATTACAATCTGAAATATCTCCATCATAACTCTTTATGATAGTTATACCTCAGAATTCATGTTTATTTCCAACATTTAGAAACAAACAATGAGTGTATTCTTATATCCAGGTCATAGAGACATTTTCTAAGACTAAGGACTCTCCCACTGAAATTAACAGGTCTATCAATCCAACAGAGATTGTTGCAACAATTGCATCAATATCCATGTTGATAACTATAGACCTTAAGATCAAATTTTCTGGTCTTCTAAAACATATGCAACCTATTGCAAATGTCATCAGAAGATTGAGATACAATTATTTGACTTTATCTTATCAATGATTTATGTAGATTAATCTGATGCTCCATCCGAGTCCTTCTGTAAGGATTTTAGATAGACTTGATAGTCATACTATCAACACATCAACCTATTGCAGTATTGGCATTCATCCAACTCTTCGGATGACATATGGAAGTCATAGATGTATAGTTAACTCTTTGACCATACTTCTTACTCGGGTCCAACCCATGCTTCCACTGCGTTCCCTTTATCTATAAGCAACCATTGCTTAAGACTAAGGATCTCTTATGTAAGAGCATTTCAACAGTTATACATGCTTCATTAAATTCATACAATATGAATATTATGAAGCTTCATGAATGACCAGAGTATTGATAGTAAAATGATGACACTCATCATCTACATCCATCTAAACTCTTAAAACATAGGTTCAGGTAGGTACTCAAACAATTTGAATACATCATCTCTTATAGAGCCACCATTCTGCATGATGCAGTGAACCATCTCATTCATGTTAAATGTCAAGAGCACATATGTATGCCAGGATATCTTCATTAATTTTATAAGGATTATTTGACAATTACGATCATCATCGACATGTCACTTCCAAAGTACATCCGATGAGATATCAAGACTATAGAGACACACAAACCCTAGGGTTGTAGTCCTATTATCTATTTAATTGTCATTCCTCAATATTATGAGGAAACTTGCACATTGCAACCACATACATTATGTGTCCAATTGCAAGTACAATATCTGGATCATGAGTCCAATCCATGATATTTTACTGGTTATTATTGAGTATATCATTGAGTGGGTTTTAATGAAGGATTATCTGAAATAAGAAATTTGCATAAATATATAAATATATATATATTTTACTTTGATTTAGGATTTTTATATCAAAGTTGTCTTGTCTTGTCAACACTGAAAGTTCATTCCCTTAATCACTTTCAATGTAAGAGATATACTTACCATTATATCTCAACAAGATCTGGGATCTCCTTCCTTATCTTTGTTACATCCCAATAATATGAGAATCTGCAACTCGGATAAAAAGAAGCGGGAACACATTCCTCTTTGCAAGTCCAACTTGCATTTCCCAATTCGGTCTTTAACACCCGAGCCCACCACCCCTAAGGCGATGTTGACCCGTCGTTAATTGAACCAACCGTCAACAGGAATAGTACTCGCTATACGCAATCCAATATCGCCCCAATAATATGAGGATCCGATATTGGGGTCACTACGTATACGGCCTTACTCTTTCGAGAAGCAAAGAGCCCGATCCAGATGCGCTTGCATACAGGAGCTGTCACTTCGGACAGGCGTCTCCCACATACAATCCCTGGCGACGGAACCCTTCGCCTTGACGGGAGACCATGGATGTCACTTATGTGATCCTCCACCTCATATTCAAATTTTAATTAATTATCGTGAATCACATTCACATAATTAATTCTTCCAAGGGAATTATTAACTCTAATCATATTAGAGTATTTCAATCTTAATTGGATTCCAATTAATCTAATCATATTAAATTAATGATCCTATTAATATCCAACAAACATTTTAATAGTTACTTGAATAATGGTATTATCTCAAATACGTATTATTTCGAATTTTAATAATTAGAAAAATACATCTTAATCCCTCGGACATTATCCCGGCCCTACCCGCTGTTATGGCCAGTACCGATGAGAGTGGGACGGACCACATACGTTGCAACCCGCAACCCCAATGCTCTCCGACTAGGCACCATATCCGCCTCGGGAAAGGATAATGCCAAATTGATTATTTTGTACTTGAGATGATCATCGGTTCTTCAACCGAAATTGTACCATATAGTAATAATCAAAACATTTTTGATTAACATTATAATGAGATTTGCTAAACAAATCCCAAGTCCTATTCAAGCAACATGTTTGTTGGAATGTTGATCATGTAGATCATGTAACCAATCTTGATCTAGATCACATCTAATCATTTGTTGGTTAGGGCAAAGTCATTTAAGGACATAATTATCATTAAATATTTCACAAATATTTATGCATAATTATTCCAGGAAATTAAACAATTTAATTTCACTAATTAATTAAATGACAATCACTAGGTTCTTGATTAGGAAAGTATTTTCAGCAGTGACCCTCACTTACTAAAAATATCATATCTCAATCAATTTAAATCCAAATTAAGCAAAGTAAATTTCTAAAGTTTGCTAACTTGATTTACAACAGAACCCAAGTGATTTGCACGCATTTCAAGGCGTATCAAATCCGCAATTAACATCTTAATTACGTCATGATCCGCAGTCCCCGAAACAGTGGTTACATGTTCACTAAAATGAGCATATCTAGAGCAAACGGAATCGAAATCACGCAAACTCAGATCCTACGGTTTCCTTATTTAATGGGGAACAAAATACAATTATTATTTTCATGTTTAAACAATTTAAACAGTGCCGAAAATAATATCAAAACAGAGATGCGAAAATGAAATGCAAGAAAACTTTCGCAAACCCTAATGAACCCAAGTCGTCCTCGGTTTATGGATCGTATCCAAAACAACCGACCTAAGGCTCTGATACCACTTGTAGGATATGGTTAGATCCTCAAGCGCATCACGGAAGCGTGATCATCGTATCGGATACGACGAGGAACGACTAGTCGTACTAGTTGTTCTGTGCAGCGGAATTTAAAATTTTTTTCATGTGACGAAACCACATGATCCAAGAACACTTCTCGGATCGTTTCGTCTAAATCACAACCAAGTATTAGGTTTACCTCTTGAAGCGTGGTTGCGATCGAGTCTCTAAACAAAGAGACCTCCTGTCTCAAGTCCGATCCGACGGAGGAGACGCTTGCGAGCGCGGGGATGAACCGCGTGCTTCTCGCAATCCATGTTGATGATCCAAGCGGCGGATCTCCTGATCTCGACACACGAGATCCGATGTCTTCTTCACGAGCGGGGCGCACCGAAGGAGATGGAGATCCATGAGCAAACCATCGGGCAACATAACGACGATGCCGCGGCGATGGAGAACCTCTCTAGGGCATCCATGGTGGACGGCCACATGAGAGAGAAAGAGAGAGCGGACGTGTAGAGAGAATGAGAGAGAGAGAGATTTGTTGCCTCAACTTATGTGTCAAGAAGAGCAATGGGGTGCCTCTCCTTTTATAGGGTTCTGGGATCCATGGATCTCAATCCATGTGTCAACACAAATCCAATGGTCCACATTAATTTGTGTTTCTTTCAATGGTCATGATTTGTTGCTAAAAACACAACAACAGTTAATTTAATTTAAATTAAATATATGTTGATAAATCAACACAATTTAATTACAATATTAAATCATCAATACATGGAGATAATGAAAGGAGAGAAAGCCTCCTTCCATGTGGAGAGGGGGGACGGCCTCCCTTTCCTAATGGGAGTGGTGGCCGTCCACCCTCCTCCATTAGGAAGGTGGCTATTTCACCTTTTATGTAATCTCCATTATTTGCAACAACTTTTTTTGCAAATTATTTCACAAAAAATAAATCCAATTTATTTTGTGAACATTGCAATCATGCCATTGAAAAATTGTGAATCACATTCACAACCCAAAACAAAATGTAAATTACATTTTCAATTTGATGTCCAATGTGAATCCAATTCACATTAACATTTAATTAACAAATGTAAATTACAAATAGCTCTCTCTTATATATTATAAATCACATTTATAATATATATGACTAATATGGATATTGCTATCCACATTATTCATATCCATGATAATTAAATCATATTTAATCATCTTGGATCTCTATTCTCTTGTGTCCAAATAATATGAATCACATTCACATTATTTACATCTTTGATAATTAAATCTCATTTAATTATCTAAGATAACTCTCTTTATAATATGAATCAAATTCATATTACTCATGATAATTAAATCACATTTAATTATCCATTTTCTCAATGCTCGGATACATATATCAACAATAGAATTATCCATGAACTCCTTCAAGGATAATGCGCTTTCTCCGCAGATACTTGGAGATAAGGACAGGGCGATTGTATTGTTCCACGTATAGTGACATGGATATTGAGATCGTATCTCAAATCCAGATCGCGGGCCTCCCATAGATGCTTGATTAAATCAAGATCGTAAATCTAATCTTCTCATTGTATCTGAATCACATTCAGATCAATGTCCAATACTTGGACCAAGATCAGATCACTTCTCTACTGAGAGGAGTCACTAAAATCCAGACCCATTTCATCACTCCCTAGGAATGGAAGCGTCATGGTTATACAATCGTTTATGATCACATCACCCTCAGGTATTCCCAATACCTGTACATCCTGCATACTGGAAGACTCAGATTAAACCCGAAGTATTGGATCAACTTTATACTGTCTACTTCATGGTTTTATCAGTACGTTTCTCATTCGATCATTGGGAGTTGGTATCAATCATACACTTTCCAAAAGCGTATATCATACCTAGGTCTTGATCATATACTTTCCAAAAGTATATATCAAACCTACAAATTCAGTCAAGCTTCCAAAGCGAGACGACCGTGCGCACGAAATTTGATTCTTCCCAATATCTCATGAGTGAGCTCATGTCTTCCGGTTCAGTAACTGAACCTGTATGATCCCTTTGAGAGATCGTATTACTCATATGCCCTTATATGCACACCAGCGCGCCGGTGTGTAGACCTTGATTAGGTCATCAACCTATTGGTCTGCCAAATGTACATACTTAGACATATAGCAACACATCTGTCTCCGGTCAGAGGATGCGTGCCTATATCCTGACAGCATACGATATAGGACTTTGGTTATCTCGATCTCGTTAAGTCAACTCTTTGACCTAACTAATCTGACACCTCCGAATCTCTATTCCTATGCAGAGGACCTGCATCAAGAGGTCGGTCAGATATCAGCCTTCAGAGATAAGGATTGCCATCTCCTACTCAGGCTGGAGATCATCTCTTAACAATCATCTGACGGTGCTTGATGAGTCCTCAATCTAACTCTTTAGATATTCATTCAAGCACCAGCCTCTATGATTCAATAGTTGAATCAACAGCTGTATGATCATCAAGATGGCCATGGTACATAACCCTAATTGTACTAAGGGACCTATTATGCAAATTATGTATTCTTCATTTCAGATTAAGGAGTGAATTGCAATAACATTTATTGCATAATGGCTCGTCGTGGGCTCGCATTTCCAACAGAAACCCACTCCCTTCACCACTGAAACCACCTCCTTCGCCCCTTAAATACACCATCTCCTCCGCCTGCCACGGTCATCCACCTTCACGAGGGATGAGGCCCATCACTCCTCCTCCTCCTCCTCCGTGTGACAGGGGGAGGGGCTAGGATAGAGAGACGACGACCTGCGCCCTCGGTGAGACCCGTCGCCGGTCATGGTGGCGATGCGGTGGCTCAGCCCTGCTCGAGCTCCGAGGAATAGCCGCCCTCGACGTGCGACGACCCCGGGCATCTACGCGATGCTCAGCCTAGGCCTCCGCTCCGCCTGACCTCAGGTAAGCCTTCCGATCTTCTTTGCAATTTCTCTTATGTTTTGCTTAATTTATTAGGATTCCATTCCCATTATCGTCGTTCATAAACCATCCAAGAAGCTCCGCCTCACATCACTTATCCATGCTCTCACATCAGTCATCCTCGTTTCCCTTCATAACCCCAATCACCTTCGACCCAACTCCTCTGCCCTCACGGCGGAGGAGATCTGAGCTCCCACCTTCTTCGCTCACAGAGCTCCCATCCCACTCACACACGCTTTCCCCTTGCTTCGGCTATGCTCCTAACTATGCAGGTCAACAAATCCTTCAATGGTTGGATCTCCATCGGAGAGAACTTCATCAACTTCGTCACCGACACCTGAGCTCCGATGGCCTTTGTCCGAAGCCTTGGCCTCTTCCTCGAGCTTCCAGCTACCTCGATATACGTCAAGGGAGTCCCGGGGAGGCCCATCATGCCTGAGCCGCAACGACAGATCTTGAGCTCCTTTGCCGAAGCTCGAATTCCGCCACCAGATGCAGCTAAAGATGACGAAGCAGGTACCATTGGATGCCCCTCCTCGAAGGTCATCCAACGGCACAGAGAAGTCCACGTCACCAACTACCACAACTTCTAGATACCGTTGGATCCTTGCGATCTGACGATTTTCGATAGGCCACGAGTCAGCCGAAGAGATATTCCGAGCCTTCTCCGAGCCTAAATGCTCACCGAGCCTGGAGATCACGTGCCTCACACGTGCGATCTGGGCAAATTGTAGAGAGACCCTCCGAATTCGTCAATTTTGCAAACAGGTCCTGATTCACGTGCAGTTCACACGCGCTTGGGGTTATTTGCATTTTTACCCTCGTGGGTTTTAATAATTGCAAATATGCCCCCGCGTGTGTGGAAAAAATACAGGGAAGGTCTCGTGCTTATTTTAATTGCATTTTAATCCTTTCCAGGGACCTGTTTGTTAGTTATATTTCATGTTTTCTTACAGTTATGCCCTTTTCTTCTTTCATGTATATCTTAAGCATCGTATCTCTGTTTCAGTTGATTTCAGTTTCATTTCGAAGCTAGCTTGATGAAATTTCTAGTGGCAATTGTTTCCTGTTTTGACACTGTTATATTAATGTATTATTTTAAATAGCTAAGTGTCTCTTATGCAGTACGTATAGACCTTGCCTAAATTCTCCAATAAGTTATTTCATGATTCAAATATGAAATTAACTAAGGTTTAAAATTGCTCATAATTTTAACATAGGGCATGTTTGCATTGCATTTCTCCATATATTTGCATGATTAAAAAAATAAAAAAATGCATAGATTCATGTTTATTTAATGCATCTAGTCTTGCCTTCATGCGTAAATTGACCTACTGTCCTCTAACTAAACACGTAATTAATGAATAAGAGTCTGAATATCACGAGAGAGGCTCGTGTCCTTGAGTTCGACCTTGGTTACTTACCAAGTAAAATATAAAATACGACCATCTGATTTCATTGACATATCCAATCAGATGGTCTTTGATCGACCTAATTCAGCCCGATTGCGATGACATCATAGTGCTAAATCCGCACTCTTAAAGGGGTAAAATTACGGTTCATCAATCGGCAATTGAAGGATCATCCTGATTGATTTCAACGGACCCAACCCAAATTCCTTAAGAAGGATGTGGGCATGAGGTTTATTGAAGATACACTATTAATAAGAGTGCGCTAAAAATTTTGTCCAAAAGCCTCGTATCTGATTGAAGGAGCTCCCATGTCTTTCTTTTTGGATGGGAGGTTGATGATTATGTTCATGGTTTCCATGGTCAGGATAAGATTTCTTGCTCTGTTTGTGTATGTTCTTGCAGGGTTGGTACTTTTACGTACATGCCTCTTTCAGTCTTTTCTTCACACTAGACATTATTCCATGGCTTTCAATATCAGCATTTCCAAAAACATATTCTGTAATATTTCCACAACTCCGAGATAAGACAAAGCAGTTTTCAATGTTCTAATTTTTTGGTGTTTTTCATTTCATCAGGAAACAATATATTTACATCAGTCAAAAAATGTTCTTCGGAATCATCTTTTACAAATGGATGATTATAAGGGGTATAATAAATTATCATGGGGGAGGGGAAAAAAGTAGATGCAAGGGCTCCATTGGATGTAGGTGTTGGCTTCTCCTTAGCTTGCACGGGTCGGCCACAACTGTTATTTTCTTTTTAGTGTTTTTTATTTTCTTTCATTTTTTAGTGTTCTAGGTCTTATGTGGCTCCTCGCTCTTCTTCTTCTTCTTCTCGACTTGATGCGAGACTGACTATTGTGGATGATGATGATGATATGCCTTTTATTCTTTCCTTTTACGATTGCAGATGGCTAGATGGTAATACCTCTCCTGATAGTGATAGTATCAGATAGTATAATTGAAGTACTCATACCTCTCTCTTTAGGGGAGGATTTATGACAAGCTACTTGCTCCTTGTGATGGAACTATTGGGGTTATCTTCGACCTACATGGGAATAATAGTCTTCACGATGGTCAGCTCATCCAACTTTTGGCTCATCTCTGTCATGTTCTTTATGAGTGGAGCTAAGCAATCAAGTTTAGGTTTCATAGGTATTGCCTCTATTGGTTTAGTGTATTGAGCATGTTGAGACTGCTAATGGTGCATAGGATGCAAATTCTAACTATGAGAATAATGAGAAGGATGGAACTGCTCATAATGTGGAGGAGGGGCATACTGATTCTGATATTGAGCAATCAACTGATAATGATGGAATTGCTGGTGATGATATGCCAATTGCTGATGACTTTGTCTTCAAATGTTGCCATTGTGTGGAGACTGGTAGTGAGAAGGTTGGTTCTAGATGGTTCTTCCACCTTAGTTTTGGTTAAACAACCTATGACATATGATTGACCATGCTAATGTCCTCTTGGATGGGTTAATTGTATTTCATTACTCAAAATGATGTTCACCTCTTGAATTTGTGGGGTGGTAGGAAAAATGGCTCGACAAAGGTCGAGGGCTCCGGATGGTACATAATCATCTGTGTCTGTTGCTGTTGTGGTGATATGCCCTGGTCAGTTGCCTGCACGTAATAAACATTCTGGATAGACGGTAGCTGCCCTGGACTCAGCTGTTGTGGTTGTTTATTTAGTTAGATGATAGAGGACTCGGTTGTAGTACTTGCATACTGAAATGAGTTGATCAAGCTCATCGGGAACTCAAGATGCCTTGTAATATGGTCAAGTTTGTCCAGATTCTTTGCTCTTTGTTTGATCACAATTAATTTCTCAAGGTCCTATGATCATTTCTCTATAATGTCCACTTTGGACAAGTGGTTCCTGATTATCATCAGGTTGGAACTCTCATTCATGTCCTCTCCATGGGAAGCCACCATGTTGATGGACTTGTGGAGGATCTGGGGATTCTTCTAGAATGCACGAGATGAATATAAAGTGATCGATCCCTCAACCATTTTCTCGAATATTTGTCAAATGACATCTTTGTCCTTATTGAAATGAGAGCCTCCACATGCAAAATCAATCATCCTTTGATTGTCTAAGTTCAAACGCCAAAAACGTTCTTGACCAAGCTGGTCTTTGGTATATGATGATGGGGGAACTTCTCTTGTAGATCTTTGAAACATTCTCATGCCTCGTGAATTGGCTCGTGGGGCAAATGTGAGATATTTGAAATCAATGCTCGCATCTGATTTAAATGACCCAAGGGATAATACTTTGTGGAGAAAGGTAATTTCAGCTCTTCTCAGGTCATTACCACCTTCCCCAAATGATTAATCCAGTAGAGAGCCTTGTCCTGAAGGCTAAATGGGAAGGCGATCATCTTAACTACCTCCAACATGATGTTGGAGTAGCGCATGGTTTCACAGATGCGATTAAATTCATGCAGGTGAATGTAAGGTTCTTCATTTGTATTCACATGAAATGTCAGGCAAGAGAGAGTAGTTGCATCTTGAGTTCAAATATTAGTGGATATGCGATATACAGATCCACTTTATCATCTGGCCAGCTCTAGGGTTGTGTGCTTCTTTTAAAGTCGACTTGGGTACTTCTCTCCTCTCCTCTTATCCTCCACGGTGTTCATCTGCTTGTTGTTCTCCTCCTCCTCCTCCTCCTCTATTCTCTTTGTCCCTCCTCATCTCCATTAGAAATTCCTAGAAGGAATCCTGTATCTCAGCATGTATGGTTAACTGTTGTTGAATCACTCGTGTGGATGCAAGGATTTGTGCATTGACCTCATTTTGCTCTACTTATTGTGCCTTCCCTTTTTGAGGAGACATTTCTGATTCAGAATCAGATGATGAAATCCAGATTGGGTTCTTGGTCTATGAAGAATCAGTAATTCATCATCTTTATACATTTATTTTAGCTTAAAAAACCTTACAAATGCATGTATATATTAATAAATCCGTGTTCTTACTAATATGCATCTGTGTGTAATATATTGTACATATATTATTATTTTAACTTAAAACAATAAATTAAAAAATAAAGGAAAAATAAATAAAATAAAATACTGTATATATGAAATATATACGGGCTGACCCGAATCTCGAGAAAAGGTCAAGACTTATTGTATTTTAATTACTAGTGCTAGAGATCCTTCCGTGCAATTTGCGCCTTCCACTCATTTTTTGTTGCATTGACCATCGTGCTCTCGCATCTCACCTATTGATTTTGAAGATGTTGGACCGGAGTATTTCTCTTTCAGACTTTGCGAACTCATTGTACTCTCTGATCCATTCACCTTCTATTCGGGGAGACTCACTTCCTGAATATTCCTCTTTCTCCACTTCACCCTTCACATCATCCATTGACTCACTGTTTTAGATTGGCTCTAATCTCAAACTAGTATATGAGACTTCATCATTTTTGAGGACTAATCGAGTACCTATACACATTTTTAGAGTCAGACACCAGACACTTGATGCCACCAAGGGAAAAGGGGAGCATGTCATAACAGATTGATATCAACAACACCATGTTTATCCTCTATTCAGTCGATTCAAGCGTAGTTAACAGAGCAAGCTGACTTTCAGACTTCATTGAGAGATATCATTCTCTAGCTGAGACTGGACATACAAGATGGGAGAGAAGAGGATAATAGAAACCCTAGATGTGGGATTGGGGGAGAAAACCCTGTGATAGAACCTATGTCGAAGCTTACATTAAAGGATGATTATAATACATGGGCAGGACATATAAATTCTTGGATTCAAATCCCTCCGATTCATAAGCATTTTGAGCTTAAGACCACTATTTTGCTTCTTCTCCCAATATTCCACAAAAAATATTATGAAGAGCCTTATGTACACCTCCAGCAGTTCGATCACATTTGTGGAACAATACAATACCTAAATGTCCCATTAGAGGCAGTGAAGATGACGAACCCCCCCTCCCTCGTTTAGTCTGATGGAAAAAGTTGTGTATTGGTTAAATCACTTGGAAAAAGGTTGTCAATAATTGGGAAGAATTGAGGTCCACATTTTTGAATAAATATTATTCGATCAAATGCGATCCTGATTGCTAATTTGTCCCAGATGTCCCATGAGTCTATTTACGAGCCGTGGGAAATATTTAAAGATTTGACGGAGAAGTGCCCCCATCACAATATTCTGAAGACAAGCCTTCTGCAAAATTTCTTTGGGGGGTTTAAGTATAGGGAACTAGAAGTTGGTAGATGCTGCTTGTGGGGGGAGCCACTTCAACAAGGACGAGGATGCCCTTTATCAAAATTTTGAGGAGATGGTAGGGAGTTCAACAGCTCTTTCTTCTTCATGTGCTTTTCAGAAGCACCCCGTTACCTTCCTAGCAGTACCCCACATGGCTGTAAATATGAAGGCATCACATGAAGTGGATAGGGTGGACAGTTCTGACCTAACCATAATTAGAAACCACCGATCCAAAGTGGACATAAATGAGAAACGATCCAAGGAGCCTGAGAAGATTTAAGTGATCAATCAGAGAACTAAGAACCTAGATAAGTTGGCTGAGATAACAAATCACCTGGAGCTTCTTGTGAATACTATCAACGCAATCCGTAGTGCGAATGCAGCAACCGATACCTCTACTACAGAGCAGACTTCTTACACCCAGCAGAGTAGCAGAGGACCATCCACAATTTAGCATGTTTACTACATGCAGACCCCTGATAAGGTCCAACATCATTCACAACAAATAATTATGTACCAGTAGGAAGTAGCCTACATTCCTGAGTAGCAGTCTCCACCTCCATCTATCATTCATGAGGTGAACGGTACCTGGTTCGATCGTGAGCAAAACTAGCCCCGTCTGTGAACACAAGGCCACTTGGGTTCACAACAGGGTTAGAGACCTGCCCACCCATTCTAGGGAGGCACACAACAACAATACCAACTCCATCACTTCCAGCCTCACTATCAGTCTCCACCACAGTTCCAAAACAAGAGATAAGGCCTGCCACAACAATAGTCTATATATTTTCCTCATCCTAACCAACAACAGACTGCATATTATGGACAATATCCATATCCTCCTCATCCTCCTCCTCACTATCAGAATATGTATGGTTGCCAACAACTTCACACTATTAGTCGCAGGGACAATCAATCGTTGAGCACCTTGAGGCCCCTTCAGTGAACCCAACACTGGACCAACTTGCACTGCTCATGAAGAACACTAACGAACTGACTCAGGGATCGACGACCTGACCACCACTAAGACACTGATCCCAGCTCAGGTCGAAGCCAACCCCAATAGCTTCATACACAAGGAGTAGGTAGCCAATAGCCCACCCACACCCAAGACAAGTATGACCCTTGATTTTACATGGTTATATGACACCATTCATCTCAGGAGCAGTAGGAGATTGCAACCGCCTACTCACCAATTGGGGTTGGGAGATCAAACCACTGAGAGAGCATCATCTTCCACATCATCTCCTTCACCAATAGTCGAGAGGCCCCATGTAGAAACACCCAAGTCTGGAGTTCCACCGCTGTCACACTACCTTTACATTCACCAGGCAGATGTAGATCACCATCAGTAAGGGAGAATATACCAGTCATGGATTCTTCCTCTTCACCAGCAACAACATCATGTTATGTTTTAGATTATGTTTTTCCTTCATCTAAATCGGAAAACACTGTACAGACTGATTCTGATTGTCATGTTTTACACGAGGATTCCAATTTGAATATTGGAATTGAACGTTTGAATGTCTCTCCTAATTTTGTGCCATTTCCTTCTTCTCTTAAATCTAAAATATCTAAAAATAAAAAACAACCCTATCTGATCCTGGAGTGGTTGAGATCTTACAAAACATCTTTTTAAGGATGCCACTCCTCAAGGCCATGGAATACATGCCTGCAGTAAAAAAAGGGAATGAAAGAGGCATGTACACAAAAACATCAAACGAGGAAAAATAGATGAAAGGAAACAGAAAAACACATCTTGACCATGGTCGCATTTCATGCCATCAGCAACCTCCCGCCTAAAAGAAAGACAAGGGAGCACCTCACATCCATTGCCATATCTTGGATCAAGAATCTGATCGTACTCTTTTCGATAACGGTTCCTCCATTAATCTCCTTCCATCTTCTTTACTAACTGAATTTGTGTTAGGGCCTCTTAAAACAATCAAGATGATCCTTCACTTTGCTGATAGATTGATTAAGAGGCCAAGAGGAATTTTAGAGGACGTTATTGTAATGGTTAAGGGAATGAAATTTCCTGTTGATTTTGCTGTCAAGGATATGGATAGACCTGCACCATTACTCCATAACTCAATCATACTAGGTCGACTGTTCCTCCGAATGGCTGAAGCAGTAGTTGATTATGGTCCTGGAGAGATCATCTTTCACTCTTACAGTGACAATGTGAAAGTTGAGATGATCTCCAATCTTAGAACACCACCGCTACCAACATCAGATGAGACAAAGAAAGTTATATCGGAGCCAGAGGACTATGATTTTCTTGATGAATTCCAAGACATTCTCTATAAAACACAATCGACATGAGTTTCCTTGGTGATCCAATTGAGCTAGTTGCTGATGGATAGTTTGAGATGATTTTTAAGGATCAATATGAGTTTTTCGAGGCACCTTCTAATATTCCTTTGACACACTTTTATAAGATTACTAATGATATGCCTCCTCCTAAGAGTTCTGAGGTATAGATATCCGAGCCATTCGTTGAATTTCCTGGTTTATACACAGATGAGAGACATCTTTATGAGATTATTGTTGAGATATTTGAGCCGTTAGTTGATGAAAATGCTGAACATCCTGATGAACCACTCCTTTTTTAGTAGAGAACATTCATTGCAGGATCTATATATTTTAATTGCTAAACCGTTAGTAGCCAAGGTGGATAGTCCACAAAGTACATATCATCTACTAATACGATAGCGGAGGTTATTGTGGAGCCGATTCAGACACCACTTGACCCCAAGATTTTATCTTCACCATTGAAATATGCCTTCCTTGCGGGTCCCCCCAGATGTTTCTGATCATCCTCAACTCGTAGTTGACCGGTGAACAAGAATCTCACGTGCTAGAGGTTCTTGAGAGAAACTGTAAGGCCATGAGATGGAATATCTCGGATCTCCGTGGGATTAATCCAGCTTTGTGCTTGCATCACATCTACCTAGAGGATGACTGTAAACTCTCTCGTGAATGTCAGTGTCGTCTAAATCCAAATCTAAGGGAGGTTGTCATGAAGAAGATCAGAAAATGGTGTGATATTGGCTTTATATACCCATTTCGAATTCCAAATGGGTCATCCCTTTACAGGTGGTCATGAAGAAATCTGGGATTACTATCTTAAAGAATGATAGTGGTAAGAAGATTCCGACCCGAGTACCTACTTCATGGCATATATGTGTTGATTACCGGTGCCTGAACCCACCTACCAAGAATGATCACTTTCTGTTATCCTTTATTGATCAGATTATTGAGAGGTTGGTCGGGAAGGAGTTATTTTGTTTCTTGGATGGTTACTCGTGATATAAGCAGGTTGCTATCGCTCTTGAGGATCAGGAGAAAACTACTTTCACTTGTTTGTTTGGCACCTACACCTTTAGATGGATGCCCTTTGGAATGTGTAACACCCCCTCTACATTCCAAAGATGTATGTTGGTCGTTTTTGCCGACATGGTGGGTAATTTCCTTGAGGTCCTCATCGATGATTTCTCAATCTATGGGGATCATTTTGACTCATGCCTATCTCATTTAGACTGAGTTCTTCAACGTTGATGTGAGGTAAACCTAATGTTCTCTTGGGATAAGAGTCACTTTATGGTGACTGATGGGATTGTATCAGGCCATGTCATCTCCAAACATGGTATGAAGGTTGATCCCACTAAGATTGATGTGATTTCCAAGTTAGAGCCACCATAGAATTTGAAGCAGTTGAGGTCATTTCTGGGACACGTAGGATTCTTTAGGCAATTCATAAAAAACTTCAGCAAGATCATCAGACCTTTGACTGAGCATCTATGCAACGAGAGTGAGTTTGTTATCTATGAGAAAGTCCTCCTCGCATTCAATCAGATGAATGAAGGGTTACTAGTGCTCCTGTCCTACACCCACTTGATTGGTTTCTTCCTTTCAAGATCATGATGGATGCCTCATATTTCATAGTTGGAGTTGTTTTAAGATAGAGAAGGGAGGGGATACCATTTGCTATACACTATGCTAGCAAGACTCTAGATGACACACAATGAAATTATACAGTTATAGAGAAGGAGATGCTAGCAGTTGTGTTTGAGCTAGATAAGTCAGATCTTACCTCCTTGGTTCCCATGTTATTATATACACGTATCACACTACCATATGATACTTACAAGTAAAGAAGGATGCCAAACCCTATAGTTTGGCTTTAAAAATTAATTTAAAATACAAAAGATACAAAACAAAAATGTAGTGTTTTTATCAATAAAAAATGCTTCCAAAATATTTTTCCCTTTGTTTGATTTATTTTATACTTTGGTCAACATGAAACTTGTAGACCTTCTTAAGATCTACAACTTTCATGTTTTGAGTTTATACTAATTCATCCTTTTTCTATCTATTTTCTAGTTTCCCTTTATTTTTATCTTTGAATAAATCTCATTGGGCCACGTGGCTCCTTCTGGTTGAGCCACAGGGCCCGCCTCCCTTTGTACCACCCGCCACCATTCCACACCGTCCGATTGCCTCCTGGGCACCCTTATCTCAACCACTTGTCACCCCTTCATTCTCCACCCTTTGATGCCTTTCCCACCTTCATCCCGACCTTCCATCCACGCCTTTTTCCAGCCATCCGATCTGATCTAGATCAGATCTACATGGCTCGCCACAACCTACTTCACAGCTGTATGATCAAATCTGATGATCGGATCATAACCCTTTGCCCGCACCTCCATATGGACTGTTGGATCGCAAGATCCAATGATTGACACTTCATCTCCCACTACCGACCGGCCCTCTCTCCTACGATCTCCCTCTTTGCACATCACATTCTTTCCATTTACTCCACCTTCTCGGCACCACCCTCGCTCCCCTGACCATGCCATGTCCAAGCCCTGACTTCCACCATCCTCATGTGCCACCTGGACTTGCTCCTTCCATCTTCTTCCAATCAACACGAGCCCATGAAAGCATGGAGCCCACAACATTCACCTCATTTTCCTCCCCTTCAAATAATCCTGCTCCGCCACTTTCACCCTTATCCACCTTCAAATGGATCCTTCTCCTTGATAATCGAAATCTGACCTGCGGTTTATTTAATAGAGTTGTCAGTGTAGAAGAACTACGAAGATCGAATTTCGATTGATCAAACAAAATTTAGATAAAATAGGAGAGAGAGAGAGAGAGAGAGATAAAAAGAATGAAGTAAAGAGTCGTCTCTCCTATTTTATTGTTAAACTATTTAGTTATCCAAGTAAGTTTCCCTGAGTCGAACTCGAGGAGGCAGAGTAACAATACCATGGATTTTGAGAGAAAGATGAAAATTTCATGATTTTTATTTCTTATTAAAAAAGCAAGAAAAGAAATCAAATCGGATACAAGTTTAGAAAAAAAACAAAACAATAAAAATTTGTGATGAAAAATTACGAAAACTATCAAGAAACTTTGCTAGGGTAGTTGTGTAACTACCCTAGAAAAATCGAGGAAAAAAAGTCAAAATGAGGTCCAAAATTACCTTACAGTACAAGGGTAGAAGTGCAAGAAAAATAAAAGAGGTTGTTACAATAAGGTCCCTGTCCAAGGACTGATTTGAAAGCAGAAGAAAGTGTTTTGCGTTTAGGTCCCTACGTGGGTATCAAAACGCAAATCTGGAAAACTTCTGGAGTGGGCTTTAATTTTTGGAACTTCTTGGGGTTTATGTTGCTATTCTTACACCCCTTCGCTTTCAACAACCTAGATTAGATCGCGCGAGCGAATCTGGACCTTCGATGTGGTGCCACATGTCAAACAATTGTACGCTTGGAGTTCTTGCTGTTCTTCCCAGGTATGGTGCACGTTGTGAAGACACTCACTTCTCTGAATTATCTGCGACAACCTACTTCTCGATCCGACCTCCTGCAGGGCTAGATGGGTGACGCCTTCACCCCTCGAGCTCACCTATGGTAGATGAGGCTTTGAGGATGATGGAAATAACTGCGCAGCTTTGACGAAGAAGGCTCCTGGGAATGCAGAGTCGATTGGAGTTGTGAAGAAACCATGTTTCATGCTCTTAATTCGCTGAAATTAACCCCCTAGATTAGACTAAGTGTCAATAAAAACCAGACAAAACCCTGTAATTGTCAGAGTCATTGAATAAATTAAAAATACAAAAATGGAAAAATTAAAATCGTAGTGTTTTTTACCTTAAAAATGCTCTCAAAAATATTTCTATCTTTGTTTTACCTCATCTTCATTTTTGGTCAACACAAAAGTTGTAGATCTCGATGGGATCTACAACTTTCAGTTTTGAGATTTTCCAAATTCGGTCATTTTCCCCTTCATTTCTTAGTTTCTTTGTCACAATAATCTGATTGGGCCATGTGGCGCTTTCTGGTTTTGCCATGCAACCCATCTTTGGGCATGATACACGCCCTCATCCCTCTGTTGTCCGATCACCCCTTACATCTTAGATCCACGACATCCACTTCGCTTAATTTCTCGGCCATTTGATCGAGGTCCAGATTATATCTGGTCCATCCTTTAGCGCCTAAATTGTAGCTCACCACGTGGCTCATCATGCACCGCTCGATCTCCTCCCGGATGCCTCCATCTCAACCGTTCCTCCCCACAATCAACTACCACCCTTCGATCAAGATCAAGTCTCCATCGCAACTGTTCGCTGGCGCCTGCACCACATCTCCCTACCTGGCACCCCCACTGCCCGTCGATCGCACCATCATATCTAATCTTAACCGTTTACTAGTGCTCCCTGCTCCACTGTTGGATTGCAAGATCCAACTGTGGAGACTTCGTCGTCTTCCACCGTTCATCCCTTTCCCACGTCGCCCATCTCCCAAACGGTCATCCCCATTCCCATTTCCCTCACTTCTTCCGCCACCACCTCCACTTCCCAACAAGCCCACGACGTAGCCCCATCAACCACCTTCTTCGCAAGCATCATGGGTCACCATTGAACCGCCTCCCTCGCTCCATAAACTCCACACAAGTCACGTCACCCACTACTGGAACCACCACATCGCCTCTTCAAATACCCCCTCTCCTCCACCATTACCCGACGACCACCTTTACGAGTTGCAAGGCCCAACCCTCTGCCACCTCCCTGTGACAGGGGGAGGTGCTAGGATAGAGCGAAGATGACCATCGCCCCTGGTGAGACCCGCCATCGTGCATGACGGTGATGCGGTGGCTCTGCCCTGCTTGAGCTCCGAGGATTAGTTGCCCTCGACGTGCGAAAACCCTGAGCCTTTCCAAGAGGCTCAAGCCCAGGCCCCTGCTTCGACATTCACCAGGTAAGCTCCTCTGATCTTCATTGTATTTTTTCCCTTTTTTCTATTAATTAATTAGGCATTCTCACACCCCTTCCTTTGCCATTGATCACCTCATGAGCTTCGCCACACCTCCCCCATTCATGCGTTACCCTTTGTTCACTCTCCATATCCTCCATAACTTTAGACCATTCTGACCCCTCCTCAGAGGTCATCGGAGAAGATCACCTGCCACCGCCTTCTTCAGCCCATTCATGATCGATCATCTCACTCCACCTCACACACATAATGTTTGGCATGCTTCGGCTATGAAATTAACCCTACAGGTGCTCGAGTCTTAAATAGTCGGAGGTCTCGCCGGAGTGATCTTCATGAGCTCATTCTCCGGTGAATCACCATCGACAACTTCATCCATACGTCGCCGCGTCTTGCCTATGCTTCGAGCTTCATCGATCATCTTCCAGGATAACCCAACGAGCTCCATCGAGCCAGGAGAGGAGAGGCGGAGCTGCAACCACATCATCGAAGACCAGTTTCCGCCGCCAACCCCGTGGCGGAGATGAAGAATCGGGAGGTACAACTACCGTTCGATTGCTTGATCGAACGGTTCTCATCAGGTCACGTAATGAGCTCTGCACCTTACAACCACCGTTAAATACTGGTGATTGGTCGGTTGCAGTAAAGAAATGTGTCAGCTCTGAGCCTCTTACACGACCCTTTAGGCTCGGAGCACTCGAGCCTCTCCAGAGCCACCCGAGCCTACACCGAGCCAGAGCCCTACGCCGAGCCTAGCCGAAGCAAGTCTGAGCCTCCAACCTTCATCGAGCCTAGCTGAAGCAAGTCTGAGCCTCCAACCTTCATCGAGCCTGACCTCAGGTGTTCTTCACGTGTGGTCTGGAAAAATTGCAGGGAGGCCCTCGGACGTTTCCACATTTGCATTCAGGTCCAGAGACCACGTGGCACTCACATTGCGCTTGGGGCATTTTGCACTTATACCCTCGTAGGTTTTAATAATTGCAAAAATACCTAGATATGTACGGGTTATTTACATGGAAGGTCCCGGACTTTATTGTATTTGCATTTTAGTCCCTCCCAGTGACCTGTTTGCTATTTAGCTTTTATGTTTTCTTGCATTTATGCCCCTAGCTTCACTCTTGCATATCTTGAGCATCCTAGCTAGGATTGAGTCGATTTCAGTGGCATTTTGAAGCTCATTTCGTTGTCTTCTTAATGGCATGCTTAGATTTCAGATTTGAAACTATGAATTTTGATGTATTATTTTAATATCTAAGTGTCTTTATTGTAATGCTTCCCATGCCTTACTTTTATATCAATGAAAATAGCTTCATAAATGGACCCTGATTTGACTTATGATTAAATGGCTCGAGTATTTTTATAATTAGGTCATATTTTTTCATTTAACCGCATCTCTTTGCATGATAAAAAAATCAGATAAAAAAATGCGTTGTTCATGTTTACTTAATGCATATTGTCTCCATGCATCCTTTGACCTACGATCCTTGAATCCGACACTTAGTTCAATTGATTAGAGTCCAAATACTACGATAGAGGCTCATGTCCCTGAGTTCGACCTTGGGCTTTCCCAAGTAAAATATAAATTCGACCATTTGATTTGATTGTTAATTTAGTTAAATGGTCTTTGATCGATCCGATTTGGTCTGACTGCAACGACATTAGAAGTGTTAATTTAACACTATAAAGGAATGAATTCAGGATTTGTCAATGGCACCGTTGCCAGGGACACGACTCATCCTTTGTCTTGTTTGGATTTTTATTTATTTAATTAAGTGTTTTCTATACGTAGGTGAATTTGTTCATTTGTCTTGCATCATTAAAAAAATTCTTTTCGATTGATATCTAACATTTACTTTTGTGGCAGGGCCCTTGATGTTCAAGAAGGCAAGGAGCACGTGCTTCCATGCTGCGAGGAGACGCAAAAGCAATTTTGGAGATGAATCTATGGAAAAAATGTCTCGCATTTTATTTCATTTCATATGCATGTAATAATAATCTTTACAGCGATCTTCGATCGAAAACTCGTGCTTGTAAATGAATGACTTGTATGTGGTTGTGTCGGGATCGTCCCACTTGAGTATCGACCTAGGACCAGGCACGCAACTCTTCGAGCTTCTTTCACATTTTTATTTTACATGCTTGCTCGTAGGTAGGACTTACTTTAATAATAAACGCACATAAGCATCGCTTCACTTAGCCAGATTTAAAAGATGTTCTTCCCCGCTAATAGAAGCATGTTAGGTGCGATTTTTCACCGACTTGCATACATATGATTTTGGTTTTCAATTCAGTCCGAGTTTTCACGCTTTTTACTCAAGGCACTGCATGTTTTCTCGCGTAGCCTAGATCATGATTTTTAACGACTGCATGGTTTTTCTCGACTCTCCCTCCTAGCTTGATCACCTAGGTTAATGGAAAATGGGAATGAGCGGTATACGATGATTGCTTGGTTCATGTGCTCACTTTTAATGAGTGATAACCTTAAGCAAAATAATTAGGACTATTAATTTCAAGTCAACCTAAAAATGGAGTAAAATCTTGTTTTGGGAGAGCAACATCCGTGTTTACGCAGTTGGTTTTATATGACATTTTTTCCGCGTAAACTAGTCATCAATAAAACCGACAAGATAACTAACCAACATTTGTTGGTTTCACGCGTGAGTTGGTGAAATCAAGGGTATTACATGCTTGTTTGAGCCTTGGTTGCTTCGACACCCTCCCTTAGACCTTAGGCACTCCATTAATCTCCGAAGATTCATATGCTCATTTGTATATCCATCCGACTTCTTTGTTCTCCTCGGGTCTCTCCCAACATCAATTATTAATATTTATACTTAGGTTACTCTCAAACTAAGTATAGGGGGACCTGAGTCCCCGTGATTTTCCTACTAATCTTTCCTTGCCTCAATACTTAGGTTATTTCTAACCTAAGTATAAGGGGATCCCATGTCAGTTCCCTTATATTCTTCTAGACTTAAATGGACCTATGACCTTGTATCATCTAGTGCTATGAAGACATAACAAAATTTAAGTATAGGGGGCTATACCCTATATACAATATATGTACTTTAGCTATATTTTAAAAAAATTGAAATTTTTTTGCTTTTTGGCTAAGGTATAATTTCTTGAACTAAGTGCACAAAATTAGTTTCAAGGCTTTTCTATATTATGTTACACTACTTTTTAAGAAAAATATTTTTGAAAATGATTTGAAAAATGAGTTTCTCTTGTTTTGAAAAATCTTTTGAAAATGTTTCGAAAATCTTTATTTGTGTGAAGTGGTATTGAAAACTCCTTTTGATTTCAAGGAAAGTTGAGTCTAACCTGTGTTCTAACCTTTAATAAAAAACCCATAAAAAGGAAAAATTCAAAAACCTTTAAGAGTCAAATTGACTACTAAACCCAAATAAGTAGCTGCGTTCAATTAGGGTTCTCCCTTAACAGAGTAGGTGGTTTAGAGGACATCGCGTAAGGTTCCGTCCTCAAGTAACGGGCTCCGGCCTGTACTTACACCTATATTGGCTGAATGCAAATGCATCTAATCATTTGAGTTTAGGCAGTCGTTTTGTTGTTAAAAGTCACCAAAAAAAGAGTTTTGAATGAAGGAGTTGAATTAAATCCCCAACCTTTTCACTTCCACACAAGATAAAAAATGTTCAAGGAAACTTGGTTTATGAGGTATTGAGATTTTTGGTTAACCAACCTTAGCAACAGGGTCAGCCTTAATCGTCCACATTTCCCTAGGTTTCTAGATTTACGTGCTATATTGCATGCTTAGTCTCCTACCTTAAGAATATGATCAACACATCACATGCACAACTATGGTTTCGACGAGATGAGTTGACATTTCACTTGAGGAACTGGGATGAGGAATTTGAGTTTGGACTTGATTCAATGATGCTCGAGGATGGGATAAAATCTTTGAAGTCTTCATGAAACCTGAGTGTCAATAATTTTCACCAGTATGAGAACTTGGTTCTTATACTAATCTCTTGACATTGCCTAAGTACCAGGGTGTGAAGTAAATAAAAATGTTGATCAATGTGCGTCAACTCTTGGTAAAAGTAGTGGAGCTAGAAAAAAATATTACAAAGCAATGAAATGTCAAAGAAAATCTCTCATTCCATACAAAGTCAAATATCAACAAGAGCTTCCACGAAAGGCGAGCACTCCCAACAATTTTCAAAGTGTCCACTTGGACCACCGCTATTAGGACCAAGAGTCCGGCTTGCACCAAAAAAGGGCGCTGCATCGTAAATGCGACAAGTATAGGTGTAGATGGTACGATAGGTACTCAAAAAAGACACACCTCGATGTATTCCCAGGAAAACAAGTGCAGACAGCTCCAACTTCACTTGACGGATGCACTAATCAACAAAAAAATTGCATCGAGTGATAAGACCCTCGAGAGGATCCTTGTTACAATGAGAGGGAGAAAAGAAATGACACGATCCCAAACCCTCCATTAGCTGGCCTGCCCCGTACACTTCTAAGTCTGACAACTAAAGAGACAATGGACTGGATGCAATATCTTGTTTATTCCCTAGTGTTGAGGATTGGGTCCTTAGGAGAATTTCTTGAACCAGGACCTTGGGTGACGTTTTGACTCTACTCTCATGAACACAGTCAACACTAAATGTCATACCCTTAGTTTATATGTATATCAGAGAGAGTTTAGAAAAACTAGAGGAAATGGATGCCTCTTGATTAAGGCTGGGTTGAGCTCTAAGATTGTAGATATCTAAAATTGAGAGGACATGAACAGATCAGATCCTGTACGTACATTCACAAAGGGGTTAACCCAACTCATTCATTTTCTTTGATGCTCAGGGACGGGCATAGTTTAAGTATAGGGGGTTGATGAAACCATGTTTATTGCTCTAAATTTGCTGAAATTAACCCCCTAGCTTAGACTTAGTGTCAATAAAAACCAGACAAAATCCTGTAATTATCAGAGTCAGTGAATAAATGAAAAAAAACAAAAAAAATGGCAAAATTAAAAATCGTAGTGTTTTTAACCTTAAAAATGCTCTCAAAAATATTTTCTATCTTTGTTTGACCTCATCTCCATTTTTGGTTACATGAAACTTGTAAACTTTCATGTTTTGAGTTTTTCCAAATTCGGTCATTTCCCCCTTCATTTCTTAGTTTCTTTGTCGTGATAATCTGATTGGGCCACGTGGCGCTTTCTAGTTGCGCCACGGGACCCATCTCTGCGCATGACACACACCCTCATTCCTCTATCGTCCGATCACCCCTTAAATCTCACGATCCATGCCATCCACTTCGCTTAATTTCTCCGCCGTTTGATCGAGGTCCACATTATATCTAGTCCGTACTTTAGCGCTTAAACTGTAGCTCACCACGTGGCTCATCATGCGCCGCTCGATCTCCTCCAGGACGCCTCCATCTCAGCCGTTCCTCCCCGCAATCAACTACTACCCTTCAATCAAGATGAAGTCTCCATCGCAGCCGTCTACTGGCGCCTGCACCACATCTCCCCACTTGGTACCACCCATTGCCCGTCGATCGCACCATCAGATCTAATACTAACCACTCACTAGCACCGACCGCTCCACCGTTGGATCGTAAGATCCAACCATGAAGACTTCGTCTTCTTCCTCTGTTCATCCCTTACCTACGTCACCCATCTCTCAAACGGTCGTCCCCCTTCCCATTTCCCTAGCTTCTTCCGCCACTTCCTCCCTTCCCAATGAGCCCATGACATAGCCCCATCAACCACCTTCCTCGCGAGCATCGTGGGTCACCATAGAACCACCTTCCTCGCTCCATAAACTCCACACAAGTCACGTCACCCACTACCGAAACCGCCTAATCGCCTCTTCAAATACCCCTCTCCTCCACAATTACCCGGTGTCCACATTTACGAGGGGTGAGGCCCAGCCCTCCGCCACCTCCTTGTGACAGGGGGGGTGCTAGGATAGAGGGAAGACGACCATCGCCCCCGGTGAGACCCGCCATCATCCATGGTGGCGATGCGGCAGCTCCGCCCCGCTTGAGCTCCGAGGATTGGACATCCTTGACATGCGAAGACCCTGAGCCTCTCCAAGAGGCTCAAGCCCAAGCCCCCGTTCCGCCATTCGCCAGGTAAGCTCCTCTGATCTTCATTGTATTTTTTCCCTCTTTTCTATTAATTAATTTGGCATTCTCACTCCCCTTCCTTTGCCATTGATCATCTCATGAGCTTCGCCACACCTCCCCAATTCGTACGTTACCCTTCGTTCACTCTTCCGATCCTCCATAACCTCAGACCATTCCGACCCCCTCCTCCGAGCTCATCGGAGAAGATCACCAGCTGCTGCCTTCTTTAGTCCATTCACAGCCGATCATCTTACTCCACCTCACACACGTAATGTTTGTACGCTTCGGCTATGAAATTAACCCTACCGGTGCTCGAGTCTTCAATAGTTAGAGGTCTCGTCGGAGCAATCTTCATGAGCTCCTTCTCTGGCGAATCAACATCGACAACTTCATCCAGACGTCGCTGTGTCTCGCCTATACTTCGAGCTTTGTCGATCATCTTCCAGGATATCCTAGCAAGATCCATTGGGCCCGGAGAAGAGAGGCAGAGTTGCGGCCGCATCACCGGAGACCAGTTACCGTCGCCAGCCCCGCGCCAGTGATGAAGAACCAGGAGGTACAACTACCATTCGATTGCCTGATCAAACGGTTCTCATCAGGCCACGTAGTGATCTCCGCGCCTTATATCCACCGTCAGATACTGGTGATCGGTCAACTGCAGTAGAGACACGTGTCAGCTTCGAGCCTCTTCCATGACCCTTTAGGCTCGAAGCACCCGAGCCTCTCCAGTGCCACCCGAGCCTACACCGAGCCAGAGCCATACACTGAGCCTAGCCGAAGCAAGTCCGAGCCTCCAACCTTCACCGAGCATGGCCTCTGGTGTTCTTCACATGCGGTCTGGAAAAATTGCAGGGAGGCCCTTGTACGTTTCCACATTTGCATTCAGGTCTAGAGACCACGTGACACCCACGTGCGCTTGGGGTATTTTATACTTATGCCCTCGTAGGTTTTAATAATTGCAAAAATACCCCCATACGTATGGGGTATTTACAGGGAAGGTCCCATACTTTACTTTTATGTTTTCTTGCATTTATGCCCCTGGCTTCACTCTTGCATATCTTGAGCATCCTAGCTCCGATTGAGTCGATTTTAGTGGCATTTTGAAGCTCATTTCATGGTATTCTTAATGGCATGCTTAGATTTTATATTCGACACTATGAACTTTGATGTATTATTTTAATAGCCAAGTGTCTTTATTGTAATGCTTCCCATGCCTTATTTTTATATCAATGAAAATAGCTTCATGAATGGACCCTGATTTGACTTATGATTATATGGCTCAAGTATTTTTATTTTAGAGCATATTTTTGCATTTAATCTCATCTCTTTGCATGATAAAAAATCAGATAAAAAATGCATTGTTCATGTTTACTTAATGCATATTGTCTCCGTGCATCCTTTGACCTACGACCCTTGAATCTGACACTTAGTTCAATTAATTAGAGTCCAAATACTAAGATAGAGGCTTGTGTCCCTGAGTTCGACCTCGGGCTTGCCCAAGTAAAATATAAATTCAACCATTTGATTTGATTGTTAATTTAATTTAATAGTCTTTGATCGATCTGATTTGGTCCGACTGCAATGACATTAGAAGTGTTAATTTAACACTATTAAAGGGCTGAATTCATGGTTTGTCAAGTTGTTAGAATGCCTCTTGAGTATTTATTGAAGTAAGAGTCTTCAGATGTGTGGCTTGGTGTTCCAGTTGAGTAAATGAACCTGCAAATGAATGTTTGGATGCTCGATTCACCAAAGAATCAACCTAAAGATGAAGAGTTTGCACATCAAAATATATTTCTAGAAAATGTGATAACAGTGAAAATAAGAGATAGATAAATGGCGATTTTGAGTGAAATCGAGTGAGATTGGAAGGATGCGATTGAAATGGTGATTAGATAGGTGATTAAGCTATCAAAAAAAATAACCAACTTAGCTAATCATGGCACACATATCAAGAAATCAAAGTCCAAAAGATGGAGGATGTTACATGTGGTTGCATAGTGTATGACTCCACTGTCTTCACTCAATGGGAGCGTCTTCTCGGAGTTGGACGTGGCGATTGCGGCGATACAAAGCCAAGGTTGGCCTTGGAACTTCTCCTCCATTGTGTCCTCTTCCACGCCTGTGCTCAACCAAGCCCTGTCACGACAGAGGGAGGTAGAAATGGGTGGAGAACTAGGGCCGACGACCACTGGAACTGGAGGTTAGAAGCGTTAGTTGGAAGTTGTGATGTTCATGGGATTTTACAAGTGAATTGAAGGAAGGTTAGTTGCGAATCAACGGTGGGCATAGATGTAGGTTGTTCGAAGATGAAAATGGTAGGTGTAGATTGAAGGAGGAGGTTAGAATATGGCGGGTAGAAATTGTTGAAGATGGATCGGTAGAAAAGAACCAACTATTCTTGTTCTTGAAGAAGATGCACCAGGTGCTGACACATGTCAGCACCTGGTTTGCCAGATGGTAAATACATTAATAAATAGAGAATAATAATAAATGACATAATTTGAAATAAGTATAAAAATGAAAAATATAGATAATCAAATTATCTAAATTATCATATAATTAGTTTTTTTGTAAATAATAAAGAATTTATGAAATATAAATATTATTTTAATAAATAGGTATAAATATTACTTGATAAATAGATAATTGATTATTAATTTTAAAAAAATTAAATAATATACCATTTTTATATTTTATTAATTATTGGAATAATAATTAGGGTATGTACGTATTTTTGTGGATTTTAATAAATTATTTTAAATATATTAATAAATATGGATATAAGTTATGTAGTTCAATTTTACCTATGAAATAGGGTTTTTGATTTATTTAAAATAAAAATAAGCTCTAAATATTCTGAAATAAATCATGGTTAAAATACAAGATCATGAAAAAAATTAAAAATTATAAAATTATGAAAAAAATAAATAATGTGTTCTAGATAAAATAAATAGCCCAGAAACCCAGTTACGATTAGGTCCCAAAATCGACTTTTTGCAAATGGAATCCGATTTTAGTGAAATCACCTCCATTAATTAGATAATATTATTTTATGAAGTTTAAATGTGAGTAGAGCAAAATTGGAGTTTGTACGAGAAATTCATGATGTTTGTGAGTTGAGAATTTAACAATTTACAAGTTGGATTTCTTAGCTTATTTCTCATATAATATTTTTAACTTATTTATATATTTTTCTATATATTTTTAGAAATAATTGGGAAAAGAATTTGGTGAAAACTATGTTCATATAAATTGATTAAAAAGTCATTGAAGTTTTGATAATTATTGGATAAATAACGGAGTGTATAAAGTGTAGAATTAATTATTTTTATGATTTTCTTTCCTTATCTCCCCCTACTTATTTTTTTGTCGTCCAATCCACGCTAACTTGGTCTCAGGGGTTAGGTTATACAAATATATCTTGCAGCTATATTTATATTGTATAAGTCATATTGTACATATATACATATATACAATCTACCTTTTTTTCTTTTCTTTATTTTTATTATTTATTTATTTACATGATTTCAATGCTTAAAAGTGCATTTTTATTCATGAGTATGATTTTGTTAAAAGCTGGAAATTAGTGAGTATTTAAATTTATTCATTAAGGGTTTTAAGGTAAAATGTAGACAGAATGTTAATGAATCATGGATTCATCAACCCCTATACTTAAACTTTGCTAGTCCCTTGACAAACGCTTATTTGAAAAATAAGGGAAAAAGAAAGAAAATTAGAATGAATTTGTTTTCCTAAACCAATTCATGAGAATGTACAAAGGATGAAGTTCGATTGGCCCTAAAACAAGCATTTTGTCGGAGCCTTAACTAGAATTAGGATTTTTGTCTCAATATCCCTCAAGTTCCACAAATCGATCCACCCATCTATATCACTAACTCTATCAACCTTGAATTCAATTTGTTCTGTGTGTGAATTGTTTTGGCTCTTCCCACTTAAAGAAGCGAAGAAACCAACCATCCTAACAATACGCTTCCATTGGTTCCTCATCCAGTTATTCTTTCCTCGAGGATGGGGGTATTACCTTCTAAGGTCAGGTCGTGCTGTGTTCACAATTTAATAGAGAGAGAAAATAGAAGAATGAGAAGAGAACTGGAGTGCGACCGATGTAGACACATCTATGCATCTCCTTATGAAGCCCAACCATTGTAGCCAAGTCTCCACTAAGATGTGCATGCTTTTAGGTGGAAGCTTAGACCATTGTGGTCATATTTGTATTTGGTGGCTTCTTATTTGAATTAGCTTTTTAATTTGCTTGCACTGCATCTTTTTTTTTGTGCCTCGACGATATTGAATCTTTTCATTCCGTCCATTTTTTGAGGTCTTGAAAAAATTGTGCCAACAGATCCTTCCCTCATCCGAAGCATTATTTCAACCCCAATCTCTCCTATCTTTAGACGTCCATGCCGCTATACAAGGATAGAAATGCACCACTGAAAAGGATTGCCCTTCACAGCCCCATGTAAGTTGATCTAAGTGCAAAGTGCATGTGTCCAAGATTGGTTCGTTGATGAAGAGTTAAACGGATGACACCAAGTGTTCTACTTGGGCACTTTCAAGTTGACTTCCCAAAAATGGTCTTATGGAACCCAAAGATTTAAGTCAATGACCTAAAGAGTCTAAACTTTAGTTCCTAACTAGGCTCCTTACAATTATAGTTAAAGGCCATAATCAAGATCCATCCTTTAGACTATTCCCATTCTTTAGTTCTAGAAATCAAACTTATTCTGAAAAATGCTAATGGAAATGCAACCATGTTTTTGTGAAGTATACTTTCTTAATTTTACTCATTTTTATGGATTTTAAGGGCTTTGAAATTTTTATGAGTTTTAAGACTTTTCCTTTGTTGATTGTAAACATGAAACATAAAAGTTTTAGATCTCATTGAGATGTATAACTTTCATGAAGACACCAAACTCAAAACATGAAATATATACATCATAAAATATTTTTGAAGGTATTTTAAAGTATTAAAGCACCAACTTTGAAGGTTTTATATTTTTATTTAATTTTTAATAAAGAACTAAATACAAAAAAAATTGCTAGACACATAACTACAGTTAATTGTTTGTATCTTTAATTATATATAAAAAGGTTAAATAAAAAAGAAAAGAACATATGTACAATATATAATGAGGGTCCCAAAACCCAAGTTTCACATACGAATTTCGATTCTTTTGAATTTGGTGTTATTTTGAAGGTAATTGAACATACATAATTCAAAAGTGAGTAGGGGTCAATAGAAAACTATATAAGAGAGATATTCACATTTTAAGGTTTTTAGTCCCAAACTAGGGTTTGGATTTTATTGGTTAATTTTATAAGTTCTATTTTTTGGTATTTTTCATTTATTAGTGTTAGTAATATGTACACTATAGAATTGACTTTATTTAGTTCCGAGTTAGTGAAAAAATATAAAATAATGAAAATATGGTGAATATAAAGGTGATTTTTACAAGTGAATTTGGCCTCTTATTTAATGCAAATATGCATGCTAAAATAAAAGTATTAATTCTAAATGCATGAATGAGAAAAATGCAAAATAAATGGAGAAATGCAGCTAACTTGAGCACTGTCACAAATTATAACATGGTGGGCATCATTCGTGGAAGCGCGCAACAATAAAGATTTTATAGAGTGACCTGTGGTGGCCGACATTGTTTAAGGATGCTACAGAGTATGTTTGAGGTTGTACTAACGGTTAGACGATGAGAGGAACCACTAATTCCAAAGATACTATGCCCCTGAGATATATACAAATTTCTGATGTTTTTAATTCTTGGGGTATAGAATTCATGAGCCCATTTCCTATCAGTCATGGATATTAGTACATCCTTCTTGCCATGGATTATGTTAGTAGATAAGTGGAGGCTATCCTCACAAGATCCATTGATAGCCGTACAGTGTGTTCCTTTCTCAAGACCATATTATTGCTCGGTTCAGGATCCCCAAGGTACTCATTTTAGATGGGGGAAGCCATTTCATTAACAGAGAAGTCATGACGCTTGTGAAGGAGTATGCCATTCAGCACATGGTTGCATCTCCTTACCACCCACAGACTAATGGCTTGGCTGAAGTTTCAAATATGGAGATAAATATTATATTGCAAAAACTTGTATGTCTAGATAGGAAGAAATGGTCCCAGATGCTTGATTTAGTTCTATGAGCTTATCGGATGTTGTACAAGTCTCCATGGAGTATGTATCCCCATAGATTGGTGTTATGGAAAGCCTTGGCACCTGCTAATGGAATTAGTTCACATATATTTTATGGGAACTCTGTGTATGCAATCTTGAATATGAGGAAGCAGGAAAGAGTAGGAAGTTAGATCTGAATAAATTGCCGGAATTATGAGATTTTGTATATAACTCACTTACGTACAAGGAGAAAGTCAAGAGTTGACTTGACAAACACATTAGAAGAAAGACCTTCTCTCCTAATCAGAAAGTTTGGTTGTTTGATGCTAAGTTGAAGTTGTTTCCAGGCAAATTGAAAAGCAAATGGTCATGACCGTTCATTGTGAAAACTGTACGTGACAATGGTAGTATTGTCATATATGGGTTGTCATTTGATGTACATCCATTTGTTGTGAACAGACAATTGATGAAGCCATATCTAGATCATGATACATTCCTATTTTGATCCTATACCTATGGTATCAGATAATGACTTCTTGAGATCTTCTGTGTCTGATATATGAGTTGATTTTCTCTTGTATACATCCTTTCATTTTATTCTTTCTTCTCCATTTTTATCATTCACATCTTTTCCGTGTGTGTACTATACTTAGGATGTACTCTATCCTAAGTATGGGGGAGGTGAATGATTTGAGTTTTTCATATTTGTCTTGTTTCATGACTTGTTGTTGCTTATACCTAGGGATCTCTTACCCTAAGTATAGGGGGAGTTACGTTATTCATACTACCTTTTCGTGTTTTTATTTTCTACTTTTCTTCAGATCTCTCTCTTGTCCTTCAACTTATTGATATTTGTTTTCTACACGTAGGGATCTTTTACCCTAAGCATAGGGGAGGACAAGTCGAGTCGTTGACTTGTTCACTCTTTTCCTTGATTTTTCCGTTTGTACACTCTTACATACTTAGGATTATTTGATCCTAAGTATAGGGGGGATTTCGTCTGCATTTATTCTTTGAGTTGTTGTATAGTATTCTTTTAACTTTTCTATATTTAGCACGTGTTATGTCTTCCTTTGTAACTCTTTGATCATTTTGAGGATATAGTTCGAGCTAAGTATGGGGGGGGGGTGTCGTATATATTGCATATATACTTTGGCCTTAACTCATACTTTTATTAATAAAATGACTATAAAATTTTTTAAAATGTTGTAAATTTATTTTCTGTATAAAAACTAGGTATATTGTACAAAATTTTTGTAAAATTATTTTGTCACAAGGGATATAAATAATAGGATATATATTCGTAAAAACCATGTATGTGTATATAAACTTTGATCACCTTCCATCCTATAAATAACATTATTTATGGTATATAAAACTCTTTTATAAAACTTGTATCTAAAACTAGTATATAAACTCCTCTTGTAAAATTGTATAAAATTTGTATAATCCTTGTATATACTAGGATATATTTTACCAACACTTTTTCTTTCCTTAAGAAAATGTTTTGTATATACTTCTTGCATCTACATGTGTTTTTTTAGAATATTATTGACATTTAAACTGCTCTGGAATAAAATTGAAGAATGGAGCTTGGTATGACCTTAATCTACTTAATTTCAAAAGAACCTTATAAGAATCGGAGTTAAGACTTTTCAGGTCCTAGTGACTTAATTCTTCGAGTCCACAAGACTATGTTCACTTGTCATCTTGATGAGTTTAAGTAGAATATTTAACACACGCATGATTCTTCTAGACCATGGCCTAACTTGCATAAGGACTCTACACGTGGATCTTCATGGATGCGGTCATGAGGGGGTAGAATCCTTTGGCTTGGGGTAGCACATGTGTGTGTAACAACTAGTGGGAACATCCATCTTCCTCTAGGGAGTGTAGTGCATCTCAATCTGGTCTAGTGGCATTGAGGTCTAAAGACAGGATGTTGTGGGAGGGATAATCACTGGCTCAAGAGGAAAAGTTCCTTATGTACATGTTGCACCTGCGTATATCTTAAAAAATATAGAATCTCCAAAAGTGGACATGCCTGATTGAAAAGTAAAATGCCTACCTGAGTGTATATACATGTATGGTCAATTAGCAAAGATGAGCTTCGAAGTCAGATTTTTGTGAGCTTGCACATGGATGACTTGGCTACACTGGTCATGCATCCAAGGATAGGTAGCTATACTGGCTACCATCCATTCTTTTCTTCATCTCCTCTTCTTGAGCTGGTATCACTTGAACTTAGAAGGGAATATCTCCGCTCCTCGAGGAAAGAATTGCTAGACCGAGGGACTAGAGTTACCTTGTTGAGGGAGGTTGTTTCTTTGCCACTTTTGAGGTGAGGAGCAATATTTCACTTACACAGTACAAGTAAAGATTCATAGTCATAAGAATTTGTGTTTGTAGACTTGTTCTGACCTGATTGTTGAGGCATCTTGAATAGGAGTCTTGTGGAACTTGAGGGTTGTTAGGTTTTAAATCCATTTCTCATTAAGGTTCCGACACACTAATAATCCAAAGGTCTACCGAACTCCATGCTACAATTTTATGAAGATCAGTTTTAATACTCAATATTGTTCTAAGTTCTTTATTTTTCATTTATTTTTATCCTTTTCTTTTATTCGCTTATTCTTTCAAATCAGTGTTTGCTAAGGGGTTAGCAAAGCTAAAGCATAGGGGGATGATGAATCTGTATTTCATCATCTTTGTTCATTTATTTTAGCTTAAAATACCTTATAAAACACCTGTATATATCAATAAATCATCCTCTTTTTGACCAACATCCTTATGTAAATATTGTATATTTATCCCTATTTGAACGAAATAAAGGAAAAATAAAGAGAATAAGAGATTGTATATATGAAACAGATACATGCTGAATCAGACCCCGAGAGATGGTCAAGACTTGACCTGATCGATAAGGAATAAAGTAGTGGGAGATAAAGCCAAAAACACTAAAAATACTTGAAATACACTGGTTACTTTTAGTAATTCCACGCTTGTACATTATTGTATGTAATACACCTTTCTTTCATTATTTATTCCTTACCAAACCTTTTGTGAATAAAAAATTATTCTTATTGAAAATATTGCATAAATTCTATAAATAATTGTAAATAAAAATATGTATATTTTGTAAATAACATCACACTCCAAAAGTAACAAAAATACAAACTTTCAAGATCGATATTATCCCCACATGAACTCCAAATTCATGAAACTCACTCTCATTGTACTCTAAATTAAATTATCTTTGAAGTAAAGGTGATTTCAGAAAATTCAAAGTTAAGGTATGAAATGTGGCCAATTAGGGTACTACTGTATATTATACCTATGTATATACTATATATGATACTTAATTTCTTTTGCATAATGGTGAATATTATATTTTTAATTACTTGTAAATATTGTATTTAACTCAAATAAAATAAAGAAAAATAAAAAAAATAAAAAATCAACAAAAATAAAATCTTGTATATATTGTATATGGATCACCATGTATATATTGTACCTATACCTATTAAAAACACTTAACAAATTAATTACTAAAAATCAAATAAAATACCATTAAAATCCTTAAAAATGTTTTCAATAAATAAAATATTAAATTATGTATATATCTATGTAAATAATTAATTAAAAAATCAAATTCTGTATATATAGGTATACATACCTGTAAATAACACTTTGTAATTATTTTAATCCTTATAAATATATATTACTGAATTAAAAATCACCAAAATAACTTTAAATTATTCATAAATTTTTTTATTAACATTACATATATAAATAAATTCATTTCTATTTTTTGATTTTTTACCTTTTATTTAGAGTTTTGTCGTTTAGCCTATCTTGGACTCATCTTAGGCACGATCTGAGTGGTCGATTCGGGTTTGTTTTCCCAGGTCAACTGATTGGCATCCACCTGCTCGTCCACTAACCTCGTATTGCCATTGCTTCGCCTACTTTCCCCACGTGCCTCAGTCATTAACCACCCACGATTCCTTCTCTGATTCCCTCACTATTTCATTCCACTCACTCGGTGGCCACTCATCTCTACCGATTGCTCCGTGAACTTTGCCTACTTTAAATTTCAAAATTCATCAGAGCCACGTCTATAAATACTAGCCCTCCTCCTCCTCCGACGAGCTATCAATCCGTCCTTAGACCATTTTCCTCCCCTAGATCGATTCCTGGAATGAGCTTTAGGTGATAGCTACTGTTCCCACGATCAGGAATGCGAGTGAGTGCTTGAAGTTCGAGATCTAGCTATATCGGCAACGACCTTCGCCACACATCTCTGCCTCTCCGCCACATCATAGATTGAGGTGATTTGCCTCCTTCTTCTTATCCGTAGTTAACATAGATATATTATTTTTGATTTAGTCTATATTTTTCTCTTTGATTTTACTTCAATCTATCATATCAGACTGACATCTTTGTCCTTCGATTCACATGATCGAAGGTACTCTGGTCACTGTTAAAACTCTCCGACCATGCCAACACTTTCGCCAGACCTTTCTTCAGCTCTCACACCTTCTTCCCATCTCCCGATCACTCTAGATCTAGAGCCCGGTTTCCCCTCCAACAAGCTATGCCAGAGACCTCCATTCAGTCTCCATTTCATACATTCTTGGCCAGAGGACACCTCCGAGCACAAGCTTTTCCGTGCAGGTCAAAGGAGCTCCAGAAACGATAGAAAGAGCAGATACCAAGATTTGAAGTAGGTTCCTAGAGCAGAATTCTCACCTCCTTCCAAATCCATGCCCTAGTGATTTCACGAAGATCCAAGGTACTCAACTGAAGCGGATTTGCAAGAAATTTGATCCGAGACCAAGCCGAGGGAGTTCAGAGCTAAGATGAGCGAGATCTAACAAGATTAAGTTTGCTGGGGAAGTCTTGCTTCCTAGTTTTTCTAAATGTATTTGTGGCCGCACGATCAAGAATGCGACACCAGATTTGATCTCAACCGTTCAAAACCCCCCAATTCTCATCCGAGAGATCCATCTTCTAGATATATCGATGCCATTCACTTCAGATTTAGTATTAGCCATTCGATTAGATTGGGTGCGCATTAGAACCATCAAAGGCCCCACATCAATAAATGGTGCAATTGCACCCATATTCGTGTATTTTATTTTATTTGCAAATAAGTCCTTATGACACATGTTAGCTTGCAATAAATTAGACAATTGCATTTTGAACATCACATTTCTTTCTCTTGCATTTTAGTCCTATTTGAGCTGTAGTGCTTACTCAACACGTGATTTGTATGGTAAATTGCAATAAAGGTACCACATTTTTTGAGTTAATACTTACCCTCAGATTTATTTTATTTACATAAAGGTCCAGTCTAGCAGGGCACACGTGCTTGTGCATATGATTTATTGTAAAAAAATTGCATGGTTCACCACATCATTTATTCTTATATTCTTGTTCCATCCGCATACGTCAAATACATGCATATTAGTTCATGTGAGTCTGATTTAGTTTTACATCTTTAAAATAAAACAAAAATGATAAAAAAATCCATTTAAAAACTGCAAAAATTCACATAAGTCCCTGACGCATTCATACTGCATCTCTATTTTGCATTTTGTAGTTTGTTTATTTTTATTGTTTATTAAAATTCAAAAACCCCAAAATAGTTTTTTTTGCATTAAAAATTCAATAAAAATTATAAACATCTTTCCGAAAATTCTAAAAAAAATCACGCATGCCTATTTTATTTTGTTTTATTTTCTTTCCATCTTTCACATTTTTATCATTCATAAAATTATCAAAATCATAAATATCCTAAAAATGTAAAAAAATCATAGTAATTTAGTTAGAAATCCAAAAAATCATAAAACTATCTTTCATTTTATATAGACATTTCATAATATTTTTATTTTAATTGTTATTAGAAACATTCAAATACATTCTATTTATTTTTGTTTGCTTTATTTTTAATTTTTGATTTATTTAAAGGCTTGAAAAATTTCAAAAAATTCTGGAAAATTCACAAAAAACATTTGAAAAAGTTTAAAAATCCAAAAATGTTTTTTATTTACTTTTCTGGTTATGTTTGATATAATTTAAAAATATAAAACTACGATTGCATGCGTGAGCTTTATTTTTCTTTATTCATTTTACTATTTTTGAAATAAAAAATATATTTGTAAAATTTAAAATAATAAAGAAAATATAAAAAACGAAATACCAAAATATAAAATATAAAATTCATAAAAATATAAGCTTTTGAAACACAAAAACCAAGCATCGTGTGATTAGAAATACCTTCATTCTTTCATCGTTTTTTTTGCATTGTATAGAATAACCCTCAGGATTTTTGTTTCCTCCCTGAGTTTGATTATGTTTTCTATACATGTAAATTAAATAAAAAATTCTCTTGCTACATTTTTTATCTATTCTTGCTTGAGAATTAATAATTTTTGGTTTAATGCTTCTTTGGGTTGCGATGACATTTGTGAAGAATTTATCAAAATAAAAACCTTGAGTTTAGCACTCAAAGGTAGTATCCAAGCTGGGTTTTGGGCTCTAATTCCTAGGGTCATGCCTTACTCAATCTGAAAGGTACTTGAATACAATGTGGGCTTTATGTACCCAATAAAATGTAGTTCATTAATCGACTTTATTTTGGTCGAAGATTTTAGGCAGTCTCTTTTTAAATTTTCACTTTTCTTTTTTTGGTTATTTTCATGCAATCACCTAATGATTTTTTTGATTCTCTTTTTATTCTAAGTCCAAGAAAACAATGGGAGAACGAGGGAAAAATCGATATGTGATAAACAATGAATGCAAATGCTAAAGATATGAATACACACCTTAGGCCAACACTTTACATGCAAGTAATCTGTGAATATAATTAATGCTAATATATATACAAGTGCTTTCGATGAAATTTCCCTAGAATAGGAGTTGCTATTATCGTGAAGCATTTTTCTTTGACCTAAGTCCAATCGTAAGAGAACTGTAGGTACATGCAATATATTAGGGCTTTGGACCTAATTACCGAATCAATCAATCCTAGAACTATGAGCTCAATCAAAGATGATGCAAACTAAACAAGTTGCAAACTCAAATCACAAAAAATAAAATGAAAAGAAGGGGAAAATAAAAAGAATGGAATATAGAAGCGATGAATCATGAGGAATCCGATCGGGTCCCCAAGTGAACAAAACTTGGTAAAATAAACAAGTGAAATGCTAAGTGTCGTGAGAGTATCTAGTTATTACAACTTATTTAATAATTCACTCTCTCACCAAAGAAAAATGCAAATCTAAGCTAAGCTAAACTGCTCTTCTCGGTTCTCTATCCTCTTCTATTGCTCTCTCTTATCAGTTCGGTCTGAAAGACAAACTCCACCTCGCTCGGGTGCCTTAGATATCCTACGAAATCCTCCTTTGCTACATGGGCTCTCACAAAAAATCAACAAGAGAAGTGATTAGAACAATTATGAAAAATATATTACAAATAAATAAAGTGTAGATAAAGAAAATAAGAAAGCTATATAAATATCGGCCATAACTGTTGCTTCCCTGAAGATTGTGCCATTTCTTGATTGAGATCGATCTTGGTGTCCTAACAGGCTAGCACAATCATTTGCTGCATCGATCAACCCTAAGTCAAATAACAATCAACCCACAATTTATCTTAAAATAAAGTATGTGTGAGTCAAAATTCATTATAGATATACATAAATATGTATATTTGTAAGTATGGTAGAGTGTCAAACACTCGGAGCAAAACATGGCTAGAGATAAAATAATTATTAATTATTGATAATAAAATATAGTTTAATATCTTATGTACTCATATATTTGCTTTTTTATTTGTTTTTCTAATGAATTTTGGGTTACTAATTCTATGCTTTTTTGGATTTTAAATATTTTATGATTTTTTTGTGATTTGATTTTGCAAAATTTTATTTTTTTAATTTTTAATATATAATAGATAAAAATATAGATATTATTTAGTTAATATAGATAATATATATGATATATATATGATATATGTATAATTGATCTTTTTGGATTTTCAAATAACTCATATAAAGTAAAAGTAAAGAAAATAACATATTTTTAGGATTTATATTTTTTCTCTATTTTTTGTTATATTTGGGTAATTTTTGAGAATTTTTATGGATTTTAAAGTGAAAAATGTACAAAACAATGCAAAAGTTAATTATACAAAAGATTGTTTAGTTTTTTAAAAATAGATAAAGATTCAAATTTTACCCTAAATAATTTTAATACATAAAGACATAATAAAAAAATTCAAAAAATGAAAGAAGTATTTTTGGATTTTTTATAGATTTTTTGCTAATTTGCATAAGATCTTCAAGGTTTTGTGCTTTTTAGGTGTTATCTTTTATATTATTTAGGGATTTGTGGATATATGGTATAATTTATACTATAATCTATGTATCATATATTATATGGAATTTTTAGATATTTAAAGATTTTAAAATGTTAAACATGGAATGTTTGAATGTTTTTGATTTTTTATAAATAGGAAAATAAGTTTAAATGCTCTGTTATATATATATATATGTATATATATATGTGTGTGTGTATTTGACTATCAAGGTCCAAGGCATACAACATAATTTTCCTACAGTTTTTGGCAAAAAGAAGCATTTAATATAAAATATAAGAAAATAAAATATAGAGCAAAATAAGGACCAAAGTGCAATTTATACAAAGTTATCATGCATTTAAGAACATATAAAGCACATCCAAGGCATAAATGCATTGTTTCTAATTAAAATACAAAATAGACACGCATGATAGGGATATACATGCAATTATAAAGAAGTCTAGGTCCAAATGTGCAAAAATAACCTAAAATAGTACATTGTTTTCAATATTTACAACATTAAATACAAAATACGAATGCAGAGGGGGTCAGTCACAAATGTACAAGGCTGCGCAAGCTGTGCCATAGGAGGCTGCTGTTAGCCATGTGAGCCTGAGGCGAACCATTCCTACAATAAATGTTATTGTAATATTTGATTTATCTATAAAGGTTATTGATTTTTTGAATCCCTATATAAGATTAAATGAATGAATGCAATGTAAGGTCCCTCTGTACAATTAGGGTTATGTACATGGCCATTTTAATGATCATACAGATGTTGATTCAATAATTGATGAAGGATATGGGAAAATCCTCAAGCGCATCACGGAAACGTGAGTGTCGTATCGAATACGACGAAGAACAACTATTCGTACTAGTTGTTTGGTGCAGTGGAATTTAACAATTTTTCATGCGATGAAACCACATGATCCAAGAACGGTTCTCGGATCGTTTCATCTATAACCACAACAAGTATAAGGAATACATCTTGAAGCGCAGTTGATCGAGTCTATAAGAGAAGAGACCTCCCGTCTCAAGTCCGATCGTCGGAGAGATTGCTTGCGAGCACGGGGATGAACCGCGTAGTCCTCGCAATCCAACAAGATGATCCAGGCACGGTTGCTCCTGATCTCGTCGTACGAGATCGAACATCTCCTTTGTGAATGTAGTATACCAAGAAGACGGAGAACTGAAGAACGTCGAAGCGGCAACGCGGTGGCGATGGCGTCGACGAACCTCTCCTTTTGGGTTTGGTGGACGCCTACCAAGAAGAGGGAGAGAGGGTTGGCGTGTGAGAAGAAAAGAGAGAGAGAGAGTTTTTGCTCCAATATTGCATAGCCCTAGAGAGCATGGTATGCCTCTCTATTTATAGGGTTTTGGGATCCATGGATCTCAATCCATGGGACATATAAAATCAATGGATGAGATTGATTTATGTCTAATCCAATGGTCAAGATTGTTGTTGGTGAAACCAATAAATTATGATCTAATTTAGATTAAAATATATTCGACAAAATCAAATATAAATCAATCCTAAATTACATCAACAAATAAGGAGAGAATATACATGTAGATTACATCTCCCATGGATATACATGGTGGACGGCCACCCATTCCAAATAGGACATGGGTGCCGCCCACTTGTTTCCCAATGGAGGCAATCTCATGAGATTTCATGAGATTGCATATCTCCATGGAAATCTCTCATTATTTATTTCCAACAAATTTGTTGTGATATATTCTTCAAAAATAATTCACAATTAATTTTGAGAATATTGCAATCTTGCCATTGAAAAATTGTGAATCATATTCACAACCCAAAACAATATATAACTTACATTATCAATTAATTACACAATGTGTATCCAATACACATAATAATTAATTAACAAATATAAATTATAATTGGCTCTCTCTAATACATTATAAATCACATTTATAATGTATATGAACAATTGGACATCTCTATCTACATTATTCTTATCCATAATAATTAAATCACATTTAATTATGTTGGATAATTTCTACACACATCAAGATGATTAAATCACATTTAATCATTATTTCTTCATTGCTTAGATATATGGAATTATTCTTGAACCCTTCAAGAATAATGCGATTTCTCCGCAGATACTTGGAGATAAGGACAGGGCGATTGTATTGTTCCACGTATAGTGACTTGGATGTTGAGATCATATCTCAAATCCAGATCCCATGGACCTCCCCGTGATGCTTGATCAAATCAAGACCTTAGACCTAATCTTCTCATTGCATCTGAATCTCATTCAGATCAATGTCCAGTTCATGGACTAAGATTAGGTCACTTCTCTAATGAGAGGAGTCACTAAAATCCAAACCTGTTTAATCACTCCCTCAGAATGGAAGCATCATGGTTATACAATCGTTTATGATCACATCACCCTCAGGTATTCCCAATACCTGTACATCCTGCATACTGGAAGACCTATGATCATTCTGAATATAATGATCACTTTTACACTGTCATCTTCAGGGTTTGATCATTAAGTTTCTCAATCTTGGTCACTGGGCATTAGTATAGATCATATGCTTTCCCAAAGCGTATATCTTACCTTCAAATTCATGTCATGCTTCCAAAGCATGACGACCATGCATGGAATTTGATCAGTCCCAATACCTCATGAGTGAGCTCATGTCTCCCGGTTCATAAGTAAACCTGTATGATCCTTTTGAGAGATCGTATTACTCATATGTCCTTACATGCACACTTGCTCACCGGTGTATAGACCTTGGTTAGGTCATCAAGCTATTGGTCTGCCAAATGTACGTACTCAGACATATAGCAACATATCTGTCTTCGGTCAGAGGATGCATTCCTATGCTGTGACAACATTCAACATAGGTCTTTGGTTATCTCGATCTTGTTAAGTCAACCCATTGACTCAACTAACCTGATACCTCCGAATCACTATTCCCATGCGGAGGACCTGCATCAAGAGGTCAGTCAGATATCAGCCATTTGAGAAAGGATTGCCATCTCCTACTCAGGATGGAGATCATCACTTAACAATCATTTGACGATGCTTGATGAGTCCTCTATCTAACTCCTTAGATATTCATCCAAGCATCAGCCTCTATGATTCATTCAATGAATCAACAACTGTATGATCATCAAGTTGGCCATGGTACATAACCCTTATTGTACAGAGGGACCTTATAGTGCATTCATTCATTCAATCTCATAAAGGGAGTGAAAATAATCAATACCTTTTATTGATAAATCATTTATTACAATAACATTTATTGTAGGAATGGTTCGCCCGGGGCTCACATTGCCAACAATCTCCCACTAGCCCTCAAAACCATTCAGGTCCTTAAACCCATACTCATTACATGCTGGTCGAAAACCTTCTGTGTCAGAGTTTTAGTAAGAGGATCAACAACGTTGTCATCAGAGGCCACCTTGGTGATGATGATGTCACCATGCTTTTGTATCTCCCGAATGATGTGGTATTTCCTTTCCACGTGCTTGCTCTTCTGATGCCATCTGGGTTTCTTTGCCTGGGCAATGGCTCCCGTGTTATCGTAGAGTAACGGGATGGGAGTATCAGAGGAAACTACGCCAAGCTCCAGGACAAACTTGCGCAACCACACCGCCTCCTTTGCAACATTTGATGCGGCAATGTACTCGGCTTCTGTTGTTGAATCTGCAGTAGTGTCCTGCTTCTTGCTTCTCCAGCTCACAACACCACCATTTAACAAGAATACAAACCCTGATGTTGACTTTCATTCATCTACATCTTACTGGAAGTCAGAATCTGTATATCCTAAGACTTGGAGATCACCATCTCCATAGACCAAGATGTAATCTTGCGTCCGTCTTAGATATTTGAATATGTTCTTTACTGCATTCCAGTGTTGTTCTCCATAGCAGGATTGGTAACGACTTACCACTCCCACTGCATGGTAGATATCTAGCCTATTACACATCATAGCATACATTAAGCTTCCTACAGTTGATGCATAAGGACATCCAGCCATGGCCTTCTTTTCCTCAACAGTTTGAGGAGCCATTCCTTTAGACAAGTGGATACCATGTATTAAGGGTAGGAATCCTTTCTTGGAACTATCCATGCGGAATCGTTCAAGAATCTTCTTAATGTATCCATGTTGCGACAATCCCAAAATCCTCTTTTCTCGGTTTCTGAACAACTTTAGGCCTAAGATGTAAGAGGCTTCTCCAAGATCTTTCATCTCAAAGGTATGTGATAGCCAAATCTTTACACTGTTCATCATCCCTGTATCATTCCTTATGATAAGGATATCATCTATGTAAAGAACGATGAACACAATGGCGCTCCCACTAAGCTTCTTGTATACACAAGGTTCATCAGGATTCTGCACAAAATCATAACTCTTTATGGTTTCATCAAATCTGACGTTCTAGCTATGAGAAGCTTGTTTGAGCCCATAGATGGATTTATTCAGCTTTAATACTTTACCATCCTCAGTTATGAAGCCTTGGGGCTGCTCCATGTAGATATCCTCCTCGAGGTATCCATTGAGGAAAGCCGTCTTGACGTCCATCTACCAGATGTCGTAGTCAAGATATGCAACTATAGCTAGCAGTGTCTTGATGGATTTAAGCATAGCCACAGGAGAGAACGTCTCATCATAATCGATGCCTTCTCTCTGTGTGTAGCCCTTGGCTACGAGCCGTGCCTTGAAAGTCTCTACTTTCCCATCAGGTCCCCTCTTTCTCTTGAAGATCCATTTACACCCAATGGGTTTTACCTCTTTAGGTGGATCCTCTAGGGTCCATACACCATTCTTATGCATGGAGTCAATCTCTGACTTCATTGCTAGCATCCGTCTATCCATGTCTTGATCCGCGAGTGCTTCATCAAATGAAGTAGGATCAATGTCAGTCTCACTTGACACGTGGAATCCATAACTTTCAGGTGGTACAACCACCCTCGAACTCCTTCCAAAAGGTATGGGTGTTTCATCTTTATTTATCTCTCCAGTTTCTGGTCTAGGAAGCTCATAATCCTCAGGGGATTCAATGAGTTCCTCTACTTCATTTTTGTCTTGACCTTTAAGGAAATCATCCTCCAGAAACTTCACATCTCTAGAGACAAAAACCTTTTGGGTCTCAGGGTCATAGAGGTGGTATCCAATACCATCTTTAACATACCCAATGAAGTGACACTCACGAGTGCGAGATTCTAGCTTACTTGCATCCACATTCTTCGCATGGACCAAGCAACCCCAAGCCCTCAAGTGATTAACACTAGGTTTGGTTCCATACCAGATCTCATGAGGAGTCTTAGGCACAGATTTGCTAGGAATCTTATTGAGGATATATATTGCAGTCTCTACTGCATATCCCCATAAACTAAGAGGTAAATGTGCTTTACTCATCATTGAACGGACCATGTCCATGATGGTCTTGTTGCGTCTTTCAGCAACACCATTAAGTTGGGGAGTTCCAGTAGGAGTGAGATTGGAAACAATTCCATTCTCCTTAAGGTATTCCTTGAATTCATCTGAGAGGTACTCGCCACCTCGATCAGATCGAATCCGCTTAATCTTCCAATCGGTTTGGTTCTCAACCAAAGCCTTGAATTCTTTGAACTTTTCAAAGGCTTCAGATTTATGACGTAATAGGAAGATAAACCCGTATAGCGAATGGTCATCGATAAACGTCAAATAATATCGATATCCATTTCGAGTCGCGGTACTGAAGGGACCACATACATCGGCATGTATTAAGTCAATAGTACCTTCGCATCTTGTAACCTTGTTACGGAAAGGCATCCTAGTCATTTTACCTCGAATACAATGTTCACAGGTAGGCAAAGACAACCTATAGAAAATCTAAAGGTCCATCCTTTATCAATCTGTTGATCCCATCAATAGATAAATGACCAAGTCTTTGATGCCAAATCATATTCGAATGATTTTTATTCTCCCTGGATCTTTTAGGTTTTTTATTAGTGGTTGTAACATTCATGACATTCTCGTTAATGCACAATTCATAGAGTCCTCCAGAAGTTAAAATACCCTCTACAATATATTTATCATAATAATTTATGACTAATTTATTACAGAACAAGAATGAATATCCACTTCTAACTAGCTTAGATACAAATATTAAATTCCTTCTAACTTCAGGTACACAAAGACACTCTAAGTACTAGGACTCTACCACTAGATAATGATAGTCGACAAGTCCCGATGGCGACTGGTGCAACACTTGCATCAGATCCCATCTGGATGACTATCTCCCCTTCTTCAAGACTTCTAGTTTCCTGAAACAAATGCAACAAATTGCATACATGAACATAAGCACCAGAGTCTACAACCCAACTTCCTTCTCGTCCAACGAGAAAGCTAGTTTCAATGATGAAAATAGATTTCATACCTGTTGGGACTTTACCTTTGTCTGACGACTTCAGGTATTCCTGGCAGTTACGCCTCCAGTGCCCTGGCTTTTTGCAGTGGTGACAAACATCGGATTTCTTCGACGCTATCAGTGTGGATGCATTAGAAGATGAGCCAACACCTTGACTCTTCTTCTTTCTCTTCTGGGCCGGGCCCTTCCGAGAACCTTGCTTCCGACCGTGCTTCCCTCTGACCTGTGCAACCATTGCACTGCCAACGGGACCATCTTTCTTCATTACGTCTTCTGTAGACTTTAATGCAGCAAGAAGACCGATGTTCGACAAGTCCAACTTGTTCATGTGGAATGAAACCACAAAATTATTGAAAGACTTGGGCAAGGATAGCAGAATGAAGTCAGCTTGCATGTCTGCATCCATGTTGGCCCCAAGAGTCTCCTGTTCAGACAAGTACCCAAGTGTTTTGAGTACGTGCTCTCGAATCGAAGTTCCTTCCTACATCTTGCAGCGAACGAGCTATTTCATAATATTGTAATGCTGGATGCGGTTGATGTCACCAAACATATCTGTAAGATTCTACATTATCTCCTGGCATGTGCTTATCTCCACATGTTGCTTCTATAGAACATTGGAGAGAGAACCTAGGATATAACATCTAGCCAAGACATGATCTTTATCATACTTGTCATTGTATGCTTTTTCTTCCTTGGATTTAGGGCTCTCATGCTTTTCCTCGGAGAGAACATAACTTATGCGCTCTGCAGAGAGAACAGACTCCAAATTACGGATCCAATCCGAGTAATTTGGACCGGTCAACTGATTGACCTCAAGAAGCCTGTTTAGTGGGTTCAAGAACTTCATTTTCTGAAATTAAGAATGCACTATATTAGAACATATAATCATATATTCAAATTTATTATATTTGGTTAAGGTATTTTAAATCAAATTGTTCTTGCTCTGTCAACCTTGAAAGTTTATTCCCTTAATCACTTTCAAAGTAAGAGATATACTTACCGTTATATCTCAAGCAAGAACTGGGATCTCCTCCTTATCTTTGTCATATCCCAATAATATGAGAACCTATGACTCCAATAAAGAGAAGCGGGAACACATTCCGCCTTGCAAGTCCAACTTGCATCTCCCAATTCGGTCTTTAATACCCGGGTCCACCACCCCTAAGATGATGTTGACCCGTCATTGATTGAACCAACCGTCAACATGAATACAACTTGCTATGCGCAATCCAATATCGCCCCAATAATATGAGGACCCGATATTGGGGTCACTACGCATACGTCCTTACTCTTTCGAGAAGCGACGAGCTCGATCCAGATGCGCTTGCATACAGGAGCTGTCACTTCGGACAGGTGTCTCCCACGTGCAATCCCTGGCGACGGAACCCTTCGCCTTGACGGGAGACCATGGATGTCACTTATGTGATCCTCCAGTTAATTATAATGAATCACATTCACATAATTAATTCTTCCAAGGGAAATAATAACTCTATTCATAATAGAGTGTCTCAATTGGACATAATTAATTTAATCATATTAAATTAATTATCAATCCAATTCAATCAACAAACTTGATTATTTTACTTGAATATATATGGTAATATCTCAAAATACGTATTAATTTGAATTTTAATATTTAGAAAATACACCTTGATTTTCTCCGGCATTATCGAATTCCTACCCGCTGTCATGGCCAGTACCGAGAGACTGAGACGGACCACATACGTTGCAACCCACAACCCCAATGCTCTCCGACTAGATACCATATCCACCTCAGGAAAGGATAATGCCAAATATTTCAATTTGTACTTGAGATGATCATCGGTTATTCAACCGAAATTATACCATATAGTAATAATCAAAACATTTTTGATTATAAGGAAATTTGCTACACAAATTCCCAATCCTATTCAAGCACCAAGTTTGATGATTGTATTTCCAATTATGATCTAGATCAAATCTAATCAATTAATTAGTAGAGGCAAAGTCAATTAAGGAAATAATCATCTTCCAATATTTCACAAATATTTTCCATAATTATTTCATGAATTAACAATTAATTTCATTAATTGACAATCACATGGTTCTTGATTAGGATTGCAATTTCAGTAGTGACCCCTACTCACTAAAATTAACATATCTCAATCAATTTAAATCTGAATTAGACAAACTCAATTTTAAAAGATTGCTAACTTGATTTAGGACAGAAATCAAGTGATATTTCACGCATTTCGAGGCGGATCAAAACAGTAATTAACTCTTTAATCATGTTAAGATCTACAGTTCCCGCAACAGTGCATACATGTTCATTAAAACAACCATATCTCGAGCATACGGAATCCGAATTACGCAAACTCAGATCCTATGGTTTCCTTATTTAATGGGGAACAAAATACACGTAAATTATTCGTGCTTAAATATTTTAAACATGACCGAAATTATTTACTAAACAGATCTGCAAAAATCAAACGCGACAAAAAAACGTTTGCGACCTTAACGAACCCAAGTCATCCTCAGTTTGCGAATCAAATTCGAAACCATCGACCTAAGGCTCTGATACCACTTGAAGGATATGGGAAAATCCTCAAGCACATCACGGAAGCATGAGCGTCGTATCGAATACGACGAAGAACAACTAGTCGTACTGGTTGTTCCGTGCAACGGAATCTAAAAATTTTTATGCGATGAAACTACATGATCCAAGAACGGTTCTCGGATCGTTTCATCTATAACCACAACAAGTATAAGGAATACATCTTGAAGCGCAGTTGATCGAGTCTCTAAGAGAAGAGACCTCCCATGTCAAGTCCGATCGTCAGAGAGATTGCTTGCGAGTGCGGGGATGAACCGCATTGTCCTTGCAATCCAACAAGTTGATCCAGGCACGATTGCTCCTGATCTCCTCGTACGATATCAAACATATCCTTCGTGAGCGCAGTACTCCAAGAAGGCGGAGAATCGAAGAATGTCGAAGTGGCGGTGCGGTGGCGATGGCGTCGATGAACCTCTCCTATAGGGTTTGGTGGACGGCCACCAAGAAGAGGGAGAGAGGGTTGGCGTATGAGAAGAAAAGAGAGAGAGTTTGTGCTCCAATATTGCATAGCCCTAGAGATCATGGTATGCCTCTCTATTTATAGGGTTTTAGGATCCATGAATCTCAATCAATGGGACATATAAAATCAGTGGATGAGATTGATTTATGTCTAATCCAATGGTCAAGATTGTCGTTGGTGAAACCAACAAATTATGATCTAATTTAGACTAAAATATATTTGACAAATTCAAATATAAATCAATCCTAAATTACATCAACAAATAAGGAGAGAATATACATGGAGATTACGTCTCCCATGTATATACATGGTGGACGGCCACCCATTCCAAATAGGACATGAGTGCCACCCACTTGTTTCCCAATGGAGGCAATCCCATGAGATTTCATGAGATTGCATATATCCATGGAAATCTCTCATTATTTATTTCCAACAAATTTGTTGTGATATATTCTTCAAAAATAATTCACAATTAATTTTGAGAATATTGCAATCTTGCCATTGAAAAATTGTGAATCATATTCACAACCCAAAACAATATATCACTTACATTATCAATTAATTACACAATGTGTCTCTAATACACATAATAATTAATTAACAAATATAAATTATAATTGGCTCTCTCTAATACATTATAAATCACATTTATAATGTAGATGAATAATTGGACATCTCTATCCACATTATTCTTATCCATAATAATTAAATCACATTTAATTATGTTGGATAATTTCTACACACATCAAGATGATTAAATCACATTTAATCATTATTTCTTCATTGCTTAGATCTATGTAATTATTCTTGAACCCTTCAAGAATAATGCGATTTCTCCACAGATACTTGGAGATAAGGACATGGCAATTGTATTGTTCCATGTATAATGACTTGGATGTTGAGATGATATCTCAAATCCAGATCCCATGGACCTCCCAGTGATGCTTGATCAAATCAAGACCGTAGATCTAATTTTCTCATTGCATCTGAATCTCATTCAGATCAATGTCCAATTCATGGACTAAGATTAGGTCACTTCTCTAATGAGAGGAGTCACTAAAATCCAAACCTGTTTCATCACTCCCTCGGAATGGAAGTGGCATGGTTATACAATCGTTTATGATCACATCACCCTCAGGTATTCCCAATACCTGTACATCCTGCATACTGGAAGACCTATGATCATTCTGAAGATAAAGATCACTTTTACACTGTCATCTTGAGGGTTTGATCATTAAATTTCTCAATCTTGGTCACTGGGAATTGGTATAGATCATATGCTTTCCCAAAGCATATATCTCACCTTCAAATTCATGTCATGCTTCCAAAGCATGACGACCATGCATGGAATTTGATCAGTCCCAATACCTCATGAGTGAGTTCATGTCTCCCGGTTCATAAGTGGACCTGTATGATCCCTTTGAGAGATCGTATTACTCATATGTCCTTACATGCACACCAGCTCGCCGGTGTATAGACCTTGGTTAGGTCATCAACCTATTGGTCTGCCAAATGTACGTACTCATACATATAGCAACACATCTGTCTCCGATCAGAGGATGCATGCCTATGCTGTGACAGCATTCAACATAGGTCTTTGGTTATCTCGATCTCGTTAAGTCAACCCATTGACTCAACTAACCTGGTACCTCCGAATCACTATTCCCATGCAGAGGACCTGCATCAAGAGGTCAGTAAGATATCAGCCATTTGAGAAAGGATTGCCATCTCCTACTCAGTCTGGAGATCATCACTTAACAATCATTTGACGATGCTTGATGAGTCTTCTATCTAACTCCTTTGATATTCGTCCAAGCATCAACCTCTATGATTCATTCAATGAATCAACATCTGTATGATCATCAAGTTGGCCATGGTACATAAACCTTATTGTACAGAGGGACCTTATAGTGCATTCAATCATTCAATCTCAAAAAGGGAGTGAAAATAATCAATAACTTTTATTGATAAATCGTTTATTATAATAACATTTATTGTAGGAATGGTTCATCGGGGCTCACATTGCTAACAATTGAATCATAAAGGCTGATGCTTGGGTGAATATCTAAGGAGTTAGACTGAGGACTCATCAAGCACTGTTAAATAATTGTTACGAGATGGTCTCCAACATGAGTAGAATATGTCAATCCTTTCTCATTATGCTAATATCTAACCAACCTCTTGATGCAGGTCCTCTGCATGGGAATAGAGATTAAGAGGTGTCAGGTTAGTTAGGCCAAATAGTTGACTTAATGATATTAAGATAGCTAAAGTCCTATGTCGTATACTGTCACGATATAGACACACATTCTCTGACCGAAGATAGATGTCTTTGTATATGTATGAGTGTGTACATTTGGCACACCAATAGGTTGATGGCCTAACCAAGGGTCTATACACCGACGAGCTGGTATGCATATGAGAGCATATGAGTAATACAATCTCTCAAGGGATCAACTTATGAACCAGAAGATATGATCTCTATCATGAGGTATTAGGACTGATCAAATTCCATGCACGGTCGTCGTGCTTTGGAAGCATGACAATAATTTGTAGGTATGATATATGCTTTTGGAAAGCATATGATTGATATCGACTCCTAATGACCAAGATTGAGAAACTTGATGATGAAACCAGAAAGATGACAATGTAAAATTGATCTGTATCTTTGGGTTTATCATAAATCTTCCAGTATGCGGTACGTATAGGTATTAGGAATACCTGAGGGTCATGTGATCATAAATGATTGTATAACCATGACGCTTCCATTCCAAGGGAGTGATGAAACATGTTTGGATTTTAGTGACTCATCTCAGTAGAGAAGTAATCTATCTTGGTCCAAGTATTGGACATTGATATGAATGAGATTCATATACAATAAGAAGATTAGATTTGAGGCCTTGAATAAATCAACCATTTATGAGAAGTCCATGAGATCTGGATTTGAGATGTGATCTCAATATCCAAGTCACTATACATGGAACGTACAATCACCCGGTCCTTATCTCCAAGTATCTATAGAGAAACCACATTATTCTTGAAAGAGTTCAAGAATAATTCTATTGTTGAATTATATCTAAGCATCAAGAAATGGATAATTAAATGTGATTGAATTTGATTCATGTTTTGGGTTCTGAATAATATTTACATCCTTGCAATAACATGATTGCAATTTTTCACAAGATAATTATGTATTATTTTTGTGAGATAATCTTGGACATTTCTTGAGTTATTGTAATCTTATAAATTGGAAGGAGATTGCCCCCTCGCAAACCAAGGTGGTGGACATCCCCCAAGTCCTAAAAGGATTAGGTGGTTCTCCTCCCTTTTAGGGACGTTGGCAATCTTCTCCTCATAATCTCCATGATTTATTGATTTAATTTGGAATTAATTCATATTGATTTGTCAATATATATTAATCTAGAATAAATTAATTATTGTTGTGTTTTTACAACAAAATCATGTCCATTGAAAGTAACACAAATCAATTTCATTCATTGATTGTGTGTTATCCATGGATTGTGATCCATGGACTCCCAGAACCCTATATATGAAGAGGCAACCATTTCTCTTTAAGTTACAACATCAGAAACTCTTCTCCTCTCTCTCATTCTCACGCTAACCCTTCTCTCTCTTTGAGTGGCCGTCCATTCCATCCCTAGAGAGAATAGTCACCATCGACGCATCGCCATTGTGCTGCCACTTCAATAACTCTTCGATCTCCATCTTCTTTGTTGCGTCTCGCTTGTGAAGAAGATGCTCGATATCATGTTATGTGATCAAGAGATCCATTGTTAGGATTAATGACTGGGATTGTGAGAAGCACACGACTTATCCCTGTGCCCGCAATCATCTCCTCCGACAGATCGGGCTTGAGTCAGGAGGTATCTTCTCTTAGAGTCTCGATAGCAATTGTGCTACTAGAGGTATTCCTTTATCTATTATGTGGTTAGATGAAATGATCCAAGAAGTGTTCTTGGATCATGTGATTTCATTGATTATTTTTTTTAGTTCCGTTACATCAAGCGACTAGAGCTCTCGATCATAAAAGACGCGATCCTCATGCATCTGTGATGATCTTAAGGATTCTCCCATATCCTTCATGTGGTATTAGAGCCTTAGGTCAGATGTTTTGGATACGATCCATAAACTTATGAAGACTTGGACTCATTAGGGTTTGTGAAAATTTTTATCGTATTCCATTCACGCAGCCCTATTTTGTGAGTTTTGTAGGCACTATTAAATAATTTAAACACAAAAATATCACTTTTATTATGTTTCCCAATAAATAAGGAAACTTTGCGATTTGAGTTTGCATGATTTGGAATCCTATTGCTCAAGTTATGATCATTTTAGTGAACATGTATCCATTGTTTCGGGGACAACAAATCTTGATATAATTAAAGAATTAATTACTATAATAAACTCCTATAAATGCGTGAAAATTACTTGAATTTTGTTATAAATCAATTATGAAACTTTGGAAACTAATTTTGCATGATTTGGATTTAAATTGATTGAGATATGCTAATTTTAGTAAGTGAGGGTCACTGTTGGAAATTACATTCCTAATCAAGAACCTTGTGATTGTCATTTAATCCATTGGTGAAATTAATGGTTAATTTACTGGAATAATTATTTATAAATATTTTTTGAAATATTTTATATTTATTATTACTTAAATGACATTGTCTTAACCAATAATTGATTAGATTTGATCTAGATCACAAATTGGTTACATGATCTTATTTCCAATAAAAAACTTGCTTGAATAGAATTGATATTTTTTTAGAAAATTTCCTTATAATATAAATTAAAATGGTTATTATTATTATGTGGTATAACTTAACAAATGGAAAGATCTTTAAGCGCATCACGGAAGTGTGAGGATCGCATCGTATGCGATCGGGAGAGACTAGTCGTACTATTTGCTCGAGGCAACGGAAATTAAAAAATTTTCAAGTGACAAAACCACATTATCCAAGAACACTTCTCAGATCATTTCATATAAACCACAAACAAGTATTAGGATTGCCTCTTTAAGCGTGATTGCGATCGCGTCTCTAAACAAACAGACCTCCTATCTCAAGTCTGATCCGATGAAGGAGACGCTTGTGAGCGCGTTGATGAAACGCTTGCTTCTCGCAATCCATGTTGATGATCCAAGTGACGAATCTCCTGACCTCGTCACACAAGATCCGATGTACTCTTCATGAGCGAGGTGAACTGAAGGAGATGGAGATCCACGAGCAAATAGTCTGGAAACATAATGGCGACGCTGCAGCGAGAGCGACTCTCTCTAGGGCTCCATGGTGGACGACCACAAGAGAGAGCGAAAGAAATGGCATGTAGAGAATGAGAGGGAGAGAGAAAGAGAGTTGTTGCTTCCAACTTGTGTTGTGTGTGTAAAGAAGAGCAAAGGTGGTGCCTCTCCTTTTATAATATTTTGGATCCATGTATCTCAATGCATGGACAACACAAATCCAATGGCTCACATTGATTTGTATTTCTTTCAATGGCCATGATCTTGTTGTTAGAAACACAACACTAATTAATTTAATTAAATGAAATGTATATTGAATATGATTTGATTTATATTAAATCAATATCCATTGGAGAAATAGGAAGGAGGCAAGCCTCCTTCCATAAGTGGAGTGGACGACCACCACATTCCATGTAGGAATTGTGGCCATCAACCCTCTCTACAAGGAAGGTGGTTTCTCCTCTTATTCCATGAGATTACATTATCCCATGAATTTCTCCAATATTTGCAAGTTTGTTGCAAATTATTTCATAAAAATAAATCAAATTTATTTTGTGAACATTGCAATCATGCCATTGGAAATTTGTGAATCACATTCACAACCCAAAATAAAATGTGAATTACATTTTCAATTGAATGTTCATTGTGAATCCAATTCACATCAACATTTAATTAACAAACGTAAATTACAAATAGTTCTCTCTTATATATTATAAATCACATTTATAATATATATGGTTAATATGGAAAATGCTATCCACATTATTCATATCCATGATAATTAAATCACATTTAATCATCTTGGATCTCTATTCTCATTGTCCAATAATATGAATCACATTCACATTATTCACATCTTTGATAATTAAATTTCATTTAATTAACTAAGATAAATCTCCTTATAATATGATTCAAATTCACATTATTTATGATAATTGAATCTTATTCAATTATCAATTGTCTCAATGCTCAGATACATATATCGACAATGAAATTATCCTTGAACTCTTTCAAGCATAACGCGCTTTCTCCATGGATACTCGGAGATAGGGACATGGCGATTGTATTGTTCCACACATAATGACTTGGATATTGATATCACATCTCAAATCTAGATCTCGCGGACCTCTCATAGATGCTTGATTAAATCAAGACTGCAAATCTAATCTTCTTATCGTATCTGAATCACATTCAGATCAATGTCCAACATTTCGACCAAGATCAGATTACTTCTCTACTGAGAGGAGTTACTAAAACTGAGACATGTTTCATCACTCCCTAGGAATGGAAGCGTCATGGTTATATAGTCGTTTATGATCACATCACCCTCAGGTATTCCCAATACATGTACATCCTACATACTAGTAGACCCAGAATAAACCTGAAGTTTTAGATCTATTTTACACTGTCTACTTTAGGCTTTTATCATTAAGTTTCTCATTCAATCATAAGGAGTTTGTATCAATCATATACTTTCCAAAAGCATAATCATACCTAGGTCTTGATGATATCCTTTACAAAAGTATATATCAAACCTACAAATTCACTCAAGCTTCCAAAGCGAGATGATCGTGCACAGAATTTGATTCTTCCCAATATCTCATGAGTGATCTCATATCTTCCGGTTCAGTAATGAACCTGTATGACCCCCTTTGAGAGATCGTATTACTCATATGACCTCACATGCACGCCAGCACACCTATGTATAGACCTTAGTTAGGTCATCAACCTATTGGTCTGCCAAATGCACATACTTAGACATATAGTAACACATATGTCTCTGGTCGGAGGATTCATGCCTATATCATGACAACAAACAACATAGGAATTTGGTTATCTCGATATCGTTAAGCCAACTCTTTAACCTAACTAATATGGCACCTCCGAATCTCTATTACTATGTAGAGGACCTGCATCAAGAGGTCGGTCAGATATCAACCTTTAGAGAAAATATTGCTTTCTCCTTCTCAGGATGGAGATCCTCTCTTAATAATCATTTGTCGGTGCTTGATGAGTCCTCAATCTAACTCCTTAGATATTCATCCAAGCACCAGCATCTATGATTCAATTATTGAATCAACAGCTGTATGTTCATTAAGATGGCTGTGGTACATAACCCTAATTGTACTAAGGGACCTATTATGAAAATTAATCATTCTTCATTTCAGATTAGGGAATGATATTCGCGATAACATTTATCACATAATGGCTCGTCGTGGCCTCGCATATCCAACACTCTCCCACTAGTTGAAAGAGCCATGAATAGGATACGCTTTAAACCCACACTCATGTGGCAATGCTATTATGTACGAACTGATGATATTTACTTGCATTAGCTAAGGTTTTTGAAGGCCAAAATTATAGAATAAAGAATAAAAGAAAAAGGAATAAAATATTGAAAATATTTTATGACCCTAAACCCTGAGACCAAGTCAAGAATTGAGTTGGTCGACAAGGAATAAAAAAGGGGGAGATAAGGGCCAAAAATGGAATAAAAACCCAATTCTTTTATTCATTATTTATGCATCTTTGACACCTATTTATTCTTTATTATTTATTCATCAAACAAAGAAACTTTGTACATGAAAGTTGTAGATAATAATGTAAATAAAAATACAAAATCGAGTTTATACAAAAATAATACATAATGTTCATTATATACACAAAATAAAAAGTCAAAAATCAAACTTCACAGAACATATCAAAATCACCTCTAATTGTATAAAACTTTTCATAAGCTATTTAGTGGTGGTGGTTTTATATTTTTTGGAGTTATTGTGTGAAAGTTAGGTTTTGACCCCTATTGTACATTATACCGATTAAAATAATCAATTTATTTATTCTTTATTATTTTACGAATTTATATTTTTACAAATTTATTAATATCATTTATAGCATATGTACATATTAAAACTAGAATTAAACTAGAAAGAAAAGGCAAAATATAATAAGTATATAAATACATAGACAAAATACCTATGTTGTACTTGTATATAAATAAAAGGGAAACTTATTCTTTTATTTCTTTGTTGTTTATATTTTTATAATATTGTAAATATTTTCTATATTCTATGAAAAATACACAACTAAAATAAAACCTAATAAAATACATTAAAATAAAAAGATTGTATAAAAGACCTATAAATACACCTATAAGATATACATATATTTTTATTTAAGTGTACAAATATCATCATAAAAATATAATAAAAATATATTTATACTCATAATTTTAAGTTATACATATATAAAATAAAATATACAAAATGAAAATGAGAATGTACAAAACATAGATGAATATATCTATAAATACACTATTAAAAATTCACTACGAATAAATAAAGGCAAAAAAATAAATAAAAAATCATAATAAAATACAACATAAAATAATAAACAAATTTTATTTATAATAAAAAATAAGAAAATAATTTATTATTTTTATTTAATTATTCTTTAATAAGATGGTTGTTTTGTCTTATAGCGGATCTAACTGGACCAATAGGATCGAGTCCTCTGTTGACTGCTAGTCAACTTGGCCCCCAGGCGTCTGCATTGTCAGAACAATCTACTCCCCGATTTCCTCCATTTTTTGTAGTTGATCTATCGATAAATCACCATCTCTCCCTTCATGAAAAATCTTCATCAATCTTTGTATATTCACGCCAGCCTTGTACATCTCCTATACATATTGTTGATTCATTGCAATCGATAGTCAATAAGGGTACTGTACGTGTTCTATAAATAAAACCTCCATCCTCCTCCATCAAATTTGGTCATCCCCCGAGCCTAGAGCTCCAGATCTCAGCCAAAGCGAAGTACTCTTGTGACAGGAGAGGGTCCCCTGAGGTCTAGGATGCTTACGAAGGCGGTGGGTGCACCCAAGCAGCACTTTGACGACTATCCTGCTCCTTGACTCCGACCAGGTTCGAGCTGCGCACTTTTACTATCTCTAGTTAGATTTTTGTTCATGCTTTTGATTTATGCATTTAGTTCAACCTTTATCCCGTAGGTTTAGCGTAATTACCCAGATTCATTGTTCGTCGGAGCTCCGCTCCGACAAATGATTTCACTGTGAGCCACCCATTCTCTGACCACACTTTCACTCCCATTTTCTCCCCTACCATTTCTTCATCCATTTCACCCTGTTGCCCAACCAGATATGATCGAGATCTACGAATCGAAGCCCTTCCACCACCCATCATCGGAGCTTTGTCGACCACTTCATTTTCTATGCATTTCAGCTTCACTTCTAGTCGAGGATCACCCCTCGAACTGTGCTACCTTACAATGCAAGATAGGCATGCAAATATGCGCTAGGACACAATCTTGTAGTTGACCAGAGGTACTTGGAGCCCCTTGTCTTCCCTAACCTCGCAGAGGAGCTCCGGTAGACCTCGTTCTCTTTTATGCCCTCCAGGGGATAGAGACACCTACCAGGAAGCTTTTAGGCCCCTTTGGTGTAGCAAAGACATATGGGGGATGGAGATCTCATCAGAAGAAACTCGCTAGTGGCGAGTTCCTTCCCTGTCCTTCCTTAGCCCCTCCCTGTTGTCGGATGAAGAATGAGGCCCCAGTTTGACTGCCAACCGTTGGATGACGTCGCACTAGCACCGTCCAATCGCTCGAGGCAATCTAATCTTCACCATCGATCCGTGAATCAGTATCCTCTACTGGATGAGCGCCGCGTATCAAGTGGAAGCCCATCAACCGCTCGATCCAGCCACTTATGGGGTAAATTGCATATTATTGCCCCGTATTTTTGTATTTTATCATTTAGTCCTATATATAAAATTTAACGTTAAAAATAATTTGGACATTTTGCAAATAGGCCCCTGTATTTATTTAAATTGTATTTGGGTCTAGTCCAGCTTAACTCATGTGTCATTCCACATGAGCTGGGCAAATTGTAGGGATACCCCTTTACATTTTTGTATTTATATTTAGTCTAATAAAACTAAGTGAACTTTGTATATTTTTGTGAATTTTGCTGGAAGGCCCCTGAACTTTATTATATTTGCACTTTGGTCCTTTCTAGGCTTAATCATGCATAGTCCCACATGATGGGTATTTTGTATGTATAACCCTGATGTTTTTGTATTTGCTAGATAGTTCAATAAGAGTTTAATTCTAATGTATATTTGTGGCAAAATTGCATCTATACCCCTATCTTATATTTATACGAAAAAATGCCCCTACGAGGACTTTAAATTTCATGTGTTTTATCTATTTATTAAATATACCTAACATGCTCCTAAAAATCCACAAAATAGGGTTAAATGCTTCATGCATTGTATATTCACGCCCATATTTTTGATTGGCATTTTTTGCATTTAATATATTTATTAAAAGTATAATGGAGCCTATTTATTCCCTGTTCAACTTATAAAATACTAAAAAAAATATAAAAAAGTGTCTAAAAATTCCAAAACAATTATATATAGTATATTTTGACCTATTTTAATTCTGAACCAAAAGTCACTAAAAATTGAAAAACAAAAAAAGTCTAAAAATTGAAAAACCCTAAAATCTTTTATAAAAATCTAAAAAATCATTAAAAATCCAAAAAATATATTTTTTCTATTCTATAATTTATATAAATATGTATAGTTTAAAATTGATTTGGGTTATTTTAGGATTTGTTTATTATTTTAATATCCAAATCAATTTCGAGTATTTTATTAATCCCTTATTTAGGATACTATTGACTTTAAGAATACATAAAAATTAGCAAAAATACTTGAAAAATAAGAAAAAACAAAAAAATCACAAAAATATCATATTAATTGAATTTCGACTATTTTTACATGTTTCTATATATAAAGTGTCTATTTATGTCTTATATTGTATTTATAAATATACTTACACCTATATATATTATATTTAAATGAAAAATAAATATAAAAAATGAAAAATATAAAAGGATATATAAAATTATAAAACCAAAAATAAAAATAAAATATAAAATTTAAAACGCACAAAAAACAATAAAATGGACAAGATATAAAAGGCGAATTTTTGTGCATTATTCATGCCTTCTTCTACCAGTTGCTCCTAGTATTCGACCTCTACACATAGTTACACGCTATACACATTGTTATAGAGTTATAATAAATTTTAGCTCCCCGTTTTTGAGATTTAAATGCTTAATTAATTGTTGTTGGTTATTTGTTGATCAAATCCATGGTTTTCGCCACGGGTTGCCACATCGATTGTGTCTTTGCCTTGTGTGAGGCATACTTAGACTCGCGATGAAGATTTTTGGGTTTATCAAATGGCGCCGTTGCCAGGGAGAAACATTGCTTAGTTGGAGATTATTTTATTTTGTCTATTATCTCTTGTTCATACATACATTTATTTATTTTTATCATTTATTTATTTTTATCATTTATATATTCTCATTTGATATTATTGATTGACTGTTCTGAACACTTTCTTTGTTTGTCTTTGATGTGAGGGACCGCCGCGTGAAGGAGGACCGGTGCACCCAAGCAAGGCGGAGTCGGCCTTTCTTTCCCGATTGACAGGAGAGAGCATCAAGGACAGATAAAGATGAATTTTTGAAGATCAGTCTAGCTTATATTGCATTATTTATTTATTATGTATATTTATGTGAGAGAGTGACATTGGCTTGTAATAATTCAAGATTCTCAGAGACTTTCTGACTTCCTGAGGTTCAGTGCTCGAGGGATTGTTCCCTTGGGGGACTCAACGGTTTTGACGTTTTTTCGCTTTTTATTTTATTTTTATTATTTTGTGTGAATGAGCCCTAGCTTAGGAGTTGCTTGTTCGATAGATTAAGGTCCGAAGCCCCTAATATATTTACCTCTACCTACAGATGCGCTTTTGGACTTAGTCAAATAATAATTGTTGGTTATTTAGCTTCAAACCTGCACATCGTGAGAGATGTCATACAACGCTGGCAGGACCTGTCATGGTGGGCACTGAGATGTCTCCAAGATTGGACTTTAGGGTTGACTCTAGATAAACAACATCTTGTGCTTGATGATAATAGCAATTTGTCACCTAGGGCAATTTCATCGGATTGCATTTGCATATAGTCTAGGTTTTTAAATTCTTTTATGCATCCCACATGGAGATAGCTAGGAAGTACTGTAAGTCTTCTGACTTTGCGTGCATCATCGATTTCCGACTTGCATGGATTTTTCGATCTTCTCCCTCTGATTTTAATTACTTAGGATGATAATGGAATTGGAAACTCGTTAGGCACGTGCATTAAAAATAATAAAAAAAGTGATAACCAAAATAAAATTGAGACTACTAACTCTACTTGATCTCTAAAATAAAATGTAATGGACTCCTTGTATTGGGGAGAGCAACACCCTCCTTGTATGCACATTTTATTCCTACGTACATGCTAAGGATTAGTGCCCAATTCCCAAGCTTGTCTTCAGTGTGTACAACTTTGTGATGATCACCTAACTCTAAAATCAAAAAGATAAAAGACCCCATTGTACCGGGGGTTTGCTTTGTGCAAGTGATTGTCACTTTGAGTCCATTTGCACTTTCATCCCTTTGAGTTTTGCGGTGCCATCCGTGTGAGTCATTATTTTTCATCTTTGAGTCTCTCTATCTCTCTTATACATACATCTCCTCATTTGCATCGAGTTGTGATAGTGGGTCTTGAGCTTCGCCTTCGTAGCTGAATTTTATGTCTTCTCTCATTGCCTATATCACCAACATCTAGTCCGATTCGAGGAGATCCTCTCCTTGAACCACAATTTTGACTATGTCCACCTTCATCTCGCCCACCCTCCTCGCGTCCCTCTTTATCATTACTTCTCTTACCTCGGATTGCTGTGCTGGTAGGTATAGCCCGCATCAAGGATTTTGATTTACATTGATTATTAGAGTAAGTCGGGCACCTTTTGAGAATGCTGAGATTGATATCCTACTTTCGGTGGATCTGATTTTGACATGTGCATACGATCTTATTGAGGACTTTGATGATGCACGATCTTTAGGAGTGATTCTTTATTGAGGATTTTTTATCATACACACCGGATTGAGGATGTGACATATTTTGATGATTTCATGACGATTTCATGAGCTCTGACTGATCGATCTATTTTGAAGTTTTGTCCATCTTGATTTAGAGGTTTGATTGACTATCTTCATTTGGACTACCATGCAACGGTGACCAGAGCCCACATGATTTCATTCATCTACTCGAATCATCCATCCTCGATCTCCTGACTCATCCATCCACCTATGGCATTTCGAGTATTTCTGTGTATATTTTGTGCCATCTCAGCTAGATTGATTGATTTAAGGGACATACCGTGATTGACCTGATTATTTGCCTTCCCTTACATGATCTTATGCCCTCCTGAGGATTGATTGATTAATTGCTTTTGAGGACCTGAGATTTGATGCCAGCAATCCCAAGATTTGATTGACCTAGTTTGCATTACTCCCCGAGGACTATCTGTGGGAGGATGCAACACATTCTCGACGCTCAATTCCACTTGCTGGCTGTGTCTCCACCTTGTTGGAGCACGAAACCGAGTCGTCTGATTTGACTGTTTGGCCTCTCTGTCTCATTGTGTGCCTGATCTATCGGTACACAAGGCCAATTCCATAGACTCCTTTGAGTCTTCTCTCCTTGACGGTTCTCGCAAGGATGAGTGTCACTTTCATGATCATTCACTACCTAGTTCATAGGGCTCTCCAAGGGATATTTGTGACATACTATGATGCCTTGCTAGATCTGCGGTCTCTTCTGCTGGGTAGTCGATCTACGGCTACCGAGACCATTCTGATTAACTCCTTTGAGTCCGCTCGCCTTGACGACCCTCACAAGGATGAGATCTGATCTGACTATTCGCTGCTTAGCTTGCATTGTTCCCCGAGGACTATCTGCGGGAAAATGCAATATTTTCTTTACGCTCAGTTCCCCTTGCTGATTGTGTCTCCGATCTGTTGGAGCATGGAACCATGTCATCTGATGTATTTTTGGTCCCCACTACTTTGTTGCTTATCTGATCTGTTGGATCTTGGGACCCATCTGACTAGACTCCTTTGAGTCTTATCTCCTTGACCGTCCTCGCAAGGATGAGCCATCCAATTCTGATTATTGGATGCTTAGTTGTCAGTATGCTCCCTGAGGGTTTCTGCAGGACGTTGCCACATTTTCTTGATTTATCAGTGTCTTCTGCTGGTAGACAGTTTGTCGCCTACTGAGACCATTCCTGCCGATCCGTCTGATGGATCTGACTCCTTTGAGTCCGCTCACCTTGACGACCCTTGCAAGGGTGAGCTCTATCTGATTATTCATTGACTAGCATGTATTACTCCCTAAGGTTTATCTATGGGAGGATACATCATTCTCTTTATACTCAGCTTCACTTCTGGGGTCTCCTATCTGTTGTAGCATGAAGCCCAGTCTTCTGTTTTGTGTACTCAGTCTCCTCTCTAGTGGTATACCCTATCTGTTGGAGCATTGATCCGAGTCTTCTGATTATTCTATGATCTTTGAATCATTGAGTCTGCTCACCTTGAGGATCCTCGCAGGGTTGAGCCATGTCTTGTGGTGTTCAGTGTATCCCTATGATTTTCAGATCTTACGACCATCGGATACCACACATTGCATTGAGCGTCTCATGCTATACAGTTTTTACACCTTTCTGAGACTATGATTGACTAGTAGGAGTCTGTACTGTTCATTCTTCCTCCAGGTCTTACAGTATCGGATCCGCTCACTCATTCCTTCCTTATGAGCTGATGTTCTGATTCACGCTACCGATCCCTGGTTTAGTTTCAATCTCTTGTCCCTGGTAGCTGACACCCTCTTGATTGCACACCCGGCTATTCGCGTACCAGATACTGTCTTGTACGTCACATGCTTTTCTTGATGTATATAGGTGCTGTGTATACCATTCCTTCTTTCTTCCGTATGTCTATTGTGTGCCCCAGATCTTTCGCCATATATGTGTGTCTATACTTAGGACGTACCTTGTCTTAAGTATAAGGGGGTACACACCATATTGTTCTTTCTCAGTTCCATTTCTTCACTCATGTCGTTGCCTATACTTAGGAAACCTTTGCCCTACGTATAGGGGGAGTGATGCATACATTCTCCATGGTCTTTTCATCTATCTATATATATCTGTCTTTTCTTCTTTTCCTTTTCATTTTTCTTTTTCTACATAAAAGGTGTCGCCCCTTTTCAACAGTTTTCTGTACTTCGGATTGTTAGCAATGTGAGCCCAAGGCGAACCATTCCTACAATAATTGTTAATTAATGATTTATCAATAAATGTTATTGATTATGTTTCACTCCCTATCTGATATTGAATGAATGAATGCACTATAAGGTCCCTCTATACAATAAGGGTTATGTACCATGGCCAACTTGATAATCATACAGCTGTTGATTCATTGATTGAATCATAGAGGTTGATGCTTGGATGAATATCTAAGGAGTTAGGTAGAGGACTCATCAAGCATCATCAATGATTGACAAGTAGTGATCTCCAGTCTGAGTGGGAGATGTCAATCCTATCTCATTAGACTGATACCTGATGGACCTCTTGATGCAGGTCCTCTGCATGGGAATATCGATTCGGAGGTATCAGATTAGTTGAGTCAATGAGTTGACTTAACGAGATCGAGATAACCAATGACCTGTGATGAATACTGTCACATCACATGCAAACATCCTCTGACCAGAGACAGATGTATTGCTATATGTATGAGTATGTACATTTGGCAGACCAATAGGTTGATGACCTAACCAAGGTCTAAATACCGACGAGCTGGTGTGCATGTAAGGGCATATGAGTAATATGATCTCTCAAAGGGATCATACAGGTTCACTTGTGAACCGGGAGACATGAGCTCACTCATGAGGTTTTGGGATTGACCAAATTCCATGCATGGTCATCATGCTTTAGAAGCATGATATGAATTTGAAGGTAAGATATATGCTTTGTGAAAGCATATGATCTGTACCATATCCCAAGAACCAAGATTGAGAAACTTAGTGATAAAACCCTGAAGATGATAGTGTAAAAGTGATCTAAAACTTCGGGATGATCATGAGTTTTCCAGTATGCAGGATGTACAAGTATTGGTAATACCTGAAGGGTGATTTGATCATAAACGATTGTATAACCATGACGCTTCCATTCCGAGGGAGTGATGAAACAGGTCTGGATTTTAGTGACTCCTCTCATTAGAGAAGTGACCTAATCTTAGTCCATATACTGGACATTGATCTAAATAAGATTCAGATGCAATGAGAAGATTAGGTTTATGATCTTGATTTAATCAAGCATCTATGAGAGGTCCATGGGATTCTGATTTGAGATGTGATCTCAATATTCAAGTCACTATACGTGGAACAATACAATCACCCTATCCTTATCTCCAAGTATCTGAGGAGAAATAGCATTATTCTTAAATGGTTTAAGAATAATTCCATAAGATCTAAGCAAAGAGAAGTTGATAATTAAATGTGATTTAATTATCATGATGTATGAGGAATTATCCAATATAATTAAATATGATTTAATTATTATGGATAAGAATAACATGGATAGTAATATCCAATTATTCATAATATGTTATAAATGTGATTTATAATGTATTAAAGAGAGCTAATTATAATTTATATTTGAAGATTAATTATTAATGTGTATTGGATACACATTGTCTAATTAATTGAAAATGTAAATTACATTTAGTTTTGGGTTGTGAATATGATTCACAATTTTCCAATGTCAAGATTGCAATATTCCCAAAATAATTGAGAAATATTTTTGGTGAATAAAATACCAACAAATAATTGTTGGAAATAAGTTGAGAGAAAATCAAAGAGATGTGCAATCTCATGGGAATCCATGAGATTGCTCCCCATTAGGAAAAGAAGGGGCGGCACCCAATTCCCTTGTGGAATTGGTAGCCGTCCCCTCTTCTTTATGGGGAGGAAAATCTCCTTTGTGTTTTCACTCCTTATTTGATTGATTTAATTTGGTATTAATATATATTTGATATATCTAATCAAAATTAAATCACAAGTTGTTGGCTTTTACCAACAACAATCTTGACCATTGGATTGACATAAATCAATCTCATCCATTGATTTTATATGTCCCATGGATTGAGATCCATGGATCCCAAAACCCTATAAATAGAGAGGCATACCGTGCTCTCTTTTTACATGCTATTGTAGCACACATCTCCCTCTCTCTTTCTCCATACTCGACAGCCCTCTCTCCCTCTCTTCTTGGTGGCCGTCCACCATACCTTGGTGGAGAGAATCGTCGATGCCCGCGCCATCGTGCTGTCGCTTCGACGCCCTGCGGTTCTCCGTCTACTTGGAGTGCTTCACTCACGAAGGAGACGTTTGATCTCGTGCAACGAGATCAGGAGCAACCGTGCTTGGATCATCTTCTTGGATTGAGAGGAAACCACGACTCATCCCCGCGCTCGCAAGCCGTTACTCCGACGATCGGACTTGAGACAGTAGGTCTCTTCTCTTAGAGACTTGATCAACCATGCTTCAAGAGGTATTGCATTATACTTGTGTGGTTATAGATGAAACTATTTGAGAATGGTTCTCGGATCATGTGGTTTCATCGAATAAATATTTGAAATTCCGCTGCACCGAACAACTAGTACGACTAGTCATTCTTCGTCGTATCCGATACGATGATCACGCTTCCGTGATGCGCTTGAGGATTTCTCCATATCCTTCAAGTGGTATCAGAGCCAGGTTGATGGTTTTGAATATGATTCGGAAAACCGAGGACGACTTGGGTTCATTAAGGTCGTGAAAGTTTTCACCGCATTTGATTTCGCAGATCTGTTTAGTAAATAAATTCGGCACTGTTTAAATTGTTTAAACACGAATTCAATATTTGGATTTTGTTCCCCATTAAATAAGGAAACCATAGGATCTGAGTTTGCGTAAATCGGATTTCGTATGCTCTAGATATGGTTGTTTTAATGAACATGTATGCACTGTTGCGGGAAGAGTAGATTTTAACATGATTAAAGAGTTAATTACTGTTATCATTTGCCTCAAAATCGTAAAAAATCACTTGTCTTCTGTCCTAAATCAAGTTAGTAATCTATGAAAATTGATTTTGTCTAATTTGGATTTAAATTGATTGAGATATGTTAATTTTAGTAAGTAGGGGTCACTGCTAAAATTACAGTCCTAATCTAGAACAAAGTGATTGTCAATTAGTGAAATTAATTGTTAATTTCGTGAAATAATCTTGAAAAATATTTGTGAAATATTGTAGATGATTATTTACCTAATTGACTTGGCCTCAACCAATTAATTGATTAAGATGTGATCTAAATCATAATTGGAAACCACAATCTTCAATCTTGATGCTTGAGTAGAATTTGGGAATTTGTGTAGCAAATTTCCTTATAATAAAAATGTTTTGATTATTACTATATTGTACAATTTCTGTTGAAGAACCGATGATCATCTCAAATACAAATTAATCAATTTGGTATTATCCTTTCCTGAGGCGGATATGGTGTCTAGTCGGGGATAGCTGGGGTAGCGGATTGCAACGTATGCGGTCCGTCCCACTCCCGTCGGTACTGGCCATGACAACGGGTAGGGCCTGGATAATGTCCGAGGGATTAAGTTGTATTTTTCTAATTATTAAAATACGAATTAATACGTACTTTGAGAATAATACCATATATATTCAAGTAAGAAAATCAAGTTTGATTGATTGAATTGGATTGATAATTAATTTAATATGATTGAATTAATTATATCCAGTTAGAATACTCTAATATGATTAGAGTTAATGATTCCCTAGGAAGAATTAATTATATGAATATGATTCATGTTAATTAATTAGAATTTGAATAAGAGATGGAGGATCACATAAGTGACATCCATGGTCTCCCGTCAAGGTGAAGGGTTTCGTCGCCAGATATTATGTGTAGGAGACGCCTGTCCGAAGTGACAACTCCTGCATATGATCCATTTGGATCGAATTCGTCGCTTCTCGAAAGAGTAAGGACGTATGCATAGTGACCCCAATATCGAGTCCTCATATTATTGGGGCAATATTGGATTGCGCATAGCGAGTTGTATTCCTGTTGACGGTTGGTTCAATTAATGACGGGTCAACATCACCTTAGGGGTTGTGGTCCCGGGTATTAAAGACCGAATTGGGAAAATGCAAGTTGGACTTACAAGGCGGAATATTTTCCCGCTTCTCTTTGTTGGAGTCGTAAGTTCTCATATTATTGGGATATGACAAAGGTAAAGAGGAGATCCCAGTTCTTGCTTGAGATATATCGGTAAGTATATCTCCTACTTTGAAAGTGAATAAGGGAATAAACTTTCATAGTTGACATAGCAAGACTAATTTGATTTAAAATACCTTAATCAAATAAAACTAAATTGAATATATGATTATATGTTCTAATATAGTGCATTCTCAATTTTAGAAAATGAAATCCATGAACCCACTGAGCAGGCTTCTGGAGGTCAACCAATTGACCGGACCAAATTACTCGGATTGGATCCGTATTTTAGAGCTTGTACTCTCGGCGGAGCGCATCAGTTATGTGCTCTCTGAAGACAAGCATGAGAACCCTAAATCCAAGGAAGAAAAAGCATTTAATGACAAGTATGATGAAGATCATTTCTTGGCTAGATGCTACATCTTGGGTTCTCTCTCCAATGTTCTCTAGAAACAACATGTGGAGATGAGTACTTGCCAGGAGATCATGCAGAACCTAAAAGATATATTTGGTGACATTAACCGCACCCAGCGATACAATGTTATGAAAGACCTCATTCGCTGCAAGATGCAGGAAGGAACTTCGGTCCGTGAACATGTACTCAAAATGTTTGGGTACTTGTCGGAGCTGGAGACTCTTGGGGCAACGATGGATGAAGACATGCAAGCTGACTTCATTCTGCTGTCATTGGCCAAGTCTTTCGATAACTTCGTAGTGTCATTCCACATGAACAAGCTGGAATTGACAAGTGCTGCTCTCCTTGCTGCATTAAAGTCTGTAGAAGATGTGATGAAGAAGGATGGTCCCACTGGCAGTGTAATGGTTGAACATGTCAGAGGGAAGCACGGTCGGAAGCATGGTTCTCAGAAGGGCCCGGCCCAGAAGAGAAAGAAGAAGGGACAAAGTGTTGTCTCTTCTTCTAATGCATCCACTCTTATGGCATCGAAGAAAACCGACGTCTATCACCACTGCAAAAAGCCGGGGCACTGGAGGCGTAATTGCCCGAATTACCTGAAGTTGGTCGACAAAGGTAAAGCCCCAGCAGGTATGAAATCTACTTTTATCATTGAAACCAGTTTTCTCGTAGGATGAGAAGGAAGTTGGGTTGTTGATTCTGGTGCTTCTGTTCATGTATGCAATTTGTTTCATTTGTTTTAGGAAACTAGAAAACTTGAAGAAGGGGAGATAGTCATCCAGATGGGATCTGATGCAAGTGTTGCAGCAGTCGCCGTCGAGACTTGTCGGCTATCATTATCTAGTGGTAGAGTCCTAGTACTTAAAGAGTGTATTTATGTACCTGAAGTCAGGAGGAACTTAATATCTGTATCTAAGCTAGTTAGAAGTGGATATTCATTCCTATTCTGTAATAAATTAGTCATAAATCATTATGATAAATATATTGCAGATGGTATTTTGACTTCTGGAGGACTCTATGAATTGTGCATTAATGAGCATGTCATGAATGTTACAACCACTAATAAAAACCCTAAAAGATCCAGGAATAATGAAAATCATTCAAACATGATTTGGCATAAAAGGCTTGGTCATTTATCTTTTGATAGGATCAATAGATTGATAAAGGATGGACCTTTAGATTTTCTACAGGTTCAATCTTTACCTACCTGTGAACATTGTATTCGTGGTAAAATGACTAGGATGCCTTTCCGTAACAAGGTTACTAGATGCGAAGGTATTATTGACTTAATACACACCGATGTATGTGGTCCCTTCAGCACCGCAACTCGAAATGGATATCGATATTATTTGACGTTTATTGATGACCATTCGCGATACGGGTTTGTCTTCCTATTACGTCATAAATCTGAAACCTTTGAAAAGTTCAAAGTGTTCAAGGCTTTGGTTGAGAACCAAACCGATAGGAAGATTAAACAAATTCGATCAGATCGAGGTGGCGAGTACCTCTCTGATGAGTTCAAGGAATACCTCAAAGAGAATGGAATTGTCTCCAATCTCACTACTCCTGGAACTCCCCAACTTAATGGTGTTGCTGAAAGACGCAAGAGGACCATCATGGATATGGTCCGTTCAATGACGAGTAAAGCACATTTGCCACTTAGTTTCTGGGGATATGCAGTAGAGACTGCAATATATATCCTGAATAAGATTCCTAGCAAATCTGTACCTAAGACTCCTCATGAACTCTGGTATGGAACCAAACCTAGTGTTAAGAACTTGAGGGTTTGGGGTTGCTTGGTCCATGCGAAGAACGTGGATGCAAGTAAGCTGGAATCTCGCACTCGTGAGTGTTACTTCATTGGGTATGTTAGAGATGGTATTGGATACCAGCTCTATGACCCTGAGACCCAAAAGGTTTTTGTTTCTAGAGATGTGAAATTTCTGGAGGATGATTTCCTTAAAGGTCAAGACAAAAATGAAGTAGAGGAACTCATTGAATCCCCTGAGGATTCTGAGCTTCCTAGACCAGAAACTGAAGAAGTAAATAAAGATGAAACACCCATACCTCTTCGAAGGAGTTCGAGGGTGGTTGCACCACTTGAAAGGTATGGATTACATGTGTCAAGTGAAATTGACAATGATCCTACTTCATTTGATGAAGCACTCGCGGATCATGACATGGATAGATGGATGCTAGCAATGAAGTCAGAAATTGACTCCATGCATAAGAATGGTGTATGGACCCTCGAGGATTCACCTAAAGGGGTAAAACCCATTGGGTGCAAATGGATCTTCAAGAGAAAGATGGGACCTGATGGGAAAGTAGAGACTTTCAAAGCACGGCTCGTAGCCAAGGGCTACACACAGAGAGAAGGCATCGACTATGATGAGACATTCTCTCCTGTGGCAATGCTTAAATCCATCACGGTATTGCTGGAAATAGCTGCATATCTTGACTACGACATCTGGCAGATGGACGTCAAGACAACTTTCCTCAATGGATACCTCAAGGAGGATATCTACATGGAGCAGCCCTAGAGCTTCATGACTGAGGATGGTAAAGTGTGCAAGCTAAAGAAATCCATCTATGGGCTCAAGCAAGCTTCTCGTAGCTGGAACATCAGATTTGATGAAACCATAAAGAGTTATGAGTTTGTACAGAATCCTGATGAACCTTGTGTATACAAGAAGCTTAGTGGGAGCGCCATTGTGTTCATCGTGCTTTATGTAGATGACATCCTTATCATTGGGAATGATACATGGATGATGACCAATGTGAAGATTTGGCTGTCCCATACCTTTGAGATGAAAGATCTTGGAGAAGCATCTTATATCTTGGGTCTGAAGTTGTTCAGAAACCGGGAGAAGAGGAAGTTGGGATTGTCACAACATGGATACATTAAGAAAATTTTTGAACGATTCCGTACATGGATACATCAATAAAAGTTATTGATTATGTTTCACTCCCTATCTGATATTGAATGAATGAATGCACGATAAGGTCCCTCTGTACAATAAGGGTTATGTACCATGGCCAACTTGATAATCATACAGCTGTTGATTCATTGATTGAATCATAGAGGTTGATGCTTGGATGAATATCTAAGGAGTTAGATAGAGGACTCATCAAGCATCATCAATGATTGACAAGTAGTGACCTCCAGTCTGAGTGGGAGATGTCAATCCTATCTCATTAGACTGATATCTGATCGACCTCTTGATGCAGGTCCTCTGCATGGGAATATTGATTCAGAGGTATCAGATTAGTTGAGTCAATGGGTTGACTTAACGAGATTGAGATAACCAGAGACCTATGATGAATACTGTCACATCACAGGCAAACATCCTCTGACCAGAGACAGATGTATTGCTATATGTATGAGTATGTACATTTGGAAGACCAATAGGTTGATGACCTAACCAAGGTCTAAATACCGACGAGCTGTTGTGCATGTAAGGGCATATGAGTAATATGATCTCTCAAAGGGATCATACAGGTTCACTTGTGAACCGGGAGACATGAGCTCACTCATGAGGTTTTAGGATTGACCAAATTCCATGCATGGTCATCATGCTTTACAAGCATGATATGAATTTGAAGGTAAGATATATGCTTTGTGAAAGCATATGATCTGTACCATATCCCAGAAACCAAGATTGAGAAACTTAGTGATCAAACCTTGAAGATGACAGTGTAAAAGTGATCTATACCTTCGGGATGATCATGAGTTTTCCAGTATGCAGGATGTACATGTATTGGTAATACCTGAAGGGTGATTTGATCATAAACGATTGTATAACCATGACGCTTCCATTCCGAGGGAGTGATGAAACAGGTCTGGATTTTAGTGACTCCTCTCATTAGAGAAGTGACCTAATCTTAGTCCATATACTGGACATTGATCTAAATAAGATTCAGATGCAATGAGAAGATTAGGTTTACGATCTTGATTTAATCAAGCATCTATGAGAGGTCCATGGGATCTAGATTTAAGATGTGATCTCAATATCCAAGTCACTATACATGGAACAATACAATCACCCTGTCCTTATCTCCAAGTATCTGAGGAGAAATAGCATTATTCTTAAATGGTTTAAGAATAATTCCATAAGATCTAAGTAAAGAGAAGTTGATAATTAAATGTGATTTAATTATCATGATGTATGAGGAATTATCCAATATAATTAAATATGATTTAATTATTATGGATAAGAATAATATGGATAGTAATATCAAATTATTCATAATATGTTATAAATGTGATTTATAATGTATTAGAGAGAGCTAATTATAATTTATATTTGAAGATTAATTATTAATGTGTATTGGATACACATTGTCTAATTAATTGAAACTGTAAATTACATTTAGTTTTGGGTTGTGAATATGATTCACAATTTTCCAATGTCAAGATTGCAATATTCCCAAAATAATGGAGAATTATTTTTGGTGAATAAAATACCAACAAATAATTGTTGGAAATAAGTTGAGAGAAAATCAAGGAGATGTGCAATCTCATGGGAATCCATGAGATTGCTCTCCCCATAAGGGAAAGAAGGGGCGGCATCCAATTCCCTTGTGGATTTGGTAGCCGTCCCCTCTTCTTTATGGGGAGGAAAATCTCCTTTGTGTTTTCACTCCTTATTTGATTGATTTAATTTGGTATTAATATATATTTGATATATTTAATCAAAATTAAATCATAAGTTGTTGGCTTTTACCAACAACAATCTTGACCATTGGATTGACATAAATCAATCTCATCCATTGATTTTATATGTCCCATGGATTGAGATCCATGGATCCCAAAACCCTATAAATAGAGAGGTATACCATGCTCTCTCTTTACATGCTATTGTAGCACACATCTCCCTCTCTCTTTCTCCATACTCGACAGCCCTCTCTCCCTTTCTTCTTGGTGGCCGTCCACCATACCTTGGTGGAGAGAATCGTCGACGCCCGCGCCATCGTGCTGCCGCTTCGACGCCCTGCGGTTCTCCATCTACTTGGAGTGCTTCACTCACGAAGGAGACGTTTGATCTCATGCGACGAGATCATGAGCAACCGTGCTTGGATCATCTTCTTGGATTACGAGGACACTACGACTCATCCCCGCGCTCGCAAGCCGTTACTCCGACGATCGGACTTGAGACAGGAGGTCTCTTCTCTTAGAGACTTGATCAACCATGCTTCAAGAGGTATTGCATTATACTTGTTGTGGTTATAGATGAAACGGTTTGAGAATGGTTCTGGGATCATGTGGTTTCATCGTATTTTAAATTCCGCTGCACCGAACAACTAGTACGACTAGTCGTTCTTCATCGTATCCGATACGATGATCACGCTTCCGAGATGCGCTTGAGGATTTCTCCATATCCTTCACGGATGTACTTTGTCCTAAGTATGGGGGGCTGCACCACGAATTTTTTCATTCTTTGATCCCCTCCATTGTCTCCTCTCTCGTTGATTTCCTCTGCTATACTTAGGGATATCTCACCATTGTCTCCTCCTCTTGAGTTGGATGCCACTTGAACTTATAAGGGAATTTCCCGCTCCTCGGGGACATAGTGCTGGATTGGAGAATCATTGGGTTGTCATTCTGGAGAAGTCAGTTCCTTTGTCATTTCAGTTGGGGAGAGGCACTATCACTTACACCTACAAGTCAGCTTCATAGTCATAAGGGTTTGCTATGATGTAGGCTAGTTCTGACCTGACTATTGAGGTGGTTTGAACCGAGTTCTATGACTCTCGAAGGCTGTTGTTTTTTAAATTTGGTTCCCGACCAGGTTCCACACACATTTTCACACCAAGGTATAACCTGAGCTTGAAACATTGATTTTGTTATGACATGTTTAATAATCAAAATCGATTCCTTTTATTCTTTCTTTTTCTTTTCTTCTTTATCATAAGTGTTTTGCTAGGTAATAGCAAAGGCAAGTATAGGGGGGTGATGAATCTCCATTTCATTACCTTTATTCTATCATTTTGGCCTTCAAAAATCCTAGCTAATGCATGTAAATAACATCAATTTGTACATAACAACAATCATTATTTATTGCTTTATTTGTATATAAAATAAGTTTTTAATGCCAAAATTATAGAATAAAGAGAAGAAAAGAAAAAGGAATAAAATATTGAAAATATCTTATGACTCTAAACCCCGAGACCAAGTCAAGAATTGATTTGGTCGATAGGGAATAAAGTAGGTGGAGATAAGGGCCAAAAATAGAAATAACCCGATTCTTTTATTCATTATTTATATATCTTTGACACCTATTTTATTCTTTGTTATTTATTCATCAAATAAAGAAACTTTGTCCGTGAAAGTTGTAAATAATAATGTAAATAAAAAGACAAAATCGAGTTTGTATAAAAATAATACACAACGTTCATTTTATACACAAAATAAAAAACCAAAAACCAAACTTCGTAGACCCATATCTTTCAAATAAAAACTCAAAACATATAAAAATCACCCTAATTGTATATAACTTTTCACAAGCTATTTAATGGTGGTGGTTTTATATTTTTTGGATTTACTGTGTGAAAGTTAGGGTTTTGACCCCTATTGTACATTATACCAATTTAAATAATCAATTTATTCATTCTTTACTATTTTTACAAATTTATATTTTTATAATTCTGTGAATACCATTTATAACATATGTACATATTAAAACTAGAATAAAACTAAAGAGAAAAGGCAAAATAAAATAAGTATATAAATACATAGACAAAATACCTATGTTATACCTGCATATAAATAAAAGGGAAACCTATTCTTTTATTTCATTATTCTTTCATATTTTATAATATCTTAAATATTGTTAATATTCTATTAAAAATACAAAACCAAAATAAAACCTAATAAAATATATTAAAATAAGAATATGCATATAAAATATGGGTAAAATACCTATAAATATACATATAAGATATACATATCTATTTATTTAAGTATAAAAATAACATCATAAAAATATAATAAAAATATATTTTTAATTATAAAAATAAGTTCTAAATATATAAGATAAAATAATAAAATAAAATATATAAAATAAAAATAAAATGTACAAAACATAGATGAATATACCTATAAATACACTATTAAAAATTCACTATTAATAAAAGCCAAAAAAATAAATAACAATCATAATAAAATACTACATAAAATAATAAAACTTTTTATTTTATAATTTAAAATAATAAAATCATTTATTATTATTAGGGATTTTTACCCGGCAGACCCTGGAATCTTTTGCAATTACCGCCACGACCCTCAAAACATCGATATTCCTCTCACAACCCCTTAAACTTGCGCCGTTTGACCTCACAAACCCTCCGTCTGTGTGTCGTCTCCTTCGTAACCTAACCAGAGTCTATATGGTAACCCTTGTACGACACAATCGCTATGGATGTGCCACGTGCCCTGGGTTTAGGGTTTTGGCGGGAAGCTCGGATAAAGAGGGACACGACGCTTCGTCCCCTCCAATTCCACCTCGCGACCATCGATCTCCTCCTCCATTCGCAACCCGTCGACCTCTCCTCTTCATCTCGATGACCTCGACGATCTCTTCCGCTCGAAAACCTCGAGGACCTCTCCTCTTCATCTCTTCCGCTCGACAACCTCGACGACTTCTCCTCTTCATCTCTTCCGCTCGACAACCTCGACGTCTCCCACCCCTTCCTTTCGCACACCATCGCGTTGGTGGCCACGAAATCTCTTCTTCATTGATCGACCGAATCAACGTCCTTCCGCTTTAGGGTTTCATTAGCGCACGGAGAGGATGTTGAACAGGATAGGGTTCTAACTCTTGGTTGCCTTTTTGTTGGTATCGAACATGCAGGTCTTGACAATGGGTTGGTTTGGTGGACATGAAGGGATCCTCACCATCTGCGTCAGACATGGAGGGTACTTCAAATGGACGCGAGGAATGAAGGGAGAAAAGTACTTGCATGGAAGTGAACAGAGGATCGGGATCGATCCAGACACTACCTCTTGGTTTGATCTTATGGAGGCAATCTCTGAGGTGGTACCTTGGGAGCCAAGGTGTGCAATCACTTTGAAATATAAGATACCTCACATTAGAGGGAGCAAGTTTGCCGAGATCATAAACGAGAAAGACATGATGGAAATGTTCAACGCACACAACGATGGGTCCGAGATCGAGCTTGTAGTGGAGATGACTGACGTAGAGGCTCTAAGTTACATCCAAGCCAAGGAGTTTCTGAGCAAGAAGAATGCATATCTGATGGATGCGGAGAACCTCGGAGGCTCCGTGGATCCCGTACCGCATGGGGAGAACGCCCGAGGTACCATGGAGCCACAACCCCAGGATGTGGATAATGGAGGTGCTGGAGCCTCTAAGATGACATTGTCATTTACATACGAGCAGTTGGACTGGAACATGGGCGAGGAAGGAGCCGCGGACAAGGTTTGGAATTGGCTTAATAGTGAAGTAGGGACCTCTACTGGGATGACAAGGGAGAATGTCGATGACAGTGGAACTGAGGCAGCACCTTTGGGTGCTCATGGGATAGAGTCTGCTCCTATGGGTGATAGTGGAGCGAAGGTCGCACCTTTGGGTGCTCCAGTGACTGAAGGTGCACATGTGGAGGCTCATGTGACAGAGGCAGATGTGGGTGCTCCTGGGACAGAAGGAGCACCTCTGGAGGCTCATGGGACAGAGGCAGCTGTGGGTGCTACCGAGAAAGAAGGTGCACATGTGGAGGCTCATGGGACAGAGGCAGATGTGGGTGCTCCAAGGACAGAAGGAGCACCTCTGGAGGCTCATGGGAAAGAGGCATCTGTGGGTGCTACCGAGAAAGAAGGTGTACCTGTGGAGGCCATTGGGACAGAGGCAGCTGTGGGTGCTATCGAGAAAGAAGGTGCACCTATGGAGGGTGGAATCTCTGTTGGAGAAGAACCTTATACCCGCATCAAGCACACAAGAGCGTGTGGAGGTAGAAAGACACCTATTCAGTCCCCATTCAACCGAAGACGCACGAGATCAGGGGTAGGACAGAGGCCCAATGAGAAGTACCAAGCAGACCCCAATTCTGATTCATCTGATTCCATTTTCAATGTTCTTGATGCTGATGTGGAGGACAGTGATGAATCAGATGACTTTGATGGCCTTATCTCCGAGAATAGCTATCGTCGTCTTCTCGATTCAGATGTGGATAATGTGAGTGACTACGAGGGCCCTGATGCCAATGTCGATTTGGATGCTCCATCCTTTGAAGTAGGGGCTGAATTTGAAAGTCAAGAAGCATTCCGATCAGTCCTTGCATCTCACTACATTAGAAAGGAGTTTGCCGCAAAATTCATCAAAAGCGAAAGCACCAGAGTCACAGCAACGTGCAGGGAGGAGGGATGTCCTTGGAGAATACACGCCTCTGTGATTCGAAACAGCAACAGGTTCAAAGTGAGAACTTTGGTGGCTGACCACAGTTGTGCTTCGAACAATCTTACGGGAAACACAATGGCTGGAAAACGCTGGGTATCACACCAGATTTCGATTTTGGTGATTCAGAACCCCTCAATCACAGTGAAGAAACTTTCTAATAGGATCTTTGAAGCGTACAAGCTGCGACTGCCATATATGACCATCTATAAGGGAAAGAGGATGGCATCAGACGCGTTATTTGGGAGTGTAGAGGAGTCATATGCAAAGATCCCCTCCCTTGTTGCAGAGTTGAAGCAGCGTAATCCAACCAGTGTCATCCATTACTTCTTGGAGGAAGATGACTCCTTCCTTAGATGTTTCATCTCATTCAAAGCTAATAGGGATGGCTACATGTTTGGATGTAGACCTTTCCTGGGGTTGGATGGATGTCACTTAAAGGGGAGGTACTTAGGCACATTGTTGTCTGCTACTGCACTAGATGCATCAAATGGGCTCTTCCCTGTTGCATTCGCGGTCGTTGAGAACGAGTCCAGCATAATGTGGCACTGGTTCTTGCAGCATTTGGAAAAGGTCATCCAATGCGGCGAAGGAGATGGCCTAACAATTATCTCAGATGGTCAGAAGGGACTGGAGGCTGCGGTGAAAGAAAGATTTCCATGTGCTGAGCATAGAGCGTGTATGCGACATGTCTACAAGAACTTCAAGATGAAGTTCCCAGGTTCTGAATTGGAACATATATTATGGTCAGCAGCTCGAGCTTTTGAGCGAAAGCAATTTCTCCATTGGATGAAAGAACTTTAAAAAGCCAATCCAAGAGCTTTTGATTACATGATGGGAATTAACCTCAAGTGGTCGAGATCCCAATTCTCCACAGCAGCACAATGCCACTACATCACCAACAACCTAAGCGAATCTTTCAATTCATGGATTAGTGATGCCCGTCATCTGCCAATATGTAATCTAATTGATTGGATTAGACAGAAGATGATGACAACTGTCGAAGAGTGGAGAACGAAATGTTCAAAAATGCGTGGAGTGATGGTTTCCACCGCACTGGATTACGTGAGGACCTCCACAAAGAATCTACAGGGGTTCATCGTAAGAAGGTCAAGCGAGAGCAGCATAGAGGTGGAATGTCCCAATGCGCGGAATGTATGTGATCTTGCAGCAAAACAATGCACATGTAGGCGATGGCAGGTCATCGGCATGCCGTGCACACATGCTTGTGCAGCCATCTCAAGTTTGCGCAATGTAAATTGGGATGAGTACTTATCAAATTACTACACCATAGCACGTTATCGACGAACCTATGCAGAATCAATCGCACCTTTGCCTGACAAGTCCTGCTGGACACCAATCAAATTAGCCGACAAAGTATTGCCGCCACACTCCATGAGGCCTCCAGGAAGGCCAAAGAAGAACCGCATAAGAGCGAGGGACGAGGAGAAAAAGACCCAACACAAATGCACAAGGTGTGGTTCTTTTGGCAACCATAAAAACACTTGCAAAAATCCAATAAATCCACGAAACATGGCTGTTGACAATGAGCCACAAGGAAGCCAAGTGCGGTCATCCATGGAGGATCTAACTGAGCGAATCGGTACTCAACAGTCTACTACATTGGGAGCTAGAAGGTATGCCAGAATCTTTACTCATCGCTCTTCTAATTTTGGCAAACTTTTTTGAGAGTGATTGCTCCTTGCAGTGGAGTGGCTATTAGGGCAAAATCCTATCATATGGCCACCAAGAATAAAAGAGACGCTGGTCCAAGCAGGGCAAAGAGGGGTCGGCCAAAGAAAGCGACTCGAATTGGTAAATTCCATAACATTTAGAATTTTGATCTTGGAATTCCTTGAGAACAATTTACAAATTTCAGGTGTTCAAGATAAATGATTAACCACAGTGAAGTTGGAGTTCCACCCCTAACATTTGCAGGTCTGAATGCATGCCAAATTTTAAGATGTTAATTTCCTTTTAAATGAGTGTGCATATGATGGGATCTTTTTACTTCCATGTAGGTGTATCGATAGGGAACAACTATTTTTGAGGAACTGTTCGGATGAAGCATGCTGAAGCTGCTCGAATCTACTGCTTCATCCAGAATGTCTTTTTTTTGTTTTACTTGCTGATCACATTTTGTGGGGTTTTTGTCATCATTATGTAACACAAATAATATCTTAGAGTTACTTATGGTCTGGACTAGATATGAATATGGACTTATTCTGTTGATGATGGTCTTTTATTGATTGAGTTGATATTCACGACTTTACTGTTTGGATTGCATTGCAGGCCAGACTTTTCTTGAGTTTTTGCAAGCCAAATGTATTAACAAGAACACTCCAAGTGTTTATATTGACATCGACCAACACTAAGAAAGAATGGAGCAAGAATGGAGCATACACACAGGAACACCAGACTCCCATTGAGGTAATACATATAATTCTTCCCAGTACATTCTAGATAAGTTTACTTGCGAGGAATACAAGTGTACAAGCTGACAGGACCTTGACATGAAAATATATGTTCTTCATTTGGACTCTTATATTTGTAAGTTTGCAATTCATCTTCTTCAACTCTTCGGTCAGCTTTCCTAACTCTTGCAATAGTCGTAACACCATTTTCTTTTCTTCTTGTGAGGTCTCGTCATTGGGTGTGTCGTTATCAACCCAATCAAAAAAACCGCAGCTCTGATCAGGACATGTGTAGAATTTCCTCCCCTTGCTCCATGGTCTTGATGAGGTTTTCATCGCAGCGAGGTTTTGACATTCACATCGAACGCGATCGTTGTCGGAGATGCTGGAGGCGGAGAGCTGCTCCATCCCATAACCTACAAATAGTGTCAAAAATGTATTTCTATAATGTAAACATTCGAGTAATAATTGTTGACAAACACATACTTTTCACCAGAAATAATTTTTTTGCAAGGTGAACCCATACAGTTCTTACCTCCTGGCCGAGTAGCAAAAGAAGATGATTTTGTGATGTCTCCAGCTCCGAGCATAACGTGAACCAACTCTTGCAATATGGCCTTTAAATAAGTTGGTTGCACCTTGGAAATAGCCGTTGGAATTGGTGGGGGAAGGTTAGGACATGCCCCTCAAACGGTCCACAAATGAGGGGTAAAATAGTATCTTCACTCCTCACATAACAGCCGTTACTGCCCTAAGAGACGGATGCAAACCCCAGGGTCTGCCCGTTAAGGGTTAGCAAGTTTAAGGGGTCGTGAGAGGAATATCGATGTTTTGAGGGTCGTGGCGGTAATTGCAAAAGATTCCAGGGTCTGCTGGGTAAAAATCCCTTATTATTAAATAATTATTCTTTAATAAAATGGTTGTTTTGTCGTGTAGCAGGCCTGGCTGGACCAATAGGATCGAGTCCTCTTTTGACCGCCGGCCAACTTGGCCCCCAGGCACCTACGATTGTCAGAACACTCTACTCCCTGCTTTTCCTCCATTTTTTGCGGTTGATCCATCGATCAATCGCCATCTCTCCCTTCATGAAAAATAATCATTAATTTTTATACATCCATGCTAGCCTTGTAGATCTCCTATACATTTCGCTGATTCGTTGCAAATCGCCAGACAATAAGGGTGATATATGTGTTCTATAAATAAAACCTCCATCATCCTTTCTCAAATTTGGTCATCCCTCAAGCTTTAGAACTCCAGATCTCGACCAAAGTGAAGTACTCTTGTATCAGGAGAGGATCTCCTGAGGTCTAGGATGCTTGCAAAGGCGGCGGGTGCACCCAGGCGGCACTCCGGCGACCGTCTTGCTCCTTGGCTCCGACCATGATCGAGATGTGCACTTTTACTATTTCTAGTTAGATTTTTATTCATGCTTGTGCTTTACACATTTAGTTTAACCTTTAGCCCGTACGTTTAGCGTAATTAGTCGGATTCGTAGTTCGTCGGAGCTCTACTCCGGCGAACGATATCACCGTGAGCCACTCGTTCTCTGACCACACTTTCTCTCTCATTTTTCCCCTACCCATTTCTTCATCCATTTCACCCTATTGCCCAACCAGATCTACTCGAGATCTGCGAATCAAAGCCCATCCACCACCCATCACCAGAGCTTCGTCACCCACTTCATTTCTATGCCTTTCATCTTCACTTTTGATCGAGGATCACCCCCTCGAACTGTGCTCCCATACTGCGCAAATACGAGCCAGGAGACGATCTTGCAGTTGGCCAGTGGTACCTGAAGCCCCTCATTTTCCAGGACCTCGCGGAGGAGATCCGGTCGACCTCGTGCCCTTTTGTGCCCTTCAGGGGATAAAGACACCTGCCAGGAAGATTTTAGACCCCTTTGGTGCAACAAAGACTAACGGGGGAGGGAGATCTCGTTAAAAGAAACTCACCAACGACGAGTTCCTTACCAGTTCTTCCTCGGCCCTTCCCAGCTGTCGGGTGAAGAAGGAGGCCCCAATTTGATCGCCAGCCATTGAATGACGCTGCGCCAACACCATACGATCGCTCGAGGTGATCTAATCTTCATCGTCGATCTGCGAATCGGTATCCTCCGTTGGATGAGCGTCGCGTGTCAAGTGGAAGCCCAACAACCGCTCGATCCAGCCACTTATGGGGTCAATTGCATATTCGTGCCCCGTATTTTTGTATTTTATTATTTAGTCTTGTAAAAAGAATTGAACGTTATAAATAATTTGGATATGTTGCAAATAGGCCCCTGTATTTATTTAAATTGCATTTGGGTCCAATCCAGCTCAGCTCACGCGTTGTCCCATGTGAGTTGGATAAATTACAGGGATACCCCAACGAGTTTTTGTATTTATATTTAGTCCAATTAATTGAAGTGAATGTTGTATATTTTTGTGAAATTTGCAAGAAGGCCCCTAGACTTTATTATATTTGCACTTTTGTCCTTTTTAGGCTCAATCATGTGTAGTCCCATGTGATGTGTATTTTGCATGTATAAACCTAGTGTTTTTGTATTTGCTAAATAGTTCAATAAAAGTCTAATTCTGTTGTATATTTTTGGAAGAATTGCATTTATGCCCCTATCTTATATTTTATTTGCAAAAATGCTCCGGCTAGGACTTTGAATTTTGTGTGTTTTATCTATTAATTAAATATAGCTAACGTGCTCCTAAAAATCCACAAAAATAGGGTTATATGCTTCATGCTTTGTATATTCACACCCATATTTTTTATTGGCATTTTTTACATTTAATCTAATTATAAAAAATATAATGGATCCTATTTATTCGTTGTTCAACTTATAAAATACCAAAAAGTATAAAAACACATCTAAAAATTACAAAAAAATATATATTGTATATTTTTACCTATTTTATTTCAGAACAAAAATCACTAAAAATTGAATAACAAAAAGCCTAAAAATTGAAAAACCCAAAAATCTTTTATAAAAATCTTAAAAATCATTAAAAATACCAAAAATATATTTTTTTCTGTTCTATGTACAAATATTGATAGATTAAAATTGATTTGGTTAATTTTAGGATTTATTTATTATTTTAAATATCCGAATCAATTTCGAGCATTTTATTAATCCCTTATTTGGGTTATTATTGACTTTAAAAATACATAAAAGTGAGAAAAAATTACAGAAACATAATAAAAAATTAGAAAAATATAAAAATCACAAAAATATTATATTTATTGAATTTTGACCATTTTTACAAATTTCTATATATAGAGTATCGATTTATTTCTTATATTGTATTTATACATATACTTATATATATAAATATTTAAATGAAAAAGAAATATAAAAATTGAAAAATTAAAAAAATACAAAATTATAAAACCCAAAATAAAATAAAAAATATAAAATAAAAAACCCACAAAAAATAGAGTGGACAAGATATAAAAGGTGACTTCTTGTGCATTATTCATACCTCCTTCTACCCTTTGCACCCAGTGTTCGACCTCTATACACACTTACTCGCTGTACACATTGTTGTAAAATTATAATAAATTTAAATCCATTTTTGAGATTTAATTGCTTAATTAATTATTATGCGTTATCTGTTGATCAAATCCGAGGTTTTCGCCGTGGGTCACTACAGTGACGGTGTCTCCGCCTTGTATGAGGCATACTTAGACTCGCGATGAAGGTTTTTGGGTTTATCAATAAATCTCTATGTTGCGAAGAGAGTATGCCAAGTCCTTTTACGACACTTGCATTTCCCTCAGTAACAGTGCTCACATCCAATGTGAATGCTGCATCTCATGAAACCAATACTCAATCTTGTCAGTTATAGTGTCCTTGACACTAGAACTTAATAATCATTATCAGCAGTATTTCCATAATCCTTGTCACAATACCCTTAATCCCGAAGATCTCTATCTCCTAAGGTATCTGCAATTAAGACCTTTTGGATCACTATTTAAAAGTTTTAATCTATTGAAGATAAGACTTAGAGATCACTATCTCTAAAGTCTTGTCATCTTTAAAGATATTGTTACTACTGCAATCAAGTGTTTTATATACATAGAAGGATTACTAACAATTGACTACTCCCACTGCATGATAAACAACTGACTTTTGTACACATTTAGTATACCCTCGGCTTCTCGTAACTGATGCACATGTGTAAACAGTTCTAGCATTCACTTCCTCAACTCCTTAAGGTGCTATCCTGTCAGATAGGTCAGTACCATATCTTAAGGGAAGGAATCCTTCCTTTGGGTTTTCCAAGAATGGAATATGTCCAAGGTGTACTACAAATGTGACGGTCCCAATACCTTCTCTTTTCTTCTGAACACTTTAAGAACTCAGATCCAAGAGGTATCCTTGAGATCATATCTCAAGGTATTGAATAAACATATTATAAAACACTTATTATCATCCTTATATCATTCCAAATGAATAAGATATCATATACATTTAGCACGAATACATTGGCACTCCCACTAAGCTTCACATGGTTCATCAAGATTCTATCTGAAGTCATAACATTTATAATTTCATCAAATCTTATGTTCCAATTACAAAAAGCTTATTTGATCCCATAGATGGATTTCCTTAGCTTGCATACCTTACTTTCCTCAATCATGAAGCCATGGGGCTACTTCATGTGAATATCCTCAGAGAGGTATTAATAGAGGAATCCAATCTTGATTTCCATCTTGAAGATGTCAAAGCCTAGTTGTGTAGCTATAGTTAGCAATATTGCGATGGGTTTAAGCATGGTCAATTGAGAGCAAGTCTCATCGCAAGAGATGTCTTCTCTTCGATATGTATCTTGTGGATACAAACTGTGCTTTGAAGGACTCTACCTTCTCATCAGGTTTTCTCTTTCTATTAAAGAACCATTTACACCCTAATGTGTCTTACACATATAGGTGGATCCTCGAGGGTCCATATACAACACTTGTATATGAAGTCTACTTTATACTTTATTGCTAAAATTCATCTTTCCATGCCATGATCCTCATGAGCTTCATCACTTCAAGTCCGATCATTTTTCAGACCATCCACCCCCTGCACTATAGGTAATTGCATATTGGTCCCTGTCAACATGTTTTATTTTCAGCAATTTTAATTCCTGTAATTGCATTTATACCCCTGTCTTTGCACACATATTTAGGCATTCATTTTAATTCATTTTTTAATTTGGAAAATTGTATTGTGTATCTTATGTTGTCCTCTTTATTATGTGACATGTGACATATTTTTGTAATATCAGTAGAATTTTCTATTAATTAAGTGGCTCATTTTTGCTATATTTTTCCCAATTTCACCCCTTAATTAATAGTAATTTTTCTGTGACTCCAAAAATTCCCCAAAAATCACATTAGGTTGAGGATACTAGGTTTACATTGTACCCAAAAATCACCTCATTTGCATGCATCTCGACGTCTAAATAAATCATTTAGTGATTTCCTTAATTAAATTTTAGTAGGTCCATTTCACATAGAAATTTAGGTTGATTAATTTTCCTGGATTCTTCACACTTAGATCTATCTAGGATAATTTTGATATCTGAAAATATTATGATTTGGTATTTATTAAAATTAAGTTAGTCAAAATCACCTTGCATTCATTTTTAATTCACAATAAATTCATTTAGTGTTAAAAAATTCTAAAAAAATTAGGGTAGCTTAATTTCATCCCATTTCATCATCAGCCCAAGTTTCATAATTTTTGGACTTAATTTGGACACTTATCTGAATTAACTTGTAATTGTCCTGATTTTGCATGTGTCTGACATAAAAAATCGAAAAAGACCAAAAATTATCCCCTGAAAAATCAAACATTGGACTTCGCTAAAAATTCACCTAGGAGACAACTGCCTCCCTGAGTTCGACCTTGGACTTCCAACCAAGTAAAAAAAATTGCCGCTCGAACTTAATTTGACTATAATTGAAAGTGGTTTTTGATCTGCTCTTATTACCCGACTACAACGAACGACATATCAATTAATTTGAACATTAATTTGCTCGAATTAACAAGGGTAGTGGGAGCCGTTTCGGTTATTAATTTTCAAATGTCATATCTCTTCCTCTCCTTACTTGTACTTCCAGTACATCTCTTCCTCTTCCTTGGAAATAACCAAATCCAACCTTCCTAAAAAGCCCAACAACATTCCACATCCCCTCCCCATCCCCAACACCGGATTACGGCCAGTCCCTCCTTTTCCTTGATGTCCCCGTCATCGTGCTTAATTTTCAACACTTCTTATGAGTAGAGCACTTCTAGAATAGAAAACAAATGGAGATTTACTAGGTCAACGACACTTTCGGAGAACTTGTTCGAAGCATTTGCATTGAACCAACTCGATAAAGTAACACAGGTAAAATTTTGAAGAAAGGCTATATGGGATGTTAAGGGAAATCTCAAAGGATGATTTTAAAAGGTTAAATCAAAAGACCGCATCCTTTTACTCGATGTCGTCATCCTCTATTAATTTTCAACAATCGTTGCGGGATTAATCTTCATTCGATCAATAATCAACCCATAATGTGTATCAAGATGAAATGTGTGTGAGTTAAAATTTATTATAACTCTTGTATAAATGTAGATGTGCAAGAAATATGAGTGTCGAACACAGGGAAGCGAACAAGAATAGAAAAATATTACTAATTATTGCTAAATAATAATATTTTTTTGAATTTTATCTTTCTTATTTTTGTGGGTTTTTAATTATATTCGAATTTTTATTTTTTGAATGTTTAATATTTTTATGTTTAATTTTTAATTTTATTTTTGTTTTTAATTTTACAAATCTTTGGTTTCTTTTTTAAGAAAGATAATTAATGATATACATATAGATAATATATATATATATATAGATGGTGTCTATTTTGATTTTTAAATAAGTCAAATAAAGTCAAAAGAAAGAGAACAGTTTTTTTGGTTTTTTTGATATTTTTATATGTTTTTGGTATTTTTAGGATATTTTTTTCTTATTTTATGGATTTTCAAAGTAATAGATACTAAAAAAAATGAATATGTTAACTTCACAAATTTGTTTATGTTTCTAAAAATATTTATAAGTTCAAAATAAAACTTTAATTATTATATTATATACAATATACAATGAATAAAAATAGAACGATATATTTTTGGATTTTTCCTGGAATTTTTACTAAATTTTATATGTTTTTAAGGTTTTTAAATTTTTAGGGTTTTGAAATTTATATTTTTGTTATTTTTGGATATGTGATAAAATATAATATAATTTATCGAATGTTTTTTTGGATTTTTTTGAGGTGTATTAGAATTTTTATGGATTTTTAATTGTTAAACACGGAAAATGAGCTTGTACTTTTATTCATTTATTTATTTTTTCGCATCATTTCTAGCGGTTCCCGTTTGGGTTCTCGCATGTGTAAAGATAGTGGAACCGTTTCCCCGTGTGCTGTGTGGTTTGTATTATAAATTAGGCTTGCACTAGCGGCTCCTCGAGCCACTTTAGGGTTTGCTTGTGCTCGTAATTTTTAGGACCACACAACCACTAAGAAGACGCACTTAGGCCGCAGATCTAGTCAAATCAACCTGTGCTTCACTCGCTAATAGAACTTCTTGTCTAGGAGCGGATTTTGTCGCCTGCATTTGCATATAGTGTAAAAATATTTAATTCTGTTCTGCATCCTGCATAAAAAGCAAAGGGATCACTATAAGTCTTCTTCACTCAGCATAAGCATCATCGTTTTTCGTGCATCAGCTTTTCTTGATTTCCCCTCTGCTTTTCAAACTTAAATTAAACGGAAATTGGGACTGGACGATAGGCGTGTTGTGGTTGGACTAACAAGTGAGAACTTAACTTAAAATCGGGACTGCTAACACTATTGACAAAACAAATCAATAAAATTGGAAAAACTGTTTGCGGGAGACTAATCACTGACCTTGTTTCCTGGCTGAGTGAGGGTTGTTGAGTGTGTGTGAACACCTTAAGGTAGAGCCCAAATCCCCGCCTTCCATATCACGGGCCAACTTATCCTAGCAAATATCACGAGTTGAATATTTTTAGATTCACTGACTAGTACCAAGTAGCCTTCGCCTGTTCGCGAGTAGTCAGGGGTGAACCAGCGGTACTTCACGACAAGTTGCTAGTAATCCTTCGGGGCGAAGTTCCAGCCTTGTCAGCCTCCACCTGCTTGCAGGTAGATAGGGGCATGGTCTTTGAGTCCATCAACTTGGGATAGGAGCAAAGAAAGGATGGATCGACGGTATCTTAAGCGACAAGTTAAACAGGGAAGGCGCATCCGGCTCTGAGTCAACTTCCCTATAGGCAGCGTAAATCCTTGCTATCTTGCAGGAAAAAAAATCACACTTAAAATTAACAAGATTAATTGGACTCGGTTTCGAGTCCTTCACTGTGTTGAGTGTGAACCCATGGTCTTGTATTGTATTGCTTGCTTCAGGTAGGAGTAAAATCCTATCTTTACTTAGAACTCCCAATTCTTCTCACCACTTCAAGATGACTGACTGGGGGAATATCGACACATTATTCTCCAACCTTTCTTTGAGTCCCCCACAAAAATCATCTTCACTAGACCAAGCGCAACTTGGACCACCCAGAGCTCATGACCCTCTTGAGTTCTGGATCCCTCACACCCAGGGTGGTTACTCTCAAACCAACCCTTTCCTCTCCTCTGAGCTTACCAAGGAAGACCATTGCTTCGGTAAGAATCCCTTCCTTGATTTATCCTCTAAACCCGATCATTTCCATTTCCCAGGACTAGAGGACAAGATGCCACCAAAGCGACCCCCAGATGAGGAAGGATCCCAAGATGACCCACTCCAGCAAGTCTTGGCTCGTCTCTCCCAAGCCGAACAACCGAACGTAGATCTCACCGCAAGAATGGGACAGATCATTGCGGCAGGAGGAATCGACCGACCAATGATGCCTATAACCCAACAGAGAATGAGATACAAAGTTGGTTGGCACCATCAGTACCGCCCGAAGAATTTGAGCTCAAGCCCCACTTTCTTAGCCTGCTACCGAAGTTCAACGGAAATGCCCATGAAGAACCATATGCCTTCCACCAAGACTTCGAGCTGGTTTGCAACAACCTTACCATCCTAGGGTTGGGCAGGATTACATTCGACTGAAGGCCAACCCTTTCTCCTTAGGAGATAAGGCAGCACATTGGCTGAAGAACCTAGGGGTGAGATGTACAACCTGGATGCAGTTCAAGGACCTATTTCTGAAGAAGTTCTACCCTCTCAGTAGGACTAACCAAATGAGAACAAAGATTGCTAGTTTCTCCCAAGGACTCAGTGAACCATTCCATGATGCCTGGGATAGGTTTAATGACCTAATTCAGAAATGTCCCTGCCACGACATTTCTAAAGCGATCTTAGTCCAAACCTTGTTCTGTGGTTTAACCCAAGAGATGTAGGGGTTAGTAAGTGCCGCCTGTGGAGGAAGCTATCTAAATAAGAATAAGAATGTTGTATGGAAGATACTAGAGCAGATGGCGGAAACCGGCAGGTCGCAGGCCACCAGGGTCTATCAATTGTCTCCCTCAATCCTATCCAACAAGACAACCCGAAGGACTGTAGCGGATATGACAGAGGACCTCATTCCCGGCATACGGATAATTGCTGATAAGTTAACCATGGTCGAGCAGATCCACAAGAGGGTCACTGACATTGAGTCTCTATCATGTCTGCCGAAGCAAGTGGAGGAACTTACTGATACGGTAGCCAAGATAAAGCTACCTGCCCCTTCTACACCACCTGTACTTGTACATCGAGTCCTTCTTGTACAAGAACAGGCACCGGGGCCTCAATGTGGCTGGGTAGAGGATCAGACTTACACCCAGCAGGACCAGCATGCACTCCCACAAGTGGAGACCTGACACGAGGAGCCTCCGCAGGTGTCCGAGATCAACGGGATGTGGTACAGCCGTGACCCCATCGGTAGACAGTCGAGGATGGGGAACGGTCAGCCTCATCGACCTTCCCCAGCTTACCAAGAAACTAGCTCCGTCCCCACACCGTGCTTTGTTCAGTCCATGCCTAAATGAGGGTACCAGCCTCAGCAGCACCAGTAGCAACAACGCACATTCCACTCAGGCCAACAGGGCCAGACACCGTCCTATCAGCAGCAGCTGTATCGGCATGGCCAGCAGAGCTAGCACAGAACCTCATCCTAAGTCAGCATCAGCAAGCCCAACCCACCAAGATGATATCTGATTGGTCCACGGGGGATCGTTGACCCCTGGTCAACTCTCCCCCGTAGACCACTTTCCCCGCGGATCTCGCGACCGACCCATTTTCTCCCAATTACCCCCGCTTGATCCGATCACCATTTTCCTAATCCTCGGGTTCTAATCACTCCCCCTGCATCCGAGACCCACACCTGATTCATTGCCTAGGGGTCCGTGCTTCACCAAGCCAGACCCGTTGCCTTCTTCTCGGACCTGCAGGAGTATATAGCTCCACCTCCGCCGCACTTTCCCCGCCATATTTGGCGCTGCTCCTTTGTCCCAAGACCTCCACTGTTCTCCCCAGAGTGACAGCTAAGTGAGGAGAGTGTCGAAGAGAGGAGAGGAAGACTCCTGCCACTGATCCGGCGACTCTTGCCGCCGTGCGCCGCCGCGAGGTGTGCCAGAGCCTCGGAACCCGACGACCCTTCGAGGCGACGACCCAGAGCTTTCTGAGCTCATCCCCAGTCGACCCCATTCACTAGGTACCTTCGATTCTTTCTAGTTTCCTTTAATTTCCCAGTTTGCCCAAATCCCATCTCTGCCATGGCCGATCAATTCATGTCACCCCACTCATCGATTCGATCATCGGACGACACTATCACCTCCACGATCCTTCTCTCCACATTCTGCACCCACTCAGTCCCCTTGGATCGCCCCGGAACCAAGAACTCGACCTCCACCGTCGTCGCCTCGTCGGAGGTCATCCACCCGACTGACCTGCGCACCCATTCCAACTCTAACCGGGTCGAGGCAATTTGCCCTCGACCCAGGAGCCTTTCTATGGAGTTTTGCTAGTCCAAGCGACCCATTTGAGGGTCGAGTCGATTGAGCACAGAGGCCCAGCTCCGCCTTCGTCATTGGAGCTCCTTGGAGCCCCCCGGCCTCATCAGAGGAGTGCATCAGCTGCGGATCACCTTGGCGATTACGTTCCACACCCCAGCAGCCGGAGAGGAGCTCTCCACCGCACGCACGGAGCCGGCGAAGTTCGCGGGCGTCGAGTTCTTGGAGCATCCTTCCCCGTCGTTCGATCATCCCCGACGCTCCATATCCCATCTCAACCATCTACTTAAGGAGCGCCAGCCACCGTCAGATCCATCCGGACTTTGATCGAAGCCGTCCATAGAGCGAAGGATTAGCCACACGTACCATAGCCGTCTGATCCTGCACGTGGCAGGCCCTCAGCCGTCAGATCAGAGCCCGAGTTCTTCAAAGAGGCGCAGCGCCTTTCAGCCGTCCGATATCACACGTGGCGCGCCTCCAGCCGAAAATCTTAATATGGGGTAATTTTCCCTTAGGCCCCTTCTCTTTTATCGTTTATTAGTTAGTCCTGTAAATATTTTTGTACGTTGTTTTAAATTAGGGTACTTTGCACTCTAGACCTTCATGTTTTCTGTATTTGCATTTTAGTCCTTATATATGTGGGCCACGTACATCGACACGTGAGGTTGTGGTTTATTTGCACATTTCTCACTTTATTTCGTTGGTGTTATTGTTTATATGTTTTAAAATAGGAATTACAGTTAGGTCCCTCCGTGCCTGATTCATGTACGTTGCACGTGATTACTTGGACATTTCGCACGAGGGCCCCTGGGTTTTCTCTGAGTGTTATTGTTTGGCCCTTGCTACTAGTTTTCTTTCATTTAGGTCCCTATGCACTGTGAGACTTGGTTTTATTTAAATAAAATATCAAATTAACTCCAAATTGCATGAAATTTGGATACGTGGCTCCTGCCACTGTGTAAAAATTTCACTAAAAATTTGGTACCTTTTTTAGGCTTTTTTGATATTTTTAATAATTCAAAAACTTGATTTTTCTTAATGTTTGAATTAGAAAATCAAATAAATATATAAAAACCCTTTTAAAAATTCTAAAAAAATTAGTGTAAGTCATTTTTAGTGTCTTTTAATCTCTACCAAATTTTCGTGATTTTTGGATATATAAAAACCTTAAAAATTGAAAAACTCTAAAAATCTCAAAAAAACTATAAAATTGTTGAAAACTCAAATAATTGTAAACTCTTTTTCTGAATTTTCTTTCTGTTTATATTTGTCATATAAATTACCTTCAGGCATTTACAGATCAATTTGCTATTTTAAATTGATCTTTCAAGCCAGGTTGGACAGTAGCTTACTATTTTTGCCCTTTCTAATTTTTAGAAAATCATATAAAAATTATAAAAATCTGAAAAATTCACCAAAAACATTAAAAAACCTAAAAAATATAAAAACATTTTTGTTTGAATTTTTGGAGCCTTTTTTAGTGATTAAATAATTTGTTATATTGGCTTGTTTTTACATTTCTTTAGAAAATCAAAAAATACAAAAACATTAAAAAATATAAAAACCCATCAAAAATACATTTTCTTCTCATTTTCGATTTTGACTACTTCGTAGGCCGCAAGGCCAATTCGTGCTCCCTGAGTCCGACCCTGGGTGCTATACCAGGTTAATCTTTTAGTGAGGACCGCTATCTTTATTTTATTGATTTTATATCTTTATTTGGTGGTTCTAAATAATGTTTCTTGTTGACCGAATTCAGCTCGATCTGGGTCGCAACGACCCGAGTGATTATTTTTACCTAGCCCAGATTGAGCAGTGGGTTTATTTTTTCGGTCATCAGAATTGCGCCGTTGCTGGGGAGCACGGCTTAGTAGTCTTTTCTTTTTCGTGTTTTCACGGCTTTTTGTGCATAGCTTTGTAGATATTGTTATCTGATATTATCTACATAAATTTTCAAATAATTGTGTCTGATACATTTCTGTTTGCTTTCTTGCGAGGGCCCGAGGATCGAGGTAGCTTTTTCGGAAGCCGAAGCAACTACGGGAGTCAGAGGCGGCTCTTTTCTGCATAGAGCCACAGGTGGACGTGAGGAATCGAGCAAGAGTGCCGGAGCTGCAGAATAGCTGCGAGATTAGCCGAAGATTAGTCTAGTTTATTTTCCGCATTATTAATTTGTAGTAATATAGGGACCTGGACGAACTTGGACACTTGACGCTTTTCGGGGTCTGTTTCGCCGAGCACCGGTGGGCTCAGGGGACCTCATCAAGTTTTCACGGCTTTGTGACCGTTTATTTACTGCTTGTTTGATTTACGTGGTTTTCAGCCTTAGCTTAGGATTTTACTTGATTGTGATGTAATTAATTAGGATCCAAACACCTAATTATCTGCCCGTACCTATAGTTCGAATAATTGGATCTAATTAATTAATTCACAAGAAAAAGCCGGCTTATTACTGCTCTGGTCCACGTGCCTTGAGGAGTCACATGCAACGCGTATAGGATCTGTTGTGGCAGACACCGAGTGGCTCCCAAGATAGGACTCCGGACCTAGGCTCGAGTACCCGGCTACTGTTCTTTCATGTAAAAATTTCTCTGCTAGGGACGGTTTTTTTACGTGCATCATATAGGTAGTTTATATTCAGTATTTTATTTTATGCGCAGATCACCCTGCATGTAGACTGCTGGAGTCAGGTACGTATCTCTTACTCTGCATAAATCATTGATTTCAGCGCATTGGCTTTTTTGTCTTCTCTCCCGGTTTTGAACTTAAAATAATCAGGAGAACCGAAAAATTCGTTAGGCGTTGTTTTTATCTGAAAAATACCTAAAAAGAAAAAAAACTAAAAAATTAGGATTGCTAAACAAACTTGACCCTAAAAGACATCTCATTTAAAAATCTGTCTTGGGGAGAGCATCCCCCTCATTGTCGAGTTTGATTGCACGAGAGAGTGACCCGCACACTAGGTTAGAGCCACATCCGAGCCCTAATCAGACTACCAGCCTTTTATACGGGACAGTATGGTTGGTGGATTGGATTCCTACCAGGTCACGTAACCGCTCTGATATCCTGACATGATCACCTAAATAAAATTGACAAGATAATTGACCGAGCTCTTACGGTCTTCAGCTCAGTGTGGAGTAGGTGAATTCGGGGTTTGTTTTCTCATCTTGTTTGTTTCTAGATCTCATCCGCCAGACTCGCCAGATCGAGATGATGGACATGAGGTCCCTTAGGCAGCCTCTGGCTGCACCGCTTTTTATCACTCCAGCCCGTTCATCTAGGTTGGTTCGCGAGAGCTCAGACCTGCTCTCCGAACCCGAGTATGATTCTGCCCTGTTTCCCCTTGACCACCCTTCTTCTATACCTGAGATGCCAGTGCCAGATGCGAGATAGCAGACTGATGATATTTCGGCACCTGAGTTTGGGTCTTTTGCCTTTGCAGAGACCATGTCCAGCAGCGAAGAGCACACCGATGGTCCGAGGCCAGAGACGACCACATATGTTCTGAATCAGGGTGCGATAAACACCACCATGTTAGCCTCCCTTGAGACGATGCAGAGGCAGATACGAGACCAGGGGGCTTTCATGGTGGAGATGAGGAGAGAGATGGAGCGGATCCTAGAGCAGAGAGATCAACCGCGAGATGAGGGACGGAGAGATCCTGAGCATCCAGCAGCAGCAGAGCCACCAAGACCGATGTTGGAGTTGCACAACCCCAGATAGACGCAGACACACAGCTGGGTCGTACTTCCGGCCATCGTGGGGGACTTCAAGTTCCCCCAAACACACTTCAGCTTCTCCCCCGCTTCCACGGGCCCGCCACTGAGGAACCCCATCTCCACCTCTAGGAGTTTCTAATGATCTGCAGCACCATCCATGACAGACAGGTGGACGAGGACACCATCCGTATGATTGCCTTCCCCTTTTCACTGGCAGATAGAGAAACCACCTGGATGAAGCATTTGGGGAAGTTTTTCTACACCTGGGAGAAGCTCCACACCGAGTACTTGCACAAGTACTATCCACTCAAGTGGACGAATGCAGCGAGGGCCCTGATCAGCAACTTCTCCATGCTCCCCAACGGGCAGTTCCACGAGGCATGGGAGAGGTTCCGTGAGCTTACCGACAGATGCCCGCACCATGATGTCACGAAGCCGAACCCTGTTCAGAGCTTCTTCTGCGGGTTGACACCAGAGCTGCAGTGCCTGGTGAACGCTTCTTGTGGCGATTCCTACTTCGCCAAGGATGAGGATCAGGTCTGGGCCATCTATGAGGAGATGGCCGAGAACTACACAGTGATGTCCCATACCCGACTCTACACTCAAGGACTCCCTCAACAACAGTCCGTGCAGTTTCAGAGTATAACACGGGTAGACGCCGGTCCTTCTACTTTGTCAGCGGCAGGCGCACAGGCAGAGTCCACAGCCACCGACATGGGCATCATCAGTGAGAAGTTGGATTGGATGGAGTTGATCGAGAAGAAGCAGTGCTAGAACATATCGCAGATGGAGCAGATGGCACAGTTACTGAGTGACCTGAAGACACATGTCATGTGTCTCCAGGAGGCACAGATGGCTTCTCAGCCCCGTCTTCAGGCACGAGGGGATCCGAGTAGCAGTGGCGGTTCGTCCCAGCGCTCCACACAGCCTAGACAGGTTCACCTTGTACAAGCAGAGCTGTACCAGCAGCCACATCAGTACTACCAGCCACCACCATCTCCAGACACTCAGATGGTGGTCTACCAGCCGGATTACCCTCTGGTAGTACTCTCGCCATCCCCTTACGAGCCGGAGCTGTTGATGGATGTCAATGGGATTTGGTACGACTGACCCCAGCCCGGTATCCGACGAGACCATCCCAGATTCCGTTGGTCAACCGGAGGTGCCAGTTCCCAGCAGTAGCCTCCAGTTCAGGGTATCCAGTACGGCCATCAACGAGAGCACCAACAACCCCAGCCCCCAGTACAACAGCAGTCATCCCAGCCCACACAACAGTATGGTCCTCGTCTCTATCAGCAGGGACATTCTTGGATGCGAGATCAGCCTCACCAGCCACAACATCATCTACAACAGTACCCCTCTCAGCCGCATCAGCCACAGCAGCAGCCTCACTACCAGTGTGGCCACCCGTCAGGTTCTCATGGGTCCGCCTATGAGAACCCCGCCCTAGACGACCTAGTCTGCCTCATGACAGAGCAACAAGCTACATTCAGATGGGAGATGGATGATTTCTGCCAAGAGACGCGGGAGATTGTGAGAGGGAAGGCCGCCATCCCTGCCCAGATCGAGCCTAACCCGAACAGCCTGAATATGAAGTCTGAGTAGGTAGAGTTCACAGAGATTACCACTCCTAGCGATTATTTTGGTGATTTTTCTGCAAACATGTTTGATGCTGATTTTGTCACACTTAGGAGTGGTAGGATGCCAGTAGGCGGCGCCTCGTCTGAGCGACGGTCCCACGCCACACCAGGAGCGCCAGACGAGGAGGAGCGCGGTACTGAGGTCGCGAGAGATGATGACGGTGGTACTAATGCCACCAAGGATGTTGATCCAGCCGAGGTACTGAGGTTGTCGCTTCACCTGTTTGAGGAGGTGGTACTGACGCCACTAAAGCTGTTGAGCCAGAGCGTGGTACTTATGCCGCGAGACATGCTGAGGGTGGTACTGAGGCCACCATTTTCACTTCTGCTAGTCCTGTTGTTTTTCCATCTATACATGTATCTCAGGATATTTTTGGAAATAAAGGAAAGGGTATGTTAGTTTCGGATCCACAAGTGTTGATTGATGATGTTTGTGTGGATTCTGCTGTTCATGAGCATGCCAGGCCCTCTCCTAGTCCTTCACCTGAGAAGGACCCTGTGATCCCCTTTCCACGAGCTCTTCACATGCGAAAGGGGAAGAAAATCGAAAATCCCAAAAAGAGTCATCAGATAGAGTTCAGCCAACAGATGATAGACAGATTTCATATTCAGCTGACTCTACAGGAGGCCTTGGAGCACATCCCTCTACTCCAGAGATCACTTAGAGACAGGACCATAGTTAGGAGGAAGAGGAGAAACCATCAGTCTGAGGTCCATGTGCGGACTAGAGCCACTTGTTTCGTGATACAAAACCGTCTGCCAACCAAGAGGCCAGATGCAGGAGCCCCGTATGTCAGATGCCATATTCATTAGCAGAGGTTCGACCACACTCTATTAGACAGCGGCTCTTCGATCAACCTACTTCCGGCAGCCCTTCTCGACCACTTCGAGTTGGGCACTCTCCGACAGAGCAGGACAGTCCTTCAGTTTGCTGATCAATCTATCAAGAGGTCGAAGGGGTTGCTAAAGGATGTTGTCGTCACGATTCATGGCCTGAAATTCCCCGTGGACTTCGTTGTGTTGGACATGGAGATCCCTGAGTCTGTGACCGATGCCCCCATCATTTTAGGATGCCCGTTCTTGGCCATAGCCAAGGCAATATCCGACCATGATAACGGGAAGGTGTACTTTCGCATCAAGGGTGAGAGTATACAAATAGAGACGGTCGAGGAGACTAGAGCCCAAATTCAGATTGCTCAGAGCCGACCACAGATACAGAGCAGATGACAGATGCAGGGTGAGACATCCACCAGGATTGTGACTTTGTGATTACAGATTATGAGGCAATTTGGGCACAGATCCAGTCGCACAGGCCATCCTCTCACCTTTAGAGTTCGTTGATGTAGAGACACCAGTAGAGGAGAGCTTGGAGAGCGCATTCCTTGTCCAGGATACCTTTCTGGCCGCAGACCCGGTTCTTGATCGTGATAAAGATTCTTGTGAGTATTATCCCTCGGAGTCAGATACTGATTTGGCAGAGTTTGATGATTTCACACCGTGTCTGACTTCTACTGAGCCTACAGCTGAGGAGGTTGATTCTGAGCAGAGCAGAGACAGACAAGTTGAACAGCCTTCTCCAGATCCAGTTTGCGAGTGAGAGTTCTCATTCTCCCGTGCAGATTTGGCAGCATACACTCGGATTCTTCAGAAGCCAGATCTACCAACACTGACTTGTCCAGAGATGAAGCAACTACCAGCATCGCTGAAGTATAGGTTCCTTGCGGGTGAGCATGAGATGTACACAGTTATTATCTCCGCTGATTTGAGTGGAGAGAAAGAATCCCGTCTGATGGGGGTTCTTGAAAAGAACCGCAAGGCGATAGGATGGAGTGTAGCCGATCTCCAGGGGAACAGTCTGGCTCTGTGCTCTCACCACATCTATCTCGAGGATGAGGAAAATCCGCCGCGTGAGTTCCAGTGACGGCTGAACCCGAATCTTAGAGAGGTTGTCATGAAGGAGATCTCGAAGTGGTGGAGCGTCGATTTTATCTACCCCATCTCCGACTCCAAGTGGGTCAATCCGTTGCATGTAGTGCCCAAGAAGACGGGCATCATTACTGTTGTCACGGAGTCTGGAGAGGAGATCGCTACCTGGGTACCCACTTCTTGGCGGGTTTGCGTGGATTACAGAAGACTCAGCCAGGCCACCAAGAAGGATCATTTCCCCTGCCCTTTATTGATCAGATTATTGAGAGGCTGGCAGGGAAGAGCCATTATTGCTTCTTGGATGGGTACTCTGGCTATAATCAGGTGGCCATTGTGCTCGAGGACCAGGACAAGACTACCTTCACCTGTCCCTTTGGGACATATGCCTTCAGACGCATGCCATTTGGGCTATGCAACGCCCCTGCGACATTTCAGAGATGCATGTTGTCTATCATTTCGGACATGGTGGGGGAGTGCTTGGAGGTCTTCATGGATGATTTCTCGGTCTACGACGACAGATTCGACTCCTGTCTTGACTGCCTAGACCGAGTCCTTCAACGATGCATAGAGGTTCACCTAGTGTTGTCTTGGGAGAAGAGTCACTTCATGGTGACTCAAGGGACGGTGCTTGGCCACATCATCTCCAACATGGGCATGGAGGTTGATCCGGCCAAGGTGGATGTCATTAGAAAACTTGATCCATCGTCCAACTTGCGGCAGTTACGGTCTTTTTTGGGGCACATCGGTTTCTACTGACGTTTCATTCATGATTTCAGCAGGCTTGCCCGACCATTGACTGATCTGTAGACGAAAGACACCGAGTTCCTTGTAGATGATAAGTGTCTATCGTCGTTTGAGACTCTCAAGAGCTGTGTCATAGAGGCTCCTGTTCTCCATCCACCTGATTGGTCTCTCCCATTCGAGATCATGACGGATGCCTCTTGCCGTGGGGGCCGTGCTGCGACAGAGGAGGGATGGAGTCCCATTTTCCATTCACTGCGCTAGCCGTACATTGGATGCCGTGCAGCGGAACTATACCGTCACTGAGAAGGAGATGCTAGCCGTAGTTTTCGCTCTAGATAAGTTCAGATCTTACATCATTATATCTAGAGTGACTATATACACTGATCATACCGCCATCAGGTACCTCATGGCAAAGAAGGAAGCCAAAGCGAGATTGACCAGATGGATCCTTCTACTCCAGGAGTTTGACATAGAGATTAAGGATAAGTCTGGAGTCAAGAATGTGGTGGCGGATCATCTCTCCCGATTGGAGTATCTTGAGGATTCTGAGCAGATAGACCCTATTTGTGAGACCTTCCCAGATGAGGCGATCCTTGCTATCGCCTCGCTCCCATGGTATGCTGATATTGTGAACTATCTTGTTGCCAAGAAAGTTCCACAAGATTGGCCCAGGCAGAAACTTGAGACCTTCCTCGTGAAGACCAAGTTTTACCATTGGGAGGATCCCATCCTTTACCAGGAGGGAGGGGATAGTATCTGGTGTAGGTGCATTCCTTAGGAGGAGCACCACAGCGTCCGTACTTACTGCCACAAGCTTGAGGCAGGAGGACATCACTCAGGGAGGAGAACGACACAGAAAGTGCTCCAATCCGGCCTATGGTGGCCTACTCTCTTCAAGGACTCTGATGAGTTCGTGAAGAGGTGTACTGACTGTCAGAGGATGGGCACTTGTGGACAGCGTGATATGATGCCAATGCAGTCCATACACTTCTGTGAGGTTTTTGACGCATGGGGCATCGATTTCATGGGTCCATTCCCTAGAAGTCAGGGATTTGAGTACGTTCTATTGGCCGTGGATTATGTGAGTCGTTGGGTTGAGGCCATCCCCGTCCGAACCGAAGATGCTAGGACTGTTTGTAGATTTTTGAGGAAGAATATCATTTCATGGTTCAGGGTTCCTAGAGTGTTGATATCTGATGGGGGATCTCATTTCGTCAACGACAAGGTAAAGGCCCTTGCTAGCGAGTTCAGCATAGACCATCGAGTTGCCACTCCATGCCATCCTCAGACGAATGGTCTTGCTGAAGTATCGAACAGGGAGATCAAGACTATATTGCAGAAAGTCGTCCGCCCTGACCGAAAGGATTGGTAACAACTTTTGGACTCGGTCTTGTGGGCATATCGGACGTCTTTCAAGACTCCGTTTGGTACATCTCCTTTCGCCTCGTTTATGGCAAGCCGTGCCATTTACCTGTTGAGCTGAGGCATAGGTCACTTTGGGCCGTCACTGATATACTTTTGGATCCAGAGAGTGTAGGAGATCAGAGGAGGGCATAGTTAGCAGCCCTGGAGGAGCTTCGTGATACCGCCTTCTCAAACAGCCTAAATTATAAGGAGAGAGTAAAGGAGTGGCATGATTCTCATATCAGCCACAAGCAGTTTGATCCGAGACAGAGAGTATGGTTGTTTGATGCTAGGCTTAGATTATCTCCAGGGAAGCTACAGAGTAAATGGAAGGGACCTTATCTGGTTAGAAAGGTGCATGACAATGGAAGTATTGATATATCTAAGTTGTCTTCTGATGCTACCTTTCGAGTGAACGGCCAGCGGCTCAAGCCATATCTAGATCATGAGCCGCGGGTCGTTGATGTTGCCCCTATTCACTTTGCGTGAGATGTGGTCTCTTGACTCACATCTATCGCATCTCACGCCTGATTATAACTGTTCTTCCGACCTGTATAGATCCAGTTGTCCATATCACTCTATTCTTTAGTCCCACATCCCTTTTCTCATCTTACAATTTTGCTATAATTAGGGTGTACTTTACCCTAAGTATAGGGGGATGTAGGACTCTCGGGTATTCTTTTGATTCTTTCTACCCCTTATTTTGCTGCCTATACTTAGGGATATTTCACCCTAAGTATAGGGGGGGGGGGGGGTAGACCCTGTACATCCTTCACTCGGATTTCCCTTTATGTACAGTTTGCTATACTTAGGATTACTTGATCCTAAGTATATGGGGAAACACCGAGTTCTCTTCATTCTATTCTTTGATTCGTCTTTGTATATAGCGATTCCTTTTCACTTCCCTATACTAAGCACGAGTTATGTCTTCTTCATCGCTCTTGATCACTCTGAGGACATCGTTCGAGCTAAGTATATGGGGGGTGTATATATTTCATAAATACATTAGCCATAACTCGTACTTTGTGTGAGTGTGTTAATAAATGAAAATGGCTAAAAATCCATAAAAATTTAAAAAATTTTCCCTTGTATATAAAATTCATCTTGCACATACCTATTTAATTATGAAATTATTTTTTTACAAATGATTGTAAAATCTTTTTGTGTAAATAGCTTGTACATATTTTTCATATCAAAATTATGTATATAGTACAAAATTTTTTAAAAATGTTTTGAAAACGAAACGTTTGCAAAAACCTCGTATAAATTTTTGTAAATATTTTGCAAACCTTCGCATTCATGCATACATCCATATTTTCAAACATTTTTCAAAAATTTTGCACAATTGTAAATAGTTGTAAATTGCATATTTGTAAAATAACATCTTTGTAAATACGTGCACAGTCTTTCCAAATCATAGTTGACATTTGAACTGGCCTGGAATTAAATTGACAAATGGAGCTTGGTTAAGACCTTAATTCACCTAATGATAAGAGGAACCTTATAGGGCTTAGGATTGAGACTTTTCAGGTCCATTGGGACTTAGTTCTTTGAGTCCACTAGGCTATGAGCATATGTTATCTTGATGAGCCTAAGTAGAGCACTTAACAACACACGGATGACTCTCCGAGACAATGGCTTTACTTGCACGAGCATCTTACACATAGCTCTCCACGGATGAGGTGGTGAGGAGGCAATTTTCTTTGGCTTGGGGTAGCATATGAGGGTAGTACTTCTAGGAGGAACCTCTCTTCTTCTTATAGTGAAGGAAGTGCGTCTCAACTTGGTCCGGTGGTTATGAAGTCTAAAGACAGAAGCCGTGGGTTGCAATAAAGCTTCAAAAGAGTGATAGTCTACTGGCTCAAGAGGAAAAACTCCTTGTATATATGCTGCACCATGTAGGTATGTTGTACAGATGCACATGAAAAAAATGTGTGCAAAAAGAAAAGAACTCCAAAAAAGTGGTGGGTCGGATTGAAAATTTAATAATCCCACCGGAGTGTATATAGTCAAATAAAGCAAAAAGCTTATGGTATGCATGTTCCATCTCATGAAGCTTGCAGCGGGAGACTCAGCTACACTGGTTAGAGCTCCCAAGGATACATGGCTACACTGGCCATGGTCCATTCTCTTCTTCCCCCCTCTTCTTGAGCCGGTTGCACTTGAACTTAGAAGGGAATACACTGCTTCTCGAGGAAAGAGTTGCTAGACCGAGGCATTAGAGTTACCGGGTTGAGGGAGGTTGTTTCTTTGTTACTTCTGAGGTGGGGAGCTACATATCACTTACACCGTACAAGGAAAGATTCATGGTCATTAGAGTTTGTGTATGTAGACTTGTTCTGATCTGGTTTATTGAGGAGTCTTGACCATAGCTTGGTGGAACTTATAGGCTGTTAAGTTTTAAGTTTAAGTCCAAATAAGGTTTCGACAAATTAATAATCCAAAGGTCTGATGGAACTCCATATTTCAATTTAATGAAGCAAAGCTTAATAATCAACCTTGATTTCGCCTCCTTTTCTTTTTCTTTCTCTTTTGCACTTCTTTTTCAAATAAGTGTTTGCTAAGGGACTAGTAAAAGTAAAGTATAGGGGGGTGATGAATCCCACTTCATCACTCTTTATTCCTTTATTTTAGCTAGAAACTTGAGTAAAACACCATGTAAATATGTATAAATATCATTGATGATTGCATTATATATGGTTATAACTTGCTTAAAATATGTGGAGTACAGCCTTAATGTTTGATTTATATGCTTCAAATAGTGCACAAATTCACAGTATACTTATTCCATGCACACAACAAACAATGTCATTTAATGCATGATCTTTAGGTATTACCTAGCTATATTTCTTATACAATAGAAATTACACCCATGGAACTCAATCACATTTACAATTCTAACAACCCATATTCATATTTTTGATAAAGTAAAAATATCATCATGAATATATGTGTTCAAGTCCAAAAGAATGAAAGAAAGAGCATCATATCAAAACCCAACACATTGGCATAATCAAATTACCATTCACATTTCATTAGAATAAAAAGGGAGGATCACTTATGAAATTTACCCATTCTTTCTCTTCTCCATGCATGCACGTGAATGTCCTCCCATTAACTTCTCTCTCTATTAAATTTGTGCATGAACAACTCACGCACATCACCCCAACCGTCTCTCTCTCTCTTTATTAACGTTTTGCAGGATACTCATACCTCCCACGGTTTGAGGCTTCGGGAAGCGTCGTGAACCCCTCGTCTCCTCCCCAAGGCAGCCGACCAAGGTCCTCTATAAAAAGGCTTGACGGGAAAGAGAGAGGGGATGGTTCCTTCTTCCCCCCTTCACAAAGCAACACCCGCGCCTGGGCCAAGCTCGTCACCATCTTCTCGTGCGAGCTGCAGCATCCCGGCTTAGGCTCTCCACCTCACGACGAAGGTTTAGCGTGCAGCGACACCCCGCGGGCATCCCTAGCCTCCTCCCACGTCCCTGTGTGCCACTTCGGCTCACACAACTCCGCACGACCATCGGCCACGCTCCAGCAAACGTAGCTTCTCCTCTCGCGCTCCCGTGCGCCACTGCATCTAACGCAAGCCTCCGGCAACCTCCAGTTCGTGCACTGCCATCTCCTCTGCGCATCTCAACCGTCGGCAGCCAACCACACAACTTCCTCGCGCAACGGCATTCGTCCAGCCACCAGCTCCCTCGCACAAACCTACTTCTCCATCTCGCCCACTGCTGTACGTGCCTCCACGCCGCTGTGCACCAGCTTTCTTTTTCAGCTCATACAGCACCCGCGTGCACGGTAAGCGGCTGTGCCCTCCAGTGCAGCACCACCTCGCTTCAGAGCGCACTCCCCGCGTATCCCCGTCCTGTGCACCAACCCTAGAGAAGAACAAAACTCAACTCTTTTCTCTTTAGATTTTTTGATGGTCTTTATTTCATTTGGTCTTCATTAGTACTCTGCAAATCTAGGAAAAGTTCAAACTGAATCTTATCTAAAGTTGTATTGTGGTAATCGTGCAATTCATCCCTTTAGTTTTATTCATACGGTTCACTAAAACCAAGTGGTTTCCCTTTGTTTTTTTTTTTGCGAAAGAGTCCTTACAAAGGATCTCTTCTTATTTAAAGGGTCACTAGTTATTTATTCTGCAGTTTCTCCAAATCCACTTTTTATCTATTATACGAATTTTATGTTTCATCTTCTTAGTTTTAAAATAGTGAATCAAGTTTGTTTTGATTGCATAAAAGTCTTTAGCTTCTCGATAAATAGCAAAACAACCCTTGAGGTGTTATTTTGACCGGATTAAGTTGGAATTGGAGTAAGAAATTACAAAAACAAATTATGCAAATTTGTTGTGTCCTTGTGTATTCGAACCTCTACTTGCCGCATACTTTTTACATACATTCATCGTGCTCGTAGTTGTAATATCATTTGTTTGATCTTGATTACTCATGGTTCACAACGACTTCATAAAATCATCATCTTAAACCGTGAAAAATCGTGTCAACATTTTGGCGCCGTTGCCGGGGACTAGGCAACATTTGCAATTTTTTTCTCTACTTTCTAACTTAATTTCAAATTTCTAATCGTGCATTTTTTTGTTTTGCAGGTACTTAGTCTCCAAAAAGAAAAAAAAACTTTACTTGTCTCTTCATGCCATTTGTTTTAGCAAACTTGTAATTTAAAAAAAATGTTTTCCCTCCCCCTTCTCGGAAAAGCTCTCCATCAACAGGACAAAATATTACGGATTTAAAGCCAGAAGTACAGGCACTGTGAGTCCCTCTTTCTCTTAGTTATCTTAGGATTTTAAAATTTCCTGCATTTGTTTGCGCTCCAAACATAAACCGAAAAAAATTAAAAAACACTTCTTCTTTGCATCATCTCTGTGGTCTTCTCCCTCTGATAATCTAACTCAAAGACCACCAAATCGTGTACTGATCATTTAAAAAGATAAGCTTGAAAGGCCACCGCAGTGGCCCGAGCAGAAAGCGGGAAAATTGTAATTGCTTGATTTCATGCATGTGTATGACACAAAAATCACGAGCACATAGAACCCTTGGATAGAGACAAAAATCCCTGGTGCTACGCGGGATTGCAGAGAGAAATCGTAACTCCTCGACACGTTGGGCACATGTTCTTGTGGGAAAAGCAGATCTAACGATCTGAGTACCAACCCTGGATCCCCCAGCCGGATTAGGACATCGATTTCTCACAATCTTCCACACCCACCTCATCCTTAAGGACTCTAATTTCTCTGAAAACTTTTGTTAAATCACTAAACTAAAACCGAAAAGATAACCGCTTCCGCGGCAATTTTTGTGTGAGTTGGTGAATTAACAAATTGTCTTGTGTATTGTGTTGTGTATGCTAGGTCGTAGATCTCTGAAACATCCAGTACAACAACCATTAGAGTACGACCCGATTTATAGAAGAAAAACAAACCCATCTCTTTCAACTGAGAATTCATCTGACATGGGTGAAGAAAGACCAAACCCTATGGACCTCATTCTGCATCAACTACAACTGTTGAGAGAGGAAAATGCGACGATCCTCCATACAATAGCACCTCTCATCCGACCACCACCCATAAGCACACATTACAATCCGGCCGCAGAGGACTTAGTTCATTGGGTCCAAATCCCGCCTGAAGTAGGAGACTTTGAGATTAAACTCGCATCCCTCTCCTTAATCCCAAAATATTATGGAAATGACTCTGAAGATCCCTTCCTCCACATCCAAGACTTCCGATCTGCTTGTGACACTATGAGTATCCCTGGGGTAGAGAAAGAATACATCTACATGAAAGCCTTCACCCACTCACTTAAAGACAAAGCACTCCAATGGCTATGAAATTATGGAACCCCACTCACCTCTTGGGACTCATTAAGAGAGGCATTCATCAAGAAATACTTCCCAATAGGAAAGACAAATGCCCTGAGACAAGCCATATCATCATTCACTCAGAAAAATAGAGAGCCCATTCATGAAGCCTAGGAACGATTTAAGGAACTTCAAAGGAAATGCCCTCATCATGCCATACCCAAATGGAAGTTAGTTCAGATATTTTATGAGGGCATAGATACATCATTTAAGAGAGTGATTGATGGATCATGTGATGGAAACTACATCAGCCGTGACGAACATTTCGTTTGGAATTTATTTGAAAATATGTCTGACAATTCGGTGAACAGTTCCTCAATAGAACAATACAGTGGAAATACGAGGACAGTCAATATCATTGATCATGAGAGATCTAGCAATGACAATCCTGATAGATGGGAAATCCTCTCAAATGAACCTCATGACTCAAGACTTAGAAAAATTGGTCATGAATAATCCCACCAGCCATGAAGTTGACCACACCACATTCACCCATAATCAAGACATGAATCTTGAGTTTGTGAACTAGGTGCAGAGAAATCAAGGAGGATATTCAAATAACCACAACACATGGAGAGAGCAACCAAATTCTGGGTGGAATGGACAGAACAATTATCATTTTCAAAATCACACCCAACCCAGACAACCGATAGCATCGCCCGTGACTCAACCCTCCACCACTGCGGTAAATTTCGACGCCTTGGCTCAGGCAATACAACAACTAGCTATAGCTCAACAACAAACCACTAAAGCCCAACAAAAAGCCAACTCTGAGAATGCCCGTCAATTCGCCGAGATCAGATCGTACATCCCAGCCTTATCACCTCAACCGCTGCCCAATCCAAACACCAATAAGGCTAGCTCATCTGGAGTACTTCAAACTCCTCCACCTGTCGGATCTTTCACCTCACCACCTGGTTTCCAAATCCAGAATCAAGGATTTTTTACACCTTCTAGGACAAACCAAGGGAACCCACAACAAGCATCTAGAAACCAAGTTAATTTCAAAACACCACCCCGCCCAAACCAATCTGCCAATGCTGTCACTCTAAGAAATGGGAAAACCACTTCCGCCTACACCAGACAGCTAGCCTCAGAAGAAAAAATTGAAATAGAGGAGGAGCCTGATGATGAAGAGAAGCTAACTGAAACAACCATTCCCCTTCCTTCCTCCCCAACCATAACCATCCCCTTTCCTGGAGCTCTTCATCGAAGAAAACCGCGATCATCCACCATCGATCTAGAGTTAGAAAAACTATTCTCGGACATCGTCATTGAAATCCCAATCTTAAAAGCCCTCGAACAAGTTTCAGCCTTCTCCCGATTTTTGAAGGACAAATGCACACCAAAACGAACATCCAAAAGAAAAAGTAAAAAGGACAATGAAGATATTGAGAGACATGTGCTCCCTCGAGCAACAACCAATGCCATCTCCCAATTCCTACCCACCAAAAAGAAAGACCCAGGAGCTCCTCTAGTTAGATGCACAATTGGCAAATTGACCTTTGATCATACCCTGCTAGATAATGGCGCTTCCATCAATCTTCTTCCGACTGCTATTCTGGAGCAATTTGACCTAGGAAAACTGAAACCTGTTTCAATGACTTTGTAAATGGCTGATCGATCTGTGAAAAGACGAAAAGGACTTCTTGAGGATGTGATAGTTGATGTTCAAGGTCATAAATTCCTGGTTGATTTTGTTGTGATGGATATGGATCAAGCAAATAAATTGAGTGAGACACCAATCATACTGGGACGACCATTTTTGGCCACTGCTAAAGCTCATTTTGATTATGAGGTTGGAAGAGTTGAATTTAAAATCAATGGCCAAGTTATTCCTGTTAATCTTGTCACCCCTACTCCCAATGAATCTGAGACTGAAGAATGTGGTTGGATAGAACGATGTGTTGTTCTAAATATTCAAAAAGACTTTGCCCCAATCCATCTCACCAAAGATCCTTTAGAGGTTAGTCTGAACACCTCTAGATCCACTTACAAAAACACTTGTCATGAAATTACCACCTACAATCTGAATCTTGCACTAGAAGCGCCACCATGCCCTCTTACCGGACAAGAAATTGATGAGCTTGATAATGCCTGGGACACATTAGACTCTGAACTCACATTGACCTCAACCATGATCATGCCCATGATGGAACCCCCATTTGAGACTATTTCTGTAATAGACTCAGGAAACACTACAACTCTAAATCCATCGACAACCACTGTTGAATTAAAGCCACTACCCAAAGATCTGAAGTATGCTTTCCTGGATGATGCACAGACTCTACCAGTCATTATCAATGCCAACCTAAACCATATGCAAGAAAGTCAACTCATGGAAGTTTTGAAAAAGAATTCCCAGGCCATTGGATGGAAAATAACAGATCTAAAAGGAATAAGCCCAACATTTTGTACTCATCACATATATCTGGAAAATGATTGTAAACCCTCTCGGGAAATGCAAAGACGGTTGAATCCCAATCTACGAGAGGTTGTGAAGAATGAGATCTATAAATCGGCAAGCGCAGGTATCATTTACCCTATCTCTGACAGCCCTTGGGTCAGTCCTCTCCAAGTTGTCCCCAAGAAGGCTGGATTAACAATTGTCAAAAATGAGAAAGGCGAGGACATACCCAACAGAGTAGCCACATCTTGGAGAGTCTGTGTAGATTATAGGAAACTCAATAAGGCTACTCGAAAAGATCATTTCCCATTACTATTCATTGACCAAATCATTGAGAAGCTAGCCGGAAAAGAATTTTTCTGCTTTTTAGATGGATATTCCGGTTATAACCAAATAGCTATAGCACCAGAAGATCAGGACAAGACCACTTTCACTTGTCCTTTTGGAACATATGCCTTTCGTCGCATGCCTTTTGGACTATGTAATGCTCCCGCAACATTTCAAAGATGCATGATGGATCGGCGATTTTATGAAAGTATTTATGGATGATTTCTCTATTTTTGGAGATTCTTTTGAGGAAACACTAGGATTTTTGGATAGAGTCCTCAAGAAATGCATCGAAGTGAACTGGATATTATCATGGGAGAAATCACATTTTATGGTTAAACAAGGAATTGTATTGGGACATATTGTATCAAAGAAAGGGATAGAAGTGGATCCATCGAAAATTGAGACCATCACTCACTTAGGTCCACCCGTGAATATAAAAGGTGTTCGGTCCTTCCTAGGTCATGTCGGTTTTTACCGACGATTTATCAAAGATTTCTCAAAAATCTCCCGCCCTCTCACCAAACTACTTGAAAAAGACCAAGATTTCACATTCACCAAGGAAGCATACGAGTCTTTCAGTACACTAAAGAAAATCATCACTGAAGCAGCCATACTACAGCCCCCTGATTGGAACTGTAAATTTGAGATCATGTGTGATGCATCTGATTATGCTATGGGGGCAGTATTAGGTCAAAGGAAAGATGGAAAACCTTATGCCATTCACTATGCTAGTAAAACTCTGGATGATGCTCAAAAGAACTACACTGTAACTGAGAAAGAACTTTTGGCTGTGGTGTTCTCCTTAGAAAAATTTCGATCTTACATCCTGGGATCCCACATCATCATCTACACAGACCACTCTGCTCTGAAATATCTCTTCACAAAAACCGATGCTAAGCCTAGACTCATTAGGTGGGTATTACTGCTCCAAGAATTTGATTTAGAGATTCGAGAAAAAGCCGGAGCAAAGAATGTCGTGGCGGATCATCTTTCAAGACTACCTTCCTCAAACACAGACACAATCCCAATTTCTGATAATTTTCCAGACGAAAGTATCATGTCTATTTCTCAACTCCCTTGGTATGCCGACATCGTCAATTACATCATCACTTCCACATTTCCTGATGATTGGCCAAAACATAAGAAAGACAAAACTAAAGCCCAAGCCCGATACTATCACTGGGAAGATCCTTTGCTCTTCAAAGAGAGTACTGATTTAATATGGAGACGATGCATCCCCGAATCTGAAGTCAACGATGTCCTAACTCACTGCCACACTTCTGGGTGTGGAGGACACCACTCAGGGAAGCGCACAACCGCTAAAGTCTTACAATGCGGTTTCTACTGGCCCACACTCTTTAAAGAGGCCCATCATTTTGCTCAATATTGTCCTGCCTGTCAGACTAATGGAACAATGACCCGTCGTAACATGATGCCCCTCCAACCCGTGCATATAGTCGAGATCTTTGATACTTGGGGAATAGACTTCATGGGACCTTTCACCACATCACATGGTTACCAACACATTCTTCTCGCTGTTGATTACGTCTCTCATTGGGTAGAAGCCATTCCCACTCGTGCTGCGGATAGCACAACTGTTGTCAAGTTCTTGAACGACCTATTCTCTCGATTTGGATTGCCAAAGGTGGTCATTAGTGATGGAGGTACCCACTTTCTGAATGCTTCAGTTAAGAATTTACTCAAGAAAAATGGAGTCGAACACAGTGTCTCAACTGCCTATCACCCACAGACTAATGGAATGGCCGAGCTGTCAAACCGAGAAATCAAGTCCATCCTCCAGAAAATTGTTCGCTCTGATCGTAAAGACTGGTCCCAACACTTACCTTCTGCTCTCTGGGCCTACCGCACCGCTTTCCGCACACCCTTGGGTATGAGACCATTTCGGTTAGTCTATGGAAAGCCGTGTCACCTACCTGTAGAGGTCCACCACAAATCACTCTGGGCAATCAAGAAATGCCATCTAGATTATGATGAGGCTGGGAAGAGACGACTATTGGACTTATCTGAACTTGAAGAATTGAGATCACAAGCCTATGATAACAACCTGCTATACAAAGAAAAAATCAAGTTGTGGCACGATGCCAACATTTCGAGGAAAATATTCAAGGAAAATCAAATAGTATGGCTATTTGATGCAAAACTGAAGTTATTTCCAGGAAAACTGAGATCGAAATGGAAAGGACCATACATTATAACTCAAGTATTCGATAATGGCTCGATAGAAATTTCTGACCCAAACACTAAAGCCACTTTCAGAGTCAATGGTCAAAGACTAAAATCCGTTGTTGAACCATCTGGTCCTATGCCGGTTTGCACAACATACCTTCTGCAGGAAAAATGAACCACCACATCGCCTAGCTGAGGCGCTAAAACATGCACTCTCGTGAGCCTCCCCTCACAGGTATCTTTTTACTGCTCGCATGTTTATTTTCACTGCATTGCATTAGATAAGTATGGGGGTACTCCTCTGCATTACATTCCAAAAATAATAAAAAAATACAAAAAACAAAAAATACATTTCACATCCCTTCTATCACACATTGTCTTCACCATGAGGACATGGTTTCTGTTAAGTATGGGGGGGGGTGTCTGCATAGTTTTTCAAAATTTCATACTCTTTCAAAAAAAATCTCTTTTGCGAAAATTCCCCTAAAAATATTTTCAAAAACAAGAAAACCACCAAAAATACATCCTTCCTAGTTTGAGAAATCAGATCTTCACTGCATAAATCATAGATTGAGGTTGAGTTGACCCTAATCTACTAAACTTCATCAGAATTTCACTAGGCATGAGTTTTTAAACTTTCTTCAGGTCCATTTGAACTTTATTCTCTCAGTTCCACTAACTCTACTGGTGAATGAACTTCTGTATCTAACTAGATCACCTGAGCAACTAGTAGTACTCTTAAACTCTTCAGTGGATATTAAACAACTGCACATTGCACTTAGCTTGAGTGAGTTGAGTTTACGAGATACAATTACAATCTAGTCGAGGTGAGGAGTTGTCCTCTTGGTTGTTCCAATGCCTGAACCTTATCTATAGTCAGTGAAGGAACCTGACTCAGGAGAAACATGATCTCTCTAGTCGAAGTGTGTCAACAATTAAGCCAGTATCGTGCCTCCAAAGACAATATTAGCCGATACTACCTTTTGATGCCAAACCCAAAACAAAAAATACCACAAAAGGGCATATCACAATAAAAATGCCAAAAACCACCAATCATGCAAAGATACACAAAGCAAAAGCAAAGAAGACCACCAAATAACCCTTCTCCACCAAAAAGCCGTGGTAGCAGCCCAATGATGCTACCTAAATTTTTAAAAGAGGCCCAAAGAGGCCCAGGGTTATGCTCTGCAAAAAGAAAAGAATGAGAGCAATGGACCAAAGCGGTCTACGGAAAACCCCGAAAGTTAAGTCCCATTTTACGAAGAAGTATGACCTATTTCTTTATGCTGACATATTTGGGTGAAAAGATAATATGCCTGAATTCAGGTGAGGACTGAGGCTATATGACTAGGTAATCATTCGGTACCTTGATAGATTGTGTTGTTAGCTCGTTCTCTTGACTCACGAAAGCTAAAACATCACTAACACTGTTTATATCCACTCAAGGTTAAAGGGAATACATGTTTCTTAGGGATGAGCTGACTTGATTGACCTTTTTAAACCATGTCTGATTGTTGGAACTGAGAGGCTGTTGAAACTACAAAACTCGAGTCAAGTCGAAAATTCGAACAAATCATTAATCCATGGGTCAACTCTACTAAAGTTTGTGTAATTTGTGTGGTTAGGATCTGAAAACTCAAAGACTTTGTGGGTATGTCTGCTGAAAACCCTCGCCCAATCTATCTTGGTTATTCTCCTTGTCCTTCATTATTACTTATCTTATTTTTTTTGCTCGGAACTAGCAAAACTTGAGTATGGGGGTGTGATGATTGCATTATTGATGAATCCACGATTCATCATCTCAATATCTTGATCTTAGCAAAATCCACGAGTAAATTCCCTAATAAATGTATATAAAATCCATAAATTAACAAAATGACTCTTGTAAATAAAACTCACTAATTATTGTATATTAGATTGTACAAAATAAATTACACATAAAAAGCCGCAAAATCAAAGGAGTTTTATACATGTAAATAGCCTAAAACTTTATGTATTTTTAATAATTTCATATCAACTCCTTTTTGGCTAATTCTTTCTCCAACATGTTCATATCAACGTATATAAAAATACAAAAATACAAAACTAATTTTACCTCAAATAAATACTCCTAGATCCCAATGGGAAAAAGCCGTAAAGACCAACTTCCAAGCTAAATTCTCGCTCCGTATGAACTCCAAATTCATCAAACTCACTTTTAAAGTTCAAGTTAGAAAATTATCTATCCAACGGAAGTGGTTTCATTAAAATCGGAGCTCATTTGCAAAAGTTGGGTTTTGGGACCTAGATGTACATTGTATACCTTGTATATATTCATTCATTCTTTAATTTTTATTGTATCTTTCATAATTTCTAAAAATACAAAAAATATCATGATTGTGTTGTATTTTAATTATATTATTTTATAGTATTTTTCTGTTGTAAATATCTCTTACTAAAAAGATAAAAAAATACAAATTAGAAAAGTAAACAAAAATTGTACAAGGTGTTTTGTCTTCTTTTGTAAATTCTCCACTATTTGTCTTCTCTCTTTATTTTATTGTATTTAAAGTAGCCAACTCTATTTATCTATTTATTTATTATTTAAATTCCATTCTCTACAATACTACCAATTCAACTCCATTATTCCACCATTTTTTCCCAACTTCCCATTCAACTCCATTAATAATACAACTTCCCATTCAACTCCACCACTTTAATAACCTCTCATTCCATCATCTTTATATACATGTCATTCTCCTCATTTTTGCCTTTGATCCATCTTTATGTGAGGAGAGACAAGTTCCCAGAGTTGAATCGGTGACAGCGACGCAACCGCGGTCGAGCAATGACGGCCCTCTCTCCGGTGTGATCCATTGGCTTTTTGGCCAACATCGCAGCCGCAACCGCGTGCTGCTCGAGCTCATCGCACGCCGGCGATTTGAGCGAAGACCGTGCTCTCACGGGCACTCCATAGGTGACCGTCTTCCCCCGTAGGTAAGTTTATTTTCATCTTGTCATCATTTGTTTCTTTGCAAATTTTTTTTAGTACATCACATTACCATTCACCTCCATTTGTTTAAATTGATCACATCATCACCATCACCACATCCTATTTTGTTTATATCCTCATCACCACCATCATCTTTGGCATCTCCAAATTCATCTCACATTGTCACCTTCTTCTTTTTGTACATATTTCCTGTTTTAAGAAAATTTAAAAAAAATTAAAAAAAAGAAATTAAAAACAAAAAAATCACAGCAGAAAAAAAAAGAAAAAAATAAAAAAAACAAAAAAAATAATAACGCCGCAGCGGTGGGGAGGAGTTCCCACCACCGCCGCACCATCAGGCCGCCGCCCCTCTCCCCATCGCAGCCGGCGCCAGCCACCGGCCTCCAGCCGCAACACCGCGCCGCCCCTGCGGCGGTTCGCCCCCACCGCCATCAGCCGCACAAGGCAGCGCCCCTCCGCCGCCCTCTTCACCACCGTCTCCAGCCGCAACCGACCCCCCCTCCTCGCCGTTGGAGCCATCCACCGCCCACCGCGGCCGCGCCCCCGCGCTCCGCCCCTCCACAGGCCGCCGCCCTCCGCCGACGAAGGCCGCCGACCACTTCCCCAGTTGGGTTCCTCCTCCTGCGAGAACGAAGAAGAAGAAGGTCTTTCCTTTTCTCATTTTTTAATGTAAAAATTACATTGTATATATTTCATGTTTCTTTAATTGCACAATAGTCCCTGTACATAAGTTGCTTTATAATTCTAGTTTCTGAGTTTGCACAAAGACCCCTGTGTTCATGCTTTAATTTGGACCTCTCTTTTGCATCATTTTATGCAATAAAAAATGTTTTTCTGTTGAGCAACTTATCCTCTGTCATGTGAGTATTTTTTTGTATTTTTGTGGTGTATGGGTAATTAACTAAAATTGTTCAACTGAAATTTTGCATAGTTTACTCATTCTGGACTCTTAATTTTATATCTCACACACGGATGCTCTAAAAATTCCACAAAAATTAAGAATGATGCCTTGATATGTGATTAATATTTTGTCCAAATTTCATCTAAAATGGAGTTGTCTTGTGCCTGAAATAAATCATAGAGTAAAATTAATATTTGATTTGTAATTAAATCCACATACATCATTTTTGCGAAATTTCAACTCTCCTGGATCGCTTATCTAAATATCTTTTTGAGATAATTTGCTCTCGGACTAATTTGATAACGTGGATTTAATAGGAATTAATTACTCATTTCCACTCTGTTTTAACTAAAAAATTCATAAAAAAATAATAATTTGTCAGAAAAATCCAAAAAAATTACTGTAGTCTCCTTGCATCATTTTTTAGTTCCAATAATTTTTTTCATAATTTTTGCTTACTGTTTGTGTGAAAAATTGCGAAAATACCCATAAAAGTGTGCATTTTTCATTATTGCATTTTAAACCTAAAAAAAATACAAAAAAATGTGTTTTGTGTTCCCCACTGGATTAGGACTTTAGGAAAATATAATTTGGCTTAATTGGATTAATTTAACATTAAAATTAATTTGGCCTTGTTGTATGCTTTCTTAGTGTTTTAATTCATCCGCATCTTGCCTTGGTATTTCTTTTTGCATTAAAAAATCTAAAAAATACCACTTGGAAATCTAGATCTTTATTTTAAAATTAAACCTGAAGTTGTTCCTTTGCCTCCCTGAGTTCGACCCCAGACTTGCCCGGGATATAAATTAAAGCCGAGACACTCTTCACGAAGATCTTCTCTCGGTTCTGACAGAATCGCTAAGTACACGTATTACAACGTGACCAAATTATTTATCGTATTTAGCGACTCGTCAGATGGCGCCGTTGCCGAGGAGGCAAACGGCTTAGGGATTAGTTTAAAAATTTGGATTTAGATTTCACTTACTCGGGTAGTCTGACCCCCGAGCCACTTGTATTTATTCCATTTTTTGCAATTATTTCTCTTTATATTTTTGCATATATCTTGTTGTTTATCTCTCTAATATAAATCTCATTTTCCTTGTGAGGGCCCGGTGGACTTGGAGTGCATCGGAGGTCGACGGACGCGACGCGCACCGACTGCTGAAGAGCTTGGAGAATTTATTTATCTTCGAGAGAATTTTTGTAAATTGTTGTAATTATTTAGGTAGTTGCTCCTTTATAGCGGCTCTTGTTTGAGAGCTCGCGTGTGTAAAAACGACTTGGACTTTATTTGTGGTGTGTCGAGACCTGTTTCACTCTCCGGTGAAGGTGGGGCTCGACTTGAGTGGCGAAACTAAGGATTAGGCACACGGTAGCTTAGAATCAAATTTGTTTGTGTCCATCGTAAGTTAGGCCACACATATCTTAGAAGATTCACATATCTTATAAGATTCATAATGAGACGCACATAAACACGTACTACTTAGCTCAAAATTCAATCAATTCTTCCCCGTTAATAGTATACTGTTTAGGTGCGGTTTTTCTCGATCTGCATGCATTTAGTGTAATATTTACAAATTCAGTTTTGCATAACGTATGAAGAGTGCTGGGATTCACTGTAAGTATACCTTCTTCTGAGCATGCATCATAGTTTCTCGTTTGCATTCTGATTTCCGATTCCCCTCTTGTTTTACAACTTAAGGTCAAAAGGAAATTGGGACTGAATGGTAGACGTGCTTGTGTGTTCACATAAATTTCAAGTGATAACCTAACTCTAAAATTGGGACTGAATTGAGCAGGTCGATCTAATTAATTGGAATAAAAAGAACCCTTGTTCTCGGGTGCATAAAGCCCTCATTGTTTGTTTTACTTGCAAGTGAGAGAGAGAGACGACCCTAGGATAGAGCCAAGTCTGGATTTCTTACTTACTACTGGTTCTTTATTTTCAGGCGATACTAGTCGTAAGAACCGGGTCAGTCTGTAGGAAAATACGGACACCTAACAGCTCGTTAATCTTTCCAAGATTGTATTCTCACCAACTAAAATTGACAAGATAATTCGGCCGAACTCTTACGGTCCTCACGTGTTGAGTTGGTGAAACCGAGGGTTTGAATTGTGTTTGTATTGTGTGAGGTTACTCCGCACATTTACGTGCACCGTAGAACTAGCACCTCATTGAAATATCGTGTTCTAATCGGTTCTTTTGACATCGAAGATGACTGATTGGGGGGATAATTATTCGGACCTTGCGAATTTCCCGTTGAACCCTCCAAGAAGTATGTCTTCACAGGTCCATGCGCAACGTGGACCAACCTGGACTCATGACCCTCTTGAGCCTAGGATCACCCACTCTCGGGATGGTTACTCTCAAACCATTCCCTTTCTCTCTTCCCACCTCACCGAGGAAGACCTTCGCCTCGATGAGAATATCTTGATTCATAAATCCTCTTCTAATCAAGAACACATTGCTGATTCAGGCCATATAGAAGACACAAGTAAAATGCCTCCAAAGAAGAAAGAAGAGGAAGAAGAGAACAATGAAGACCCAATGAAAATGATACTTGCCAGATTAGCTGCATCTGAGCAGCAACAAGCATTACTGAGAGCTCAGTTAGGACAGTTAAATGTTGGGGTCCAACTACCAATGGATGCGGCATACAACCCCGGACAATATCAAATTCATAACTACTTGAGTCCGGCTGAACCCACTGTTGACTTTGAGTTGAAGCCGCACTTTCTGAACCTGCTGCCACATTTTGATGGGAATGCTTCTGAGGAGCCATATGCATTCCTAAGGGACTTTGAGCTCATCTGTGCTAACCTCAAACATAATAATGTTAGCCAGGATTATATTAGGCTCAAAGCCCTTCCATTTGCCTTGGGTGGAAAAGCCGATTACTGGGTGAAGAATCTTGGAATCATCATCACCACTTATGCCCAGTTCAAGGACCTATTCCTAAAGAAGTTCTACCCGTTGAGTAGAACTAACATGATGAGGACGCGAATTACGAGTTTTTCCCAGTTACCCCATGAAGCCTTCTGTGATGCTTGGGAAAGATTCAAGGACATCCTGCAGAAGTGTCCTTGTCATTGATTAGATGACAATATCTTAATCCAATCCTTCTTCACTGGTCTCAACCCTGAGATGCAGGGTTTAGTGAGCGCTGCCTGTGGAGGCAGCTATACATCTCGAGGAGCGGATACCGTCTGGAGGGTATTCGAGCAGATGACTGAAACTAGCCGCTCACAGATGGCCAGCAGGGCCTATACACCATCCCCCAGTTCACTCTCATTTGGAGGGGGGAAATCAGCTGTAGTTGATCTCTCTCAGGACGTGATCCCTAGCATGGGACTTCTTGCTGACAAGCTTACTGTAGTCGAGAGGATCAACAGGAGGATTGATGAGTTAGATCGGAGTGTCTCCAAACTTCCAAAACAGATGGAGGAGTTGACTGAGAAGGTATCTAAGATAAAGATACCTGCCGTGACTGCACCCTCTGCTCCCGTATACCGAGTTCACCATGTTCAGGAGCAGTTGGTGTCAGGGCAACCCCAGCCGTGGGAGCAGGACCAATCCTACACCCACTCTTTCCAGCAGCCACCTCCATTAGCAGAGACAGTCCAGGAGGAACCTCCACCGGTTTGGGAGGTGAATGGAGTATGGTATACTCAGGACCCTGCCAGGCAGGGAAGTACGGGAGACCGACAGTCCTATCAGTGTCCCCCGACCTTTCATAACACCGCATTCACCTCCGCACCACCTCCTTTAAAGCAGAGCCCTGGATTCCAACCACCCCAGCAGCAGAGGCAGCAGTACCAGCAGCATGGCTGACAGGGCCATTACCAGGCGGGCCAGCAGGGTCCGCAACCCCAACAGTAGCAGCAGAGGCAGTACTCTGGCCAGCAGGGCCAGTCTTCCCGTTCTTCTTCCCAGTCTTATCCACTTCCTTCTTCATCTAGTCCCGTGGATATTCAGCAGCAGATACTCGATGAGCTACGTTCCTACAGGAATGAGATTCAAGACTTACGGGTGGATGTCAACCGCCTATCCAGATGGCGAGACGAGCAGACTGCACCCTCTACCTCTATCCTAGCCCAAGTTGAGGCTAACCCCAATAGCCTGAACAGATCTAGTTCTCAGCAGCACTTTGGTCAGGTATACTATTCAGCATCTCCTAGATCTGAACATGAGATTCTTTCGTGTGATGAGGCTAACCATATGTCACTCAGGAGCGGAAGGACCGTGACCGTACCTGACCGGGCGAGGGATACGAGGAGGGGCATCTCTAGAGCTCTACCTGAGGAGTCTTCAGAGGACGAGGAGGAGAGGCATCATATTTCGGAGCCCCATCAGCATCATTCGAGGATTTCTACTCAGGGAGCCGAGAGGAGAAGGAGAGCACGTATGCAGCATCGGCAGCATGGATATTCTTCTGAGTCTACGGAGGACCTTGCATCTCTGGTTGTGGCGGATACCACTCCAGCTTCTATTCCACAACCTGTAGTAGATAGTTTAGATTTTGAGTCCATGTTGCATCAAAAAGATTCATGTATGAAGAACTCTGTTTCTGTTAATACCAAGAATGATCTTTCAGTTCATGATTCAGACTCTTCATCTTCAGCTTCTCTAGCTTCCATCCCTTTCCCCCGTGCTCTTACGGCAGGAAAGCGCATCAAAAAGATTCAGAAAGATGACCCCGATATGGCACGATTTTGTAAAGAAAACATCACAGTTAAGGTGCCATTTGATGAATATGTGGCTAACCATCCTGCCTTCCAAAAATACCTTAAGGTGAGATGCACACCTAGAAGGCTTAGCAGGAAGAAAGATAACCGAAATATAAAGACACATGTCTTATCAGTAGCCACAACCTATTGTCTCAAGAATCAGACTCTGCCAAAGAAAAAGAGAGACATGAGTGCTCATTATGTGGAGAGTCGTATTGACGACATTGCGTTTGCACGCACACTCTTAGATAATGGTTCTTCAATCAACTTACTTCCCTTAGAATTATATCAGAAATTGGAGTTGGGACCACTTCGCAAATCTAGAGCTCTACTCCAATTCGCAGATCGTTCAATGAAGAGACCTAAGGGAGAAGTGAAGAACGTAGTTATCTCGATTGAGGGGCAGAACTATCAGGTTGACTTCACAGTCTTGGACATGGAGACCCCCAATCATTGGAGAGAATCTCAGATCATTCTCGGACGGCCCTTCCTTAGGACCGCAGGCGTAGCTTTCGATTATGGTACGGGAATGATGAAGTTCCGTTCTCCAGGCAGAGAGGTGAACCTTGAGATGAAGCAAACCAAGTGTCAGCGGCCCGATTCAGAGAGTAGTACAGAGTACTCATCTTCAGAGGCAGATTGCAGTATTATTAGCACAGTTGGGATTTGGGGACAGATTCCTTCAGGACAGAGCGAGACCCTTTCATCTGGAGAGGATATGGTGCATGATGCAGTTTTCCAGGTGTTGTCTGATCTTGCTAGAGATGCATCAACCTATTCTCATGATGACTTAGAGATCCATTCGAATCTGTCAGTTCCATCCTCATCGGAACAATCATGGGACATAGATGCCGAGTCGGATGTGGCTTTTGCCGATTGTTTGGATACTTTTGACGATCCGACTCCCGATACTTCTGATTTGGTGGCGAGTACTACTCAGCTTAGCCCACCTTCATGCAGCACGGAACCAGATTTGGATTCAGTTCAGCCAGATCTGCTTGATGATACCACATTGCCAGAACTGAAATCACTACCTCCTACACTTAAGTATGCCTTTCTTGCGGGACCCAAAGAGAGATATCCTGTCATCATTAGCTCAGACTTGACTTTAGAACAGGAGTCTAGGTTGTTAGAGGTCTTAGAGAGGAACCGCAAAGCAATAGGCTGGACAGTGTCGGATCTCGTGGGCATCAACCCCGCTCTCTGCTCGCACCACATTTTTACTGAGGATAATGTGAGACCTTCCCGTGAGTTCCAAAGGAGACTTAATTCCAATCTACGGGAAGTGGTGAAGAAAGAAATTGAGAAATGGTGCAAAGCAGGGTTTATATACCCTATTTCTGACTCCAAGTGGGTGGCCCCACTCCATGTTGTCCTAAAGAAGTCGGGAATTCAGATGGTCACCAACGAGGAGGGGGTAGAGATCGCGACACGAGTACCTACGTCGTGGCGTGTTTGTGTTGACTACAGGCGCTTGAATGCCGCGACCAAGAAAGATCACTTTCCCTTGCCTTTTATTGATCAGATCTTGGAGAGACTTGCAGGGAAAGAGTTCTTCTGTTTTCTTGATGGGTACTCTGGCTACAACCAGGTGGCCATAGCCCCTTGAGGACCAGGAAAAGACCACATTCACATGTCCATTCGGTACTTATGCTTTCAGGCGCATGCCATTCGGGCTCTACAATGCCCCGGGCACATTTCAGCGGTGCATGATAGCCATATTTGCCGAGATGGTGGGAGATTTCCTGGAAGTGTTCATGGATGACTTCTCGGTCCATGGTGATTCTTTTGATACATGTTTAGTGTACTTGGACCGAGTCCTCACGAGGTGTAGAGAGGTGAATCTGGTACTCTCCTGGGAGAAGAGTCACTTTATGGTGATGGAGGGTATCGTGTTGGGGCATGTCATCTCCAAAAGGGGAATGGATGTTGATCCTGCCAAGGTGGAGGTGATCAAGAAACTCGATCCACCTACCAACGTGAAGTCAGTGCGGTCATTCTTAGGGCATGTTGGATTCTATAGAAGATTCATTCAGGATTTTTCAAAGATCGCCCGCCCACTGACTGAGCTCTTAGGGAAGGACATAGAGTTCGTTGTAGATCACAGGTGTCTGGAGGCCTTTGAGCTCTTGAAGAGGAAGATTTGTGCCTCGCCTATCCTACAAGCTCCTGATTGGTCTCTCCCCTTTGAGATCACGACTGATGCTTTAGATTTTGCTATAGGAGCTGTGTTAGGACAACGGCGAGAGGGGATTCCGTTTGCGATTCATTATGCGAGCAAAGTTTTAGATCCTACACAGAAGAATTACACAGTGACCGAAAAGGAAATGCTCGCAGTAGTATGGGCCCTCGAGAAGTTCAGATCATATATTTTGGGCTCTAAGGTGACAATTTATACTGATCACACAGCCATTCGATATTTAATGGAAAAGAAGGACGCGAAGGCGCGTCTTCTTAGGTGGATTTTACTCCTCCAGGAATTTGATTTGGAGATAAAAGATAAACCTGGAGTGAAGAATGTTGTGGCTGATCACCTTTCTCAGATTGAACTTAAGGATTCTCCTGATCATGAGCGGATTAGAGAGACCTTTCCAGATGAGTCAATTTGTTTTATTGACTCACTCCCGTGGTATGCCAACATGGTGAACTATCTTGTCTACAAGCATGTTCCCCATGGTTGGACTAGGAGCAGTATTGACCGACTGAAGTCGGATTCGAGGAGATACCACTGGGACGATCCTTTCCTTTTCTTCGAAGGACCGGATTGTGTTTGGAGAAGGTTTATTCCTCAGGAGGAATACCAGAGTGTCCTCACATATTGTCATTCACTTGAGGCTGGAGGACACCATTCGAGAAAGAGAACCGCTCACAAAGTACTTCAATGTGGATTGTATTGGCCGACCTTGTTTAGAGATGCCATTGATTTTGTACGGTCGTGCCCAATCTGTCAAAGGATGGGAGGGACAGTTGGACAGAGAGATGAGATGCCTATGCAACCGATGATTATTTGTGATGTTTTTGATGCATGGGGCATAGATTTTATGGGTCCCTTTCTCAACAGCCAAGGACATGAGTACATATTGTTGGCGGTTGACTATTTATCCAGGTGGGTGGAGGCTATCCCAACCCGAACCGCAGACAGCAAGACTGTCTGTAAGTTTGTGAGAGATCATATTATTGCTAGGTTCGGGGTGCCAAAAGTTTTGATATCTGATGGGGGTAGCCATTTTGTGAATCGAGATATAAGATCTTTAGCTAAGGACTATGGATTTGAGCATAGAGTTACTAGTCCTTACCACCCACAGTCCAACGACATGGCAGAGGTTTCGAACAGAGAGGTGAAGAGTATTTTGCAGAAATTGGTCGTCCCGATAGGAAGAACTGGTCTCAGTTTTTGGACCAAGTTCTATGGGCCTATAGGACAGCCTACAAGACACCATTGGGTACTTCACCATTTAGAATGATCTATGGCAAGCCATGCCATTTGCCTGCAGAATTGATTCATAAATCCGAATGGGCAATTAAGAAGATTAACTGGAGTTGTCACCTAGGGAAGCTTTGTCGATACTTGAACTTGAACGAGCTCGTGGAAATTCGAAACAGGGCATTTGACAACAGTTTGATTTATAAGGACACAGTAAAGAGATGGCATGATCAGCACATTAGGTGCAAAGACTTTGTCCCTGGACAAAAGGTATGGTTGTTCAATGCCAGGTTGAAGATGTTCCATGGGAAGCTCAAATCTAAATGGACGGGTCCCTTTGTTGTTAAGAAAGTGCACGAGAATGGAAGTGTAGAGATAGCTGATCTCACAGATGGTGCACAATCTCATTTGGTAAATGGACAACTGTTGAAGCATTTTGTTGACTCAAAAGAGCAGTTAGTCCAAGTCGAGGTCATCAACTTCATGCAGAGTGAGCACAGAGCAGATACATCATATTACTCATCATGAAGACGCAGAATCAAGATTCAACATCTTAGAAGATTCATTCCTCTTGTACATTCGTCGTTCTTTGTATATTCTCCAGATCACATCGGTTCTTACACTTACTCTTGTCCTATACTTAGGCTTACCAAGAGCCTAAGTATAGGGGGAGCCAATGCCCGCCGTGTGTACATACTCATCCATTTCTCCTCTTGACCTCGTCCGCCCCATTTTTGCTCTTCTTCTACAATTAGGCTGTCCAGAGCCTAAGTATAGGGGGGGGAGGATCGACTTCTATACTATTTATTATTTTATCCATCCTACGCTTAGCACGAGCTATATCTTTTTCTCGCTTCTTGTGCCATGAGGACATAGCACGTGCTAAGTATAGGGGGCGTGTATATATTACATATATACTTTACCCATAGCTCGGACTTCACGTATTTTTGTATATATTATACAATAATTATGGGGTGGGTAAAAAAAACTTTTTCAAAAAAAAAACTCTTAAAAAAACTTTTCAAAAAAAATGTTTTTTGTTCTCTTTTCTTATTTGCTCTAAAAATTTTTTTCAAAAACATGTGTCCTTTCTGATTTATCTATATTTTTTCAAAAATAATAATAAAGAAGAAAAAAACCTTTTCAAAAAAAAACTTTTCAAAAAAAAACTTTTCAAAAAAAAAATCCTCTTTAAAAAAAGAGTCATTTCTTATCTACCTATCTTTCAAAAAAAACTCTTGAAAAAAAAGAGCAAAACTTTCTTAACAAAAAAAATTTCTTTGCCTTTGTTTGTCAAAAAAACCTTTTTGAAATTTTTTTTAAAACTTAAAAAAAAATCAATCAATCATAAAAAAACAAACAAAACAAAAAAAACAAAACAAAAAAATAAAAAAACTAACTAATAAGTTGGTTTAACCCCTGACACATTCACTTTCACACAGGACTAGTGATGTTCAAGAACACTTGGTTTATGGGCTCTTAAGATTTTGAGTTAACCAGCCTTAGTCGTTAGGGTCTTTGACATAATTATTCACATTTCCCTAGTTTGAAAGATTTGTGTGTATATTGCATGCTTAGTCTCTACCTTAAAGAATATGATCAACACCTCACATACACGACTGCAGTTATGATGAGATGAGTTGAAATTTCACTTGAGGATCTGGGATGAGGGATTTGAGTTTGGACTTGATTTAATGATGCTCGAGGATGGGATAAAATCAATGAAGGCTTCATGAAACCTGAGTGTCAGCATCTTTAGCCAGAATGAGAACATGGTTCTTGTACTATCTCTTGACATTTACCTATGTGCCAGGGTGTGATAAAATAAAAAAATGTTGATCAGTGTGCGCCAACTCTTGGTAAAAGCAGTGGAGCTAGCCAAAAATACTACAAATCAATGAAATGTCAAAGAAAAGCTCTCATTCCATACAAAGTCAAATATCAAAGAGCTTCCACCAAAGGCGAGCGCTCCCAACCATTTCAAAGTGTCCACTTGGACCACCGCTATTAGGACCAAGAGTCGGGCTTGCACCAAAAAAGGGCTCTGCATCGTAAATGCTACAAATCTGGGTGTAGAAGGTATAATAGATACTCAAAAAAGACACACCCCGGTGTACTCCCAGGAAAACAAGTGCAGACGACTCCAACTTCTCTTGACGGACGCACTGATCAACACCAAAAAAATGCGTTGAGTAATAAGGCACTTGAGAGGATCCTTGTTCCAATGAGAGGGAGAGAAGAAATGACACAATCCTATGCCCTCCATCAACTGGCCTTCCATCTACACTTTTAAGTCTGACAACTAAAGAGACGGTGGATTGGATGCAAGAAATAGTTTATTCCCTAGTGTTGAGGATCGGGTCCTTAGGAGAGTCTCTTAGACTGGAACCTTGGGTGACGTTGTGACTCTACTCTTGTAACTGCGGTCAGCACTTAAAGTCATATCCCTACTATATATGTATACAAAGAGAGTCTGATGATTAGGGAAATTGATACCTTTTGACTAGAGCTTGGTTCAGCTTAGAATTTTAGGATTTCTAAAACCGAGAGCTCTTGAATAGATCAAGTCTTGTTTTCACATGCACAGTCAGGGGTTAACCCAACTTATTCATTCTTTATTTGCTCGAGGACTAGCAAAGTTTAAGTATAGGGGGGTGATGAATCCACGATTCATCATCTCAATATCTTGATCTTAGCAAAATCCACGAGTAAATTCCCTAATAAATGTATATAAAATCCATAAATTAACAAAATGACTCTTGTAAATAAAACTCACTAATTATTGTATATTAGATTGTACAAAATAAATTACACATAAAAAGCCGCAAAATCAAAGGAGTTTTATACATGTAAATAGCCTAAAACTTTAAGTATTTTTAATAATTTCATATCAACTCCTTTTTGGCTAATTCTTTCTCCAACATGTTCATATCAATGTATATAAAAATACAAAATACAAAACAAAATTTACCTCAAATAAATACTCCTAGATCCCAATGGGAAAAAGCCGTAAAGACCAACTTCCAAGCTAAATTCCCGCTCCGTATGAACTCCAAATTCACCAAACTCACTTTTAAAGTTCAAGTTAGAAAATTATCTATCCAACGGAAGTGGTTTCATTAAAATCAGAGCTCATTTGCAAAAGTTGGGTTTTGGGACCTAGATGTACATTGTATACCTTGTATATATTCATTCATTCTTTAATTTTTATTGTATCTTTCATAATTGCTAAAAATACAAAAAATATCATGATTGTGTTGTATTTTAATTATATTATTTTATAGTAATTTTCTGTTGTAAATATCTCTTACTAAAAAGACAAAAAAATACAAAATTAGAAAAGTAAACAAAAATTGTACATGGTGTTTTGTCTTATTTTGTAAATTCTCCCACTTTTTGTCTTCTCTCTTTATTTTATTGTATTTAAAGTAGCCAACTCTATTTATCTATTTATTTATTATTTAAATTCCATTCTCTACAATAACCACCAATTCAACTCCATTATTCCACCATTTTTTCCCAACTTCCCATTCAACTCCATTAATAATACAACTTCCCATTCAACTCCACCACTTTAATAACCTCTCATTCCATCATCTTTATATACATGTCATTCTCCTCATTTTTGCCTTTGATCCATCTTTATGTGAGGAGAGCCAAGTTCCCAGAGTTGAATCGGTGACAGTGACGCAACCGCGGTCGAGCAACGACGGCCCTCTCTCCGGTGTGATCCGTTGGCTTTTTGGCCAACATCGCAGCGCAACCGCGTGCTGCTCGAGCTCATCGCACGCCGGCGATTTGATCGAAGACCATGCTCTCACGGGCACTCCATAGGCGACCGTCTTCCCCCGTAGGTAAGTTTATTTTCATCTTGTCATCATTTGTTTCTTTGCAAATGTTTTTTAGTACATCACATTACCATTCACCTCCATTTGTTTAAATTGATCACAGCATCACCATCACCACATCCTATTTTGTTTATATCCTCATCACCACCATCATCTTTGGCATCTCCAAATTCATCTCACATTGTCACCTTCTTTTTTTTGTACATATTTCCTGTTTTAAGAAAATTTAAAAAATTTAAAAAAAAGAAATTAAAAACAAAAAAATCACAGCAGAAAAAAAAGAAAAAACAAAAAAAACAAAAAAATAATAACGTCGCCGCGGTGGGAGGAGTTCCCACCGCCGCCGCACCATCAGGCCGCCGCCCCTCTCCCCATCGCAGCCGGCGCCAGCCACCGGCCTCCAGCCGCAACACCGCGCCGCCCCTGCGGCGGTTCGCCCCCCCGCCATCAGCCGCGCAAGGCGGCGCCCCCTCCGCCACCCTCTTCACCACCGTCTCCAGCCGCAACCGACCCCCCTCCTCGCCGTTGGAGCCATCCACCGCCCACCGCGGCCGCGCCCCTGCGCTCCGCCCCTCCACAGGCCGCCGCCCTCCGCCGACGAAGGCCGCCGACCCCTTCCCCAGTTGGGTTCCTCCTCCTGCGAGAACGAAGAAGAAGAAGGTCTTTCCTTTTCTCATTTTTTAATGTAAAAATTACATTGTATATATTTCATGTTTCTTTAATTGCACAATAGTCCCTGTACATAAGTTGCTTTATAATTCTAGTTTCTGAGTTTGCACAAAGACCCCTGTGTTCATGCTTTAATTTGGACCTCTCTTTTGCATCATTTTATGCAATAAAAAATGTTTTTCTGTTGAGCAACTTATCCTCTGTCATGTGAGTATTTTTTTGTATTTTTGTGGTGTATGGGTAATTAACTAAAATTGTTCAACTGAAATTTTGCATAGTTTACTCATTTTGGACTCTTAATTTTATATCTCATACACGGATGCTCTAAAAATTCCACAAAAATTAAGAATGATGCCTTGATATGTGATTAATATTTTGTCCAAATTTCATCTAAAATGGAGTTGTCTTGTGCTTGAAATAAATCATAGAGTGAAATTAATATTTGATTTTTAATTAAATCCACATACATCATTTTTTCGAAATTTCAACTCTCCTGGATCGCTTATCTAAATATCTTTTTGAGATAATTTGCTCTCGGACTAATTTGATAACGTGGATTTAATAGGAATTAATTACTCATTTCCACTCTGTTTTAACTAAACAATTCATAAAAAAATCATAATTTGTCAGAAAAATCCAAAAACAATACTGTAGTCTCCTTGCATCATTTTTTAGTTCCAGTAATATTTTCATAATATTTGCTTACTGTTTGTGTGAAAAATTGCGAAAATACCCATAAAAAGTGTGCATTTTTTATTATTGCATTTTAAACCTAAAAAATACAAAAAAAATGTGTTTTGTGTTCCCCACTGGATTAGGACTTTAGGAAAAATATAATTTGGCTTAATTGGATTAATTTAACATTAAAATTAATTTGGCCTTGTTGTATGCTTTCTTAGTGTTTTAATTCATCCGCATCTTGCCTTGGTATTTCTTTTTGCATTAAAAAATCTAAAAATACCACTTGGAAATCTAGATCTTTATTTTAAAATTAAACTGAAGTTGTTCCTTTGCCTCCCTGAGTTCGACCCCAGACTTGCCCGGGATATAAATTAAAGCCAAGACACTCTTCACGGAGATCTTCTCTCGGTTCTGACAGAATCGCTAAGTACACGTATTACAACGTGACCAAATTATTTATCGTATTTAGCGACTCGTCAATTATATATGGTTATAACTTGCTTAAAATATGTGGAGTACAACCTTAATGTTTAATTTATATGCTTCAAATAGTGTACAAATTCACAGTATACTTATTCCATGCACACAACAAACAATGTCATTTAATGCATGATCTTTAGGTATTACCTAGCTATATTTCTTATACAATAGAAATTACACCCATGGAACTCAATCACATTTACAATTCTAACAACCCATATTCGTATTTTTGAGAAAGTAAAAATATCATCATGAATATATGTGTTCAAGTCCAAAAGAATGACAGAAAGAGCATCATATCAAAACCCAACACATTGGCATAATCAAATTACCATTCACATTTCATTAGAATAAAAAGGGAGGGTCACTTATGAAATTTACCCATTCTTTCTTTTCTCCATGCATGCATGTGAATGTCCTCCCATTAACTTCTCTCTATTAAATTTGTGCATGAACAACTCATGCACATCACCCCAACCATCTCTCTCTCTCTCTCTCTCTCTTTATTAACGTTTTGCAGGATACGCATACCTCCCACGGTTCGAAGCTTCGGGAAGCATCGTGAACCCTGTCTCCTCCCCAAGGCAGCCGACCAATGTCCTCTATAAAAAGGCTTGACGGGAAAGAGAGAGGGGATCGGTTCCTTCTTCCCCCCTTCACAAAGCAACACCCGCGCCTGGGCCAAGCTCGTCACCGTCTTCTCGTGCGAGCTGCAGCATCCTGGCTTAGGCTCTCTACCTCACGGAGAAGGTTTAGCGTGCAGCGATACCCCACGGGCATCCCCAGCCTCCTCTCGCGTCCCTGTGTGCCACTTCGGCTCATACAACTCCGCACGGCCATCGGCCACGCTCCAGCAAACGTAGCTTCTCCTCTCGCGCTCCCGTGCGCCACTGCATCCAACGTAAGCCTCCGGAAACCTCCAGTTCCCGCACTGCCATCTCCTCTGCGCATCTCAACCGCCGGCAACCAACCACGCAACTTCCTCACGCAGCGGTATTCGTCCAGCCACCAGCTCCCTCGCACAAACCTACTTCTCCAGCTCGCCCACCGCTGTACGTGCCTCCACGCTGCTGTGCACCGGCTTGCTTTTTCAGCTCACACAGCACCCGCGTGCACAGTAAGCGGCTGTGCCCTCCAGCGCAGCACCACCTCGCTTCAGAGCGCACTCCCCGCGTATCCCCATCCTGTGCACCAACCCTAGGGAAGAACAAAACTCAACTCTTTTCTCTTTAGATTTTTTGATGGTCTTTATTTCATTTGGTCTTCATTAGTACTCTGCAAATCTAGGAAAAGTTCAAACTGAATCTTATCTAAAGTTGTATTGTGGTAATCGTACAATTCATCCCTTTAGTTTTATTCATACGGTTCACTAAAACCAAGTGGTTTCCCTTTGTTTTTTTTTGCGAAAGAGTCCATACAAAGGATCTCTTCTTATTTAAAGGGTCACTAGTTATTTATTCTGCAGTTTCTCCAAATCCACTTTTTATCTATTCTACGAATTTTATGTTTCATCTTCTTAGTTTTAAAATAGTGAATCAAGTTTGTTTTGATTGCATAAAAGTCTTTAGCTTCTCGATAAATAGCAAAACAACCCTTGAGGTGTTATTTTGACCGGATTAAGTTGGAATTGGAGTAAGAAATTACAAAAACAAATTATGCAAATTTGTTGTGACCCTGTGGATTCGAACCTCTACTTGCTGCATACTTTTTACATACATTCATCGTGCTCGTAGTTGTAATATCAATTGTTTGATCTCGATTACTCATGGTTCACAACGACTTCATAAAATCATCATCTTAAACCGTGAAAAATCGTGTCAACAATCATAAATTGCCAAAGAACATGCATCTTGTAAATATGCATAATTAGCATGATTTTGTGCCAAAATAAAGGAATAAAGAAACACAAGAAAAAGTGGGAAATATTTAGAATAAATATTGAGTGACCTAATCCCAAGGGAGGGCTCAGCATGGGCCTGACCACTAAAAGAACCAAGTAGAGAGAGATAGGGTCATTCATATGTACATATACCCATGTATATAAATAAAAATTATTTTCCTCTAAATAAAAATAAAAATGTATGTTTATTAATTTGTACATATTTGTAAAGATAAAACCAAAATAAAAATGGGAAAAATACAAGAAAAACAAAAAGAAATAAAATTCCTTCATTAGTGTACATGGACCATGTATATAGAATAAACTATCTATTTATTTTCCCCTTGTAAATAATTAATAAAAATCTAATAAAAATATTTTCATGTTCCATATTTAATGGTGTAATAAATAAAATAAAAATTAGAAAAATAAAAATAAAATAAAAAGAAGTAAAATAAAAATCAAAATCCACCTTGTATATATACCATGTAAGCATGTATATAAAAGTATTTATTTGATCTGTGCAAATAAATAATAAAAATAAAATAAAAATCCTCTTTTATTCCCAATTTTATTCTATAAATAAATAAAATATAAAATTGGAATAAATGTACAAAAATAAAAAAAATAAAAATAAAAATAAAAAATACATATATGTATATAACTATATATAATAATAATATAAGGTAAATACATAATTTATATTTCTAAAAAATAAATAAAAATCACTAAAAATTAATTTAAAAATAAATAAACAATTTTCATGTTTTAAGTTTTTCGAAATAAATCCATTTACTATTTTTACTCTAATTTTTAAATAATTAATAAAAGATGAATTTTGATTGGTCCATGGGGGATTGTTGACCGCCGGTCAACTCTCCCCCGTGGACCTCTTTCCCCGCGGATCTCGCGACCGACCCGTTTTATCCCAATTACCCCCGCTTGATCTGATCACCATTTTCCTAAACCTCGGGTCCTTATCACTCCCCCTGCATCCGAGACCCACACCCGATTCTTTGCCTAGGGGTCCGTGCTTCACTAAGCCGGACCCGTTGCCTTCTTCTCGGACCAGTAGGAGTATATAGATCCACCTCCGCCGCACTTTCCCCGCCATCTTTAGTGCTGCTCCTTTGTCCCAGGACCTCCACTGTTCTCCCCAGAGTGACAGCTGAGTGAGGAGAGTGTCAAAGAGAGGAGAGGAAGCCTCCTGCCACTGATCCGACGACTCTTGCCGTCGTGTGCCGCCGAGAGGTGCGCCAGAGCCTCGGGACCCGACGACCCTTCGAGGCGAAGACCCAGGCTTCCTGAGCTCATCCCCAGTCGACCCCATTCACTAGGTACCTTCGATTCTTTCTAGTTTCCTTTATTTTCCCAGTTTGCCAAAATCCCATCTCCGTCGTCGCCGATCAATTCACGTCACCCCACTCATCGATTCGATCATCGGATGAAACTATCACCTCCAAGATCCTTCTATCCACGTTCTACACCCACTCACTCCCCTTGGTTCGCCTCGGAACCAAGAACTCGACCTCCACTACCGTCGCCTCGCTGGAGGTCATCCACCTGACTCACCCGCGCACCCATTCCACCTCTAACTGGGTCGAGGCAATTTGCCCTCAACCCAGGAGACTTTTTGTGGCGTTTTCCAGGTCCAAGCGATCCATCAGAGGGTCAAGTCGATTGAGCACAGAGGCCCATCTCTGCCTTCATCGTCGGAGCTCCTCGGAGCCCCCCGACCTCATCGGAGAAGTGCATCAGCTGCGGATCACCTTGGCGATTACGTTCCACACCCCAGCAGCCGGAGAGGAGCTCTCCACCACACGCACGGAGCTGGCAAAGTTCGCCGACGTCGAGTTCTTGGAGCATCCTTCCCCATTGTTCGATCAGCCCCGACGCTCCAGATCCCATCTCAGCCATCTACTTGAGGAGCGCCAGCCACCGTCAGATCCATCAGGGCTTTGATCGAAGCCATCCATACAGCGAAGGGTTAGCCACACGTACCAAAGCCGTCTGATCCTCCACATGGCAGACCCTCAGGCGTCAGATCAGAGCCTGAGTTCTTCGAAGAGGCGCAACGCCTTTCAGCCGTCCGATATCACACGTGGCGCGCCTCCAGCTGAAGATCTTAATAAGGGGTAATTTTCCCTTAGACCCCTTCTCTTTCAGCGTTAATTAGTTAGTCCTGTAAATATTTTTGTACGTTGTTTTTAATTAGGGTAATTTGCACACTGGACCTTCATGTTTTTCGTATTTTCATTTTATTCCTTATATATGTGGGCCACGTGCATCGACACATGAGGTTGTGGTTTATTTGCACATTTCTCCCTGTATTCCCTCTGTGTTATTGTTTATATGTTTTAAAATAGGAATTACAGTTAGGTCCCTCCGTACCTGATTCACATGCGTAGCGCGTGATTACTTGGACATTTTGCATGTGGGCCCTTGGGTTTTCTCTGCATGTTACTGTTTGGCCCTTGCAACTAGTTTTTCTTGCATTTAGGTCCCTATGCACTGTGAGCCTTGGTTTTATTTAAATAAAATATCAAATTAACTCCAAATTGCGTGAAATTTAGATACGGAGCTCCTGCCACTGTGTAAAAATTTCACTAAAAATTTGGTATATTTTTAGGCTTTTTGATATTTTTAATAATTTAAAAACCTTGATTTTTCTTACTATTTGAATTAGAAAATCAAAGAAAAAAATATAAAAACCCTTTTTAAAATTCTAAAAAAATTAGTGTAAGTTATTTTTAGTGTCTTTTAATTTCTGTCAAATTTTCGTGATTTTTAGATATATAAAAACCTTAAAAATTGAAAAACTTTTAAAATCTCATAAAAATTCTAAAAAATTGTAGAAAACTCAAAAAGATTGTAAACTCTTTTTTCTGAATTTTCTTTGTTTTTTATTTTTGGCAAAAAAATACCTCCAGCTTTTACAGATCAATTTGTTATTTTAAATTGATTTTTCAAGCCTAGCTGGACAGTAGCTTTTTGTTTTTGCCCTTTCTGATTTTTAGAATATCATATAAAAATTATAAAAATCTGAAAGATTCACCAAAAACATTAAAAAACATAAAAAAATATAAAAACATTTTTGTTTGAATTTTTGGAGCCTTTTTATGTGATTAAATAATTTGTTGTATTGTCTTGTTTTTACATTTCTTTAGAAAATCAAAAATATAAAAACATTAAAAAAATATAAAAACCCACCAAAATACATTTTCTTCTCATTTTTGATTTTGACTACTTCATAGGCCGCAAGGCCAATCCGACCCTGGGTGCTATACCAGGTTATTCTTTTAGCGAGGACCGCTATCTTGATTTTATTGATTTTTTTTCTTAATTTGGTGGTTCCAAAAAATTTTTCTTGTTGACCGAATTCAGCTCGATCTTGGTTGCAACGACTCGAGTGATTATTTTACCTAGCCCGGATTGAGTAGTGGGTTTATTTTTTCGGTCATCAGTACCCCTCTCACCCTCGCCAGTAGCAGCAGCTTCTTTACCAGCGAGGCATCCCGTCAGGTTCTCATGGATCGACCTATGAGAACCCTGCACTTGATGATTTGGCCTGCCTCATGATCGAGCAGCAGGCCCCCTTCCGACGGGAGATGGACAAGTTTCATCAGGAGATGAGGGAGATAGTGAGAGGGAAGGCCGCAATCCCTACCCAGATCGAGCTGAATCCGAACAGCCTCAAGAGGAAGTCTGAGCATGTAAAGTTCACTGATATTACCAATCCTAGTGCTTCACTTGGTGATGTGACTGCATACATGTTTGATGCTGATTTTGTTACACTTAGGAGTGGTAGGATGCCAGCAAGCGGCTCCTCGTCTGAGAAACGATCCCACGCCACTTCAGGAGCACCAGGCGAGGAGGAGAGCAGTGTTGATGCCGCTCGTGATCATGATGATGATGGTGGTTCTGACACCACCAAGGACGTTGATCCAGCCGACGGTACTGAGGCCGTCGCTTCACCACTTGGAGGAGGTGGTACTGACGCCACCATACCAGTTGCTGATCCTGAGCGCGGTACTGAGGTCGTGATTCCAGATGCCGAGGGTGGTACTGAGGCCACCGTTTTTAGTTCTTCTAGTCCTGTTGCTTTTCCTTCGGTGCATGTATCTCATGACATTTCTGCAAATAAAGGAAAGGGTTTATTATTTTCGGATCCACCTATGTTGATTGATGATGTATGCGTGGATTCTGCTTTGCCTGAGCATTCCAAACCCTCTCCTAGTCCTTTATCTGAGAAGGACTCAGTAGTCCCCTTTTCCCGAGCACTGCACATGGCTAAGGGGCAGAAAAAAGAAAATAAGAGAAAGAACCACCTGATAGAGTTCAACCAATAGATGATGGACCGATTTCATATACAGTTGACTCTACAGGAGGCCTTGGACAACATACCTCTCTTCTAGAGATCACTCAGAGATAGGACCATAGTTATGAGGAAGAGGCGGAACCACCAGTCAGAGATCCATGTGCTCTCTTGCGCCACTTGCTTCGCGATTCAGAATCGTCTTCCAGCCAAGTGGCCAGATGCATGAGCCTTGTGTGTCAGATGCCATATTCATGAGCAGACGTTCAACCGCACTCTAGTAGACAACGGTTCTTCAATCAACCTACTTCCGGTATCCCTTCTTGACTGCTTCGAGTTGGGACCTCTACGATAGAGCATAACAGTCCTTCAGTTTGTTGATCGATATGTCAAGAGGCCAAAGGGGTTGCTGAAGGACGTTGTCATCACGATTAAGGGCCTGAAATTCCCCTGGACTTTGTTGTGTTGGACATGGAGATCCCTGAGTCTGTGACCAATACCCCCATCATTTTAGGACGCCCGTTCTTGGCCACAACCAAGGCAGTGTCCGACCATGATAGCGGGAAGGTGTAATTTCCTATCGAGGGAGAGAGTATACAAATAGAGACGGTCGAGGATACTAGAGTCAGAGATTCAGCTTGCTCAGAGCTGACTTCCGATTCATATCAGATGACAGAGGGAGGGCGAGACATCCACCAGGACTGCGATTTTGTGATTACAAATGACGAGGCAATTTGGGCAGATCTAGTAGCACAGGCCATCCTCTCACCTTCAGAGTTCGCTGATGTAGAGATGCTAGCAGAGGAGAGCTTGGAGAGCGCATTCCTGGACGTGGATACATCTCAGGCAGCAGAGTCGGTTCCCAATCGTGAGGAAGACTTTTGTGATTCTGATACAGATCCCTCAGAGTCAGATATAGACTGGGCAGATTTTGATGATTTGATACCGTGTCTGACTTCCACAGAGCCTACAACAAGGGAGGAGGATGATCCCACACACAGTAGAGACACACCAGCAGAGCAGCCTTCGCCAGATTCAGATTGCGAGCGAGAGTTCTCATTCTCCCATGATGATTTGGCCGCATTCACTCAGACTTTTCAGAGGCCAAATCCACAGCACCATGTTGTCCAGAGCTAAAGCCGCTACCGTCATTACTGAAGTATAGGTTCCTTATGGGAGAGCATGAGATGTACCCAATCATTATCTCTGCTGATTTGACTGGAGAGAAGGAATCTCGTCTGATGGGGGTTCTTGAAAAGAACCACAAGATGATAGGATGTAGTGTAGCCGATCTTCAGGGGACAAGTCTGGTCATGTGCTCCCACCATATCTATCTCGAGGAGGACATGAAGCCGTCACGTGAGTTCCAGCAGCGACTGAACACGAATCTTCGAGAAGTTATCCTGAAGGAAATCTCAAAATGGTGGAGCGCTGATTTTATCTACCCCATCTCCGACTCCAAATGTGTTCGTCTGTTACATATGGTGCCCAAGAAGATGGGCATCACCACAGTTGTTAGTGAGTCTGGAGAGGAGATCGCTACCCGGGTACCCACTTCTTGGCGGGTCTATTTTAACTACAAACGATTGAACTGGGCCACCAAGAAGGATCATTTCCCCCTGCCTTTTATTAATCAGATTATAGAGAGGTTAGCAGGGAAGAGCCATTACTATTTCTTGGACGGGTACTCCAGATACAATCAGGTGGCCATTGCGCCCGAGGACCAAGACAAGACCACCTTCACCTGTCCCTTCAGGGCATATGCTTTCAGATGCATGGCATTTGGATTGTGAAATGCTCCAAAGCATGCTGTCCATATTTTTGAACATGGTGGGGGAGTGCTTGGAGGTCTTCATGGATGATTTCTCGGTCTACGGTGACGGAATAGATTCTTGTTTTGACTGCCTAGACCACGTCCTTCAGCGATGCATTGAGGTTCACCTTGTTTTGTCTTGGGAGAAGAGTCACTTCATGGTGACTCAAGGGACGGTGCTTGGCCATATCATCTCCAACAGGGGCATGGAGGTTGATCTACCCAATGTAGATGTCATTAGAAAACTCAATCCACCATCCAACTTGCGGTAGTTATGGTCTTTTCTGGGGCACGTCAGTTTCTACTGACGCTTCATACATGATTTCAGTATAATTTCCCGACCGTTAACTAATCTAGTGATGAAAGACACCGAGTTCCTTATTGATGATAAGTGTCTAGAGTCATTTGAGACTCTCAAGAGTCTATTTGTAGAGGCTCATGTTCTCCAGCCGCCTGATCGGTCTCTCCCATTCGAGATCATGACGAATGCCTCCGATTTTGCCATAGGGTCCGTGCTGGGACAGAGGATGGATGGAGTTCCCTTTGCTATTCGCCCTAGATAAGTTCAGATCTTACATCATTGGATCTAGAGGGACCATCTATACTGATCATATCGCCATCAGGTACCTCATGGCAAAGAAGGATGCCGAAGCCAGATTGACCAGATGGATCCTTCTACTCCAGGAGTTTGATATTGAGATTAAGGATAAGCCTGGAGTTAAGAATGTGTTGGCGGATCATCTCTCCCGATTGGAGTATCTTGAGGATTCTGAGCAGATTGAGCCTATATGTGAGACCTTCCCAGATGAGGTGATCCTTGCAATCACCTTTCTCCCATGGTACGTCGATATTGTAAACTATTTTGTCGCCAAGAAAGTTCCACAAGATTGGCCCAGGCAGAAACTTGAGACCTTCCTCGCGAAGGCTAGGTTTTACCACTGGGAGGATCCCGTCCTTTACCGTGAAGCATGGGATAGCATATGGCGTCGGTGTATTCCTCAGGAGGAGCACCATAGCGTCCTCACTTACTGCCACAAGCTTGAGGCAAGAGGACATCACTCTGGGAGGAGAACGACACAGAAAGTGCTCCAATCCAACCTATGGTGGCCTACTCTCTGTTGGACATGTGAGCCCACGGCGAGCCATTATGCAATAAATGTTATTGCACATATCATTCCCTGATCTGAAGTGAAGAATAAATAATTTGCATAAAAGGTCCCATAGTACAATTAGGGTTATGTACCATGGCTATCTTAATGATAATACAGCTGTTGATTCAATTATTGAATCATAGAGGCTGGTGCTTGGATGAATATCTAAAGAGTTAGATTGAGGACTCATCAAGCACCGTCAAATGATTGTTAAGATGTGATCTCCAGCCTGAGTAGGAGATTGCAATCCTTTCTCACATAGGCTGATATCTGACCGACCTCTTGATGCAGGTCCTCTGCATAGGAATAGAGATTCGGAGGTGTCAGATTAGTTAGGTCAATGGGTTGACTTAACGAGATCGAGATAACCAAAGTCCTATGTTGAATGCTGTCACAGCATAGGCACGCATCCTCTGACCGGAGACAGATGTATTGCTATATGTCTGAGTATGTACATTTGGCAGACCAATAGGTTGATGACCTAACCAAGGTCTATACACCGGCGAGCTGGTGTGCATATAAGGGCATATGAGTAATACGATCTCTCAAAGGGATCATACAGGTTCACTACTGAACCGGAAGACATGAGCTCACTCATGAGATATTGGGAAGAATCAAATTCCGTGCACGGTCGTCTTGCTTTGGAAGCTTGACTGAATTTGTAGGTTTGATATATACTTTTGGAAAGTATATGATCAAGACCTAGGTATGATATATGCTTTTGGAAAGTATATGATCGATACCAAATCCCAATGATCAAATGAGAAACTTGGTGATCAAACCCTGAAGAAGACAGTTTAAAATAGGTCTTGATCTTCGGGTTGACCATGGGTCTTCCAGTATGCAGGATGTACAGGTATTGGGGATATCTGAAGGGTGATGTGATCATAAACGATTGTATTGAAGGATATGGAATTATCCTCAAGCGCATCACGGAAGCGTGATCGTCGTATCGGATACGACGAGGAACGACTAGTCGTACTAGTTGTTCGGTGCAGCGGAATTTAAAAAATTTTTAAACCGATGAAACCACATGATCCGAGAACCATTCTCAAATCGTTTCATCTATAACCACATCAAGTATAATGCAATACCTCTTGAAGCGTGGTTGATCGAGTCTCTACGAAAAGAGACCTCCTGTCTCAAGTCCGATCGTCGGAGTAACGGCTTGCGAGCGCGGAGATGAGTCGCGGTGTCCTCGCAATCCAAGATGATCCAAGCGCGGTTGCTCCTGATCTCGTCGCACGAGATCAAACGTCTCCTTCGTGAGTGAAGCACTCCAAGAAGACAAAGAACCGCAGAGAGTCGAAGCGGCAGCACGATGGCGCGGGCGACGACGTTTCTCTCCACCAAGGTGGACGGCCACCAAGAAGAGAGGGAGAGAGGGCTGTCGTGTATATGAGAGAGAGAGAGAGTTTTGCTACAATAGCATGTGTAAAGAGAGAGCCAAGAATGCCTCTCTATTTATAGGGTTTTGGGATCCATGGATCTCAATCCATGGGACACATAAAATCAATGGATGAGATTGATTTATGTTCATCCAATGGCTGAGATTGTTGTTGTCAAAAGCAACAAATTTAGGTCAAAATATATTTGATAAAATCAAATATAATTTGCTCCTAAATTAACCCAACAAATAAGGAGAGAAGACACATGGAGATTTCATCTCCATGTGCCTTCCATGTGGGCGCACACCCACTCCAATTAGGAGTGGTGTGCCGTCCACCATGGATTGCATGGAGATTGTAATCTCCATGTAATCCCTCTCTTATTTATTTGCAACAAAATAATTTGGGTTTTATTTCTCAAAAAATAATTCACAATTATCTTTGAGAATATTGCAATCTTGCCATGGAAAAATTGTGAATCATATTCACAACCCAAAACAACATGTAATTCATATTGTTAATTAATTACACAATGTGTATCCAATACACATCATAATTAATCAACACATATAAATTATAAGTAACTCTCTCTAATACATTATAAATCACATTTATAATATATCATGAATAATTGGATATCTCTATCCACATTATTCTTATCCAAACTAATTAAATCACATTTAATCATATTGGATAATTTCTCATACATCATGATAATTAAAACACTTTTAATTATTAAATTCTCTTTGCTTAGATCTTATGGAATTTGTTCTTAAACCATTTAAGAACAATGCTATTTCTCCTCAGATACTTGGAGATAAGGACAGGGCGATTGTATTGTTCCACGTATAGTGACATGGATATTGAGATCATATCTCAAATCCAGATCGCGGGCCTCCCATAGATGCTTGATTAAATCAAGACCGTAAATCTAATCTTCTCATTGTATCTGAATCACATTCAGATCAATGTCCAACACTTGGACCAAGATCAGATCACTTCTCTACTGAGAGGAGTCACTAAAATCCAGACCCGTTTCATCACTCCCTAGGAATGGAAGCGTCATGGTTATACAATCGTTTATGATCAAATCACCCTCAGGTATTCCCAATACCTGCACATCCTGCATACTGGAAGACTCAGACTAAACCCGAAGTATCGGATCAACTTTATACTGTCTACTTCATGGTTTTATCAGTAAGTTTCTCATTCGATCATTGGGAGTTGGTATCGATCATACACTTTCCAAAAGTGTATATCATACCTAGGTCTTGATCATATACTAAAAGTATATATCAAACCTACAAATTCAGTCAAGCTTCCAAAGCGAGACGACCATGCGCATGGAATTTGATTCATCCCAATATCTCATGAGTGAGCTCATGTCTTCCGGTTCAGTAACTGAACCTGTATGATCCCTTTGAGAGATCGTATTACTCATATGCCCTTATATGCACACCAGCGCGCCGGTGTATAGACCTTGATTAGGTCATCAACCTATTGGTCTGCCAAATGTACACACTCAGACATATAGTAACACATCTGTCTCCGGTCAGAGGATGCGTGCCTATATCATGACAGCATATGATATAGGACTTTGGTTATCTCGATCTCGTTAAGTCAACTCTTTGACCTAACTAATCTGACACCTCTGAATCTCTATTCCTATGCAGAGGACCTGCATCAAGAGGTCAGTCGGATATCAGCCTTCAGAGATAGGATTGCCATCTCCTACTCAGGCTGGAGATCATCTCTTAATAATCATTTGACGGTGCTTGATGAGTCCTCAATCTAACTCTTTAGATATTCATCCAAGCACCAGCCTCTATGATTCAATAGTTGAATCAACAGCTGTATGATTATTAAGATGGCCATGGTACATAACCCTAATTGTACTAAGGGACCTATTATACAAATTATTCATTCTTCATTTCAGATCAGGGAATGATATGTGCAATAACATTTATTGCATAATGGCTCGCCATGGGCTCGCATTTCCAACAATCTCCCACTAGCCCAAAGAGCCATTAATGGGCTAATCATTTAAACTCACACTCATGTGACAATCATAGGCTATTTAGAAAATAGCTAGGTAAGCTGATCAGTCACTCTGTTCCCGCGAGACTACGCCAAGTCCTTTTACGACACTTGCATATCCCCAGTAACAGTGTTCGCATCCAATGCGAATGTTGCATCTTATGCAACTAATACTCAATCTTGTTAGTTATAGTGTCCTTGACACTACAACTTAACAATTATCATAACCAGTATTTCCATAATCCTTATCAGAATATCCTTATTCCTGGAGATCACTATCTCTTAAGGTATCCACAGTTAAGACCTTTTAGATCTCTATCTATAAAGTCTTAAGTTTTTGAAGATAAGACTTTGAGATCACTATCTCAAAAATCTTGTCATCTATGAAGATTTTGTTATTACTGCAACCAAGTGTTTTATTTCCATAGTAGGATTAGTAACAGTTTACTACTCCCACTGCATGGCAGCCATCTGGCTTTTGTACACATCTAGCACACACATGGCTTCTCAGAACTGATGCCCAAGGGCAAGCAGTACTAGCATTCACTTCCTCAACTCTTTGAGGTGCTATCCCTTTAGATAGGTCAGTACCATATCTTAAGGGTTGGAAGCCTCTCTTGGAATCTCTATGAATAGAATATGTCCAAGGTGTACTACAAATGTGACAGTCCCATTATCCTCTTCTCTTTGCTTCTGAACAACTTCAGAACTAAGATCTGAGAGGTATCTTTGAAATCTTATTTCAAGTTATGGAACAACCAGATTATAAAACACTAATTATTATCCTTATATCATTTTTAAATGATTAGGATATCATCTACATTTAGCACGATGAACACAAAAGCACTCCCACTAAGCTTCATATGGTTCATCAAGATTCTATCTGAAATCATAACATTTATAATTTCATCAAATCTTATGATCCAACTTTAAGAAGCTTATCTGAGTCCATAGATGGATTCCTTAGCTTGCACACCTTGCTTTTCTTAACCATGAAGCCCTGGGGCTACTTCATGTGAATATCCTCAAAGAGGTATTTGTAGAGGAATGCAATATTGACTTACATCTTGAAGATGCAATAGTCAAGTTGTGTAGCTAAGGTTAGCAATATTCTGACGGTTTTAAGCATGGTCACCGAAGAGCAAGTCTCATTGCAAGCAATGTCTTCTCTTCCAGTGTGTAGCTTATGGCTACGAACCGTGCTTTGAAGATCTCTACCTTCTCATCAGGTTCCCTGTCTCTTGAAGATCCATTTATACCTTTACAGGTCTTACCCATATAGGTGGATCCTCGAGGGTCCATATACAACACTTGTATATGAAGTCTACATTAGACTTTTATTGCTATCCATCTATCCATGCTATGATCTTCAGAAGCTTCATCGATCATTGTCAGATTTCTCTAACACATGGAATCCATCCTCAAACTCATTTGAAGAGGTATTAGTGTTTCATCTTTAATTGTCCTTTTAGTTTCCAATTTTCAGGAGTCTCATTATAAATGAGTTCCTACACTTCATTTCCATCTTGATTCTCAAGAGTCTCAACCTCTAAGAATCACATTCTCGGAGATGAGATATTTTAAGAATCTCAAGGTCATAAAGTAGGTATCCAATACCATCCTTTATTTTCCTAATGAAGCAACACTCTCAAGTGCTAGATTCCAACATACATGGAACCTTATTAAGGATATACATTGTAGTCTCTACTACACATATATACCTGGAAACTAAGGGATAATTATGCTAAAAATTCAACATTGATAAGATCATGTCACACATGATCCAATTGTATCTACCTATAACTCTTTTGAGTTAAGGTGTGTTAGGAGGATTGAGACAGAAATGATATTCATATCTCCATAAGGTATTCTTCGAATTTATCTAGTAGGTACTTGCTACCTAGATTAGATCAAATTCATTTTATCTTCCTTCAAACTTTGGTTCTAAACCAAAATTAATGAAATCTTTGAACATTTCAAAAGTTTCTTAGATGAAGAGAAGAAATCTCATATCATACATAATCATCAATAGATATCACATATCCACAATGTTTACTATGATATAGATGATCCGCATACATCAATATGTATGAGATCCTGAATACCTTGGCATCTTACACCATTCCCGAAGAAGGGTGTATTGGACATTTTTTTTTACCTTGAATACAATATTCATAAGTATGTAAGTTTTGAAATTTTAGACATTCTAAAGTTTCATCTCTTACTATTCTATTGATCAAATCAATAGACAAATGTCCAAGGCTTGATGCTAGATCATTGTCAAATGATCTTCATCCTCCTATTGATCTTAAGGTTTAATTTCAGTATTCAGAAATGTTAATGAACCATTCATTAATTTTTCTAATTTACGTGGAGTCCACTAGATTTTAGATTACTATCTGAAATATCTTCATCATAACTCTTTATGATAGTTCTATCTCAGAATTCATGTTTATTTCCAACATTTAGAAACAAACAATGAGTGTATTCTTATATCTAGGTCATAGAGACATTCTCTACGACTAAGGGCTCTCCCACTGAAATTAACAAGTCTATTAATCCAACAGAGATTGTTGCAACAATTGCATCAATATTCATGTGGACAACTATAAACCTTTAAGACCAAATTTTCCAATCTTCTAAAACATATGCAACCCATTGCGAATGTCATCAGAAGATTGAGATACAATTATTTGACTTTATCTTATTCAATAAGTAAGTCAATATCAATGATTTATGTAGATTACTCTGATGCTCCATCCGAGTCCTTTTCTAAGGATTCTAAACAGACTTGATAGTCATACTATCAACACATCAACTTATTGCAGTATTGGCATTCATCCAACTCTTTAGATGTCATATGGAAGTCATAGAAGTCCAGTCAACTCTTTGACTTTCCTTCTTTCTTGGGTCCAACCCATGCTTCCACTGCGCTCCCTTTATCTATAAGCAATCATTGCTCAAGACAGAGGATCTCTTATTTTAAATTCAAAAGAATTCAAAGTAAGAGTTGTTCAACATTTATACATGCTTCATACAATATGAATATTATGAAGCTTCATGGATAACTAGAGTATAAACAGTAGAATGATGACACTCATCATCTACATCCATTTAAACTCTTAAAACAAAGGTTCAGGTAGGTACTCAAACAATTTGAATACATCATCTTTTTACAGAGCCACCATTCTGCATGATGCAGTGAACCATGTCATTCATGATAAATGTCAAGAGCACATATGTATGCCATAATATCTTCTTAGATTTTATAAGGATTATATGACAATTATGATCATCATCAACATGTCACTTCCAAAGTACATTTGATGATACCAAGACTATAGAGACATACAAACCCTAGGGTTGTAGTCCTATCATCTATTTAATTGTCATTCCTCAATATTATGAGGAAACTTGCACATTGCAACCACATACATTATGTGTCCAATTGCAAGTACAATATCTGGATCATGTGTCCAATCCATGATATTTTACTGGTTATTATTGAGTATATCATTGAGTGAGTTTTAATGAAGGATTATCTGAAATAAGAAATTTGCATAAATATATAAATATATATTTTTACTTTGATTTAGGAATTTTTATATCAAAGTTGTCTTGCCATGTCAACATTGAAAGTTCATTCCCTTAATCACTTTCAATGTAAGAGATATACTTACCATTATATCTCAAGCAAGATCTGGGATCTCCTTCCTTATCTTTGTTGCATCCCAATAATATGAGAACCTACAACTCGGATAAAAAGAAGCGGGAACACATTCCGCCTTGCAAGTCCAACTTGCATCTCCCAATTCGGTCTTTAACACCCGGGCCCACCACCCCTAAGGCGATGTTGACCCGTCATTAATTGAACCAACCGTCAACAGGAATACAACTCGCTATGCGCAATCCAATATCGCCCCAATAATATGAGGACCCGATATTGGGGTCACTACGCATACGTCCTTACTCTTTCGAGAAGCGACGAGCCCGATCCAGATGCGCTTGCATACAGGAGCTGTCACTTCGGACAGGCGTCTCCCACATGCAATCCCTGGCGACGGAACCCTCCGCCTTGACGGGAGACCATGGATGTCACTTATGTGATCCTCCATATCATATTCAAATTTTAATTAATTATCGTGAATCATATTCACATAATTAATTCTTCCAAGGGAATTATTATCTCTAATCATATTAGAGTATTTCAATTGGACATAATCAATTTAATCATATTAAATTAATTATCAATCCAATTCAATCAATCAAACTTGATTATTTTACTTGAATATATATGGTAATATCTCAAAATACGTATTAATTCGAATTTTAATAATTAGAAAAATACATCTTAATCCCTCGGACATTATCCTGGCCCTACCCGCTGTCATGGCCAGTACCGACGAGAGTGGGACGGACCACATACGTTGCAACCCGCAACCCCAATGCTCTCCGACTAGGCACCATATCCGCCTCGGGAAAGGATAATGCCAAATTGATTAATTTGTACTTGAGATGATCATCGGTTCTTCAACCGAAATTGTACCATATAGTAATAATCAAAACATTTTTGATTATAAGGAAATTTGCTAGACAAATTCCCAAATCCTATTCAAGCATCAAGTTTGAAAGATTGTGGTTTCCAATTATGATTTAGATCACATCTTAATCAATTATTGGTTAAGGCAAAGTCATTTAAGGGAATAATTATCATCAAATATTTAACAAATATTTATGCACAATTATTCTAGGAAATTAAACAATTTAATTTCTCTAAATGATTAAATGACAATCACCAATCAAACATTAAGTTTGATGAATGTGTTTCCAATTAAGATTTAGATCAAATCTAATCAATTAATTGGATGAGGCCAAGTCAATTATGTAAATAATCATCTTCAAATATTTCACAAATATTTTTCATGATTATTTCACGAAATTAACAATTAATTTTACTAATTGACAATCACTTGGTTCTAGATTAGGACTGTAATTTCAGCAGTGACCCCTTCTTACTAAAATTAGTATATCTCAATCATATTAAATCCAAATTAGACAAAATAAATTTTCATAGATTGCTAATTTGATTTAGGACAGAATCCAAGTGATGTTACACGCATTTCGAGGCAAGTCTAAACAGTAATTAACATTTTAATCACGTTCAGATCTTCAGTTCCCGCAACAGTGCCTACATGTTCATTAAAACAACCATATCTAGAGCATATGAAATCCGATTTACGTAAACTCATGTTCTCCAGCCGCCTGATCGGTCTCTCCCATTCGAGATCATGACGAATGCCTCCGATTTTGCCATAGGGTCCGTGCTGGGACAGAGGATGGATGGAGTTCCCTTTGCTATTCGCCCTAGATAAGTTCAGATCTTACATCATTGGATCTAGAGGGACCATCTATACTGATCATATCGCCATCAGGTACCTCATGGCAAAGAAGGATGCCGAAGCCAGATTGACCAGATGGATCCTTCTACTCCAGGAGTTTGATATTGAGATTAAGGATAAGCCTGGAGTTAAGAATGTGTTGGCGGATCATCTCTCCCGATTGGAGTATCTTGAGGATTCTGAGCAGATTGAGCCTATATGTGAGACCTTCCCAGATGAGGTGATCCTTGCAATCACCTTTCTCCCATGGTACGTCGATATTGTAAACTATTTTGTCGCCAAGAAAGTTCCACAAGATTGGCCCAGGCAGAAACTTGAGACCTTCCTCGCGAAGGCTAGGTTTTACCACTGGGAGGATCCCGTCCTTTACCGTGAAGCATGGGATAGCATATGGCGTCGGTGTATTCCTCAGGAGGAGCACCATAGCGTCCTCACTTACTGCCACAAGCTTGAGGCAAGAGGACATCACTCTGGGAGGAGAACGACACAGAAAGTGCTCCAATCCAACCTATGGTGGCCTACTCTCTGTTGGACATGTGAGCCCACGGCGAGCCATTATGCAATAAATGTTATTGCACATATCATTCCCTGATCTGAAGTGAAGAATAAATAATTTGCATAAAAGGTCCCATAGTACAATTAGGGTTATGTACCATGGCTATCTTAATGATAATACAGCTGTTGATTCAATTATTGAATCATAGAGGCTGGTGCTTGGATGAATATCTAAAGAGTTAGATTGAGGACTCATCAAGCACCGTCAAATGATTGTTAAGATGTGATCTCCAGCCTGAGTAGGAGATTGCAATCCTTTCTCACATAGGCTGATATCTGACCGACCTCTTGATGCAGGTCCTCTGCATAGGAATAGAGATTCGGAGGTGTCAGATTAGTTAGGTCAATGGGTTGACTTAACGAGATCGAGATAACCAAAGTCCTATGTTGAATGCTGTCACAGCATAGGCACGCATCCTCTGACCGGAGACAGATGTATTGCTATATGTCTGAGTATGTACATTTGGCAGACCAATAGGTTGATGACCTAACCAAGGTCTATACACCGGCGAGCTGGTGTGCATATAAGGGCATATGAGTAATACGATCTCTCAAAGGGATCATACAGGTTCACTACTGAACCGGAAGACATGAGCTCACTCATGAGATATTGGGAAGAATCAAATTCCGTGCACGGTCGTCTTGCTTTGGAAGCTTGACTGAATTTGTAGGTTTGATATATACTTTTGGAAAGTATATGATCAAGACCTAGGTATGATATATGCTTTTGGAAAGTATATGATCGATACCAAATCCCAATGATCAAATGAGAAACTTGGTGATCAAACCCTGAAGAAGACAGTTTAAAATAGGTCTTGATCTTCGGGTTGACCATGGGTCTTCCAGTATGCAGGATGTACAGGTATTGGGGATATCTGAAGGGTGATGTGATCATAAACGATTGTATTGAAGGATATGGAATTATCCTCAAGCGCATCACGGAAGCGTGATCGTCGTATCGGATACGACGAGGAACGACTAGTCGTACTAGTTGTTCGGTGCAGCGGAATTTAAAAAATTTTTAAACCGATGAAACCACATGATCCGAGAACCATTCTCAAATCGTTTCATCTATAACCACATCAAGTATAATGCAATACCTCTTGAAGCGTGGTTGATCGAGTCTCTACGAAAAGAGACCTCCTGTCTCAAGTCCGATCGTCGGAGTAACGGCTTGCGAGCGCGGAGATGAGTCGCGGTGTCCTCGCAATCCAAGATGATCCAAGCACGGTTGCTCCTGATCTCGTCGCACGAGATCAAACGTCTCCTTCGTGAGTGAAGCACTCCAAGAAGACAAAGAACCGCAGAGAGTCGAAGCGGCAGCACGATGGCGCGGGCGACGACGTTTCTCTCCACCAAGGTGGACGGCCACCAAGAAGAGAGGGAGAGAGGGCTGTCGTGTATATGAGAGAGAGAGAGAGTTTTGCTACAATAGCATGTGTAAAGAGAGAGCCAAGAATGCCTCTCTATTTATAGGGTTTTGGGATCCATGGATCTCAATCCATGGGACACATAAAATCAATGGATGAGATTGATTTATGTTCATCCAATGGCTGAGATTGTTGTTGTCAAAAGCAACAAATTTAGGTCAAAATATATTTGATAAAATCAAATATAATTTGCTCCTAAATTAACCCAACAAATAAGGAGAGAAGACACATGGAGATTTCATCTCCATGTGCCTTCCATGTGGGCGCACACCCACTCCAATTAGGAGTGGTGTGCCGTCCACCATGGATTGCATGGAGATTGTAATCTCCATGTAATCCCTCTCTTATTTATTTGCAACAAAATAATTTGGGTTTTATTTCTCAAAAAATAATTCACAATTATCTTTGAGAATATTGCAATCTTGCCATGGAAAAATTGTGAATCATATTCACAACCCAAAACAACATGTAATTCATATTGTTAATTAATTACACAATGTGTATCCAATACACATCATAATTAATCAACACATATAAATTATAAGTAACTCTCTCTAATACATTATAAATCACATTTATAATATATCATGAATAATTGGATATCTCTATCCACATTATTCTTATCCAAACTAATTAAATCACATTTAATCATATTGGATAATTTCTCATACATCATGATAATTAAAACACTTTTAATTATTAAATTCTCTTTGCTTAGATCTTATGGAATTTGTTCTTAAACCATTTAAGAACAATGCTATTTCTCCTCAGATACTTGGAGATAAGGACAGGGCGATTGTATTGTTCCACGTATAGTGACATGGATATTGAGATCATATCTCAAATCCAGATCGCGGGCCTCCCATAGATGCTTGATTAAATCAAGACCGTAAATCTAATCTTCTCATTGTATCTGAATCACATTCAGATCAATGTCCAACACTTGGACCAAGATCAGATCACTTCTCTACTGAGAGGAGTCACTAAAATCCAGACCCGTTTCATCACTCCCTAGGAATGGAAGCGTCATGGTTATACAATCGTTTATGATCAAATCACCCTCAGGTATTCCCAATACCTGCACATCCTGCATACTGGAAGACTCAGACTAAACCCGAAGTATCGGATCAACTTTATACTGTCTACTTCATGGTTTTATCAGTAAGTTTCTCATTCGATCATTGGGAGTTGGTATCGATCATACACTTTCCAAAAGTGTATATCATACCTAGGTCTTGATCATATACTAAAAGTATATATCAAACCTACAAATTCAGTCAAGCTTCCAAAGCGAGACGACCATGCGCATGGAATTTGATTCATCCCAATATCTCATGAGTGAGCTCATGTCTTCCGGTTCAGTAACTGAACCTGTATGATCCCTTTGAGAGATCGTATTACTCATATGCCCTTATATGCACACCAGCGCGCCGGTGTATAGACCTTGATTAGGTCATCAACCTATTGGTCTGCCAAATGTACACACTCAGACATATAGTAACACATCTGTCTCCGGTCAGAGGATGCGTGCCTATATCATGACAGCATATGATATAGGACTTTGGTTATCTCGATCTCGTTAAGTCAACTCTTTGACCTAACTAATCTGACACCTCTGAATCTCTATTCCTATGCAGAGGACCTGCATCAAGAGGTCAGTCGGATATCAGCCTTCAGAGATAGGATTGCCATCTCCTACTCAGGCTGGAGATCATCTCTTAATAATCATTTGACGGTGCTTGATGAGTCCTCAATCTAACTCTTTAGATATTCATCCAAGCACCAGCCTCTATGATTCAATAGTTGAATCAACAGCTGTATGATTATTAAGATGGCCATGGTACATAACCCTAATTGTACTAAGGGACCTATTATACAAATTATTCATTCTTCATTTCAGATCAGGGAATGATATGTGCAATAACATTTATTGCATAATGGCTCGCCATGGGCTCGCATTTCCAACAATCTCCCACTAGCCCAAAGAGCCATTAATGGGCTAATCATTTAAACTCACACTCATGTGACAATCATAGGCTATTTAGAAAATAGCTAGGTAAGCTGATCAGTCACTCTGTTCCCGCGAGACTACGCCAAGTCCTTTTACGACACTTGCATATCCCCAGTAACAGTGTTCGCATCCAATGCGAATGTTGCATCTTATGCAACTAATACTCAATCTTGTTAGTTATAGTGTCCTTGACACTACAACTTAACAATTATCATAACCAGTATTTCCATAATCCTTATCAGAATATCCTTATTCCTGGAGATCACTATCTCTTAAGGTATCCACAGTTAAGACCTTTTAGATCTCTATCTATAAAGTCTTAAGTTTTTGAAGATAAGACTTTGAGATCACTATCTCAAAAATCTTGTCATCTATGAAGATTTTGTTATTACTGCAACCAAGTGTTTTATTTCCATAGTAGGATTAGTAACAGTTTACTACTCCCACTGCATGGCAGCCATCTGGCTTTTGTACACATCTAGCACACACATGGCTTCTCAGAACTGATGCCCAAGGGCAAGCAGTACTAGCATTCACTTCCTCAACTCTTTGAGGTGCTATCCCTTTAGATAGGTCAGTACCATATCTTAAGGGTTGGAAGCCTCTCTTGGAATCTCTATGAATAGAATATGTCCAAGGTGTACTACAAATGTGACAGTCCCATTATCCTCTTCTCTTTGCTTCTGAACAACTTCAGAACTAAGATCTGAGAGGCATCTTTGAAATCTTATTTCAAGTTATGGAACAACCAGATTATAAAACACTAATTATTATCCTTATATCATTTTTAAATGATTAGGATATCATCTACATTTAGCACGATGAACACAAAAGCACTCCCACTAAGCTTCATATGGTTCATCAAGATTCTATCTGAAATCATAACATTTATAATTTCATCAAATCTTATGATCCAACTTTAAGAAGCTTATCTGAGTCCATAGATGGATTCCTTAGCTTGCACACCTTGCTTTTCTTAACCATGAAGCCCTGGGGCTACTTCATGTGAATATCCTCAAAGAGGTATTTGTAGAGGAATGCAATATTGACTTACATCTTGAAGATGCAATAGTCAAGTTGTGTAGCTAAGGTTAGCAATATTCTGACGGTTTTAAGCATGGTCACCGAAGAGCAAGTCTCATTGCAAGCAATGTCTTCTCTTCCAGTGTGTAGCTTATGGCTACGAACCGTGCTTTGAAGATCTCTACCTTCTCATCAGGTTCCCTGTCTCTTGAAGATCCATTTATACCTTTACAGGTCTTACCCATATAGGTGGATCCTCGAGGGTCCATATACAACACTTGTATATGAAGTCTACATTAGACTTTTATTGCTATCCATCTATCCATGCTATGATCTTCAGAAGCTTCATCGATCATTGTCAGATTTCTCTAACACATGGAATCCATCCTCAAACTCATTTGAAGAGGTATTAGTGTTTCATCTTTAATTGTCCTTTTAGTTTCCAATTTTCAGGAGTCTCATTATAAATGAGTTCCTACACTTCATTTCCATCTTGATTCTCAAGAGTCTCAACCTCTAAGAATCACATTCTCGGAGATGAGATATTTTAAGAATCTCAAGGTCATAAAGTAGGTATCCAATACCATCCTTTATTTTCCTAATGAAGCAACACTCTCAAGTGCTAGATTCCAACATACATGGAACCTTATTAAGGATATACATTGTAGTCTCTACTACACATATATACCTGGAAACTAAGGGATAATTATGCTAAAAATTCAACATTGATAAGATCATGTCACACATGATCCAATTGTATCTACCTATAACTCTTTTGAGTTAAGGTGTGTTAGGAGGATTGAGACAGAAATGATATTCATATCTCCATAAGGTATTCTTCGAATTTATCTAGTAGGTACTTGCTACCTAGATTAGATCAAATTCATTTTATCTTCCTTCAAACTTTGGTTCTAAACCAAAATTAATGAAATCTTTGAACATTTCAAAAGTTTCTTAGATGAAGAGAAGAAATCTCATATCATACATAATCATCAATAGATATCACATATCCACAATGTTTACTATGATATAGATGATCCGCATACATCAATATGTATGAGATCCTGAATACCTTGGCATCTTACACCATTCCCGAAGAAGGGTGTATTGGACATTTTTTTTACCTTGAATACAATATTCATAAGTATGTAAGTTTTGAAATTTTAGACATTCTAAAGTTTCATCTCTTACTATTCTATTGATCAAATCAATAGACAAATGTCCAAGGCTTGATGCTAGATCATTGTCAAATGATCTTCATCCTCCTATTGATCTTAAGGTTTAATTTCAGTATTCAGAAATGTTAATGAACCATTCATTAATTTTTCTAATTTACGTGGAGTCCACTAGATTTTAGATTACTATCTGAAATATCTTCATCATAACTCTTTATGATAGTTCTATCTCAGAATTCATGTTTATTTCCAACATTTAGAAACAAACAATGAGTGTATTCTTATATCTAGGTCATAGAGACATTCTCTACGACTAAGGGCTCTCCCACTGAAATTAACAAGTCTATTAATCCAACAGAGATTGTTGCAACAATTGCATCAATATTCATGTGGACAACTATAAACCTTTAAGACCAAATTTTCCAATCTTCTAAAACATATGCAACCCATTGCGAATGTCATCAGAAGATTGAGATACAATTATTTGACTTTATCTTATTCAATAAGTAAGTCAATATCAATGATTTATGTAGATTACTCTGATGCTCCATCCGAGTCCTTTTCTAAGGATTCTAAACAGACTTGATAGTCATACTATCAACACATCAACTTATTGCAGTATTGGCATTCATCCAACTCTTTGGATGTCATATGGAAGTCATAGAAGTCCAGTCAACTCTTTGACTTTCCTTCTTTCTTGGGTCCAACCCATGCTTCCACTGCGCTCCCTTTATCTATAAGCAATCATTGCTCAAGACAGAGGATCTCTTATTTTAAATTCAAAAGAATTCAAAGTAAGAGTTGTTCAACATTTATACATGCTTCATACAATATGAATATTATGAAGCTTCATGGATAACTAGAGTATAAACAGTAGAATGATGACACTCATCATCTACATCCATTTAAACTCTTAAAACAAAGGTTCAGGTAGGTACTCAAACAATTTGAATACATCATCTTTTTACAGAGCCACCATTCTGCATGATGCAGTGAACCATGTCATTCATGATAAATGTCAAGAGCACATATGTATGCCATAATATCTTCTTAGATTTTATAAGGATTATATGACAATTATGATCATCATCAACATGTCACTTCCAAAGTACATTTGATGATACCAAGACTATAGAGACATACAAACCCTAGGGTTGTAGTCCTATCATCTATTTAATTGTCATTCCTCAATATTATGAGGAAACTTGCACATTGCAACCACATACATTATGTGTCCAATTGCAAGTACAATATCTGGATCATGTGTCCAATCCATGATATTTTACTGGTTATTATTGAGTATATCATTGAGTGAGTTTTAATGAAGGATTATCTGAAATAAGAAATTTGCATAAATATATAAATATATATTTTTACTTTGATTTAGGAATTTTTATATCAAAGTTGTCTTGCCATGTCAACATTGAAAGTTCATTCCCTTAATCACTTTCAATGTAAGAGATATACTTACCATTATATCTCAAGCAAGATCTGGGATCTCCTTCCTTATCTTTGTTGCATCCCAATAATATGAGAACCTACAACTCGGATAAAAAGAAGCGGGAACACATTCCGCCTTGCAAGTCCAACTTGCATCTCCCAATTCGATCTTTAACACCCGGGCCCACCACCCCTAAGGCGATGTTGACCCGTCATTAATTGAACCAACCATCAACAGGAATACAACTCGCTATGCGCAATCCAATATCGCCCCAATAATATGAGGACCCGATATTGGGGTCACTACGCATACGTCCTTACTCTTTCGAGAAGCGACGAGCCCGATCCAGATGCGCTTGCATACAGGAGCTGTCACTTCGGACAGGCGTCTCCCACATGCAATCCCTGGCGACGGAACCCTCCGCCTTGACGGGAGACCATGGATGTCACTTATGTGATCCTCCATATCATATTCAAATTTTAATTAATTATCGTGAATCATATTCACATAATTAATTCTTCCAAGGGAATTATTATCTCTAATCATATTAGAGTATTTCAATTGGACATAATCAATTTAATCATATTAAATTAATTATCAATCCAATTCAATCAATCAAACTTGATTATTTTACTTGAATATATATGGTAATATCTCAAAATACGTATTAATTCGAATTTTAATAATTAGAAAAATACATCTTAATCCCTCGGACATTATCCTGGCCCTACCCGCTGTCATGGCCAGTACCGACGAGAGTGGGACGGACCACATACGTTGCAACCCGCAACCCCAATGCTCTCCGACTAGGCACCATATCCGCCTCGGGAAAGGATAATGCCAAATTGATTAATTTGTACTTGAGATGATCATCGGTTCTTCAACCGAAATTGTACCATATAGTAATAATCAAAACATTTTTGATTATAAGGAAATTTGCTAGACAAATTCCCAAATCCTATTCAAGCATCAAGTTTGAAAGATTGTGGTTTCCAATTATGATTTAGATCACATCTTAATCAATTATTGGTTAAGGCAAAGTCATTTAAGGGAATAATTATCATCAAATATTTAACAAATATCTATGCACAATTATTCTAGGAAATTAAACAATTTAATTTCTCTAAATGATTAAATGACAATCACCAATCAAACATTAAGTTTGATGAATGTGTTTCCAATTAAGATTTAGATCAAATCTAATCAATTAATTGGATGAGGCCAAGTCAATTATGTAAATAATCATCTTCAAATATTTCACAAATATTTTTCATGATTATTTCACGAAATTAACAATTAATTTTACTAATTGACAATCACTTGGTTCTAGATTAGGACTGTAATTTCAGCAGTGACCCCTTCTTACTAAAATTAGTATATCTCAATCATATTAAATCCAAATTAGACAAAATAAATTTTCATAGATTGCTAATTTGATTTAGGACAGAATCCAAGTGATGTTACACGCATTTCGAGGCAAGTCTAAACAGTAATTAACATTTTAATCACGTTCAGATCTTCAGTTCCCGCAACAGTGCCTACATGTTCATTAAAACAACCATATCTAGAGCATATGAAATCCGATTTACGTAAACTCATGTTCTCCAGCCGCCTGATCGGTCTCTCCCATTCGAGATCATGACGAATGCCTCCGATTTTGCCATAGGGTCCGTGCTGGGACAGAGGATGGATGGAGTTCCCTTTGCTATTCGCCCTAGATAAGTTCAGATCTTACATCATTGGATCTAGAGGGACCATCTATACTGATCATATCGCCATCAGGTACCTCATGGCAAAGAAGGATGCCGAAGCCAGATTGACCAGATGGATCCTTCTACTCCAGGAGTTTGATATTGAGATTAAGGATAAGCCTGGAGTTAAGAATGTGTTGGCGGATCATCTCTCCCGATTGGAGTATCTTGAGGATTCTGAGCAGATTGAGCCTATATGTGAGACCTTCCCAGATGAGGTGATCCTTGCAATCACCTTTCTCCCATGGTACGTCGATATTGTAAACTATTTTGTCGCCAAGAAAGTTCCACAAGATTGGCCCAGGCAGAAACTTGAGACCTTCCTCGCGAAGGCTAGGTTTTACCACTGGGAGGATCCCGTCCTTTACCGTGAAGCATGGGATAGCATATGGCGTCGGTGTATTCCTCAGGAGGAGCACCATAGCGTCCTCACTTACTGCCACAAGCTTGAGGCAAGAGGACATCACTCTGGGAGGAGAACGACACAGAAAGTGCTCCAATCCAACCTATGGTGGCCTACTCTCTGTTGGACATGTGAGCCCACGGCGAGCCATTATGCAATAAATGTTATTGCACATATCATTCCCTGATCTGAAGTGAAGAATAAATAATTTGCATAAAAGGTCCCATAGTACAATTAGGGTTATGTACCATGGCTATCTTAATGATAATACAGCTGTTGATTCAATTATTGAATCATAGAGGCTGGTGCTTGGATGAATATCTAAAGAGTTAGATTGATGACTCATCAAGCACCGTCAAATGATTGTTAAGATGTGATCTCCAGCCTGAGTAGGAGATTGCAATCCTTTCTCACATAGGCTGATATCTGACCGACCTCTTGATGCAGGTCCTCTGCATAGGAATAGAGATTCGGAGGTGTCAGATTAGTTAGGTCAATGGGTTGACTTAACGAGATCGAGATAACCAAAGTCCTATGTTGAATGCTGTCACAGCATAGGCACGCATCCTCTGACCGGAGACAGATGTATTGCTATATGTCTGAGTATGTACATTTGGCAGACCAATAGGTTGATGACCTAACCAAGGTCTATACACCGGCGAGCTGGTGTGCATATAAGGGCATATGAGTAATACGATCTCTCAAAGGGATCATACAGGTTCACTACTGAACCGGAAGACATGAGCTCACTCATGAGATATTGGGAAGAATCAAATTCCGTGCACGGTCGTCTTGCTTTGGAAGCTTGACTGAATTTGTAGGTTTGATATATACTTTTGGAAAGTATATGATCAAGACCTAGGTATGATATATGCTTTTGGAAAGTATATGATCGATACCAAATCCCAATGATCAAATGAGAAACTTGGTGATCAAACCCTGAAGAAGACAGTTTAAAATAGGTCTTGATCTTCGGGTTGACCATGGGTCTTCCAGTATGCAGGATGTACAGGTATTGGGGATATCTGAAGGGTGATGTGATCATAAACGATTGTATTGAAGGATATGGAATTATCCTCAAGCGCATCACGGAAGCGTGATCGTCGTATCGGATACGACGAGGAACGACTAGTCGTACTAGTTGTTCGGTGCAGCGGAATTTAAAAAATTTTTAAACCGATGAAACCACATGATCCGAGAACCATTCTCAAATCGTTTCATCTATAACCACATCAAGTATAATGCAATACCTCTTGAAGCGTGGTTGATCGAGTCTCTACGAAAAGAGACCTCCTGTCTCAAGTCCGATCGTCGGAGTAACGGCTTGCGAGCGCGGAGATGAGTCGCGGTGTCCTCGCAATCCAAGATGATCCAAGCGCGGTTGCTCCTGATCTCGTCGCACGAGATCAAACGTCTCCTTCGTGAGTGAAGCACTCCAAGAAGACAAAGAACCGCAGAGAGTCGAAGCGGCAGCACGATGGCGCGGGCGACGACGTTTCTCTCCACCAAGGTGGACGGCCACCAAGAAGAGAGGGAGAGAGGGCTGTCGTGTATATGAGAGAGAGAGAGAGAGTTTTGCTACAATAGCATGTGTAAAGAGAGAGCCAAGAATGCCTCTCTATTTATAGGGTTTTGGGATCCATGGATCTCAATCCATGGGACACATAAAATCAATGGATGAGATTGATTTATGTTCATCCAATGGCTGAGATTGTTGTTGTCAAAAGCAACAAATTTAGGTCAAAATATATTTGATAAAATCAAATATAATTTGCTCCTAAATTAACCCAACAAATAAGGAGAGAAGACACATGGAGATTTCATCTCCATGTGCCTTCCATGTGGGCGCACACCCACTCCAATTAGGAGTGGTGTGCCGTCCACCATGGATTGCATGGAGATTGTAATCTCCATGTAATCCCTCTCTTATTTATTTGCAACAAAATAATTTGGGTTTTATTTCTCAAAAAATAATTCACAATTATCTTTGAGAATATTGCAATCTTGCCATGGAAAAATTGTGAATCATATTCACAACCCAAAACAACATGTAATTCATATTGTTAATTAATTACACAATGTGTATCCAATACACATCATAATTAATCAACACATATAAATTATAAGTAACTCTCTCTAATACATTATAAATCACATTTATAATATATCATGAATAATTGGATATCTCTATCCACATTATTCTTATCCAAACTAATTAAATCACATTTAATCATATTGGATAATTTCTCATACATCATGATAATTAAAACACTTTTAATTATTAAATTCTCTTTGCTTAGATCTTATGGAATTTGTTCTTAAACCATTTAAGAACAATGCTATTTCTCCTCAGATACTTGGAGATAAGGACAGGGCGATTGTATTGTTCCACGTATAGTGACATGGATATTGAGATCATATCTCAAATCCAGATCGCGGGCCTCCCATAGATGCTTGATTAAATCAAGACCGTAAATCTAATCTTCTCATTGTATCTGAATCACATTCAGATCAATGTCCAACACTTGGACCAAGATCAGATCACTTCTCTACTGAGAGGAGTCACTAAAATCCAGACCCGTTTCATCACTCCCTAGGAATGGAAGCGTCATGGTTATACAATCGTTTATGATCAAATCACCCTCAGGTATTCCCAATACCTGCACATCCTGCATACTGGAAGACTCAGACTAAACCCGAAGTATCGGATCAACTTTATACTGTCTACTTCATGGTTTTATCAGTAAGTTTCTCATTCGATCATTGGGAGTTGGTATCGATCATACACTTTCCAAAAGTGTATATCATACCTAGGTCTTTATCATATACTAAAAGTATATATCAAACCTACAAATTCAGTCAAGCTTCCAAAGCGAGACGACCATGCGCATGGAATTTGATTCATCCCAATATCTCATGAGTGAGCTCATGTCTTCCGGTTCAGTAACTGAACCTGTATGATCCCTTTGAGAGATCGTATTACTCATATGCCCTTATATGCACACCAGCGCGCTGGTGTATAGACCTTGATTAGGTCATCAACCTATTGGTCTGCCAAATGTACACACTCAGACATATAGTAACACATCTGTCTCCGGTCAGAGGATGCGTGCCTATATCATGACAACATATGATATAGGACTTTGGTTATCTCGATCTCGTTAAGTCAACTCTTTGACCTAACTAATCTGACACCTCTGAATCTCTATTCCTATGCAGAGGACCTGCATCAAGAGGTCAGTCGGATATCAGCCTTCAGAGATAGGATTGCCATCTCCTACTCAGGCTGGAGATCATCTCTTAATAATCATTTGACGGTGCTTGATGAGTCCTCAATCTAACTCTTTAGATATTCATCCAAGCACCAGCCTCTATGATTCAATAGTTGAATCAACAGCTGTATGATTATTAAGATGGCCATGGTACATAACCCTAATTGTACTAAGGACCTATTATACAAATTATTCATTCTTCATTTCAGATCAGGGAATGATATGTGCAATAACATTTATTGCATAATGGCTCGCCATGGGCTCGCATTTCCAACATGTATATCCATGACGCTTCCATTCCGAGGGAGTGATGAAACAGGTCTGGATTTTAGTTACTCCTTTCAGTAGAGAAGCAATCCGATCTTAGTCCAAGTGTTGGACATTGGTCTGAATGAGATTCAGATCCAATGAGAAGATTGGATTTGCGGTCTTGATTTAATCAAGCATCTGTGGGAGGTTCGTTCGATCTGGATTTGAGATAATATCTCAATATCCAAGTCACTATACATGGAATAATACAATCGCCCTGTCCTTATCTCCAAGTATCTGCGGAGAAAGCACATTATTCTTGAAAGAGTTCAAGAATAATTCATTTGATGAAATATCCAAGCAAGGACTTGATGATTAAATGAGATTTAATTATCAAGCTTAATATGAATATAATTCGTATTTTGAAAATGATTATCTAAGATAATTAAATGGGATTTAATTATCAAGGATTAAGAGAATGTGGATAACACTATCCATGATATATGTGTGTTATAAATATGATTTATAATATACATATATAAGAGAGAGAATTTATGTAAATAGCATTTGTTAATTAATAATGTGGATTGGATTCACATTTATTGAAAATGCAATTTACTAATTAGTTTGGGTTGTGAATATGATTCACATAATATTCAATGGCATGATTGAAATATTCACAAATTAATTTGGAATTAATTTGGTGGATATTATTGCAATAATAGTTATTGCAATTTATTAAGAAATAATAAGATAAAATAAAAGGAGACAAAATAACCCCCTATAATTTAGGGTGGTTGGTTGACTCCCTTTTTGTTGTCACATTATCTCTTAATTAGTTAAATTAAATTATGTTGATAATGTTGCAACATATTTTAATTTAAATTAATGTTGTTGGTTTTAACCAACAACAATCATAGCCATTGATTTTACATGGACCAAGCCTGGCCGTTGGATCCATGTGTCCCATGGATTGAGATCCATTGGATCCTAAACTAATATAAAAGGAGGGCTAGGGTAGCCTTCCAAGGTATAACATTATCTAGAGTTGTAGAAGGCTACTACTACTCTCTCTCTCTCTCTCATTCTCGTGTGGGCTCTCTCTTAATATCCAAGTGGCCGTCCACTTTGCATATTGAAGAGGAGAGCATCTTGCTTCGCCTTCGACGCTTGGACCTTCATCAAGGATTGCGGGAAGGACGCGACTCATCATCGTGCCCGCAAGTGCGTTCTTCGTGGGTGGGACTTGAGACAGGAGGATCTCTACTTTGGGATCTTGCGATCACAACCATGCTTCAAGAGGTATTTCTAATACTTTGTGGTTTGATGAAACGATCCGAGAAGTGTTCTCGTGATCATGTGGTTTCATCTTTAAAGTTAAAAATTTTAATTTCCGCTGCATCTAGCATCTAGTACGACTAGTTGCTCCGATTGCATACGATGCGATCGACACGCTTCCATGATGCGCTTACGGATTCACAATATCCTTCAAGTGGTATCAGAGCCAGGTTGAATAAGGTTTTGGATATGATCCATAGACCTTAGACGATTTGGTTCTTGAAAGGGTTGCGAAATTTTTACTGCATTTTAATTTTCGCACCTGTGTCTAATTGATTTTTTCGGCACTGTTTAAAAAGTTTAAACACAAAATTTTCAATTGGATTTTGTTCCCCATTAAACAAGGAAACCATAGAACTTGAGTTTACTAAATTTGGACTTCATTTGCTCAAGATATGGCTTTTTGAATATGACTATATTCACTGTTGCGGGAACTGCGGATTTGAACGTGATTAATGAGATAATTACGGTTTTAATACGCCTTGAAATGCGTGAATTATCACTTGGATTCTTTAATAAATCAAATAAGCAATATTTGGAAACTGAGTTTGCATTTTTTGGATTTAAATTGATCAAGATAAGTTAATTTTAGTGATTGGGGGTCACTGCTGGAAATTAACAATTTTGATCTTGAACCTTGTGATATGTCATTCAATTATGATGATGAAAATTAATTGTTAATTTTCTGGAATAATTAGTGATAAATATTTGTAAAATATTTAAAGAGATAATTATTTCATTGAATGACACTTGCCTAGACCACAATGATGAGATATTAGATCTTGATCATTGGTTCATCAACAAACATTGCCTTCATGAAAACCATAGTTTATTCTACAATTGTTGTAGGACAACTTTTACATGAAAAACCCTTTTGCTTGAATAGGATTGGGGATTTGTCTAGAAAATCTCCTTATAATCAAAAATGTTTTGATTTATATTATATGGTATAATTTCGATTGAAAAACCGATGAACATCTCAAAGTACATGATGGTCTATCTGGTATTATCCTTTCCCGAGGTGGATATGGTGCCTATTCGGAGAGCATTGGGGTCGCGGGTTGCAACGTATGTGGTCCGTCCCACTCTCGTCGGTACTGGCCATGACAGCGGGTAGGGACTGTATAATACCGAAGACAAACAATGTGTATTTTTCTAATTATTAAAATTCGAATAATACGTACTTTGAGTATATACCTACTATTCAAGTAAAAGACATGTTTGTTGATTGATGATTGGATTAATGATTAATTTAATATGATTAAATTAATTATATCCAATAAACACTCTATCATGAATAGATGTGTATTTCCCTTGGAAGAATTAATTATGTGAATGTGATTCACGATAATTAATTATAAAATTTGAATATGAGGTGGAGGATCACATAAGTGACATCCATGGTCTCCCGTCAAGGCAAAGGATTCCGTCGCCAGTTGTTGTGTATAGGAGACGCCTGTCCGAAGTGACAGATCCTGTACATGATATAATTGGATCGGGTTCTTTGCTTCTCGAAAGAGTAAGGCCGTATACGTAGTGACCCCAATATCGGGTCCTCATATTATTGGGGCGATATTGGATTGCGTATAGCGAGTATTAAGCCTGTTGACGGTTGGTTCAATTAATGACGGGTCAACATCATCTTAGGGGTGGTGGGCCCGGGTGTTAAAGACGGAATTGGGAGATGCAAGTTGGACTTGCAAGGCGGAATGTGTTCCCGCTTCTTTTTATCCGAGTTGTAGGTTCTCATATTATTGGGATGCAACGAAGATAAGGAAGGAGATCCCAGATCTTGCTTGAGATATAATGGTAAGAATATCTCTTACATTGAAAGTGATTAAGGGAATGAACTTTCAGTGTTGACAAGGCAAGACAACTTTGATATAAAAATTCCTAAATCAAAGTAAAACATGTATATATAATATATATACACTTATGCAAATTTCTTATTTCAGATAATCCTTCGTTAAACCCACTCAATGTTATACTCAATGATAACCAGTAAAAATGTCTTGGATTGGACTCATGATCCAGATATTGTACTTGCAATTGGACACATAATGTATGTGGTGGCAGTGTGCAAGTCCCCTCAACATAATGAGGAAGGGCAATTAAATAAGACAATAAGACATCACCTTAGGGTTTGTATGTCTCTATAGTCTTGATCTTTCATCGAGTGTACTTTGGAAGTGACATGTCGATGGTGATCGTAATTGTCGAATACTCCTTATAAAATAAAAGAAGATATTTTGGCATACGTATGTGCTCTAGACATTTAATCATGAATGACTTGGTTCTCTGTATTATGCAGAATGGTGGCTCGAAAGAGATGATGTATTCAAAATGTTTGAATACCTACCTGAACCTAAGTCTCTAAGAGTTAAGATGTATGAAGATATGATGAGTGTCATCATTCTATTATCTATACTCTAGTCATTCATGAAGCTTTATGATAGTCATATTGTATGAATTTAATGAAGCATGTATAAATGTTGAAATGCTCTTGTATTGAAATTCTTAGAATTCAACATAAGAGATTCTTTGTCTTGAACAATGGTTGTTTTTTGATGAAGAGAGCGTAGTGGAAGCATGGGTCAGACCCGAGTAAGAAGGAAAGTCAAAGAGTTGACCTACTTCTGTGACTTCCATATGACATCCAAAGAGTTGGATGAATGCCAATACTGCAATAAGTTGATGTGTTGATAGTATGACTATCAAGTCTATCTAAAATCCTTAGTGAAGGACTCAGATAGAGCATCAGAATAATCTACATATAATCGTTGACTCTGACTTTCTTATTTCATAAGATAAAGTCTGACAATTGTATCCCAATCTACTAATGACAATTGCAATTGGTTGCATATATATTAGAAGATTAGAATTTGATCTTGAGGTTTAGTAGACATCTACATGGATATTGCTGTAATTGTTATAGCAATCTCTGTTGAATAGATAGACTTCATATTCTCAGTGGGAGAGCCCTTAGTCTTGGAGAATGTCTCTATGACCTAGATATTAGAATACCCTCATTGTTTGTTTCTAAATGTTGGAAATAAACATGAATTCTGAGATAGAACTATCATAAAGAGTTATGATGGATATATTTCAGATAGTAATCTAACATCTAGTGGACTCCACAAAATTAGAAAATTAATGAATGATTCATTAAGATTTCTAACACTGAAAATTAAACCTTGATAGATCAATAGGAGGACGAAGATCATTTGACAATGATCTGACGTCGAGTCTTGGACATATGTCTATTGATATGATCAATAAACTAGTAGGATATGAAACTTTAGAATGTCTAAAATTTCAAATCTTACATACTTGTGAATATTGTATTCAAAGTAAAATGTCCAATATGCCCTTATCTGGGAATGGTGTTAGATGTCGAGGTATTCAAGATCTCATACATATTGATGTATGTAGATCATCTATATCATAATAAACATTATGGATATGTGATATCTATTAATGATTATGTATGATATGAGATTTCTTCTCTTCACCTGAGAAACCTTTGAAATGTTCAAAGATTTCACAATTTTGGTTTAGAACCAAAGTTTGAAGAAAGATGAAATGAATTTGATCTAAGCAAGGTAGCTTGTACCTATTAGATAAAATTCAAAGAATACCTTATGGAGATATGAATATCATTTCTATCTCACTCCTCCTAATACACCTAAACTCAATGGAGTTGTAGGGAGATACAATTGGATCATGTGTGACATGATTTGATCAATGATGAATTTTAGCACAATTATCCTCTTAGTTTCCTGGTATATATGTATAGTAGAGACTACAATATATATCCTTAATAAGGTTCCATGGATGTAAGCTGGAATCTAGCACTTGAGAGTGCTACTTCATTAGGAAAATAAAGTATGGTATTGGATACCTACTTTATGACCTTGAGATCTTAAAAGATCTCATCTCTGAGAATGTGATTCTTGGAGGATTGAGACTCTTGAGAATCAAGATGAAAATGAAGTAAAGGAACTCATTTAATCTTGAGAAGATAATGAGGCTCCTGAAATCGGAAACTAAAAGGACAATTAAAGATGAAACATTAATACCTCTTCAAATGAGTTTGAGGATGTATTCCATGTGTCAGCCAAGTCTGACAATGATCGGACTTCATGTGATGAAGCTCCTAAGGATCATGACATGGAATGATGGATATTAGCAATAAAGTCTAAAGTAGACTTAATATACAAATGTTGTATATGGACCCTCAAGGATCCACCTATAAGGGTTAGACCCATTAAGGTGTAAATGGATCTTCAAGAGAAAGGGAACCTGATGAGAAGGTAGAGACCTTCAAAGCTCGGTTCGTAGCCATAAGCTACACATTGGAAGAGAAGACATTGCTTGCAATGAGACTTGCTCTTCGGTAACCATGCTTAAAATCATCAGAATATTGCTAACCTTAGCTACACAACTTGACGATTGCATCTTCAGGATGTAATTCAAGATTGCATTCCTCTAAGAATACCTCTCGGAGGATATTCACATGAAGTAACCCCATGGCTTCATGGTTGAGGAAAGCAATGTGAAAGCTAACGAAATCCATCTATGGACTCAAATAAGCTTTTTGTTGTTGGAACATCAGATTTGATGAAATCATAAGTGTTATGATTTCAAATAGAATCTTGATGTACCATATGAAGCTTAGTGGGAGTGCCATTGTGTTCATCATGCTAAATGTAGATAATATCCTAAATCATTTGGAATGATGTAAGGATGATAATAAGTGTTTTATAGACTGGATATTCCATACCTTGAGATATGATCTCAAAGATGCCTCTTGGATCTTAGTTCTGAAGTTGTTCAGAAGCAAAGAAAAGAGGGTATTGGGATTGTCACATTTGTAGTACACCTTGGACATTTTCCATTCTTGGAAATTCCTAGAAAGGCTTCATTTCCCTTAAGATTTGGTACTGACCTATCTAAAGGGATAGCATGTCAAGAGTTGAGGAAGTGAATGCTAGAACTGCTTGCACTTGTGCATCGGTTACGAGAAGCTAAGTGTATGCTAAATGTGTATAAAAGCCAGATATCTGCCATGCAGTGGAGTAGTAAAGTGTTACTGATCCTACTATGGAGATAAAACACTTTATTGCAGTAATAATAAAATCTTCAAAGATGACAAGGCTTTTTTGAGATAGTGATCTCAAAGTCATAATCATCAAAAGCTTAAGACTTCATAGATAGATATCTAAAAGGTCTTAACTGTGGATACCTTGAGAGAAAGTGATCTCCCAGAAAAAGGGTGTTCTGATAAGGATTATGGATATACTGGTTATAATAGTTATTAAGTAATAGTGTCAAGGACACTATAACTGCTTTGACTAGATTGAGTATTGGTTGCATTAGATGCAACATTCGCATTGGATGCGAGCACTGTTACCTAGGGATATGCAAGTGCCGTAAAAGGACTTGGCATAGTCTTTTGGGAACAGAGTGACTGATCAGCTTACCTTGCTATTTTTCTAAATAGCATATGATTGCCACATGAGTGTGGGTTAAATGATTATCCCATTAATGGCTCTTTGGGCTAGTGGGAGATTGTTGGACATGTGAGCCCACGGCGAGCCATTATGCAATAAATGTTATTGCACATATCATTCCCTGATTTGAAGTGAAGAATAAATAATTTGCATAAAAGGTCCCATAGTACAATTAGGGTTATGTACCATGGCTATCTTAATGATCATACAGTTGTTGATTCAATTATTGAATCATAGAGGCTGGTGCTGAGATGAATATCTAAAGAGTTAGATTGAGGACTCATCAAGCACCGTCAAATGATTGTTAAGATGTGCTCTCCAGCCTGAGTAGGAGATTGCAATCCTTTCTCACATAGGCTGATATCTGACCGACCTCTTGATGCAGGTCCTCTGCATAGGAATAGAGATTCGGAGGTGTCAGATTAGTTAGGTCAATGGGTTGACTTAACGAGATCGAGATAACCAAAGTCCTATGTTGAATGCTGTCACAGCATAGGCACGCATCCTCTGACCGGAGACAGATGTATTGCTATATGTCTGAGTATGTACATTTGGCAGACCAATAGGTTGATGACCTAACCAAGGTCTATACACCGACGAGCTGGTGTGCATATAAGGGCATATGAGTAATACGATCTCTCAAAGGGATCATACAGGTTCACTACTGAACCGGAAGACATGAGCTCACTCATGAGATATTGGGAAGAATCAAATTCCGTGCACGGTCGTCTTGCTTTGGAAGCTTGACTGAATTTGTAGGTTTGATATATACTTTTGGAAAGTATATGATCAAGACCTAGGTATGATATATGCTTTTGGAAAGTATATGATCGATACCAAATCCCAATGATCAAATGAGAAACTTGGTGATCAAACCCTGAAGAAGACAGTTTAAAATAGGTCTTAATCTTCGGGTTGACCATGGGTCTTCCAGTATGCAGGATGTACAGGTATTGGGGATACCTGAAGGGTGATGTGATCATAAACGATTGTATATCCATGACGCTTCCATTCCGAGGGAGTGATGAAACAGGTCTGGATTTTAGTGACTCCTTTCAGTAGAGAAGCAATCCGATCTTAGTCCAAGTGTTGGACATTGGTCTGAATGAGATTCAGATCCAATGAGAAGATTGGATTTGCGGTCTTGATTTAATCAAGCATCTGTGGGAGGTTCGTTCGATCTGGATTTGAGATAATATCTCAATATCCAAGTCACTATACATGGAATAATACAATCGCCCTGTCCTTATCTCCAAGTATCTGCGGAGAAAGCACATTATTCTTGAAAGAGTTCAAGAATAATTCATTTGATGAAATATCCAAGCAAGGACTTGATGATTAAATGAGATTTAATTATCAAGCTTAATATGAATATAATTCGTATTGTGAAAATGATTATCTAAGATAATTAAATGGGATTTAATTATCAAGGATTAAGAGAATGTGGATAACACTATCCATGATATATGTGTGTTATAAATATGATTTATAATATACATATATAAGAGAGAGAATTTATGTAAATAGCATTTGTTAATTAATAATGTGGATTGGATTCACATTTATTGAAAATGCAATTTACTAATTAGTTTGGGTTGTGAATATGATTCACATAATATTCAATGGCATGATTGAAATATTCACAAATTAATTTGGAATTAATTTCGTGGATATTATTGCAATAATAGTTATTGCAATTTATTAAGAAATAATAAGATAAAATAAAAGGAGACAAAATAACCCCCTATAATTTAGGGTGGTTGGTTGACTCCCTTTTTGTTGTCACATTATCTCTTAATTAGTTAAATTAAATTATGTTGATAATGTTGCAACATATTTTAATTTAAATTAATGTTGTTGGTTTTAACCAACAACAATCATAGCCATTGATTCTACATGGACCAAGCCTGGCCGTTGGATCCATGTGTCCCATGGATTGAGATCCATTGGACCCTAAACTAATATAAAAGGAGGGCTAGGGTAGCCTTCCAAGGTACAACATTATCTAGAGTTGTAGAAGGCTACTACTACTCTCTCTCTCTCTCTATCATTCTCGTGTGGGCTCTCTCTTAATATCCAACTGGCCGTCCACTTTGCATATTGAAGAGGAGAGCATCTTGCTTCGCCTTCGACGCTTGGACCTTCGTCAAGGATTGCGGGAAGGACGCGACTCATCATCGTGCCCGCAAGTGCGTTCTTCGTGGGTCGGACTTGAGACAGGAGGATCTCTACTTTGGGATCTTGCGATCACAACCACGCTTCAAGAGGTATTTCTAATACTTTGTGGTTTGATGAAACGATCTGAGAAGTGTTCTCGTGATCATGTGGTTTCATCTTTAAAGTTAAAAATTTTAATTTCCGCTGCATCTAGCATCTAGTACGACTAGTTGCTCCGATTGCATACGATGCGATCGACACGCTTCCGTGATGCGTTTAAGGATTCACAATATCCTTCACTCTCTTCAAGGACATTGATGAGTTTGTGAAGAGGTGTACTGACTGTTAGAGGATGGGCACTTGTGAATAGCATGATATGATGCCGATGCAGCCCATACACTTCTGTGAGGTTTTTGACGCATGGGGCATCGATTTCATGGGTCCATTCCCTAAGAGTCAGGGATTTGAGTACATTCTGTTGGCCATGTATTATGTGAGTCGTTGGGTTGAGGCCATCCCCACCCGAATCGCAGATGCTAGGACTACTTGCCGATTTTTGAGGAAGAATATCATTTTACGGTTCGGGGTACCTCGAGTATTGATTTCTGACGGGTGGTCTCATTTCGTCAACGATAAGGTAAAGGCCCTTGCTAGCGAGTTCATCATAGACCATCGCGTAGCTACTCCATACCATCCTCAGACGAATGGTCTAGTTGAAGTGTCGAAGAGGGAGATCAAGACTATGCTGCAGAAGGTTGTCCGCCCTGACCGAAAGGATTGGTCACTGCTTTTGGACTCGGTCTTGTGGGTATATAGGACGTCCTTCAAGACTCCATTGGGTACATCTCCCTTTCGCCTCGTTTATGGCAAGCCCTGCCATTTACCTGTTGAGCTGAGACATAGGTCACTTTGGGCAGTCACTGATATATTTATGGATACAATGAGTGTAGGAGATCAGAGGAGGGTAGAGTTAGCAGCCCTGGAGGAGCTTCATGATACAACCTTTTCGAGCAACCTACAGTATAAGGAGAGAGTGAAGGAGTGGAATGATTCTCATATCAACCACAAGCAGTTTGAGCAAGGACAGAGAGTATGGTTGTTAGATGCTAGGCTTCGTTTATTTCCAGGGAATCTACAGAGCAAATGGAAGGGACCCTATTTGGTCTGAAAGGTACATGATAATGGGAGTATTGATATATCTGAGTTGTCTTTTGATGCTACCTTTCGTGTTAACGGGCAACGGCTCAAACCATATCTAGATCATGAGCCGCTGGTCATTGACGTTGCCCCTATTCACTTTGCGTGAGATGTGATTTCTTGACTCACATCTATTGCATCTCACGCCTGATGTTCTTCTGACTTGTATAGATCCAGTTGTCCATATCACTCTATTCTTTAGTCCCACACCCCATTTTGATCTTATGATTCTTCTATACTTAGGGTGTACTTTACCTTAAGTATGGGGGGTGTAGGACTCTCGAGTATTCTATTGATTCTTTCTGCCTCTATTTTGTTGCCTATACTTACAGATATTTTACTCTATGTAGAGAGGAGGTAGACCCTGTACATCCTTCCACTCGGATTTCCCTTCATGTACAACTTGCTATACTTAGGATTACTTGATCCTAAGTATAGGGGGAAACACCGAGTCCTCTTCATTCTATTCTTTCATTCGTCTTTGTATATACCATTCCTTTTCACTTCCCTATACTAAGCACGAGTTATGTCTTCTTCATCGCTCTTGATCACTCTGAGGATATCGTTCGAGCTAAGTATAGGGGGGTGTCGTATATATTTCATATATACTTTATCCATAACTCGTACTTTTTGTGAGTGTGTCAATAAATAAAATGGTTAAAAATCCATAAAATTTTAAAATTTTTCCCTTGTACATAAAATTCTTCTTGCACATACCTATCTATTTATAAAAATTATTTTTGTACATATGATTGTAAAAATGATTTGTGTTTTGTAAATATTTTGATATCAAAATTATGTATATAGTACAAAATTTTTGTAAAATGTTTGAAAAATAAAAAGTTCGCAAAAACCTTGTGTAAATGTTTGTAAATATTTTGCAAAACTTCGCATTCAAGCATTCATCCATGTTTTCAAACATTTTTCAAAAGTTTTGCACATTTGTAAAATTTTGTAAACTTTGCATCTTTGTAATATTTGTACAGTTTTTTTTCCAAATCATAGTTGACATTTAAACTGGCCTGAAAATAAATTGGAAAATGGAGCTCAGTTAAGACCTTAATCCACCTAATTCTAAGAGGAACCTTATAGGGTTTAGGATTAAGACATTTCAGGTCCAATGGGACATAATTCTTTGAGTCCACTAGGCTACGAGCATATGTCATCTTGATGAGACTAAGAAGAGCACTTAACAACGCACACATGACTCTCAGAGATAATGGCTTTACTTGATCCAACACTTTACACTTAGCTCTCCACGGATGAGGTAGTGAGGAGGCAATTTCCTTTGGCTTGGGGTAGCATATGAGGGTAGTACTTCTAGGTGGAACCTCTCTTCTTCTTATAGTTAAGGAAGTGCATCTCAACTTGGTATGGTGGTGATGAAGTCTAAAGACAGGAGTTGTGGATTGCAATAAAGCTTCAAAAGAGGGATAGTCTACTTGCTCAAGAGGAAAAACTCCTTATGTATATATGCTGCACCATGTAGATATGTTGTACATATGCACATCAAAAAAATGTGCAAAGAAAGAAAAACTCCAAAAAAGTGGTGGGTCTGATAGAAAATGATATTCCCACTGGAGTGTATATAGTCAAATAAAGCAATGCTTATGTTACACATGACCATATCATGAAGCTTGCAGTGGGAGACTCAGCTACACTGGTTAGAGCTCCCAGCGATACATGGCTACACTGGTCATGGTCCATTCTCTTCTTCCCCCTCTTCTTGAGCCGGTTGTACTTGAACTTAGAAGGGAATACCTCGCTCCTTGAGGAAAGAGTTGCTAGACTAAGGCATTAGAGTTACCTTATTGAGGGAGGTTGTTTCTTTGTCATTTCTGAGGTGGGGAGCTACATTTCACTTACATAGTACAAGGAAAAATTCATGGTCATTAGAGTTTGTGTATGTAGACTTCCACTAATCTGGTTTATTGAGGAGTCTTGACCATAGATTGGTGGAACTTAGAGGCTATTGAGTTTTAAGCTTATTTCCAAACAAGGTTCTGACAAATTAATAATCCAAAGGTCTGACTAAGCTCCATATTTCAATTTAATGATGGAAAGTTTAATAATCAACCTTGATTTCCCATCTCTTTCTTTTGCTTCCTCTTTTTGCACTTCTTTTTCAAATAAGTGCTTGCTAAGGACTAGAAAAAGTAAAGTATAGGGGGGTGATGAATCCCCATTCATCACTCTTTATTCCTTTATTTTAGCTAAAAATCTTTGCGAAACACCATGAAAATATCTGTAAATAAGATAAATAATCAAACTGCATGCTTTGTGTAAATAGCAATAATTAAGCATGTTTTTGTGCAAAAATAAAGAAATGAAGAAATAAAGAAAAAGAGGGAAATAATTAGAATAAATATTGAGTGACTCGAACCCAAGGGAGGGTCAATCATTGGCCCGACCGCAAAATAAAACAAGTAGAGAGAGATAGGGCCATTCATCATTGTACATATATTCCCCCTTTTATGTATATATTTTATTTTCATAAAATAAAAATATATATATGTGTTCCTCATAATTTGTATATATTTCTAAAAATAAAATAGAAATAAGAAAAATAAAATAAAAATAAATTTTCTCTCTCACCCTTGTATATATATATGTAGATATACATATTTATTTTACCCTAGTAAATACATAATAAAAATCAAATAAAATTTATTTTATATCCCACATTTTATGTTGTAAAAAAATAAAAGATAAAATAGGGATAATTGTCCAAAAATAAATTAATAAAAATAAAAATTAAAAATACCTAGGTATTTATACTTGTATATATAATAATGTATCATGTATATACATTAATTTATTTCTCAAAAAAATAAATAAAAATCACTAAAAATAATTTGAAAAATAAGAAACATTTTTTGTTTAGAAAATATTTTGAAATAAAATCATTTTCTATTTTAAAATCAATTTTCAAATAATTTCAAAATGGCTCATTCTGATTGGTCCACCGGGTATGTTGACCCCTGGTCAACTCCCCCCCAGGACCACCTCTCCACGGATCCACGTCGTTGACCCGATTTCTCCATATTTTCCTGATGTTATCTGCCACCCATTCGATCAAACCCTAGGCTCTGATTGTTGACGCATGATCCATGACTCATGCCCGACCTTCTTCTTAGGGATCCAAGCCTCGCGATGCACGCTACACTACCATCTTATCGGACCTACACCAGTATATAGTCTCGCCTCCAGTCGACTTCTCTCGCACCTTTGGCCCCCTTATTTGACCCCAGTGACCTCCACCTTCCTCCTCGAGTGACAGCGAGTGAGATAGTATGGTGTAGTGAGTATTTGGAGGTGATTGCCCTAGGTCCGGCGACCATCATCGCTGAGCTCCGCCACCGGCGAAGCTCGAGCCTCTAGAGGCGTCGCTCCATCGAGGCAACGACCCTGGGAGGTAGCTGACCTCCACCACAGACAATCTCGACCATCAGGTACTCTCTTTAGCCCGTAGCTTAGCTTGAATTCCAGATTTTAGGTTTCGCGTTGCCGGCCTTCGCCGGCCGATTCCCGACCATCCGATCATCGATTCATACATCCGACCACCCTATCATCTCCACGAGTCTTCTCTCCACGTTCTTCGCCCATCCATACACCCCAGTTCGCCCCGGAACCAGGACTTCAGATCTCCTCCGCCGTCGCTCGCCGGAGACCCACGCCCCGACTCCCTCGTTCATCCATTTCGCCCTTCACCGGGTCGAGGTTGTTTGCCCTCGACCCCTCTTTCTTCCAATGTAGGTACGAAGGCTTAAGAGCCTTATCTGGAGGCTGGACTACTCAAGCACAGGTGCTCGGCTACTCATCGTTGTCGGGGACCATCCAGGTCCTCCCAACCCATCGCAGCATACCACTAGCTGCGGAACACCTCCAGCTTCCATTCCCCCATCTCAGTAGCATCGGAGGAGGTCCCGATCGCGCGTATTGGCCCGACGAATGTCAGCGGTGAGCTGTTCTTCGAGGATCCTCCAAAGCCGTCCGATTGAGCCTCCTCCTCCATGTCTATCCGAGCCAATCATCTATGGAGATATAGCGACTGTCCGATCATCTGAGGAGCTCTTCCAGAGCATCCATCTCCGAAGGGGTACCATGCGTCACGACCGTCAGATCTGAAGAGGACGCCCCTCAGCCGTTGAATCATAATAAAGCGGTAAATATCACTTAGCCCCCTTTCTTTAGCATTTATAGTTTAGTCCTGTAATTATTAGTTGTAGTTGTTTTTATTTTGGAATAATTGCACTGTGGACCTTAGACTTTTGCGTATTTGCATTTTAGTCCCCCCAGTTATGGTGTACGTGCTTCGTCATGTAAGTTTTAGGACTTTTTGCATATATTAGGCTGGGGTTTACGAATGTTATGGAATGAAAGTTAAGTTTTCATATATGCATATATACCCCTGTGCGTGAATGAATTGGAACATTGCGTATTTTACATTGAGCCCCCTAGGTTTTGTGCACGTGTTCTTTTTAAGCCTTGAGAACTTATTTTCTTTGCTATTATGTCCTTGTGTGTTGTGCCTTGTTTATTGGTTGAATAAAATATCAAATCAACTCCAAAAATTGTGAAATTTGGATACGTGGCCATGCCACTGTTTAAAAATTTCACTAATTTTTTGGAAGAGTTTTGTGTTGTTTTTCTATTTTTAAAAAAATCAAAAACCTCTATTTTAACCATTGTTTGAATTTGAAAATCAACTAAAAATATTAAAAACCTCCAAAAATTCTAAAAAAATAGGTGTTGTTTGTTTTAATGTCTTGTTGCTTTTGTACAAATTTCACTTGATTTGGATCAAGAAAACACCTAAAAATTGAAAAGCCCTAAAAATCTTATAAAAATCATTAAAAATTCTACAAAATTATAAAAAATGCAATTTCTTTTTCGATAGCTTAGATTTTACTTGTAGTTTCATATAAAATCATATCTAGATTTTCGAGGCCATTTATCCTTTTATAAAAAGCCTTTTAAATCTGGCTACACAGTAGCCTTCATTTTCCTCCTTATTTCGTTTTTATAAAATCAACTAAAAATTGCAAAAATCTTAGAAAATCACCAAAAATACTTAAAAATTTTATAAAATCTAAGAATATTTTTATTGCAATATTTTGACATTGTTGTTGCATTAAATAATTAGTTGTTTGTGACATTTTTGGCTTTTTCTAAATTTTCCTTGTAATTAAAAATACAAAAAATTAAAAATTCATAAAATCCACCAAAACAATATTTTATTCTTTTATTTTAGACTATTCGACACTTGATTAATTATTATATTTTGGTGGTCTAATTTTTCTTATTGATCAACATCCGAGATTTGGGTCACAACGACCCTTGTTTTTACCTTTACCAGTATCTTGTTTGAGGATTTTTCGATCATCAGGACTCGATCCAGATTCCTAAGACAGTAATCAAAGAAATTATCGTGGACCGAGAAGTCATCCATGAAGACTTCCATGAATTCACCGACCATCTCGGTGAATACTGCAATCATGCACCTTTGGAATGTACCGGGAGCATTCCATAACCCAAAAGGCATACGTCTGAAAGCATAGGTACCAAAAGGGCATGTGATTGTGGTTTTCTCCTGGTCCTCAGGAGCAATGGCAACTTGATTGTAGCCCAAGAACCCATCTAAAAAGAAGAAGAGTTCTTTTCCTGCTAATCTTTCTAAGATCCGATCGATGAATGGAGGGAAAAATGATCCTTCTTTGTCGTGACTTTCAAGCATCTATAATCCACATAGACATGCCACGACGTGGGTACTCGTGTCACAATCTCCTCTCCATCCTCATTAGTGGTCGTCTGAATTATCAACTTTTTCGGGACAATATGGATGGGTACCACCCACTTGGAATCAAAGATGAGGAAAATGAAACCCACGTCACACCATTTCTCTATCTCCTTCTTCATGACCTCTCGTAAATTTGGATTCAACCGACGTTCGAATTCAGGAGAGTGTTTAGCCTCATTCTTTAAGTAGATATGGTGCGAACACAGAGAGGGATTTATCCCGTGGAGATTGGAGATGCTCTAGCCTATCGCCTTGTGATTTTTCTCGAAGATCTCTAGCAAGCGAGATTCGTGCTCCTCGGTTAATCGTGAACTAATGATTACCAGATACTTCCTCTCTTGTCCTGCAAGGAAGATGTATTTAAGGGTTGTGGGTAATGGTTTGAGCTCAGGTAAGGTGTGATCATCAAGGAAGTCTAGCTCAATCGATATTGGCTCGATGATGGTAGTGGCTGGATCTATCTTTGAAGTAACTACCATCAACTCATTCAGCTCTGGAGTCAGACTCATCATCCTCATCTTCTGATTGTCCTAAAGAGGGAAGGAGTTACAGGCCCAACTGATCCTCTTCATCATTGAAGATGTAGGAGGTTGCACTTTCTGCGCTGTACTTGCTCCTAAGGTTCTTACATACCGTCTCATGCACAAGATCTTCTCCAAAGTAGAGGGACTCATCGGTGATAGCTGGGTTCTGTCTCCATGGCCCAACGATGTCTACATGAACACACTCTGCTTCTGACGAAGAGTATTCAGTACTGGTTTCGGAATCTGGCCTTTGCCACCTTGTTTGCTTCATCTCAAGTTTCTCATCACCACCTGGACTTTGGAACTGAATTTCCTGACCTTATAATCAAATAAGGCCCCTATTGTTCTAAGTAAGGGACTTCATATGATGATCTGGGAATCTCTCCAATTTCGAGGGTCTCAATATCAAGGATTGTGAAGTCTACCATGTAATCTCGACCCTCAACTTTGATGATAACATTCCTGAATTCTCCTTGGGACCTCTTGGTTGATTTGTCTGCAAACTAGAGTAAGGGCTCTGGATTTCCTAAGAGGTCCGAGATTTAGACACTCATAGAGTATTGTGGGCATCAGGTTGATTGAGGATCTATTATATAGGAGAGTGTGTGCAAATGCGGTGTCATCAACATGACTCACCACATAATGGGCATCCATGTCCCTTCATTTCCTTAGAAACATAATCTTAATGCTGTAAGTAGTGGCTACTGAAAAAACATGCATTTCAACATGGCTTTTGGTCTTCCTGCTGAGCTTAGTAGGTGTGCATCTCACCTTAACATACTTCTAAAATGCAGGTGTCATGTACACATACTTATCAAAGGTGATTGTGACCTTCATGTACTTGTTGCAAAACTCTGCCATCTCCGGTTCATCTTTTTGGATTTTCTTTGTTTTCCTCTTCTTTCCACCCTTAAGGGCACAGTGGAAAGGGATTATTGACGATAACTCAGATTGTGATACTGAAAGATTTTCATTAATATGTGTAACTGAGTTCTATATAGGACACTGACTCTAACACTGACACATACTTGGACGAAAAAGAAACTTCTGTGGCGAAACAGGTGATGCATCTACCGTGACTTCTAGAACGTCCTCCTCAGATGGAGGTACAGGCTTCTCATCTGGTTCGCTGAATTCACTGCTGGTTCTCCTCTCCTTATTCTTTCTTGAAGACTTGGAAATCCTCTCATTCTATTGGTGGTGATGGTATTGTTGCTCCTCTACCTTTAAATTCTCCTTAGGTAGAGACTTGGCAGCGTCCTCCTCTTGTGCCTGTGCCCTATCAGGTACGGTCATAGTCCTTCTGCTCCTAAGGGACATACGATTCACATTATCATATGAAAGGATCTCATGTTCAGATAGAGCATAATCTGAGTAGTATACCTGATCGCGTGGTTGATTCTGACCCTGATTCTGGCTATTTGGGTTGGCCTAGATCTAGGCGAGAATTGGGGTCTTTGGTGCCATCTGCAGGTCCTGGATACATGAAATGCAGTTCAAATCTGTCCAAATATCGAGATAGTAATTCTATATCTGTTGGACGCAATCAGTCAGGGTCTGGAGGGCCAAGGTGATGGACTCCAATTCACTAGTGGGCGGGCCTTGCTGCTGTGACTAGAGGATGAGTGATTCGATTGTCTATACTGGCCATGCCATTACTTCTGAGGGTGGGAAGGTGATGGAGGGCCCTAATGGCCCGAGTGGAATCAGTGTTGTTGCTGGTGCTACTGTGGCTGGCACTCTTCTCAAGGTCGGGACTATACAAAGCGTCGTGTGGGGACAGAGCTAGTTTCCTAGTAATCTAGGGAATATCAGTGTGGCTGACCATTCCCTATCCCAGGCTGTCTGCCAATGGGGTCCTAGTTGTACCACATCTCGTTTATCTCGAATACCTGCAGAGGCTCCTCGTAGACTGTCTCCACCTGTGGGGGTGCTTGCTGCTCCTGCTTAGTGCACTGTTGCTCCTCAACCCAGCTACTCTGTGTCCCTTTTACCTGTTTTTGTACAAGATGGACTCGATGTACATGTACAAGTGGTGCAGAAGGGGCAGGTAGTCATATCTTAGACACCTTCTCAGTTAATTCCTCCACTTGTTTCGACAATCGTGAAAGTGCCTCAAGGTCAATGACCCTCTTGTGGTCCTGCTCTACCATGATGATCTTATCTTCTATTATCCCCATGATAGATATGAGGTCATCTGTCAGATCCGCTACAGTCCTCCTGGTTGTCTCATTAAATAGGATTGAGGGATAGAACTGATAGGCACTGGTGGCCTGGGATCTGCTTCTTTCCGCCATCTATTCTAGGATCCTCCATACGACATTTTCATTCTTGTTCAGAAGCTACCTCCACATATTGCACTCACTAACCCCTGCATTTCTGGGGTCATGCCACAGAACAAGGTCTGGACTAAGATCGCCTTGGTATTGCCATGGCAGGGGCATCTTTAGATTAAATCAAAGAATCTATCCTAGGCTTCATGAAATGGTTCGTGGGGACCTTGGGAAAAACTAACGATCTTCGTTCTCATCTGGTTAGTCCTACTCAGTGGGTAAAACTTCTTCAAGAATAAATCTTTGAATTGCACCCAAATCATACATCTAACCCCGAGATTCTTCAGCCAATGACCAGCCTTATCTCCTAAGGCAAACATGGTAGCATTCATCCTGATGTAGTCTTGTCCAACCCTAGGGTGACTAAGGTTGTTGCAAACCAGCTCGAAGTCTCTCAGGAAAGCATATGGTTCTTCGGTGGTATTTCCATTAAACTTCAGTAGCAGACTCAAAAAATGAGGTCACCTCGAATGCTTCTGGGGGTACCTCAGGTACAAGCCGATTATGCATCTCTTTCTCAGCTAGGTTGTAGGCATCCACCATCAGTCTTTCAATTCCACACGCCGCAATCACTTGTCCCATCCCCACCACAAGATCTGCATTCTGTTGTTCGGTTGCGACTAAGCAAGAAAGGATTTGATGTATAGGATCATCTCTATGTTCCTCATCCTCCGGGAGTCTCTTATGAGGCATATTGGTCTCTGGTTCATCCTCTTCACATGGGTAAAGAAGGTGGTCTAGTTTTGAGGATGTAGTAATGAAGACATTCTCATCGAGGCGATGGTTTTTCTCGGTGAAATGAGAGGAGAGAAAAGGAGTAGTTTGAGGGTATCCATCATGGGCTAGGGGGATCCCGAAGTTAGGAGGGCCATGAGCTAGGGTTGGCCCAAGTTGAGCTTGAGCCGATGAAGAAGAACTTTGTGAGGGTTTCAAGGAAAGATTTATGAAGCTGAAGTACATATCCTTCCAGTCAGTCATCTTAGATGACAAGAAGAAGAGTCAGGAGTTTAAGTGTAAAAATAGGATTTTACTCCTAGTTCAAGCAAGAAAATGAATCACAAATCCTCATTTTTCACACTCAACACGGTGAAGGACCCGAAACATGGGTCTGATTAGTCTAGTTGATTTTAAGTGTGAATTTTCATACAAGTAGCAAGAGTTAGGCGACCTATAGGGAAGTCGGCTCACAACTAGATGTGTCTTCTTTGTTTAACTTGTCGCCTAAGATACCGACGCCCTTCCTTTCTTCACTCCTATAACAAGCTGAAGAGTTCAAAGACCTGCCCCTATCTACCTACCGAAGTAGGACGAGGATGACAAGGCTGACACTTCAACCCGAAGGGTTACTAGAAACTTGTCACGGAGAACTGCTGGTTCACCCCTATCTACCTGCCAAAACATGCTGAGCGTACTTGATGCTAGTCAATGAAGCTAAAAGAATTCAAGTTGTGATATTTCTTAGGATCATGGTATGTGATATGGAAGGCAGGGATTTTTGCTCTATTAGGATTTGCACACATACTTTGTACCCTCAACCTACAATCAAGCTCTGTGTTACTCTCCCACTAACAAAATTATTGATTTTATTTGATTTTTTTGTCAATTTGTTTAGCAGTCCCAATTTTAAGTTAGATGATCACTTGATTAATCCAACACACAAGGCATGTCGATCTTCTAGTCCCAATTTCCTTTAAACCAAAGTTTAAAAAACCATGGGAGAAGGAGCCGAGAAAAGCCGATGAACAATAAAAAAATGATGTGTGCCAAGTGCTGAAGACTTACAGTGATCCTCGCCCTTTATATGAAGGATGCAGAACAGAATTGAAATTTTACATTTTATGGATGCCAACGCGAAAAGCCGCTCCTAGAGAATAAGTTATATCAGCGAGTGAAGAACCCGTTAGATTTGGTTGTAGTCCTGCATTCTAAGTGCATCTTTTAATGTAAAGTCTGGTCCTAGATATTACGAGCACAAACAATTCTAAAAGGGCTCTGAGAGCCGCAAGTACAGGTCCTATCCTACTTGAAACAACCACACAGCATGCGGGGACTCATTTTATTATGACTTACACGCGTGAGAACCCAAACGGGAACCGTTGGAAATGTAAGATAAAATAAATAATAACAAAAAATGTTACAAGTCCGCTGAAAACACTCAATTTATTTCGATGCAGGATCTTCGGCTCGCTTGGCAAAGCACCTTCGACTCCTCGTATTCCTTGCACGAAAGCAATTGATGGTCAGATAAAGGATGACACAAAATAAACAAATAACATTGAACAGAAAATATTCATATGAAAAGCCGAGAATCAGACTTCCTAGGGATGGAAAATCTAAACCCCAAATTTTCACAAAATTAACCAAAGTCGTGCCTCCCCGGTGATGGCGCCATTTTGATGAGCCATCAACTACCCTACGTAATTCAAACGGAATAATGATCAAATTTAATGTGTGTTGGTTGTAGTTGGATAAATCGAGACTGATAAAAAACCACTTAGATTAATGTCGAATTAAACACAAGCTACAATTTTTTTTATTTTACTTCGGCAAGCCCAAGGTCAAACTCGGGGAGGCAACTTTTTCCTTAGGTTAATTTGGAGTCAATTTCGCTATTAGATTTTCAAGGGAATATTTTTGGAATTTTTTATGCAATTAACAATAATACGATACAATTCAAGCCAAATTTTAAGGTTAAATTTGAAAGATGATCAAATTAAGTCCAAAAATGATGAAATGTGGGCAGAATATGAAATACAATGTAATTAAGCTACTGCATTTTTTTGGAATTTTTTGACTCTAAATGAATTAAATATGAATGCAGGGTAGTTTTTGCAAGATTAATTTAGATACATAATAAAAGACATCTTTTTCAGATATAAAATTATCCTAGACGTTTCTATGTAAGGTGAATCCAAGAAAATTAAAAGACCTAAAAAATAATGATTTTTGGACCTATTAAAAATTAACTAATAAAAATACTGATCATTTTTTAAGGCCTCATTATACGTACAAATGGTGTGATTTTTGGGCACAAAGTAGAATAACTTAAACTATACCTATTATGATATTTTCGTTATTTTTGGAGCAATTTAAAGCACACAGTGGGAAAATTATATTAATTTTCACAAAATAATAATATTCAATTCCTCGAAACTCACAAAAATATCACAAGTGTCCACTATGATAGAGCACAAGTTTATCTACAACTTGCATTTTTTGGAATTTAAAAATGATTCTAAATGAATGGTGAAATAAACGTGCAAACACAGGGACGAAAATGTAAACAAAAATAAAATTGTTCAAAACATTGCATACAAGGACTAAAATGCAATTACCTATAATGCAGGACGTATGCGTGCAAATAGTCCACGGAACATGTGCGCCTGACATGATGCACCTGATAGGGACTGGAATGCAATTATGAAAACTTACAGGGGTCTCGGTTCAAAATGCCCAGACCGTACGTGAGGACCATGTGAGGTACTAGGCTTGGACGGCAATAGAGGCTTGGACTGTGGTTTGTATGCTTTTCAGGAGCAGACATACATCAAGATTGGCTCAAGAGCTTCGAGCCTAAGGGGCGGAGAAGAGGCTTGGATGAACGACGTGGCGCTATATAGACCGTTCGATTGAGATGATCAAACAGATGCTGAAGCTGGAGACGTGGCGTGCCTTGGATCCATCCGATCAAGATAGATCCTACGATGGTGATGACTATTGAGCGGGCTGACGTGGCCCGATGAGGATCGTCCGATCAAGACGATCGAACGGTAGTTGTGCTTTGTGCTCCTCGTCGTCGTCGCCTACTACGGCGGACTTAGTTGGGCTCCAACGAAACCCTCCTGGCTCCGCATCCTTGATTCTTGCTTGGTTTTGATCTTCGAGGACTCCTGAGTAGCTGGACACCAATGCAGAAGCTTGGTGGAGCTGCTGGAGGTTCTGGAAGAGGAAAGGGTGGTACGTAGGCTAGAGGCGACGAGGCTCTAAGCAGCTTCGACGACGATTCCGACCAATGAAGAAAACATCTCCTACAAAGTTAGTGAATGTATATGAGGCATGCATGTGCTCGCGTGGAGTACAGTGAGTGCTTAAGGCCTTAAGGTGTAAAGAGGTGGCGTGGTCAGCGTGCTCCTCCGCTGGGAGGGAAGGAGCGGTGGTCGGAAGTGATTGGATGAGTTGTGATGGAAAACAGAATGATGCATGAAGATGGGAGCTCCATGGCGGAGATCAATCGATGGGTGGTCGAGGGTGATGTCGAGCGAGGAGGTCAGAAAAATAGAAGAAAATCGAAGGGGGACAAGATGGAGATCGAAGAAAAAGCTAGAGGGTTCTACCTAGAAATGGAGGCTCGATGGTAAGTCTCTGGTCATCTCTCGAGGGTCGGTAGAAGCCCGAGCTCGTGCAGCTCGAAGGAGGAGCTGCTTTCATCTAAAATGGAGATGTCTTGTGCCTGAAATAAATTATAGAGTGCTTTTAGTATTTGATTTTTAATTAAATCCACGTACATTATTTTTGCGAAATTTCAATTCTCCTGGATTGTTTATATAAATATCTATTTGGGATAATTTGCACTTTGATTAATTTGACATTGTGGATTAACTAGGAATTAATTACTCATTGTCACTTTGTTTGAACTAAAAAATACATAAAAAATTCAAATTTTGTCAAAATATTCCAAAAATATTACTGTAGTCTCCTTGCATCACGTTTTCATTCCAGTAATTTTTTCATAATTTTTGCTTACTGTTTGTGTGAGAAATTGTGAAAAAAACCTATAAAAAGTGCGTATTTTTCCTTGTTGCATTTTAACCCCTAAAAGTTCAAAAAAATGTGTTCTGTGTTCATCGCTGGATTAGGATTCTAGGAAAAATATAATTTGGCTGAATTGGACTAATTTGACATTAAAATTAATTTGGCCTTGTTGTGTGTTTTCTTAGTATCTTAATTCACCCGCATTCGCATTTTGCATTTGTTTTTGCATTAAAAAAATATATAAAAAACCGCATTTGGAAATCTAGACCTAAGTTTTCAAATTAAACCCAAGTTGTTCCTTTGCCTCCCTGAGTTCGACCCCGGACTTGCCCGGGATATAAATTAAAGCCGAGATACTCTTCACGGAGATCTTCTCTCGGTTCTGACTGAATCGCTAAGTACACGTACCACAACGAACACAAATTAAACATCGTATTTAGCGACTCGTCATTTACCCACCAACAACACAAAAACTCAAGACTCCCCCTCAAGTTGGGCATACATATCAACCATGCCAAACTTGCCTATATTAAACTCAAATTGCACCGTAGGCAACCCTTTTGTGAATAGATCTGCAATCTAATTACCATATTTCATGTGAGGCAAACACAACTGCCCATCATCAATTTTCTCAGGTATAAAGTGCCTGTCAATTTCGACATGCTTAGTTCTGTCATGCATAATAGGGTTGTTGGTCAGGTTTATTGCAACTTTGTTATCACAAAACACCTGAATTGGAGAGGCGACTTTGGTACCCATCTCTTCCAGCAGCATCTTTAATCACAATACTTCAGTGACACCATTCGCAAGGGCACCATATTTGGCTTCGTCACTGGACCTAGAAACCACGTTCTATTTTCTACCCATTCAAATAACAAGATTTCCACACAAATAGACTACATAGCAGCCAGGTGTAGAACCTCGATCATCGATAAATCCAGCCTAATCTGCATCAGTATAGCCTTCTATTTTCACCTCTTGACTTCGTTTTAACATTAGACCTTTTCATGGAGACTTCTTTATATAGCATAAAATCCTATTAATAGCATTCACATGAATAGTGGTAGGTGCATGCATGAACTGACTGACCACATACACATCATAAGTAATATCAGGTCTTGTAAGAGTAAGGTAAATTAGTTTCACAATCAATCTTTGATATCTCCCTTTTGCAGTGTCATCAAGATGGTCACCATCATCCTTAGCTTATGATTTGCCTCTATAGGAGAGGAGGTTGGTTTACACCCAAGCATACACGAGTCCTACAGTAATTTCATGGCATATTTTCTTTGATTTATACACACCCCTTTAGGTGAGTGCGCCATCTCAATTCCAAGAAAATACTTTACCTTTCCCAAGCCTTTGAGTTCAAACTCTTTTGCAAGAATTTTCTTTATTCTAGGCAACTCAATGTCATCATCACCTGTAAGAATCATGTCATCAACATAAACCAAGAGAATAGATCTTTTTCCATTTTTCCTTTTTTTGAAAAGAATGTGATCTCCATTTTCTTGGAGGTACCCTTGTTTTATCATGACAACTCGAAGACGTTCAAAACAAGCTCTAGGCGATTGCTTCAATCCATACAATGCCTTTTTTAATTTGCAACACTTATCCACAATTTCATATCTATGGGGCATCTTCATGTAAACCTCCTCTTTGATATTACCATTCAAAAAAGCATTTTTCACATATAACTGATACATTTTCCAAGAGAACTGAACAACTAGGCAAATAACCACTCTGACTATATTCATTTTTGCTGCAGGAGCAAATGCTTCCATATAATCAATGCCATATTTTTTACTTGTAACCTCAAGCAATAAGACGAACCTTAAACCTATCAATTTTTCCATCTGGATTATACTAGATCGTATAGATCCATTTTGATCCAACCAGATGAGCACATTTGGTAACATCTACAATATACCATGTATTACTTTTCTTCAAGGCATTCATCTCCTCTTTCATAACTTTATCCCATTTTTGATTACCTTGGGCTTCTATGACATCCTTGGCAATATCATGATAATCCAATATGGAAATAAAACTTTTATATTTTGCACTGACCTTACAATAAGAGAAGTACTTTTCCAAGGGATAGCGAGTGGAGGGCTTGAAAAATCATGCAGTCTTTCTTATTGCAATAGGACGATCAACCACCAGATTCTCAACAACATCAACTGAGTCATCTATCGAATTGTTAGCATCATCATCATCATCATCAATATTAAATGAAGGAAATCTACTTATAGTTGTCTCATGACTTGAATCATCGTATGAGAGATTGGGATTTAAGCTTGGTATTTTGTCATCTTCAAGAGCCTTATTGTTGTCCACTTCTTCTCGTGCTTCGTGGTCTTGATCAGAGAGTCCCCTCAAGTTCATATCTCCATTGTCTTGTTGAAATCAGTGCCCATTCCCTGAGTCTCACCAAGAAAGTAAATACCAACTTCATTTTCCTCCATTATTTTCTCATCACACTCCCCCTGAGGAAAGTTCTTTTCATACTAGGAGTTTTGTTCATATAAAGTAACATCCTTACTAACAAATAATTTTTTTCCAACAGGATCATAGCACTTATACCCTTTTTGGGTACTGGAGTAGCCTAGAAAGATGCATTTGGTAGCCTTTGATTCCAATTTTCACAAACTAGACCCAGACTTATGCGTAAAACAGACACAATCAAATACACTAGGATCAAGACAGAAGGGAGTCCTATCCGAGCGTATAATAGAAAACGGAATTTGTTTGTCAATCACAGTAGAAGGATGCTTATTAATAAGATAAGTAGTAGTCAAAACCGCTTCACCCCAAAAAGTTTTAGGAAGATTTCTCTGAATCAAAAGGGCCCTGGTGACTTCCAACAAGTGACAATTTTTCCTTTCGGCAATATGATTTGTTGTGGAGTACAACTACAGGAAGTATCATGAATAATTACCTTCTCTTCAAAGAAATTATGTAACAATTCTTCCATATATTCTCGGGCATTATCTATCCTAAGAATTTTAATTGTCATGCCATATTGGTTGCTAATCATAGTAAAAAGGTTCGAACTAAACTTGGCACTTTGCTTCTATCTTTAATAAATACACAAAAGTGTACTGAGAGAAATCATCGATGAATTTAATAAAATAAGATCGACCACCCAAGCTCTTCACGTCCGAAGGTCCCCACACATCAAAATAAACAAGTTGAAAATCAAAGAACTTTTACTACTTTAGGTTGGGTAAATAGTTCTACTGTGCTTGGATAACTGACACACTTCACATAAATGAAAATCAACTCTAAATTTATTGCATAAAATAGGAAACAATTGTTGTAGAATTGAATAACCCGGTGACCAAGATGCTCACGCCATTGCTTAAGAAGTATGATATCATCGGATTCTTTGTTATCAATTGTAGCAATCCAAACCGAAATGATATGAGCCGGAAGACGATAAAGTCCACCAACAACCAAACCAATCCCAATCTACTTCCCCGTCCTCAAGTCCTGTAAGACACGTGACCGAGTATAAAAAACTAGACGACAATCCAAATCATTTGCAATGCGATAAAAAGATATGAGGTTAATAGGAAAGTCAGGAACATGAGGAGCTTCTTTTAAAAGGAATTTATCAATAATAGATATGGTTCATTTTCCTGCCACATTAACATAGGAACCATCTGCCAAATTTACCCGTTCTCTCCCTGAACTAAGTTTATAATTATAAAACATCTTGGGATTACCTGTCATGTGATCAGAAGCACCACTATCAATAATTCATTCATCAGATAATAATTTATTACCTTCACATTTTCTTGCAACACTGCAGAGTTCACCACATCGACATCATGGACACCACTTGTCAGAAATCGATAAATTGTTTACATAAGAATGAAGTTTTTTATCTGGTCATATGTGAGTTTCTTTCTATCCACTGACATGGCAAAAGGTTTCTTTCATCTATTCGATTTCTTTTCTGAATGAAGATCCCAACAGTAATCTATCACACTACCACTCTTATTGCAATGTTCACACTTCTTGTCCTTCAAATAGCCACTCTTACTCCCTTCGCTAAGTAGTACATACCTCTCAACAATAGAGATATGATCATCCTTCATTACCACACGTCGTTATTCTTCAGATTCGATAGCATGATAAACTACCTGAATGTCAGATTGTACTCCTGAATAATTGGCTTTGAGTGGTCTTGATTTCAATATTGAGACCACCAAGGAAAATAAAAATCCTTTTCTTCCATATTTTATCCTAGTATTTCTTCTTATCTATAGGGCTCGTCCATGTATCACCACAGTAATAGTCAATTTCCTCCCATTTTGCATTTAAAGCAACATAGTATTCAACGACATATATTTCTCCCTGCATCATGTTATAAGCTTCCATACTCAACTAATACATTCTAATATCCTGTTTCTTTTGTCCATACATACTCTCCAATGTGAGCCATTGCTTTCTTGCAGAATTTTTCCCATAATAAGTGGTTGGATGTCAGGAGAAACCGCATTTATAATCCGATTCTGACATTGACTATCTTCAATAACCATTGATCGTATAATTTATTTGTAACGAGTGGAGCCTTGTTACGACCATCAGTATAACCTTCTCTACCTCTTGATTCTAACGTAACTTCTAAAGCAGTAGACGAAGTTAAATAATTTTTTTAATTAAATTGCGGTAATTTGTGCCGGAACATTTTCCATCTTGAAACTAATATATTCAGATGCCATGAAACCAAGTTGAATGTCAAAAACGGAGAGAATGAATGAAAAAATAACTCATAGGGACCTGCTCCAATGTTGATGGCAAAATAAAAAATGAGAGGGATCCACTTGTCCCCACTTTCTCCAAAACCAAGACCAAAATATGGTCTCTTCTCCACTAGAAGATGAAAATTGTAATGATGTTAAAAAACATCTTTCACACACACGGAAGGTTCACGTTGAAGGTAAAACGAGGCATGTTCTACTGAATAGCAAAGGGCTGAAGTTGCAGGCGCACAAGCACAACAATCCCATACAGAGCCGAACAAAAGAAACATGGCTAGAAGAAACCGTGCACAGAGCACACTCCAAAGAGGCACACAGAGAAATCTTGCACCTGATGAGGGAAGAAAAATAGAGCCTGAAGAACCCCGCTCTCAGGAGGCCACAGAGCTAGAGGAAGTAAACCCTTACCAATGAAGACAACCACCACCCACAATAAGGGGCGAGCAGAAACTTCCCTTGACACGGATTAGGGCACACACAGGAAATCCAAAATAAGAGTCAGCACCACAACGACGACATTTCTAATCACATCAACAATGTCTCTGATACCATGTAGAAAGTAACAATAAGAGATCAAGCACCAGAATCCATAGGGATTGACGTGGAAACCATCTAGTGAGGGTAAAAACCACGGAGCACAAACCTTAATCTCAAAATGAAGGAAATTAGGGTACTCTTCACATCATAATAGTCCAACAAAGGGGGTGAGTATAATATATAGGCACAACTGGTAAACAGGTCCTCATCCAAACCTATTTACCCACCAACAACACAAAAACTCAACAATATGCAACCTATAAAAAACAAGTAATCATTAGTACATCATAAATTTTTCTTTTCAATTCATAAATCTCATATATCCATCTAATCATCATAAACTGCATCTGGGCACTGCATTGTTGGAGATTCCACCTAGTGCAGGAGTGATTGGTACGTTTTTCTACCAACAAGAATAGAGGGTAAGATTGTGCACTTCTACCAGACAACAAAAATTTTCCATGTTGGATACAAGTGACAGATTTTCTGTTGTATTATTAAACCAGGACCGCTAATATAATGTTTGAGTGTCAAGTTCTTTGATGGATTAACTTTAAGATTAATCCGACCAATGACAATTTCATTTATTAGAATTCACAGGTGGATGGACAACGCAATTGCCACAAGATTATTTCAAGGAAGAAGATGGGTAGAGAATGTTGTGATGATGATGATGTTGATAAGAATGAATGTGAACGAATTGGAGTTGTAGTTAATGCTACCTAAAGAGTTGCCTGAGTATGGACGAGAGAGGAGTTCGAACATCGTTATGTGAATTGTGGGGTTCGCTTAAGGTCAGAATACAAGAAAAGGATGCTACGTAGGAATCCTTGAGAAGGTTATAAGTGGTGAACACAAGAGCATTGTCTGCTTGAGCAACAATAACTGATGACAATGATGCCATCCATCCTCTAGTCTTCCTCCTTGACCATTTCACCTCGACTAACATTGAGGTCCTCTCTCGGACCCTCTGATTCCCCAACCTTAGGGACTCCCATATCTTGAACAAATTCCTTTAGGTCCAAGCTACCTCCGCGTCCTCCTCCCTGTACCGATCAATCCCATTCACTCCCCATTTGAGAGAAGAGGAGTGAATGATCGACAATCACCATGTCTCCAGATGTCACTTCGAGCTGATCGCATGCCCCTTCAAACTCTATATTTCCATTCTGCCCATTATCTGAATGTTGATTATTTGATTTAATTGCTTAGATATCCTTTTGTCCATTTGTTTCTATCATCAACTCCGATTTTCTTACATTTGATGGTGTTCTTAAGGTTTATGGTCTATCATTTGAACTTTTATGTCTATTGTTGGAATCTATGTAATATTATGATGGACAATCCTCGATTATCGCATTGTGGATGCATTCTCTGTTGATCTTCGAAACTTAATATGAAAGTTTGGAGTTGTAGTTTTTGGAGGTATGGATGTAGAGTTGCGGATGCATTCTCTGTTGATCTCCGGAACTTAATATGAAAGTTCAGAGTTGTAGTTTTTAGAGGTATGGATGTAGATCAATTCCTCCAGTTGACACAGTCATTGGATGCAAAGGTATGAAAACTCACAGAGGAGAGCCTTAAACAGTTCCAGGAGCATAATCTCCCATTGTTCCTTCTCTCTTTCAACCGAGGTTGCCAATGATGAGAAGCCCTCAACATTCTCCTCGTGCCCCTTAATGCACGCACTAGCGGAGGGAAGCGATAAGCATGTGCTATACCATCACTGCTATTACTTGTCTGGCTGCCTTTCCAGACTGTGCAAGAAGAATGATGGAGGGAGAAGGGGGAAAACATGAGTAAACTATTGAATTGTATTGATATTGTAAAATTACATCTATAAGGAAGAATGATATGTCAATTAGCAAACACTAAATAGATGGATGAAGTTAAAATAAGCTCCCAAGAGTTTACCAATCTATTTTTGTTTTCTACCCATTGTTCCTGTCACTGATAAACTAGAGAATTTAATAGGTTGCAAAAGTGTTGAACCTCCAGAAGGGACATTCTCTTCTTTGAGTAGAGGGGATGAAAGGAGGAATTCATCCGCCCTCTCCTCAGGTTGGTTCTCCACAACTAAAGTATGATGTAAGTAATAGCCCAACTGAGTGTTAGACCCTAATTCTCCTTATTCCCCATCCATATTCATTCTTATTCCCAAACCGCGTCCGATGTGTTAACTTTATAAGCTATAAATCAGTGCTCTCCTTTTATTATCAATATAATAGGTAATCATATGTAATGGTATTAAGTCTTTGACGCCTTTTACAATTAATATAATAGGTTATCATATATAATAGTATTAAGTCTATAACATTTGTAATTTATAATAATATGTAAATGAATCAGCGTATGCTGAGATGACTTTTGAATAAAAAAACACTTAATAGACAAATTGGTATGAATTGCAAGTGCTAACTTTGATGTGCTACAACTAATAACATTACATAAATCAATGATATTCGTAAGGTAGGAGTTGCATTAAGAGAACATTACCTAGAGTATCCGCTTCAATTCCACCAGATACAAAGTTGCACAATATGCTATCAATTTCTAGCAACGATTTAGTCACTATGCAAGCACATTTAGAGAAAATACTCTGATAATGATCCTTCAACAAATCCAATGGATACCAGTAAAATCGAGATGATGAGTGGTTTCACATAATTTTTTTGCTTGATCACAATTCCATAAATTTTTATTTTTTGCAGCAGAAATTGGCAGTTACGGTGAACTTTCAACTAAAGAGGATCCTCTAGCAGCAACTCTAAGGGTTCTCGGCATATGATAAGCGTTAAAGTAGTAAGATCATGAGGCCATTGAGGTCAAGCCGAGATTTGTCTGCCTTTCGAAGACAGTACAAAACTTTCTAGAAGATGGCAACGATAATTGGAGAGATAATTGTTAGCCATGTGAGACCGAGGAAAACCATTATTACAATAAATGTTATTGTAATATATATATATATATATATATATATGATTTATCAATAAAAGTTATTGATTATTTCACTCCCTTTCTGAGATTAAATGAATGAATGCATTATAAGGTCCCTTTGTACAATTAGGGTTATGTACCATGGCTGTCTTGGTGATCATATAGCTATTGATTCATTAATTGAATCATAGAGGTTGGTGTTTGGATGAATATCTAAAGAGTTAGATAGAGGACTCATCAAGCACCGTCAAATGATTATTAAGAGATGATCTCCAATCTGAGTAGGAGATGGCAATCCTTTCTTATAAAGGCTGATATCTGACCAACCTCTTGATGCAGGTCCTCTGCACGGGAATAGTGATTTGGAGGTGTCGAATTAGTTAGGACAAAGGGTTGACTTAACAAGATCGAGATAACCTAAGTCTTATATTGAATGTTGTCACAGTATAGGCCACATCCTCTGACCAGAGACATATGTCTTATTGTATGTCTGAGTGTCTACATTTGGCAGACCAATAGGTTGATGTCCTAACCAAGGTATATACACCGGCGAGCTCGTGTGCATGTAAGGGTATATGAGTAATGCGATCTCTCAAAGGGATCATACAAGTTCACTTGTGAATCGGAAGACATGAGCTCACTCATGAGGTATTGGGACCGATCAAATTCCATGCATGGTCGTCGTGCTTTGGAAGCATGACAAGAATATGAAGGTATGATATATGCTTTGGGAAAGCATATGATCGATACCAATTCCCAATGACCAAGATTGAGAACGATCAAACCCTGAAGATGATAGTGTAACATTGATCTATATCTTTAGGTTGATCATAGGTCTTCCAGTATGCAAGATGTACATGTGTTATGAATACCTGAGGGTGATTTGATCATAAACGATTGTATAACCATGACACTTCCATTTCGACAGAGTGATGAAACATATTTGGACTTTAGTGACTCCTCTCAGTAGAGAAGTAATCTGATCTTAGTCCAAGTGTTGTACATTGATCTGAATGAGATTCAAATACAATGAGAAAATTAGATTTGCGGTCTTGATTTATTCAAGCATTTATGAGAGGTCCGTAAGATATGGATTTGAGATGAGATCTCAACATCCAAGTCACTATATGTGGAACAATACAAATGCCATGTCCTTATCTCCAAGTATCTGCGGAGAAAGGGCATTATTCTAGAAAGGGTTCAAGAATATTTCCATAGTTAATTTATATCTATGCATTGAGAAGTGGATAATTAAATGTGATTTAATTATCTTGAATAATGTAAATTTGATTCACATTAATGGATGTGTGTGAGTGATGATCCAATATAACTTAATATGATTTAATTATTATGGATAGGAATAATGTGGATATCAATATCCAAATTTTTATAATATTATAAATGTGATTTATAATGTATTAAAGAAAGCTTATTGTGATTTATATTTGTTAATTAATTATTGGCATGAATTAGATTCACATTGTATAATTAATTGAAAATATATATAATTAATTGAAAATATAAATTATCTTTTCTTTTTGGGTTGTGAATGTGATTCACAAATTTCCAATAGTAAGATTGCAATATTCTCAAAATTAATTGTAAATTATTTTTGTATAATAATCCACAACAAAAGTTGTTGGAACAATAATGGAGATTTTCATGGAGATATGCAATATCATGAGATTGCAGGAGATTGCCTCCACCATGAAAATCGGTGGACGACGACCAAATCCTATATTGAATTGGTGGCTGGCCCACCTATTTTATGGGAGACATTATCTCCATGCTAATTTCATCCTTATTTATTTGATTTTATTTAGGATTGAATTGTATTTGATTTATCAAATATATTTGATCTAAATTAAATTATTAATTGTTGATTTTTTACCAACAACAATCTTGACCATTGGATCAAACATAAATCAATCTTATCCATTGACTTTTGTGTGTCCCATGGATTGTGATCCATGGATCCCAAAACCCTATATAAAGAGAGGCACTCCATGTTTTCTAGGGTTACAACAAGAACAAGCATCTTAAGCTCTCTCTGTTCTCTCATTCTACACACCATCTCCTCTCTCCCCTCTATTGGTGGCTGTCCACCAAATTCTAGAGGAGGAACGTCGTTCGTTTCACCACTATGTTGTCTCCTCGATGTTTCTCGGTTCTCCATCTTCTTTGGAGTGCTTCGCTCTCGAAGAAGGTGTTTGATCTCGTGCGACGAGATTAGGAGTTCATCGTGCTTGGATCAACTTCTTGGATTGCGAGGATCACACGACTCATCCCCGCGCTCGCAAGTGTTTTCTCCGAAAATCGGACTTGAGACAGGAGGTCTCTTTTCGTAGAGAGTCGATCAATCACGCTAAAAGAGGTATTTCTATATACTTGATGTGATGTTAGATGAAACAATCTTAGAATCGTTCTTGCATCACGCGGTTTCATCATGTGAAAAATTTTTAAATTCCGCTGCATAGAACAACTAGTCCGACTAGTCGTTCTTCGTCGTATTCGATAAGATGCTCACGCTTATGTGATGCGCTTGAGGATTATTCCATATCCTCAAGTGGTATCAGATCCAAGTTCGAAGGTTTTTGGATACGATCCGTAAACCTAGGACGACTTGGGTTCGTTAAGGTCGCGAAAGTTTTTTTATCGCATTTCATTTTCGCACCTCTGTTTAGGGAATAAATTCGGCCCTATTTAAAATGTTTAAACACAAATTAATCCCTTGGATTTTGTTCCCTATTAATTAAGGAAACTATAGGATCTGAGTTTACGTAATTTGGATTTCGTTTGCTCGAGATATGGCCTTTTGAATAGACATGTATTCACTGTTGCGGGAACTACTAATCTTAACATGATTAATGAGTTAATTACTGTTTTGATTCACCTAGAAATGCGTACAATAACACCTAGGTTATGTCATAAATCAAATTAGCAATCTTAGGAAACTGATTTTGCGTAATTTGGATTTAATTTGATTGAGATATGTTAATTTTAGTAAGTTGAGGTCACTGCTGAAATTACATTCCTAATCAAGAATCATGTGATTGTCAATTAGTGAAATTAATTGTTAATTCCTGGAATAATTATGAAAAATATTTTGAGAAATATTTAATGATAATTATTTCCTTAATTGACATGACCTCAATCAATAATTTGATTAGATGATATCTAGATCACAATTGATTACACAATCAACAAACAAACTTGCTTGAATAGGATCAGGAATTTGTTTAGCAAATTTCCTTATAATCAAAATGGTTTTGATTACTACTATATGGTATAATTTTGGTTGAAAAACCAATGAGCATCTCAAAGTATACAATTATCTATTTGGCATTATCCTTTCCTGAGGTGGATATGGTGTATAGTTGGAGAGCGTTGGGGTAGTAGGTCACACCAATTGCGGTGTGTCCCACTCCCATCGGTATTGGCCATGACAGCGGGTAGGGACTCGATAATGCCGGAGAAATAAAGGTGTATTTTGTTAATTATTAAAATTCAAATAATACGTACTTTGAGATATACCTTCTATTCAAGAAATAATCAAGTTTGTTGATTATAAATTGGATTGATAATTAATTTAATGTGATTAAGTTGATTATATGCAATTGAAACACTCTATTATGAATAGATGTGCATTTATCTTTGAAGAATTAATTGTATGAATATGATAAACGATGATTAATCAATTATAATTTGAATATGAGGTGAAGGATCACATAAGTGACATCCATGATCTTCTGTCAAGGCAAAGGATTCCAACACCAAATATTGTGTATAGGAGACCCATGTATGAAGTGACAGCTCCTGTATACAATTTATTTGGATCGAATTCTTTTATTCTCGAAAGAGTAAGGCCGCATACTTAGTGACCCCCAATATCGGGTCCTCATATTATTGGGGCGATATTGGATTGTGTATAACGAGTATTAAGCTTGTTACGGTTAGTTCAATTAATGACGGGTCAACATCATCATAGGGGTTGTGGGCCCAGGTGTTAAACACCGAATTGGGAAATGCAAGTTGGACTTACAAGGCAGAATGTATTCTCGCTTCTCTTTGTTCGAGTCACAGGTTCTCATATTATTGGTATGTGACAAAGATAGAAAGGAGATCGCAGTTCTTGCTTGAGATATAGCGGCAAGTATATCTCTTGCTTTGAAAGATAATAAGGGAATAAACTTTCAAAGTTGATAGGGCAAGACTAATTTATTTAAAATGCCTTAATCAAATGTTCTAAAAAAGAATATATAATCATTTATATGTTCTAATATAGTGCATTCTTAATTTCAGAAAATGAAGTTCATGAACCCACTGAGCAGGCTACTAGAGGTCAATCAATTGACCAGAATAAATTATTGGGATTGGATCCGAAATTTGTATCTTGTCCTTTCTGCGGAGTGCATCTCGTATGTGCTATCCAAGGACAAGATAGCAGACCCTCAGACTCAGGAAGATAATTCTTTTAATGAAAAATATGATGAAGATCATAACAAGGCGAGATGTTATATCCTTAGCTCACTATCCAATGTGCTTCAGAAGCAGCATGTGGAAATGAACCATCGCCAAGAAATCACGCTGAATCTGAAAGAAATATTCAGTTACATAAACCTCACACAACGTTATAATGTGATGAAAGAGCTTATTCGCTGCAAGATGCAAGAAGGGACCTATGTCAAAGAACATGTACTCAAAGTGTTTGGGTACCTCTCTGAATTGGAAACCCTAGGAGCCTACATGGATTCTGAAATGCAGGCTGATTTCATTTTGCTATCGCTCCCTAAGTCTTTCAACATCTTTATTGTGTCATATCACATGAGCAAAGATGATTTTACTAACACTGGGTTGTTAGATTTATTAAATTCTACAGAAGAAGTAATGAAGAAGGGCGACCCCTCTGTTAGTGCAATGGTTGCACAAGTGAAAGGAAACTGTGGTCAGAATCAAGGTTCTCAAAAGGGCCTACCCCAGAAGAGAAAGAAGAAGAGTCAAGGAGTTGGCTCATCTTCCAATGCATCCATGTTGATAGCGTCGAAGAAAACCGACGTTTGTCACCACTGCAAAAAGCCGGGGCACTGGCAGCGTAATAGCCCAGAATACCTGAAGTTGGTTGAAAAAGGTAAAGCCCCAGCAAGTATGAAATCTACTTTCATCATTTAAACTAGCTTTCTCGTTGGACGAGAAGTAAGTTGGGTAGTAGATTGTGATCCTTCTGTTCATGTATGCAGTTTGTTGCATTTGTTTCAGGAAACTAGGAATATGGAGCAAAGGGGGATAGTCATCTAGATGGGATCTGATGCAAGTGTTGCAGCAGTCTCCATTGGAACCTGCCGACTATCGTTATCTAGTTGTAGAGTCTTAGTACTTAAAGAAAGTCTTTATGTACCCAAAGTCAGGAGGAGCTTGATATCTGTATCTAAACTTGTTAGAAATGGATATTCCTTCCTTTTATGTAATAAGTTAGTAATTAATCAATATGATAAATTTATTGTGGACGGTGTTTTGACTTCTGGTAGACTCTATGAATTGTGCATTGATGAACATGTCATGAATGTTACTACCACTAATAAGAACCCTAAGAGATTCAGGGAGAATGGAAATCATTCGAATATGATTTGGCATCAAAGGCTTGGTCATTTATCTGTTGATAGGATCAATAGATTGATAAAGGATCGACCATTGGAATTCCTACAGGTTCAATATTTACCTACTTGTTAACATTGCATTTGAGGTAAAATGACCAGGATGCCTTTCCGTAACTAGGTTACAAGATGCGAAGGTATTCTTGACCTAGTACATACTGATGTATGTGGTCCCTTCATTACCATGACTCGAAATGGATATCGATATTATTTGACGTTTATTGATGACCATTCATGATACGGGTTTATCTTCCTAATACGTCATAAATCTGAAACCTTTGAAAAGTTTAAAGAGTTTAAGGCTTTGGTTGAGAACCAGATCTGTAGAAAGATTAAACGAATTCGATCTAACCGAGGTGGCGAGTACCTCTCAGATGAATTCAAGGAACACCTTAAAGAGAATGGAATTGTCTCCAATCACACTACCCCTGGAACCCCCCAACTTAATGGTGTTGCTGAAAGACGCAATAGGACCATCATGGACATGGTCCGTCAATGATGAGAAAAACACATTTACCTCTTATTTTCAAGGGATATGGATTAGAGAATGAAATCTATATCCTGAATAAGATTCCTAGAAAATATGTACCCAAGACTCCTCACGAGCTATGGTATGGAAACAAACCTAGTGTTAATCACTTGAGGGTTTGGGGTTTCTTGGCTCATGCAAAGAAAATAGACGTAAGTAAGCTAGAATCTCGCACTCGTGAGTGTTACTTCATTGGGTATGTTAAAGATGATATTGGATACTAGCTCTATGACCCCAAGACCAAAAAGGTTTTTATCTCAAGAGATGTGAAATTTCTAGAGGATGATTTCCTTAAAAGTCAAGACAAAAATGAAGTAGAGGAACTCACTGAATCCCCTGAGGATTCTGAGCTTCCTGAAGCAAAAAATTAAGAGATAAATAAAGATGAAACACACATACCTCTTTGAAGGAGTTTGAGGGTGGTTGCACCACCTGAAAGGTATGGATTCCATGTGTCAAGTGAGACTGACAATGATCCTACTTCATTTGATGAAGTCCTCGAGGATCATGACATGGATAGATGGATGCTAGCAATGAAGTCAGAACTTGACTCCGTGCATAAGAATGGTGTATGGACCCTAGATGATCCACCTAAATGGGTAAAACCCATTGGGTGTAAATGGATCTTTAAATGAAAAGGGGACCTAATGGGAAAGTAGAGACTTTCCAAGCACGGCTCGTAGCCAAGGGCTACACACAGAGAGAAGGCATCGACTACGATGAGACGTTCTCTCCTGTGGATATGCTTATGTCCATCAGGACACTGCTAGCTATAGCTGCATCTCTTGACTGCGACATTTGGCAGATGGATGTTAAGACAACTTTCCTCAATGGATACCTCGAGGAGGATATCTATATAAGAGTAGTCCCATGGCTTCATAGTTGAGGATGGCAAAGTATGAAAGCTAAAGAAATCCATCTATGGGTTCAAACAAGCTTCTCATAGCTGGAACATCAGATTTGACGAAACCGTAAAGAGTTATGATTTTAAGCAGAATCTTGATGAACCTTATGTGTACAAGAAGCTTATGGGAGTGCCATTGTGTTCATCATTCTTTACGTAGATGATATCCTTATCATTGGGAATGATACATGAATGATGACCAGTGTGAAAATGTGGCTATCCCATACCTTTGAGATGAAAGATCTTGGAGAAGCCTCTTACATCTTAGGCCTGAAGTTGTTCAGAAACTGAGAAAAGAGCATATTGTGATTATCACAACATCGATACATTAAGAAGATTCTTGAATGATTCTATATGAATAGTTCCAAGAAAGGATTCCTCCCCCTAAGACACGGTGTCCATCTGTCTAAAGGGATGGCTCCTCAAAGTGTTGAGAAAAAGAAGGCCATGGTTGGATGCCCTTATGCATCAGCTGTAGGAAGCATAATGTATGCCATGTTGTGTACTCGGCCAGACATGTCCATGTAGTGGGAGTTGTAAGTCGTTACCAATCTTGCTATGGAGAGCAACACTAGAATGCAGTAAAGAACATATTCAAATATCTAAGACAGACACAAGATTACATCTTGGTCTATGGAGATGGTGATCTCCAAGTCTTAGGATATACAGATTCACACTTCTAGTAGGATATTGATGATCGAAAGTCGACATCAGGGTTTGTATTCTTGTTAAATGGTGGTGCTGTGAAATGGAGAAGCAAGAAGCAGGACACTACGACAGATTCAACAACAGAAGTCAAACATATTGCCGCATCGGATGCAGCAAAGGAGGCGGTGTGGTTGCGCAAGTTCATCTTGGGTCTTGGCGTAGTTTCATCTGATGTTCCCATCCCGTTACTTTGCGATAACACGGGAGCCATTTCCCAGGCGAAGGAACCCAGATGGCATCAAAAGAGCAAGCACATGGAAAGGAAATACCACATCATTTGGGAGATTCAAAAGCGTGGTGATATCATCATCACCAAGGTGGCCTCTTCCGACAACGTTGTTGATCCTCTTACGAAACCTCTGACACAAAGGTTTTCGACCAACACGTAATGAGTATGGGTTTACGGATTGTTCCTGAAATGGTTCTGAGAGCTAGTGGGAGATTGTTAGCCATGTGAGCTCGAGGCGAACCATTCTTACAATAAATGTTATTGTAATATATATGTGATTATCAATAAAAGTTATTGATTGTTTCACTCTCTTTCTGAGATTAAATGAATGAATGCACTATAACGTCCCTTTGTACAATTAGGGTTATGTACCATGGCCGTCTTGATGATCATATAGCTGTTGATTTATTAATTGAATCATAGAGGCTGGTGTTTGGATGAATATCTAAAGAGTTAGATAGAGGACTCATCAAGCACCGTCGAATGATAATTAAGAGATGATCTCCAGCCTGAGTAGGAGATGGCAATCCTTTCTCATAAAGGCTAATATATGACTGACCTCTTGATGCAGGTCCTCTGCATGGGAATAGTGATTCGGAGGTGTCAGATTAGTTAGGTCAAAGGGTTGACTTAACGAGATCGATATAACCTAAGTCCTATATTGAACACTATCACAGTATAGGCACACATCCTCTGACCAGAGATAGATGTGTTACTATATGTCTGAGTGTCTACATTTGGCAGACCAATAGGTTGATGACCTAACCAAGGTCTATACACCGACGAGCTGGTGTGCATGTAAGGGCATATGAGTAATGCGATATCTCAAAGGGATCATACATTTTCACTTGTGAACCGGAAGACATGAGCTCACTCATGAGGTATTGGGACCGATAAAATTCCATGCATGGTCATCGTGCTTTGGAAGCATAACAAGAATTTGAAGGTATGATATATGCTTTGGGAAAGCATAGGATCGATACCAATTCCCAAAGACCAAGATTGAGAAACTTGATGATCAAACCCTGAAGATGACAGTGTAAAATTGATCTAGATCTTCAGGTTGATCATAGGTCTTCCAGTATGCAGGATGTATAGGTGCTAGGAATACCTAAGGGTGATTTGATCATAAACGGTTGTATGACCACGATGCTTCCATTCCGAGGGAGTAATGAAACTGGTTTGGATTTTAGTGACTCCTCTCAGTAGAGAAGTAATCTGATCTTAGCCAAGTGCTGGACATTGATCTGAATGGGATTCAGATGCAATGAGAAGATTAGATTTGTGGTCTTGATTTAATCAAGCATCTATAAGAGGTCCGTGAGATCTGGATTTGAGATGAGATCTCAACATCTAAGTCACTATATGTAGAACAATACAATCGTCCTGTCCTTATCTCCGAGTATCTGCGGAGAAAGCGCATTATTCTTGAAAAAATTCAAGAATATTTCCAAAATTGAATTATATCTAAGCATTGAGAAATGGATAATTAAATGTGATTTAATTATCTCGAATAATGTGAATTTGATTCACATTAACGGATGTGTGTGGATGATGATCCAATATAATTAAATGTGATTTAATTATTATGGATATGAATAATATGGATAGCAATATCCAATTATTCATAATATATTATAAATGTGTTTTATAATATATTAAAGATTTATTATAATGGTTTATATTTGTTAATTAGTTATTGGTGTGAATTGGATTCACATTGTATAATTAATTGAAAATATAAATTATTTTTTGTTTTTGGGTTGTGAATGTGATTCACAAATTTCCAATGGTAAGATTGCAATATTCTCAAAATTAATTATAAATTATTTTCGTTGAATAATCCACAACAAAAGTTGTTGGAACAATAATGGAGGTTTTCATGAAGATATCCAATCTCATGAGATCGCATGAGATTGCCTCCACCATGAAAATAGGAGGACGACGACCAAGTCCTATATGGAAGTTGTGGTCGTCCCACATATTTTATGGGGAGACATTATCTGAATGCTAATTATCTCCTTATTTGTTTGATTTGATTTAGGATTGAATTGTATTTGATTTATCAAATATATTTGATCTAAATTAAATTATTAATTGTTGGTTTTTTACCAACAACAATCTTGACCATTGGATCAAACACAAATCAATCTTATCCATTGATTTTTGTGTGTCCCATGGATTATGATCCATGGATCCCAAAGCCCTATATAAAGAGAGGCACTCCATGCTCTCTAGGTTTACCACAAGAACAAGCATTTTAATCTCTCTCTCTCTTCTCTCATTCCACATGCCATTTCCTCTCTCCCCTCTATTGGTGGGCATCTACCAAACTCTAGAGGAGGAACGTCATTGTCGTTTCACCATCGCGCTGCTGCCTCGACGTTTCTCGATTCTCAATCTTCTTTGGAGTGCTTCTCTATAGAAGAAGATGTTTGATCTCGTGCGATGAGATCATGAGTTCACCGTTCTTGGATCAATTTCATGGATTGCGAGGATCACACGACTCATCCCCGCACTCGTAAGCGTCTTCTCCGAAGATCGGACTTGAGACATGAGGTCTCTTTTCGTAGAGACTCTATCAATCACGCTACAAGAGGTATTTCTATACACTTGATGTGGTTTTTGATGAAACGATCCGAGAATTGTTCTGAGATCATGTGATTTCATCATGTGAAAATTTTTTAAATTCCGTTGCATAGAACAACTAGTCTGACTAGTCGTTCTTCATCGTATTTGATACGATGCCCACGCTTCCGTGATGCACTTGAGGATTATCCCATATCCTTCAATAACTATTTATATGCTTGCAACCGATGCAACTATTTCAACGAAAACCAACATGAGAGCTTGGACAATGATCGAAATTTCTTTTCCATCTTAGATGTTCCCACGGTTCAATTTCACGGTGAGGCATCTGTGATCCTCAAGATGCCATAATTCCTCATGATTATGTATTAAATGCTTTGCATTCGACTATCTTCATTCCCTTGGTGCTCGTGGGTCTTAAGAAGATTGATCAGAAGATGCAATAAGTTGTCGAGAATTTAAATCACAAAAATATCACTAAATGAATATTAGATTAGAAGAGATAATTTCCTCGGACATCTCTTCTCTAAATCATGTTGAGAATCAAAAGAGCAAGGGATGGTCAGAGTTATTGAGATTGAATCCATAGTTAAATACGAAGTAGCAGAAGATCCATAGCTTCTAGAAGATGCCTTTAGCTCTACAGAGGAAGAAGCTAGTTTTTAAATTACAGTATATAAATAACATAACAACGATGTAGTTGGTTATGACAAGAATGCCAGTGTAGAGGTAATTGACTTCTTAGAGCATCTTATTTTTATTTCAACTCAAGAATTTTTAGAGGAATGTGGAATTGAAGTCACTGAAATAAAAGCAATCGTTAAAGATGAAGTATTATAAAATCCTCATATTCCAAAGGATGACTTTGTGTCTACAAAAGCCACATTCGAAGTTAGAGCACATGAACAACATGAAGATCACATCATCGGTTGAGATAAAGAGATCAATTAGGAAGAGATCGAATTCCTTGAGTGTCTTCTTCCTGCATCAACCTAAGAATTGGAAGAGGAATGTGTAGCTTAAGTTGCATAAATTGTTGAAGATGTAGTACCTGATGATCTATATCTTCCGGAAGATGCTTTTAGTTCTATAGATGCAGAAGAAGAAGAATTTGGAGGTAGATCATGGCAACAATGTAAAGATCACATTGTAACACTTCTAAAGGAGTGGAGACTAAAGTAGCAGCCCACGAAGTAGCAAATCATCCAAATCTTTCAGAAAATGCTTATGATTGTCAAAAGAAATCAGAAAAAACATATGAAAATGCAAAATACGTTGGTAATTTTGTCGATAATGGAACAAGACCTGTGATTTTATCGACAATGTTGATGGGCAGGTCAAATGCCCATATCCAAAACTGTTGCATGTATAACTCCTAACAATCATCATCAGATGATCGAAACAACCCACGATTGAAGTTGAACATTGTAAGAATGATTTCATCGATGAAGATTCGGAAGATTTGTGTGATTTGTGGATTGTTAAGAACAACATTGAAGCTACATGCTAATCCCGAATTCATTATGCCATTAACGTTTTAGTTTAATCCTATTGTAATTACCTTCTTTCTGGTTAAAAACTATACCTCTGTATTTTCTCCGATTTTTTTTATCTAGACACATTAGTTATATTGTATGATTTCAAATATACGAAACCGAATTAATATTGCAAAGTGCAAACTCACATTTCCTTGGTGAAATTCGTAACAACTAACATGCCAATGCATTATTCCTAATTGTAAGCACTATATGAGAATGAACGTCACTGATTGCGAAATCACATATATAGCTGAAAATTGCAACAAACAATAACTACATCATTATATCATTCGTAATATCAATTTATCACTTTTATTACTAAATTTGATAACATTAGTTAATGGCTACATATTTTAATAAAAAGGTTGTCACTTTTACTACCAAAATTCTTGACAATTATTACTAAAATAATGATATTACTGTATATTTTGATGAAAAAGGTATTGCGTATCATTTCTCTCTTTATCGTGACTCGCTATCTACAAGTACAACTGATAAATTCGTTGTTATATAACTAATTAAACTGACAAGGGAACCTAATGAATGTCGTTGTAATGGTCTGATCAACTTGCTCCGACTCTTCCAAGTTGTCAAATGCAATTCTACGTGGACCAGACAGATTTTGAAAGGAACATCAGGCAGTGGCAGTCCACAACCGGTTCTCAAGATATTATTATTCTTTCTTCTCAATAGGAGATTCAACGTCGGGATATGGCATCCACTAAATTTTTGATAAAATAAAAGATCTGATGCGACAGAAGAATGCGCACAAAATCCGCTTGCTTGGATAGACTCCCATGCATGCCGTCTGCTACAGCAATTAATCCCGTTAATTTAATTCGATTTCTGATCCGAGATTGTCTCCTCAACTCAGTTACGGAAATTCATTTGGATTTTTTCCCGGGTGAACTCAGTTTTTCATTATTAACTGGAATAAAGAATGTGTATGGTTGAGCTCCATAAAGCAGTAGGCAGGACATCAAATAAAAAAAGATTACAATATTAAAAGAATCATTATAAACATCCCTGTGCATATAGATATATAATGAAATGCTTTACATAAAACGCAATTTTTGAAAATTTACAGTGTACTTTAAGTTATCCTTGTCTAGTCACTACACCAGAAAGTGGTTATTGCGGTGGATTTTATACGACAGAATTTTATGTGACAGAAATCTGCCACTTACATTCGTCGCTTAAGTGCCATCAAAAAATAAAATTTCTAAGTGGAGCATTAATTGGTTGAGAACAAAATGAGCCGAAAAATCACAAGAGACTAAGGGAGATAAATATCACGGGTCGTTGCGACGTCAATCCCATGAATCGGATTCAACAAGAAAATAAGACCATCAAAATAAGAGTAATCAGTCAAAAAGCCGAATAACGGTCTCGCTATTTATTTAACCTGGTATAGCGATCAGGATCGAACACAAGGAGCACGAATTGGCCAAAGGCCTAGAAGTAGTCTAAAAACAAATAAAATGAATAAAATGTTTTTGGTGGATTTTATGATTTTTTCAATTTTTTGTGATTTTTTATTAAGAAAATGTAGAAAAAGCCAAAAAGAAGCACACTCAACAAATTATTTAACACATAAAAACAAATCCAAAAATTACAATAAAAATATTTTTGAGTTTTTTAAGTTTTTAAGTGTTTTTGGTAATTTTCTAAAAATAAAACAAGGAAGAAAATAAAGACTACTGTGCAACCAGATTTGAAAGGCTATTTAAAAATAGATAAATAGTCTATAAAAATCTTAAGATAATTTTATATGAAACTACAAGTAAAACCTTAACCATAGGAAAAGAAATTTCATTTTTTTATTTTTTTATAATTTTTAATGATTTTTATTAGGTATTTAGGATTTTTCAATATTTAGGGGTTTTATAAGTGCAAATCAAATGAAATTTGGGCTGAAGCAAGAAGACACTAAAATAAACAACACCCAAGTTTTTTAGAATTTTTGGAGGGTTTTTGATTTTTTAGTTGATTTTATAATTCAAACATTAACAAAAATGGAGGTTTTTGAATTCATGAAAATAGAAAATCAAAGCAAAAATGCTCTAAAAATTATTATAATTTTTACACAGTGGAAGGGGCCACTTATCCAAATTTCAGAGGATTTGGTGTTGATTTGATATTTTATTCAACCAATAGAAAGGGCACAACACACATGGACCTAAATGTAAGAAAAACAAGTTCCAGGGGTCTAATAAGAACACGTACGAAAATTGTAGGGGGCGCGATGCAAATTTTACATGAAATTCAGCACATGCTACAATCAATCACGCACAGGACATATATGCAAATATCAAAACTAAAAGTTCATTTCATAACATCCACAAACCCCAGCCTAGTACTTGCAAAAAGCCCAAAATATCATAAATATCGAGGCACATGCACCACACAGAGGGACTAAAATGTAAATACTGAAAAACTACCAGGTCCAAAGTGCAATTATTCTAAACTCAAAACAACTACGACACGTATTTGCGGGACGAAACAGAAATATGAAAAGTGTGGAAGGCCTAAGTGATATATTCCCTTTTATTACGATCCAATGGTTGAGGGGCGTCCTCTTCAGATTTGACTGTCGTGACACGTGGTACTCCTTCAGTGATGAACACTCTGGATGAGCTCCTCAAATGATGGGACGACTGTTATATCTCCATATATGATCAGCTTGGATAGACCTGGAGGAGGAGACTCGATCGGACGGCTCTGAAGGATCCTCGAAGAATAGATCGTCGGCGAACTTTGCTTGGCCAATACGTGCGCCCGGGACCTCCTCCGATGCTGCCAGGAAGGGGAAAAGGAAGCTGACGGTGTCCTGCAGCGACTGAGATGCTCCGATGATGCTGGGAGCAGTTGGAGCGCTCCAGCGACGGCTGGAAGCGGGAGCTCCTGTGCCTGAGTAATCGAGCCTCCATATGAGGCTCTTGAGCCTTTGTACCTGCACAAGAAGAAAGAGGGGTCGAAGGAAAAGGCGGCTGGAGGTGATGCTATATAGGAGTGAAGGTCCAAGAAGATGGGAGTCGGGCACGCATCGCGAGGCTCGGACCCCTAGATGGAATGGCAGGCGTGAATCATGGATCAATGAGAAACAATCAGAGCCCGGGGTTTGGGTGAATGGTGATTGGATCAATCCCGGAAAATTGGGCGAAGTCAGGTCGACGCGAGGATCCGCGAGAATGTGGTCCAGGGGGAGTTGACCTGGGTCAACAATCCCCCGTGGACCAATCAGAAAATTCCAATCCCGAAATTATTTGTAAATTCATTTTAAAATATTAAATGATTTTATTTAAAAATATTTACAACATGAAAAATGTTTATTATTTTTAAAAGTATTTTTTTATTGATTTGTATTTATTTTTTTGAAAAAAATTAATGTATATACATAATATAATATTATATACAGGTATAAATACCTATGTATTTTTAATTTTTATTTTTATTAGTTTTTTGGACAATTATCCTAATTATATATTTTATTTATTTACAACATAAAATTTGGGACATAAAGTAATTTTTATTTTATTTTTATTGTTTATTTACAAGGGTAAAATAAATAGGTATATGTACATCTGTACATGGTATATAAAAGGGTGAGAGAGAATTTATTTTTATTTTTAGTTTCTTTTTCTTATTTTTATTTTATTTTTAGAAATATATAAAAATTATTAGGAACACATATATATTTTTATTTTATTAAAATAAAACATATACATGAAAGGGGGAATATTTGTACAGTGTTGAATGGCCCTATCTCTCTCCACTTGTTTTATTTTGTGGTCAGGCCAATCTTGGCCCTCCCTTTGGGTTCAGGTCACTCAATATTTATTCTAAATATTTCCCCTCTTTATTTATTTATTTATTCCTTTATTTTTGCAAAAAAACATGCTAATTATTAGTATTTACACAAAGCTTGAAGTTTGACCAGTTATTGTATTTACAAATATTTACATGGTATTTTGCAGAGATTTTTAGCTAAAATAAAGGAATAAAGATTGATGAATGGGGATTCATCACCCTCCTATACTTTACTTTTGCTAGTCCCTTAGCAAACACTTATTTGAAAAAGAAGTACAAAAAGAGAAAGAAAAAGATGGGAAATCAAGGTTGATTATTAAACTTTCTTTCATTAAATTGAAATATGGAGCTCAGTCAGACCTTTGGATTATTAATTTATCGGATACAGTATTTGTACTTAAGCTTAAAACTCAACATCCTCTAGGTTCCACAAATCTATGGTCAAGACTCCTCAATAAACCAGATCAGAACAAGTCTACATACACAAACTCTAATGACCATGAATCTTTCCTTGTACTGTGTAAGTGATATGCAACTCCCCACCTTATAAATGACAAAGAAACAACCTCCGTCAACAAGGTAACTCTAACACCTCAGTCTAGCAACTTTTTCCTCGAGGAGCGGGGTATTCCCTTCTATGTTCAAGTACAACCGGCTCATGAAGAGGGGGAAAAAGAGAATGAACCATGACCAGTGTAGCCATGTATCCCTGGGAGCGCTAACCAGTGTAGCTTAGTCTCCCGCTGTAAGCTTCATGAGATGGTCATGTGTAACATAAGCTTTGCTTTATTTGACTATATACACTCTAGTGGGTTTTTTATTTTCAATCAGACCCCCACTTTTTTTGGAGTTTTTCTTTCTTTGCACATTTCTTTTCGATGTGCATATGTTCAACATATCTACAGGGTGCATCATATATACATAAGGAGTTTTTCCTCTTGAGCCAGTAGACTATCCCTCTTTTGAAACTTTATTGCATCCCACAACTCCTGTCTTTAGACTTCATCACCACCAGACCAAGTTGAGACACACTTCCTTCACTATAAGAAGAAGAGAGGTTCCACCTAGAAGTACTACCCTCATATGCTACGTCAAGCCAAAGGAAACTGCCTCCTCACCACCTCATCCCTGGAGAGCTATGTGTAAAGTGCTGGTGCAAGTAAAGGCATTGCCTCTGAGAGTCATGTGTGCGATGTTAAGTGCTCTACATAGGCTCATCAAGAGGACATGTACTCATAGCCTAGTGGACTCAAAGAATTAAGTCCCAATGGACCTAAAAAATCTTAATCCTAAGCCCTATTAGGTTCCTCTGAGAATTAGGTGGATTAAGGTCTTAACCAAGCTCCATTTTCCAATGTAATTCCAGGCCAGTTTAAATGTCAACTATGATTTGGAAAAACTGTATCAATATTTACAAAAGATGCAAATTTTTACAAAATTCTACAAATGTGAAAAATTTTCGAAAAATGTTTGAAAACATGGATGTATGCATGAATGCGAAGTTTTGCAAAATATTTACAAAAATTTACACAAGGTTTTTGCAAACTTTTTATTTTTCAAACATTTTACAAAATTTTGTACTATATACATAATTTTGATATCAACATATTTACAAACTATTTACAGAAATCAATTTTACAATCATTTGTACAAAAATAATTTTTATAAATAGTTATTTATGTACACGAAGAATTTTATGTACAATGGAAAATTTTTAAATTTTTTATTGATTTTTAGTCATTTTATTTATTAACACACTCACACAAAGTACGAGTTATGGATAAAGTATATATGAAATATATATGACATCCCCCTATACATAGCTCGAACGATGTCCTCAGAGTGAATCAAGAGCGATGAAGAAGACATAACTTGTGTTTAGTATAGGGAAGTGAAAAGGAATGCTATATACAAAGACGAATCAAAGATTAGAATGAAGAGGACTCGGTGTTTCCCCCTATACTTAGGATCAAGTAATCCTAAGTATAGCAAGCCGTACACGAAGGAAAATTCGAGTAGAGGAATGTACATGGTCTACCCCCCCTATACTTAGGGTAAAATATCCCTAAGTATAAACATCAAAATAGAGGTAGAAAGACTCAATAGAATACCCAAGAGTCCTACACCCCCCTATACTTAGGGTAAAGTACACCCTAAGTATAGCAGAATCATAAGATAAAGATGGGGTGTGGGACTAAAGAATAGAGTGATATGGACAACTGGATCTATACATGTACATGCAGGGATGAGATCAAGTTCCTAATTTCGTTGTACAAAATCAATCCTTCCTTCATGCACGAGAAGCTTGGAGAAGATGATAATCTTCTCTTCTACAAGGTCACACCTCTTAAGAATGGAGGTTTGATGGTGGATGTGTAGCATCTTCTTAGAGAATAGAGTAGACATGTATGAGAGTTCCAAACTCTCGAGATTCTTCTCATCTTCGACTATCAAGGAGAAAGAACTTTTGTGTAACGAAGCACGCTTTTGGATAGAGGCTATGTCCTTTCTTATATAGCTAATTTAAAATCAACTTTGGTATTCATTATGATCCTTGAGATGAAAAAGAAAACTGGCATTGATAGTAGTTCTTGCACTAAGAAGAATGTCAATGTTAATCTTAATTCCATTAATGTCAAAATGGAATAGAAACCTTGGATCTATCTTTGTAACCAAACTCATAGTCCAAGGACCCAAAGTAGATGGCTACTAAACACACTTTCTATAATTATTTCATAGAGAATAGGTTATTGGAAAAATAAACCACGAGGAGAAGATGTATGAAATGTAGATGATAATCAGGCGTGAGATGCAATAGATTTGAGTTAAGAGACCACATCCCACGCAAAGTGAATATGGGCCAAGAAGGAAGCAAAGCGACTCATCATCATGCCCACAAGAGAAGCGACTATAGATTGGACTTGATTCAAGAGATTTCTTTGTTTAGAAATTTATACCTCAGGAGGTAACCTTGGTCTCTTCCATGTATTCATTAGAATATAAAAAATCCTAATAGGAACTCATTTCCTTAGGACTGTGATTTTATAAAGGATAAAGTTATTGTGCTCAAATCCCATGTTTATGCAATTAACACCAAATTTTTTTTTGCAAATTATTTGTTTTTTCTACATTTCTGTAATGTGAAGTTCGTAACTTCCTTAACATCTTATAGAAAAATTTCCATCTTTATGTACGAGCTCAAGTGATAGCATTTAGTGAAGTAAGATTAGGCCACTGATATATCTCACTAACGAATTACCATTCATCTAGCTTTATTTTTCCATTTTGTATCTAAATTCTTGACAAAACACCTGTAAATACTGCTAACTTGCACAAATTAACACTCATCATTCATCTGCAGTTAACACATTGATTCTTGTATTTAAATATAAAATTAAAGAATAAAGAAAATAAAAGACAAACAAAAGAAGTATCATAGATATTGAATGATTGTAAGCCCTGAGACCAAGTCAATATTGAATAGGTCGACCATGAATACAATAGGAGATATAAGGGGGCAAAATACTATCTGAACCCTAAACTCGTACTACACTATATTATTATTCATTATATACACCCCAATAAAAAATTTCATGCTTGAAACTTGTACATAATAATATGTTGAAAATTACAAAAAAATATTCATTAAAAAAATGCATAATGCACATTATACGCAGATAAAAAGCCACAAATCAAACTTCACTAATAACTATCTTCTCCATATGAACTCAAATGACCAAACTCAGAAATTATCTATATAATGAAGGTGGACTCATAAAAAATGGATCTAGGATACGAAAGCGGATTTTTTGGTATACTATCATATTAGGCATTTGTATATAAAAGTAATATATTTTTGTCTTCATATTTTTAATATGTTTATATTTATAATAATTATGTATATTATATAAAATGTATTAAAAATATAAATACAAATAAAAACATCTAGTTTTATTTTTAAATAAATAATACATTATAATACATAGTATAATATACCTATAATGTATATAAATGTAATTACTTATACATGTAAATAAAATTATAAAATAAATAAAATATGTAAATATGTATTTATAATGTTATAAATATATAAATTAAGTAAATATAATGTTATGTACATAAAATACAAAAAAATATAACATAGAAAATACATTTATATATACCTATATATACATGTAAATATTAACATCGTAGAAATAATATTGTAAAATTAATTAAAAATCATATAAAATAGTTAAAAAATTTATAAACAATTTTCATATTTTAAGTTTTATTAATTAAAATTAGTTACATTTTTAGTCAATAACTTTGTAATTTTTTTGTCTTGACTTGATCATATGTGGACCAATCAGGACTCTACGACTGTTGACCAACTGGTCAACAACCCCTTTTGCACGACTATACGTTCTGACCTTGATAAAGCATGTGACCAACTCTTCTTCTCCATTTTATGCATTCCCCTCACATTCTTCCACCTCGAGACCACCACCATTCTGCATCTCCCTTAACCCTTCATCTCTCCATGCCCTGAGATCCCACCTACCACCTTCCTTTCGCACACCACCTCCCTCATCATGTGAACCTTCTCCGCTTATATAAAATCTGCAGCTCTCCACCATTTTGAGTTTTGATAACTCTTAACCCCATTAACCACAATGCCTTATGTATTTGAGTCTTCTGTTGACAACAACGAGCCCCTGCAAGTGTCGATGAGGACAAAGGTGGTCGGAGTTGTTGATCCACCATCGTTGGATTTCTCTCATGTGGAATTTTGCTCCTTGGTCCTTAGGACCAGGTTTGAGATATCTTACTTAGATTTCAATTGTGCATTTTCATTAGTAGGTTAATCTCATATTTTATTTTCATTATTTTTATTTAATTTAACATGAATGTAGTCAATCGTAGTTTGTCAAAGCCAGTGCTTCAGTCACTGTTCCACCTTGATCCACCTTGTATGTGACTTGAATGAGCACCCCTTTATTCTCCCCATCACTTCTTCAATAAAACCCCTTTATCAGTTTGATTTTAGGTTGCCATAGTCATTTTGCGCATGAATAAAGACTAAAAGAACCGCCTAGGACTCATATTGGTTGAAGATTTGTTTCCCCAGGTTCTAGTCAATGAATGACTCTCCATGCCTCCTTTGATGAGGCCTGGTTCATCTGGATGCCACCTATTGATGTGAAGACCTCCTAGGAAGAGGAAGAGCCTCTTAGGAGTGTAGAAGCACGACAGAGTGACCAGGAGTCGATGATCAAAATATAATAGGGAAGGTGTTCTTCCCTCTTACTTCAGTGTCTTAGGATTGAAGCCATGACCAAAATAATTCAGGCCAACCATTTGAGGCGAAATGATGCCTGCTCCATCACCATCCATCCTTAAGTGAAGACATGTGGAGCCAAATGAGCCGTTCACATACGCGGATGACTCGTACGCGCACCTAGAGGGGTATATTTTTCCATACCCTTGAGTTATTTTGTCTTTCTATTAAATCTTGTAAATATTATATTACTTGTCATATTTTTAGGAATTTTTCAATCAAGACCGGAAAATTATGGTTATTACATATTAGTCCTTCCGCCTCTCGTGTAGCGACATGTGAGGCTCTATAATGTTTGCATGCATGCCCTTGTGTTCCCTAAAAGTGTTATTAAATGCATGCAAAGTTTAATATAATTGAATTTTGGTCCCTTTAAATAGCAAGACTTTTATTTTTGTTTATTATTCACTTTAAATATATTCTTTATTCTAAAATTTGTAGGAAACTTAATATAGATTCTTGTTTCCAAGCTTGAACATATATATTTTTTAGGGTATCATACGAAATCTTGTTTTTATAAAAATACAAAACATTCTTTATTCCATGTTTAGTTTTTAAAACCTATAAAAAATTATAAAATCTTATCCAAAAATCCAAAAAATTATATATATATTTCTAACACATATCCAAAAAAATCACTAAAAAATATAAAAGTATAAAAATAACAAAATCCTAAACACTTGTAAAATTAGAACAAAATCTAAAAAACCAAAAATATTTCTTTTTATCTTTTAATTTTCTTTATTATATATATTACGTACTAAAAAATGATTTGGGTTTATTTTGGACTTGCAAATATTTATTGAACTCAAAACAATATCACATATTTATTTTATTCACTCTCTAGTATATTTTGCAACTTTTAAAATCCATAAATTAGGAAATTCTATAAAAATAGCAAAAATAGAGAAAAATATAAAAATTATACATTTATTTTATGTAATTTGACTACGTTTTAACTTATTTATAAATATATAAAGCTATATTATTTATATTATCTATTTAATACTTATATAAGATACACTATCAAATATATATTATATAAAATTATATATCTCATTTAGAAATACAAAGAAATAAAAATTCTAAAATTTAAAATAAAAAGTAAAATAAAAGATAAAAACTTAAAAATAAAAACATGCAACTTCAAATTATATAAAACAAATTAAAAATTAGAAAAATAAAATATAATGAATAACCTATGTAAAAACATGAAAAAAGCATGAAAATACTAAATTATTATTATTAATTAGCAATAATTAAGAATAATTACTACCCTACACATTTGTTCTCAGTGGTTTGGCACACTACATACTTTCACTATACATATCTTTGCAGAGTTATAATAAATTTTAAACTGCACATTGATTGATTTATCAATTTATGGGTTGATTGTTGCTGATTTGATAGATGGTCATCACAATGATGGTCATCTTAGCTTATTAAGTCAATGTACCGATCTATCAAATAAAAAAAGGGTGCCATTTCCGGGGAGCAACATTTCATATTTTTTTGGTAGTCTATATATATATATTTGTCTTGTTTGTTCGATTCCTTTCGTTGCTTTTATCTATTTATATATATAATTGTTTATACATTCTAGTCCATCTCTTTGTTGACTTTTTTGTAAGGGCCTACGAAGCAAACATGATTTTTCTTAGGAGAAGAGAAACCCAAGCAAGGTAGAGGCTGGCTTCTTTTTCATGGGATAGTAGGAGAGTGCAGTAAGAGCCGAGTGAGACATCAAGTGGAGCAATAATGTAGATTAATGTAGTTTTTATTTTGTTTTTGAGAGATAGAGAGTGATTTTCATATTAATTTTGATAATACATGAAACACCTTATGGTCACTTGGACTTCACAAGTCTATTACCAATTGATTGTTCACATGGGGACATATCTATTTTTATGCGACTTATCGCATTCTCACTTTTATTCTCCCTATTAATGTACTTCAATTTAATTTTGTTTCTCGGGTTTTATGTTTTTCAACATATTTTTCATTTCAAGTCATTTGTTCTTGACCCTTTAGACTTGGGATTTTTATTTGTGCTTAGGCTGGCAACTAGTGGGTCCAAACCCTAGGTAGACTACCTATTCCCATGGACATCTACATTTGGACTTAGTCAAATTAGTCGATGCTTCCTTATAATATAAATTCTTATTTAGTATGGTTCTCACTTGCGTAACATATAGATTAGTCTTAGTTGTATGCGTGGATAATTTGCATGTAGAATGCTGGAGCAAGGAACCCCTTATATCCTATGCATGCATTCATAGTTTTAACACGCATCGATTTTTCTAACTTTCTTCCCCACTTTTACTGGATTTAAATAAAAAGGAAATCATAAGATTCATTAGGTTAATTTTATTAAAAATGCTAAAAAAATTATAACAAAAATACATAAAAAAGGGAATGCTAAGAAAACCTTGCCGATAACTAAAATCGATTAATGCGCTTCAATGTTTTTGGTTCATAATGCCTTCATTGTATTTGGGTATCCTCTAGACTGAGTGAGGTATTACCCTTATGAATTAGAGCCCATAACCTAGCATGTTTACTACCTTGTGTATCGCCTGGGCTTGTGAAGCAATAACACATCTAGCGGTGCAGAGGCGAGTGGGGACGAGTTCACTTGCGGACTTAGTCTGAGTTATTTTAGCATAGGGGAATGATGACACAGTTGACAACTCGGGTTAAGTAAACAAATAATAAAGGGTCAATGCGACCCAAATCGTCAAGCTCGGTCAATCAAGAAAAACAAACCACTCAATGAAATCAAACAATCAAGCACAAATGTAAGTGGTTAGCTATTTATTTTACCTAGAATAACAACCAAGGTCAAACACAAGGAGCACGAGAAACCTACGCAGTAGTCAAATCTCAGAAATACAACATATTTTTAGTGGTTTTTAATTTTGCATTTTTTTCTTTAATCTTATATAAGTCAAAAAATAAGAAAACAAGGCAACACACAAGTTTTTTGCAAATACTGCAAATAGCCCAAATAACAAGTGAGGGTACACGTGAGTTCAAAAAAACATGACTGAAATGCAAATATCAAAACTACGAGGTCCAAACTTTAAATGTTGACATCTACAATAATTATATAAAGGACTAAATAGCAAAGCATAAATGTGCGGGGGTAAAAGGGAAATATATCCCTACGGAGACACACATCGTGTGTGGAGGGGGTCGCTATTCTGCAACTCTGAACATTCCCTACTGCAGATCTGATGTCTCTGATCTGGTGGGCTACATGTATGTTAGATGCACTACAAAGTTGATCCAACAGTCGGAAAGCTCGACGTTTTGGGTGCCAGTTATGGAATCTGGTAGATAATGGGATCGTATGTAGAAGAGGATGTTGTAAGAACACCCTTCAAGCAACCTTCAATTAAGCGAGGGAGGGAATCCGTCGACCCGATGAAGACTTGAAGAATTCGATAAGCTCATGGAGGCGTTGTGCATTGAGGGGGGGTGCTTCGTTGGGAAGAAGAATGGCCGGATGGCCATCTCAGTGGTGGATCGCCTCAAGCTGCTTTGCCTGAGAAGTTGGACAATTGAATGGGTCTCTTCACGTGCACCAGTTCCTGCAAAGGAATATATGCTCGAAGGTGACACTCCATGGAGGGTTATTTGAGAAAACAACGAGTGAAGCGGTGGTGGATGTAACTCGACCTCTGGCGATAGTGAGAGAGGGAGGTCTTCACCTTAATCTTGCTCATACAAACCGATCTAAGGATGATCACAATGCAGGAAGAGATGCATGGCAAGTTGGGGTGTTGATCGATACGGATGTGTGACGGAAATGAGGCTTTAACCAACTGGTCGGAGAAACGAAGTGTGTGGTGGCGTGTAATGAAAAGATTGGATCGAATGGTGAAATGCGAAGGATAGATGCTATACCTGAAGCTACTAAGGTTATCAGCAATGTTAGACGAAGGTGGGCTATTGGTTCCTGGCCTCAACAAAGCTGCGGTTGCCTGGGAGGCGTCACGCGGTGAAGCTTTGGCCACGTCGTGAGCTACAAGTCACTAGGTGCCTTTCAATGATCTTGAAGGCCTTCTCCGCTGGCTGTCACTTCAATGAAGGTGTCTAGGAGGAATGATTGATCAAGAGTGCACAACCCTAGGAATACATGCACCTTTCAAGGGATCCGTGAGTATCATGGATTCCAGGAGGTGGCTCGGGCGAGAAATTGGTGGTATGATGTGGCTGGAGTCAGTAAGGGAAGTGGAGAGAAGAAGTTTCGGCAAGAAGAATTCGGGTCTAACCCGGATGGAAGGAGGCGTTGATCGAGGGCAACGAAACCTCTAGATCAATAAAAAAATTAGAATATAAAAAATAATTACATATTCAAAAAATATAGTAAATGAATTCAAAATAAAGAGTGTATAAAATAAAATTTTTTTCTTATTTTTCAAACTATTTATTCTAATATTTTTAATTATTTTTATGAAAAATAAATTAATGTATATACAATATATACTATTATATATAGGTATAGTATACCTATGTATTATGTACAAGTATTTTTGTTATTTAATTTTACATAAATACACTTATTTTATATTTTATTTATTCTCAACATATTCTTAGAAGTATAAAGTAATTTTGCTTTGTTTGTATGAATTAAATAAGGGTTTATAATAAATAGAGGATGTAATATTACATACATTTTTTATATAATGAATAGAGCATTTTATTTTTATTTTTATTCAATTTTTCCGTTTTTTATTATATTTTATACTATTTATAAAAATATCTACAACGGACATAAAATAATAATTAATGTTATTTTTGTCCAAAATTGAGTATATAAATAATAAGTACAAATATAGATAATATGTACACTACAAAGTGAGCCCTATCTCTCTCTACTTATTTTATTCTGCGATTAGGTCAAGTCTTGACCTTCTCTTGGGGTTTGGGCCACTCTATATTTATTCTAAATACATCATTCTTTTTCTTTTCCTTTATTATTTTATTTAGCCAAAAGCTTGCTTAATTTTGAAATATTAACACACGCATGCAATGTGATAAGTAATTGTATTTACAGGTATTCACATGATTATTAGCCAAGAAAAAGAGCTAAAATCAAAGAATAAAGAGTGAGAATTGTGGATTCATCACCCTTTATACTTTACCGTTGCTAGTCTCTTAACAAAGACTTATTTGAAAAAGAAGTGAAAAGAGAAAGAAAGGAAAAAGAATAAGGGTTTATTATTAAACTTATCTTAATTTAATTGAAGTATGAAGCTCAGCCAGACCTTTATATTATTAGTTTGTCGGAACCTTATTGAGATATAGGTTTAAAACTCAACAGCCTCTAAGTTCCACCCTTCTATGGTCAAGACTCCTCAATAATACAGATCCGAACAAGTCTGCATATGCAAACACTAATGACTATGCATCTTTCCTTGTACCGTGTAAGTGATGTGTAGCTCCCCACCTCAGAAATGACAAAGAAGCAATCACCCTCAACAAGGTAACTCTAATTCCTTAGTCTAGCAGCTCTTTCCTCGAGGAGCAAGGTATTCCCTTCTAAGTCCAAATTCAATCGGCTCAAGAAGAGGGGAAAGAAGAGAATGGACCATGTTTAGTGTAGCCACGTATCCCTACGATCCTAACTGGTGTAGCTAAGTCTCCTATTGCAAGCTTCATGAGATGAGAAGGTGTAATACATAAGCTTTGCTTTATTTGACTATATACACTCTGACAGGCATTTTATTTTCAATCAGGCATGTCCACTTTTTGGAGTTTTCTTAATTTTGCATTTTTTTGATGTGCATATGTACAACATATCTACATGATGCAGAGTGTACATAAGGACTTTTTCTTCTTGAGTCAATAGACCATCCCTCTTTTGAAGCATTTGGCAACCCACAACTCTTATCTCTAGACCTCAACACTACTAGACCAAGTTGAGGTGCACATCCACCAGTAAAGGAAGATGAGAGGTTCCGCCTAGAAGTACTACCCTCGTAGGCCACCTCAAGCCAAACGATTATGCCTCCTTACAACCTCCTCCATGTGGAGCTATGTGTAAGGTGTTGGTCCAAGTAAAGCCATAGTCTATGAGAGTCATGCATGCATTGTTGAGTGTTCTACTTAGGTTCATCGAGTTAACATGTCAACATAGCCTAGTGGACTCAAAGAATTAAGTCACTAATGGACCTGGAAAGTCTTAAACCCAAATCGTATAAGGTTCCTTTGAAGTTAAGTGGATTAAGATCTTAACCAAGCTCCATTTTTCAATTGAATTCCAGACTAGTTTAAAAGTCATCTATGATTCGAAAGAATATAAAAAATATGTACAAAAACCATTTTATGCAATTTTCAAAAAATGCAAAATTTTTTGAAATGTTTAAATGCTAAGAAGAGGGGAAAGTTTTGCAAAATATTTAGAAACATTTACAAACAAATCTTTGCAAACATTTATTTTTCAAACATTTTTTAAAAGTGTTGTCCTATATACATAATTTTGATACAAAAATATTTACATGAATTTTACAATCACAACATTTTTACAAATTTTTGTACAAAAAATGTTTCTACAGATAGATATTTACGAACATGTATGTGCAACAAAGAATATGCAAGAAAAATTTTAAAAATTGTGACTTTCGATTTGTGAATTTTAGCCATTTTATTTTTTAACATACTTACACAAAGTAATAGTTATGTCTAATGTATATATGCAGTATATACGACACCCTCCTATACTCAGCTCGAACAATGTCCTTAGAGTGATCGTAGAGCGATGAAGGAAGACACAACTCATGCTGAGTATTGGGAAGTGAAAAGAAAGGCTATACTACAACAAAAGAATGTAATGCATAGAGGTTGTTGACCTCCCTATACATAGGATCAAGTAATCCTATGTATAGAAGTATGTACAAAAGGGGAAAACGGAGGGTTAGAATGTATAGTGTCTACCTGTCCTATACTTATCATAAAATATCCCTACGTATAAGATGCAAAACAAAGATAGAAAGAAACAAATAGATAATAAAAAGTCTAACACCCCCTGTAAAATAAACCCTAGGTATAGCATAGTCATACGATGAAGATGGGGTGTTAGAAAAAAGAATGAATGATATGGACAACATGATCTATGCAACTGTAGAAGAAAAGTGATAATCATGCATGAGATGCAAATGATGTGAGTCAAAGACCATATCTCTTGCAAAATGAATCGGGGCAACATCAATGATTAGTGGATCATGATTTAGATACGGCTTCAGGCACTGACCACTAACTTGAAAGGTGGAATCATACAACATCTCAGATATATCAATGCTACCATTATTGTGCACCTTTCCGACCAAGTATGGTCCCTTCCATTTGCTTTGCAACTTTCCTGGAAGTAATCTCAATCTAGCATCGAATAACCATACTCTTTGGTTCGGCTCAAACTCTTTATGGATGATGTGTGAATCATGTCATATCTTCACTCTCTCATTGTATTGTAGGCTACTCGAAATGGTTGTATCTCAAAGCTTGTCTAGGGATGCCAACTTTACTTTCCTCTAATCTCCTATGCTCTTAGGATCCAATAATAACTCAGTGACTTCCTATAGCGACTTATCCTTTATCTCTATAGGTAAATGGCATGTCTTTCCATAAACGAGACAAAAGGGAGATGTACCGAAGGTATCTTGAAGGAAGTCTGATAGGACCACACCGAGTCCAAAAGCTGTGACCAATCCTTTCGGTCTGTGCGGACAAAGTTATGCAATATATTCTTGATCTCCATGTTCGATACTTCAACTAGACTATTTGTCTGAGGATGATAAGGAGTTGCAACTCGATGGCCAATGCTGAACTCGTTAGCAAGGGCCCTTACCTTGTCGTTGATAAAGTGAGCCCCACTTATGATATCAACACTATAGGAACCCGAACAATGAAATGATATTTTTCCTCAAAAATCGGCAAACAGTCTTAGCATATGTAGTTCGGGCGGGGATGGCCTCAACCCAACGACTCACATAATCCACAACAAGCAGAATGTACTCAAATCCATGAATCTTATGGAATGGACCCATGCAATCAATGCCCCGTGCATCAAAAACTCTTAGAAGTTAATGGACTACATCGGCATCATGTTACGTAATCCACAAGTGCCCATCCTTTGACAGTCAGTACATCTCTTCACGAATTCATCAGAATCCTTGAAGAGGGTCGGCCACCACAAGCCGGATTGGAGCATTTTCTTTGTTATCCTTCTACAAGAATGATGTCCACCGGCTCAAGCTTGTGGTAGTATGTGAGGAAGCTATGGTACTTCTCCTGAGGGATGCATCGATGCCAGACGCTATCACCTCCTTCATGATAAAAGATGGGATCCTCCCAATGGTATGATCCGGCCTTCACAAGGAAAGTCTCAAGTCACTGTCTGGGCCAACCTTGTAGAACTTTCTTGGTGACAAGATAGTTCACAATGTCGGCATACCATGGAAGCGAGGCGATATCAAGTATCGCCTCATTTGGGAAGGTTTCTGTAATGGGTGTCATCTGCATTGAATCCTTAAGGTTCTCTAATTAGGAGAGGTGATCTGCCACCACATTCTTGACTCCAGGCTTATCCTTAATCTTAATGTCTACTCTTGGAGTAGAAGGATCCATCTGTTCAACCTGGCTTTGACATTCTTCTTTGCCATAAGGTACCGTATGGTGGTGTGATATGTATGGATCCAGGAATATAATATTTGAACTTATCTAAAGAAAAAAGACCATGACCTGCATCTCCTTCTCTGTGATAGTATAGTTCTGCTGGGCGACATCCAAAATACGACTAGCGTAGTGAATGGAATAATGCAATCCATCCCTCCTCTATCCTAGCACAACCCCTATGGCAAAATCAGAAGCATCCATCATGATCTTTAATGGGAGAGACTAATCGGGCGGCTGTAGGACAGGAGCCTCAACAACTAATCCCTTGAGAGTCTTGAATGACACCAGACACTTATCATCTACAATGAACTTGGTGTCTTTTATTAGCAGAACTGTAAGCGGTCAGGCAATACAACTGAAATCCTGCATGAATCGTTGGTAGAAACCTTCATGCCCAAGAAATGAACGCAACTGTCGTAAATTGGACGGTGCATTGAGCTTCCCGATGATATCCACCTTGGCCGGATCGACCTCCATGCCTCTGTTGGAGATGATATGGCCAAGCACCGTCCCCTGAGTCACCATGAAGTGTCTCTTCTCCCAAGATAAGACAAGATAAACCTCGATACAACACTTAAGTATGTGGTCTAGACAATCAAGACAAGCATCAAACGAATCATTGTGATCTCAAAATCATCCATAATGACCTATAATCTATCACCCATCATATCTGGAAAGATGAACAACATGCACCATTGGAATGTCTCCGGGGCATTACATCAATGGGCATCCGTCTGAAAGCATACATCCCAAACAGATAGGTGAATGTCATTTTCTCCTGGTCTTTGGGAGCTATAGCCTTCGAGTTACAACCATAATACACGTCAAGAAAGCATTAGTGACTCTTCTCAGCTAGCCTCTCGATAATCTGATCAATAGATGGCAATGAGAAATGATACTTCTCGATGGCTTGATTCAATCATCTGTAGTCCACACAGACCCTCCATGAAGTGGGTACCCGAGTTGCTCTCTCCTCTACAGACTTTCTCACAACTATAGTGATGCCCGCCATTTTGATATCTCTTTCATAACCAAATCTTGAAGGTTCTAGTTTAGTTGTCGATGTAACTTAAGTAATGGCTTAGCATTCTCTTCAAGATAAAAACGGTGGGAGCACAAGGCCAGACTTATACCCTGGAGATGAGATACACTCCATCCAATCACGTTGTGGATTCTTTCAAGAACCTCCATTAAACAGGATTCTTGCTCTCCAGTCAAATTAGTTGAGATAATGACTGGGTACATCTATAGATCACCCACAAGGAATCTGTACTTCAATGACTGTGGTAAGGTCATCAACTCTGGGCAACTGGGAGCTGAAAATATGGTTTCTGAAATGTTTGAGTGAAAGTAACCAAATTTGCAAGGGAGAACTCTCGCTATATATGCAAATATGGCGAAGACAGCTCTGCTGGTATCTCTGTAATCTTTTCTAGTGCAATATCCACCCTAATTGTCGACTCTATGGGAATTAGACAAGGTAAAATCTCATCAAAATCATACCATTCAATTTCTAAGTCTAAGGTATATGAATTTAAACCACATGAAATATACATTGTTTTGCTCTCCAGTCCGCGATCACCAGCCTCAAGTGTGTCCTCTGCTAAGAGTGTGTTATCCAAACTCTCATATGTGGGAATTTGTAACTCTCCAGTGTCTGAAGGTGCAACAAGAGCTCATGAAAATGAGTCGGACCAATTATTTTCCTCATGGATCAGAAAAATCGCACTCCTGGCTGACATCTCTCTTCATCTATCATCTGCTATGTATCTATCAACTGCTCGATGTAGGATGAATCTCTCGCTTTGGTATCATCAATCATCTCCACTTGTACACTTTCATCCTCGACGTGAAAGTATACCTTCCCATTGTCATGATCGAACAACGCCTTATATGTGGCCAATAATAGATGTCCTAGTATGATGGGGGTATATGTAACATACTCAAGAATGTGCAGTACCCACAAAGTTCATGGGGAATTTTAGGCTCTGAGTTCGGATGACCACGTCCTTCAATAATACCTTTAGACTCTTGACAGATCTATCATCAAACTGAAGGACTATCCTACTTTGTCTAAGTGGGCCAAACTCAAATTGGTCGAGTAATGTACCGAAAGAAGGTTGATGGAAGAGTTGTTGTCTAATAAAGTCCGATCGAACCGCTGCTCATGAATATGTCATCTGTTATATGGAGCTCCTACATCAAGACTCTAGGTTGGCAATTATTTCTAGATGGTGAAGCACGTGGCACAAGTAAGCATAAGGTTCTCTTCATTCTGGTTCCTCCTCTTCCTGCAGATGGTTGGTCTTCTCTCTGAAATTCTTTTCGAAGAGAGGGATGTGCACAAGTGCCTCCTGTGGAGTTAGCTGAATCTGGAATATATAAATCATTTGCTGGCTAAACTCTAACTGGTGTGTCTTTTTTGGATTTTCTATTTTCTTCCCCTTCGCTAGGCGGAATGCTTGAGGGAAGGGGATGGTTGGATCCTCCTAAGACTGAGGGTCAGGAATAGGCTCCTATGTTTGTGAAGGAGTGGAATCCATACCAATATCATCATGCAACACATATGGACTCGAAGAAGATACATAAACCTTTCCTTTATTCATAATTTTGGTCTTTTCCATTTTTCTTTTTTTTGGGTTTTTCTGCAACGGTCCTGGGATACGTGAGAGGGTAACACAACTGAATGAAAAATGGTGGCATCAGTATTTGCAGCATCAACACCGCGCTGTGGCTTAGCATCTAGTGAAATGGTGGTATTAGTACCACTGACTACGTCTGGAGATACGACATGGTCAGTACCATCGTATGGACCAATATACTTGGCGGCATCAACACAATTGTCATCAACATCACGAGCGGCATCAGCACTACTATCCTCCTCGTCTAGCACTCATAAATCTCCAAGTGGTTGTCGCTCAAATGAGGTGACACTAGCTGGCATTCTACCACTCCTAAGTGTCATGAAATCAACATCAAAAACATAGGATGATATATTACCCAAGGAATCACTAGGAGTGGTAGTCTCTCTAAACTCTACATGCTAAGACTTCCTCTTTAGATTGTTCTGTTGGGTTCAATCTAAGCCGGTATCACAACCTTGCCCTTGATTATTTCCCTCATCTCATGTCAAAACTCGTCCATTTTCCTCTGGAAGATGCATGTTGATATGAGTGTAGGCAGGAGAGATCGTCAGGGACTAGGTTCTCATAGAAGGGTCCATTAGAACCGAACAGGTTGCCTCGCTGGAAATCAGGCTGACTCTGCTGGTATTGGTAAGGGGGAGGCTGAGAATAATGTTGAGGTTGTTGTTTCCACCACTGTTGTCCCTGATGGTAGGGACGAGGACCCTGTTGGTACTGTTGGGATGGCTGGGAGTAATGGGGTTGTTGCCGTTGCTGGCTACTCTATCTGCCTTGAACTGGAGGTTGTTGTTGGGATGAGATGCCTTTTGTAGACCATCTGAATTCGAGATAATCACATCGGATCCCAGGATGCTATTGGTGCCGGTCCTATTAAATCTCATTGACTTCCATCAACGGCTCCTGCTCGTATGGGGAAGGGGGAAGAACTTCCAGGGGTTGATCCAGTTGATACACCACTATCTGAGTTTCCTGAGAGGGTGGTGACTGAGAATAGTGCTGATGCGACTGGACCAGTTTTGCCTGAATGTGGTGGACCTGACGGTAGGCAAAAGCATGGGAAGAGTTGCTGCTGTTGTGATCACCCTGTGACCTGAGACGGGGCTGTGGAGTCGTTTGTGCCTCTTGACGACATAAGATCTGCATCTTTAGGTCACTAAGCATCTATGCCAACTAATCTATTTGGGTGAGGCCTCAGCACTACTTCTCTATATTCTCGATGCCGTCGAGCTTCTCACTGATGATCCTCATGTTAGTTGTTGATGACTCTGCCTGTGTTGGTGCTCCTGACAAAGTAGAAGGACCTACATCACCTCGTGTTATCCTTTGATAGGAAACAACCTATGGGAGAGGCTTCTCCTGTGTGTAGACCCAAGTATAGGACATCACCACATAGTTTTCTATCATCTCTTCATAGATGGCCCAGACTTGGTCCTCATCCTTTGTGAAATAGGACCCTCCACATGAGGCATTCACAAGCCCTAACAGCTCTGGTGTCAAGCCCAAAAAAGAAGCTCTATACTAGGTTTTGCTTGGAAATGTCGTGATGTGGACACCGATCAATAAGCTCTCTAAATCGATCCAAAGCCTCTTGGAACTGCTCGTTTGGTATCATATTGAAATTATTAATCAAAGCTCTAGTTGTGTTGGTCCAACCGAGTAGATAGTAATTGTTCAAGTACTCGGTATGGAGCTTCTACCAAGTAGTGACATATCTCTGAAGGATATGGTTAGATCCTCAAGCGCATCACGGAAGCGTGAGAATCGTATCGGATACGATGAAGAACGACTAGTTGGACTAGTTGTTCTAGGCAGCGGAAATTAAAAAAATTTCGTGCGACGAAACCACATGATCCAAGAACACTTCTCGGATCATTTCGTCTAAACCACAAACAAGTAATAGGATTACCTCTTGAAGCGTGGTTGCGATCAAGTCTCTAAACGAAGAGACCTCCTGTGTCATGTCTGATCTGATGGAGGAGACGCTTGCGAGTGCGGGGATGAACCGCGTGCTTCTCGCAATCGATGTCGATGATCCAAGCGGTGGATCTCCTGATCTCGACACACGAGCTCTGATGTCTTCTTCACGAACGAGGCGCACCGAAGTAGATGGAGTTCAACGAGCAATTGATCGGGCAATATAACGATGATGCTGCGATGATGGAGAACCTCTCTAGGGCATCCATGGTGGTCGGCCATGAGAGGGAGAGAAAGGGCTGATGTGTAGAGAGAAAGAGAGAGAGATGTGCTTCTCAAGCATTGTGTAAAGAAGAGGAAAGGGGTGCCTCTCCTTTTATAACATTTTGGGATCCATGGATTTCAATCCATGGGACAACACAAATCCAATGGCTCTCATTGATTGTATTTCTTTTAATGGCTAAGATTTGTGTTGGTAAAACCAACAACAATTAATTTAATTTAGATTAAATATATGTTGATAAATCAACACAATTTAATCACAAAATTAAATCAACAAATATGGAGATAATGGGAAAGAGAGAATGCCTCCTTCCATATACATGGAGTGGATGACCTCCCTTTCCTAATTTGAATAGGTGGTCGTTCCCTCCTGTGGAAGGAGGATCTCTCAAATGTAATCTCCCTTGATTACATATTCTATATATCTCCAATTTATTACAACAACAATTGTTGTAATTTATTCTACAAAATAATTCATAATTATTTTGTGAATATTGCAATCATACCATTGGAAAATTGTGAATCATATTCATAACCCAAAAGAAAATGTAAATTACATTTTCAATTTAATGTCCAGTGTGATTCCAATTCACATTAACATTAAATTAACAAATGTAAATTACAAATAGATCTCTCATATATATATATAGATATATATTATAAATCACATTTAGAATTTGTATGACTAATATGGATATTACTATCCACATTATTCATATCCACGATAATTAAGTCACATTTTATCATCTTGGATCTCTATTCTCATGTGCCCAAATAATATGAATCACATTCACATTTTTCACATCTTTGATAATTAAATCTCATTCAATTATCTTAGATAACTCTCTTTATAATATGAATCAAATTCATATTACTCATGATAATTAAATAACATTTAATTATCCATTTTTCTCAATGCTCGGATATATTTATCAACAATAGAATTATCCATGAACTCCTTCAAGGATAATGTGCTTTCTCCGTGAATACTTGGAAATAAGGACAGGGCGATTGTATTGTTCCACGTATAGTGACCTGGATATTAAGATCACATCTCAAATCCAGATCGCGGGCCTCCCATAGGTGCTTGATTAAATCAAGACCGCAAATCTAATCTTCTCATTGTATCTGAATCACATTCAGATCAATGTCCAACATTTGGACCAAGATCAGATTACTTCTCTACTGAGAGGAGTCACTAAAATCCAGACCCGTTTCATCACTCCCTAGGAATGGAAGCGTCATGGTTATACAATTGTTTATGATCATATCACCCTAAGGTATTCTCAATACCTGTACATCCTGCATACTGGAAGACTCAAAATAAACACGAAGTATTAGATCAACTTTATATTATCTACTTCATGGTTTTATCAGTAAGTTTTCCATTTGATCATTGGGAGTCGGTATCGATCATATACTTTCCAAAAGCATATATCATAGCTAGGTCTTGATCATATACTTTCCAAAAGTATATATCAAATCTACAAATTCAGTCAAGCTTCCAAAATGAGACGACCGTGCGCACGAAATTTAATTCTTCCCAATATCTCATGAGTGAGCTCATCCCTTCCGGTTCAGTAACTGAACCTGTATGATCACATGCCCTTATACGCACACTAGCGTACCGGTGTATAGACCTTGGTTATGTCATCAACCTATATGGTCTGCCAAATGTACATACCTAGACATATAGTAACACATCTGTCTCCGGTCATAGGATGCGTGCATGTATCGTGACAACATACGATATAGGACTTTGGTTATCTCGATCTCATTAAGTCAACTCTTTGACCTAACTAATCTGACACCTCCGAATCTCTATTCCTATGCTGAGGACCTTCATCAAGAGGTCGGTCAGATATCAACCTTTATAGATAAGGATTGCCATCTCCTACTCAGGCTGGAGATCATCTCTTAACAATCATTAAACGATGCTTGATGAGTCCTCAATCTAACTCTTTAGATATTCATCCAAGCACTAGCCTCTGTGATTCAACAGTTGAATCAATAACTGTATGATCATTAAGATGGACATGGTACATAACGCTAATTGTACTAAGGGACCTATTATGCAAATTATTCATTCTTCATTTGAGATCAGGGAATGATATTCGCAATAACATTTATTACATAATGGCTCGTCGTGGGCTCGCATGTCCAACAATCTCCCATTAGCCCAAAGAGCCATTAATGGGCTAATCATTTAAACCCACACTCATGTGACAATCATAGTCTATTTAGAAAATAGCTAGGTAAGCTGATCAGTTACTCTGTTCCCGCGAGACTACGCCAAGTCTTTTTACGACACTTGCATATCCCCAGTAGCAGTGCTTTCATCTAATGCGAATGTTTCATCTTATGCAACTAATACTCATTCTTGTTAGTTATAGTGTCCTTGACACTACAACTTAACAATTATCATAACCAGCATTTTCATAATCCTTATCAGAATGCCCTTGTTCCTTGAGATCTCTATCTCCTAAGGTATCTACAATTAAGACCTTTTAGATCACTATCTATAAAGTCTTAAACTTTTGAAGATAAGACTTTGAGATCATTATCTCATAAATCTTGTCCTCTACGAAGATATTGTTATTATTGGAACCAAATGTTTTATTTCCATAGTAGGATTAGAAGTAGTTTACTACTCCCACTGCATGGCAGCCATCTGGCTTTTGTACATATCTAGCACACACCCGGCTTCTCAGAACTGATGTTTAAGGGCAAGTAGTTCTAGCATTCACTTCCTCAACTCTTTGAGATGCTATCCCTTTTGATAGGTCAGTACCATATCTTAAGGGATGGAAGCCTTTCTTGGAATTTTCCATAAAATGGAATATGTCCAAGGTGTACTACTAATGTGACAGTCCCAATACCCTCTTCTCTTTGCTCCTGAACAACTTCATAACTAAGATCTAAGAGGTATCTTTGAAATCATATTTCAAGGTATGGAATAGCCAGTCTATAAAAAACTTATTACTATTATCCTTATATCATTCCAAATGATTAGGATATTTTCTACATTTAGCACACAAAGGCACTCCCACTAATCTTCACATGGCTCATCAAGATTTTATCAGAAATCATAACATTTATAATTTCATCAAATCTTATGGCCCAACTTCAAGAAGCTTATTTTGAGTCCATAGATTGATTCCTTAGCTTGCACACCTTGCTTTCCTCAACCATGAAGCCCTAGGGCTACTTCATGTGAATATCCTCAGAGAGGTATTCATAGAGGAATGCAATGTTGACTTACATCTCTTGAAGATCCATTTACACCTTCATGGGTTTTACCCATATGGGTGGATCCTCGAGGGTCCATATACAACACTTGTATAAAAAGTCTACTTTTGACTTTATTGCTAACATCCATCTTTCCATGTCATGATCTTCAGAAGCTTCATCAAATGAAGTTCGATCATTGTCAGATTTCTCTGACACGTGGAATCCATCCTCAAACTCATTTGAAGAGTTATTAGTGTTTCATCTTTAATTATCCTTTTAGTCTCCAATTTCAGGAGCCTAATTATCTTCTCAAGATTAAATGAGTTACTACACTTCATTTTCATCTTGATTCTCAAGAGTCCCAACCTCTAGGAATCACATTCTCAGAGATGAGATATTTTAAGAATCTCAAGGTCATAAAGTAGGTATCCAATACCATCCTTTATTTTCTAATGAAGCTGCACTTTCCAGTGCTCAATTCAAGCTTATTTGCATGGAATCTCATTAAGGATATATAATGTAGTCTCTACTACATATATACCTGGAAACTAAGAGGAGATTATGCTAAAATTCATCATTGATCAAATCATGTCACATATGATCCAAGTGTATCTTCCTATAACTCTATTTAGTCAAGGCGTTTTAGGAGGATTGAGATAGAAATCATATTCATATCTCCATAAGTTATCCTTTGAATTCATCTAATAGGTATATGCTACCTAAATTAGACTAAATTCATTTTATCTTCCTTCAAACTTTGGTTGTAAACCATAATGATGAAATCTTTGAACATTTCAAAGGTTTCTTGGGTGAAGAGAAGAAATCTCATATCATACATAATCATTAATAGATATCACATATCCATAATGCTTACTATGATATAGATGATCCGCATACATCAGTATGTATGAGATCCTGAATAACTGACATCTTACACCTTTCCCAAAGAAGGGTGTATTGGACATTTCTCTTTGAATACAATATTCACAAGTATGTAAGATTTGAACCTTTAGACAATCTAAAGTTTCATCTCTCACTAGTCTATTGATCAAATCAACAGACAAATGTCCAATGCTTGATGTTAGATCATTATTAAATGATCTTTATCCTCATTTGATCTTTTAAGGTTTAATTTCAGTATTAGAAATGTTAATGAACCATTCATTAATTTTCTAATTTCGTGGAGTCCACTAGATGTTAGATTACTATCTGAAATATATCCATCATAACTTTTTATGATAGTTTTCTCTCAGAATTCATGGTTATTTCCAACATTTAGAAACAAACAATGATTGTATTCTTATATCTAAGTCATAGAGACATTCTGTAAGACTAAGGGCTCTCCCACTGAAATTAACAAGTCTATCAATCCAACAGAGATTGTTGCAACAATTGCATCAATATCCATGTAGATAGCTATAAACCTTAAGATCAATTTTTTCAGTCTTCTAAAACATATGCAACCCATTGCAAGTGCTGTAGAAGATTGAGATACAATCACAAGACTTTATCTTATTCAATAAGTAAGTCAAAATCAATTATTTATGTAGATTATTCTGATGCTCTACCGAGTCCTTCTCTAAGGATTCTAGATAGACTTGATAGTCATACTATCAATATATCAACTCATTGTAGTATTGGCATTCATCCAACTCTTTGGATGTCATATGGAAGACACAGAAGTTGGCCAACTTCTTGACTTTCCTTCTTAATCGGGTCCGACCCATGCTTCCACTGCGCTCCCTTTATCTATAAGCAACCATTGCTTAAGACTAAGTATCTCTTATGTTAAATTCAAAAAGAATTCGATGTAAGAGCATTTCGACATTTATACATGCTTAATTAAATTAATACAATATGAATATTATGAAGCTTCATGAATGATTAGAGTATAGATAGTAGAATGATGACACTCATCATATCCACATTTATCTAAACTCTTAAAACATTGGTTCAAGTAGATATTCGAACATTTTGAATACATCATCTCTTATGAAGCTACCATTCTGTATGATGCAGTAAAACCATGTCATTCCTGATAAATGTCAAGAGCACATATGTATGCCAGAATATCTTCATTGATTTTATAAGGATTATTTGACAATTGCAATCATTATGGACATGTCACTTCCAAAGTATATCCGTTGAGAGATAAGACTATAGAGATAGACAAACCCTAGGGTTGTAGTCCTATTATCTATTTAATTGTCATTCCTCAATATTATGAGGAAACTTGCACATTGCAACCACATACATTATGTATCCAATGCAAGTACAATATCTGGATCATGAGTCCAATCCATGATATTTTACTGGTTATTATTGAGTTTAACATTGAGTGGGTTTAATGAAGGATTATATGAAATAAGAAATTTGCACAAGTGTATATATTTATATATATACATATTATACTTTGATTAAGGAATTTTTTTATATCAAAGTTGTCTTGTCTTGTCAACATAGAAAGTTCATTCCCTTAATCACTTTCAATGTAAGAGATATACTTACCATTATATCTCAAGCAAGATCTGGGATCTCCTTCCTTATCTTTGTTACATCCCAATAATATGAGAATCTGCAACTTTAATAAAAAGAAGCGGGAACACATTCTGCCTTGCAAGTCCAACTTGCATTCCCAATTCGATCTTTAACACCCGGCCCACCACCCCTAAGGCGATGTTGACCCGTCATTAATTGAACCAACCGTCAATAGGAATAGTACTCGCTATGCGCAATCCAATATTGCCCCAATAATATGAGGATCCGACATTGGGGTCACTACGCATACGGCCTTACTCTTTCGAGAAGTAAAGAGTCCGATTCAGATGCGCTTGCATACAGGAGCTGTATTTCGGACAGGCATCTCCCACATGCAATCCCTGGCGACGGAACCCTTCTCCTTAACGGAAGACCATGGATGTCACTTATGTGATACTCCATATCATATTCAAATTATAATTAATCATTATGAATCATATTCATTATGATTAATTCTTCCAAGGGAAATAACATTTCTATTTATAACAGAGTGTTCTAATTTTAATTGGATTCCAATTAATCTAATCATATTAAATTAATGATCCAATTAATATCCAACAAACATTTTAATTATTACTTGAATTATGGTATTATCTCAAATACGTATTTTTTCGAATTTTAATAATTAGAAATAAATCATGATTTCTGAAGAATTACACTATCCCTACCCACTGTCATGGCCAGTACCGATGAGAGTGGGACGGACCACATACATTGCAACCCGCAACCCCAATGCTCTCCGACTAGACACCATATCCACCTCGGGAAAGGATAATGCAAAATAGATCACTTTGTATTTGAGATGATCAGCGGTTCTTCGACCGAAATTATACCATATAATAATAATCAAAACAATTTTGATTAACATTAAAATGAGATTTGCTAAACAAATCCCATGTCCTATTCAAAAACATGTTTGTTGGAATGTAGATCATGTAACCAATTAGTGATCCAGATCACATCTAATCAAATATTGGTTATGACAATGTCATTTAAGGAAATAATTATCATCAAATATTTCAAAAATATTTATGCACAATTATTCCAGGAAATAAAACAATTTAATTTCACTTATTGATTAAATGACAATCACTAGGTTCTTGATTAGGAAAGTATTTCCAGTGGTGACCCTCACTTACTAAAAATACCATATCTCAATCAATTTAAATCCAAATTAAGCAAAGTAAGTTCCTAAAGTTTGCTAATTTGATTTACAACAGAACCTAATTGATTTGCACGCATTTCAATGCGTTTCAAATCCGCAATTAATACTTTAATTATGTCGAGATTTGCAGTCCCCGAAACTGTGGACACATGTTTACTAAAATGAGCATATCATAAGCAAACAGAATGGAAATCACGTAAACTCAGATCTTACGTTTCCTTATTTGATGGGGGAACAAAATACAATTATTATTTTCGTGTTTAAAAAATTTAAACAGTGCCGAAAATAATCTCAAAACATAGATGTCAAAATGAAATGCAAGAAAACTTTTCGCAAATCCGAACGAACCCAAGTCGTCCTCGGTTTATGTATCGTATCCAAAACCACTGACCTAAGGCTCTGATACCACTTGAAGTATATGGTTAGATCCTCAAGTGTATCACGGAAGCATGAGCATCGTATCGGATACGACGAAGAACGACTAGTCGGACTAGTTGTTCTAGGCAGTGGAAATTAAACAATTTTCATGCGACGAAAACCACATGATCCAAGAACACTTCTCGGATCGTTTTGTCTAAACCACAAAAAAGTAATAGGATTACCTCTTGAAGCGTGGTTGCGATCAAGTCTCTAAACAAAGAGACCTCCTGTCTCAAGTCCGATCCGATGGAGGAGACGCTTGCGAGCGCGGCAATATACCACGTGCTTCTTGCAATCCATGTCGATGATACAAGCGGTGGATCTCCTAATCTCAACACACGAGATCCGATGTCTTATTCACGAACAAGGCGCACCAAAGTAGACGGAGTTCCACGAGCAATTGATCGGGCAACATAACGACGACGCTGCAGCGATGGAGAACCTCTCTAGGGCATCCATGGTGGACGACCATGAGAGGGAGAGAGGGCTGACGTGTAGAGAGAAAGAGAGAGAGATGTGTTTCTCAAGCATTGTGTAAAGAAGAGGAAAGGGGTGCCTCTCCTTTTATAACATTTTGGGATCCGTGGATCTCAATCCATGGGACAACACAAATCCAATGGCTCTCATTGATTGTGTTTCTTTTATTGGATAAGATTTGTGTTGGTAAAACCAACAACAATTAATTTAATTTAGATTAAATATATGTTGATAAATCAACACAATTTAATCAAAAAATTAAATCAACAAATATCGAGATAATGGGAAAGAGAGAATGCCTCCTTCCATATACATGGAGTGGACGACCTCCCTTTCCTAATAGGAATAGGTGGTCGTCCCTCCTATGGAAGGAGGATCTCTCAAATGTAATCTCCCTTGATTACATATTCCATATATCTCCAATTTATTACAACAACAATGGTTGTAAATTATTCTACAAAAAAATTCATAATTATGTTGTGAATATTGCAATCTTGCCATTGGAAAATTGTGAATCATATTTACAACCCAAAATAAAATGTAAATTACATTTTCAATTTAATGTCCAATGTGAATCCAATTCAAATTAACATTTAATTAACAAAAGTAAATTACAAATAAATCTCTCATATATATATATATTATAAATCACATTTATAATATGTATGACTAATATCGATATTACTATCCACATTATTCATATCCATGATAATTAAATCACATTTAATCATCTTGGATCTCTATTCTCATGTGCGCAAATAATATGAATCCCATTCACATTTTTCACATCTTTGATAATTAAATCTCATTCTATTATCTTATAGAACTCTCTTTATAATATGAATCAAATTCATATTACTCATGATAATTAAATCACATTTAATTATCCATTTTTCTCAATGCTCGGATACATTTATCAACAAAAGAATTATCCATGAACTCCTTCAAGGATAATGCGCTTTCTCCGCGAATACTTGGAGATAAGGACAGGGCGATTGTATTGTTCCATGTATAGTGACTTGGATATTGAGATCACATCTCAAATCCACATCGCGGGCCTCCCATAGGTTATTGATTAAATCAAGAACGCAAATCTAATCTTCTCATTGTATCTGAATCACATTCAGATCAATGTCCAACATTTGGACCAAGATCAAATTACTTCTCTACTGAGAGGAGTCACTAAAATCCAGACCCGTTTCATCACTCCCTAGGAATGGAAGCTTCATGGTTATGCAATCGTTTATGATCACATCACCCTCAGGTATTCCCAATACCTGTACATCCTGCAAACTGGAAGATTCAGAATAAACCCGAAGTATTGGATAAACTTTATATTGTCTACTTCATGGTTTTATCAGTAAGTTTCCCATTCGATCATTGGGAGTCGGTATCGATCATATACTTTCCAAAAGCATATATCCTACCTAGGTCTTGACCATATACTTTCCAAAAATTATATATCAAACCTACAAATTCAGTCAAGATTCCGAAGCGAGACGACCATGCGCACGGAATTTGATTCTTCCCAATATCTCATCAGTGAGCTCATGCCTTCCGGTTCAGTAACTGAACCTCTATGATCCCTTTGAGAGATCGTATTACTCATATGCCCTTATATGCACACCAGCGCGCCGGTTTATAGACCTTGGTTAGGTCATCAACCTATTGGTCTGCCAAATGTACATACTTAGACATATAGTAACACATCTGTCTCCGGTCAGAGGATGTGTGCCTGTATCGTGACAGCATACGATATAGGACTTTGGTTATCTCGATCTCATTAAGTCAACTCTTTGACCTAACTAATCTGACACCTCCAAATCTCTATTCCTATGCAGAGGACCTACATCAAGAGGTCGGTCAGATATCAGCCTTTAGAGATAAGGATTGCCATCTCCTACATAGGCTGGAGATCATCTCTTAACAATAATTTGACGGTGCTTGATGAGTCCTCAATCTAACTCTTTAGATATTCATCTAAGCACCAGCCTCTATGATTCAATAGTTGAATCAACAACCATATGATCATTAAGATGTCCATGGTACATAACCCTAATTGTACTAAGAATTATGCAAATTATTCATTCTTCATTTCAGATTAGGGAATGATTCATTAAGATTTCTAACACTGAAAATTAAACCTTGATAGATCAATAGGAGGACGAAGATCATTTGACAATGATCTGACGTCGAGTCTTGGACATATGTCTATTGATATGATCAATAAACTAGTAGGATATGAAACTTTAGAATGTCTAAAATTTCAAATCTTACATACTTGTGAATATTGTATTCAAAGTAAAATGTCCAATATGCCCTTCTCTGGGAATGGTGTTAGATGTCGAGGTATTCAAGATCTCATACATATTGATGTATGTAGATCATCTATATCATAATAAACATTATGGATATGTGATATCTATTAATGATTATGTATGATATGAGATTTCTTCTCTTCACCTGAGAAACCTTTGAAATGTTCAAAGATTTCACAATTTTGGTTTAGAACCAAAGTTTGAAGAAAGATGAAATGAATTTGATCTAAGCAAGGTAGCTTGTACCTATTAGATAAAATTCAAAGAATACCTTATGGAGATATGAATATCATTTCTATCTCACTCCTCCTAATACACCTAAACTCAATGGAGTTGTAGGGAGATACAATTGGATCATGTGTGACATGATTTGATCAATGATGAATTTTAGCATAATTATCCTCTTAGTTTCCTGGTATATATGTATAGTAGAGACTACAATATATATCCTTAATAAGGTTCCATGGATGTAAGCTGGAATCTAGCACTTGAGAGTGCTACTTCATTAGGAAAATAAAGTATGGTATTGGATACCTACTTTATGACCTTGAGATCTTAAAAGATCTCATCTCTGAGAATGTGATTCTTGGAGGATTGAGACTCTTGAGAATCAAGATGAAAATGAAGTAAAGGAACTCATTTAATCTTGAGAAGATAATGAGGCTCCTGAAATCGGAAACTAAAAGGACAATTAAAGATGAAACATTAATACCTCTTCAAATGAGTTTGAGGATGTATTCCATGTGTCAGCCAAGTCTGACAATGATCGGACTTCATGTGATGAAGCTCCTAAGGATCATGACATGGAATGATGGATATTAGCAATAAAGTCTAAAGTAGACTTAATATACAAATGTTGTATATGGACCCTCAAGGATCCACCTATAAGGGTTAGACCCATTAAGGTGTAAATGGATCTTCAAGAGAAAGGGAACCTGATGAGAAGGTAGAGACCTTCAAAGCTCGGTTCGTAGCCATAAGCTACACATTGGAAGAGAAGACATTGCTTGCAATGAGACTTGCTCTTCGGTAACCATGCTTAAAATCATCAGAATATTGCTAACCTTAGCTACACAACTTGACGATTGCATCTTCAGGATGTAATTCAAGATTGCATTCCTCTAAGAATACCTCTCGGAGGATATTCACATGAAGTAACCCCATGGCTTCATGGTTGAGGAAAGCAATGTGAAAGCTAACGAAATCCATCTATGGACTCAAATAAGCTTTTTGTTGTCGGAACATCAGATTTGATGAAATCATAAGTGTTATGATTTCAAATAGAATCTTGATGTACCATATGAAGCTTAGTGGGAGTGCCATTGTGTTCATCATGCTAAATGTAGATAATATCCTAAATCATTTGGAATGATGTAAGGATGATAATAAGTGTTTTATAGACTGGATATTCCATACCTTGAGATATGATCTCAAAGATGCCTCTTGGATCTTAGTTCTGAAGTTGTTCAGAAGCAAAGAAAAGAGGGTATTGGGATTGTCACATTTGTAGTACACCTTGGACATTTTCCATTCTTGGAAATTCCTAGAAAGGCTTCATTTCCCTTAAGATTTGGTACTGACCTATCTAAAGGGATAGCATGTCAAGAGTTGAGGAAGTGAATGCTAGAACTGCTTGCACTTGTGCATCGGTTACGAGAAGCTAAGTGTATGCTAAATGTGTATAAAAGCCAGATATCTGCCATGCAGTGGAGTAGTAAAGTGTTACTGATCCTACTATGGAGATAAAACACTTTATTGCAGTAATAATAAAATCTTCAAAGATGACAAGGCTTTTTTGAGATAGTGATCTCAAAGTCATAATCATCAAAAGCTTAAGACTTCATAGATAGATATCTAAAAGGTCTTAACTGTGGATACCTTGAGAGAAAGTGATCTCCCAGAAAAAGGGTGTTCTGATAAGGATTATGGATATACTAGTTATAATAGTTATTAAGTAATAGTGTCAAGGACACTATAACTGCTTTGACTAGATTGAGTATTGGTTGCATTAGATGCAACATTCGCATTGGATGCGAGCACTGTTACCTAGGGATATGCAAGTGCCGTAAAAGGACTTGGCATAGTCTTTTGGGAACAGAGTGACTGATCAGCTTACCTTGCTATTTTTCTAAATAGCATATGATTGCCACATGAGTGTGGGTTAAATGATTATCCCATTAATGGCTCTTTGGGCTAGTGGGAGATTGTTGGACATGTGAGCCCACGGCGAGCCATTATGCAATAAATGTTATTGCACATATCATTCCCTGATCTGAAGTGAAGAATAAATAATTTGCATAAAAGGTCCCATAGTACAATTAGGGTTATGTACCATGGCTATCTTAATGATCATACAGTTGTTGATTCAATTATTGAATCATAGAGGCTGGTGCTTAGATGAATATCTAAAGAGTTAGATTGAGGACTCATCAAGCACCGTCAAATGATTGTTAAGATGTGCTCTCCAGCCTGAGTAGGAGATTGCAATCCTTTCTCACATAGGCTGATATCTGACCGACCTCTTGATGCAGGTCCTCTGCATAGGAATAGAGATTCGGAGGTGTCAGATTAGTTAGGTCAATGGGTTGACTTAACGAGATCGAGATAACCAAAGTCCTATGTTGAATGCTGTCACAGCATAGGCACGCATCCTCTGACCGGAGACAGATGTATTGCTATATGTCTGAGTATGTACATTTGGCAGACCAATAGGTTGATGACCTAACCAAGGTCTATACACCGGCGAGCTGGTGTGCATATAAGGGCATATGAGTAATACGATCTCTCAAAGGGATCATACAGGTTCACTACTGAACCGGAAGACATGAGCTCACTCATGAGATATTGGGAAGAATCAAATTCCGTGCACGGTCGTCTTGCTTTGGAAGCTTGACTGAATTTGTAGGTTTGATATATACTTTTGGAAAGTATATGATCAAGACCTAGGTATGATATATGCTTTTGGAAAGTATATGATCGATACCAAATCCCAATGATCAAATGAGAAACTTGGTGATCAAACCCTGAAGAAGACAGTTTAAAATAGGTCTTAATCTTCGGGTTGACCATGGGTCTTCCAGTATGCAGGATGTACAGGTATTGGGGATACCTGAAGGGTGATGTGATCATAAACGATTGTATATCCATGACGCTTCCATTCCGAGGGAGTGATGAAACAGGTGTGGATTTTAGTGACTCCTTTCAGTAGAGAAGCAATCCGATCTTAGTCCAAGTGTTGGACATTGGTCTGAATGAGATTCAGATCCAATGAGAAGATTGGATTTGCGGTCTTGATTTAATCAAGCATCTGTGGGAGGTTCGTTCGATCTGGATTTGAGATAATATCTCAATATCCAAGTCACTATACATGGAATAATACAATCGCCCTGTCCTTATCTCCAAGTATCTGCGGAGAAAGCACATTATTCTTGAAAGAGTTCAAGAATAATTCATTTGATGAAATATCCAAGCAAGGACTTGATGATTAAATGAGATTTAATTATCAAGCTTAATATGAATATAATTCGTATTGTGAAAATGATTATCTAAGATAATTAAATGGGATTTAATTATCAAGGATTAAGAGAATGTGGATAACACTATCCATGATATATGTGTGTTATAAATATGATTTATAATATACATATATAAGAGAGAGAATTTATGTAAATAGCATTTGTTAATTAATAATGTGGATTGGATTCACATTTATTGAAAATGCAATTTACTAATTAGTTTGGGTTGTGAATATGATTCACATAATATTCAATGGCATGATTGAAATATTCACAAATTAATTTGGAATTAATTTCGTGGATATTATTGCAATAATAGTTATTGCAATTTATTAAGAAATAATAAGATAAAATAAAAGGAGACAAAATAACCCCCTATAATTTAGGGTGGTTGGTTGACTCCCTTTTTGTTGTCACATTATCTCTTAATTAGTTAAATTAAATTATGTTGATAATGTTGCAACATATTTTAATTTAAATTAATGTTGTTGGTTTTAACCAACAACAATCATAGCCATTGATTCTACATGGACCAAGCCTGGCCGTTGGATCCATGTGTCCCATGGATTGAGATCCATTGGACCCTAAACTAATATAAAAGGAGGGCTAGGGTAGCCTTCCAAGGTACAACATTATCTAGAGTTGTAGAAGGCTACTACTACTCTCTCTCTCTCTCTCTCATTCTCGTGTGGGCTCTCTCTTAATATCCAACTGGCCGTCCACTTTGCATATTGAAGAGGAGAGCATCTTGCTTCGCCTTCGACGCTTGGACCTTCGTCAAGGATTGCGGGAAGGACGCGACTCATCATCGTGCCCGCAAGTGCGTTCTTCGTGGGTCGGACTTGAGACAGGAGGATCTCTACTTTGGGATCTTGCGATCACAACCACGCTTCAAGAGGTATTTCTAATACTTTGTGGTTTGATGAAACGATCCGAGAAGTGTTCTCGTGATCATGTGGTTTCATCTTTAAAGTTAAAAATTTTAATTTCCGCTGCATCTAGCATCTAGTACGACTAGTTGCTCCGATTGCATACGATGCGATCGACACGCTTCCGTGATGCGTTTAAGGATTCACAATATCCTTCACTCTCTTCAAGGACATTGATGAGTTTGTGAAGAGGTGTACTGACTGTTAGAGGATGGGCACTTGTGAATAGCATGATATGATGCCGATGCAGCCCATACACTTCTGTGAGGTTTTTGACGCATGGGGCATCGATTTCATGGGTCCATTCCCTAAGAGTCAGGGATTTGAGTACATTCTGTTGGCCATGTATTATGTGAGTCGTTGGGTTGAGGCCATCCCCACCCGAATCGCAGATGCTAGGACTACTTGCCGATTTTTGAGGAAGAATATCATTTTACGGTTCGGGGTACCTCGAGTATTGATTTCTGACGGGTGGTCTCATTTCGTCAACGATAAGGTAAAGGCCCTTGCTAGCGAGTTCATCATAGACCATCGCGTAGCTACTCCATACCATCCTCAGACGAATGGTCTAGTTGAAGTGTCGAAGAGGGAGATCAAGACTATGCTGCAGAAGGTTGTCCGCCCTGACCGAAAGGATTGGTCACTGCTTTTGGACTCGGTCTTGTGGGTATATAGGACGTCCTTCAAGACTCCATTGGGTACATCTCCCTTTCGCCTCGTTTATGGCAAGCCCTGCCATTTACCTGTTGAGCTGAGACATAGGTCACTTTGGGCAGTCACTGATATATTTATGGATACAATGAGTGTAGGAGATCAGAGGAGGGTAGAGTTAGCAGCCCTGGAGGAGCTTCATGATACAACCTTTTCGAGCAACCTACAGTATAAGGAGAGAGTGAAGGAGTGGAATGATTCTCATATCAACCACAAGCAGTTTGAGCAAGGACAGAGAGTATGGTTGTTAGATGCTAGGCTTCGTTTATTTCCAGGGAATCTACAGAGCAAATGGAAGGGACCCTATTTGGTCTGAAAGGTACATGATAATGGGAGTATTGATATATCTGAGTTGTCTTTTGATGCTACCTTTCGTGTTAACGGGCAACGGCTCAAACCATATCTAGATCATGAGCCGCTGGTCATTGACGTTGCCCCTATTCACTTTGCGTGAGATGTGATTTCTTGACTCACATCTATTGCATCTCACGCCTGATGTTCTTCTGACTTGTATAGATCCAGTTGTCCATATCACTCTATTCTTTAGTCCCACACCCCATTTTGATCTTATGATTCTTCTATACTTAGGGTGTACTTTACCTTAAGTATGGGGGGTGTAGGACTCTCGAGTATTCTATTGATTCTTTCTGCCTCTATTTTGTTGCCTATACTTACAGATATTTTACTCTATGTAGAGAGGAGGTAGACCCTGTACATCCTTCCACTCAGATTTCCCTTCATGTACAACTTGCTATACTTAGGATTACTTGATCCTAAGTATAGGGGGAAACACCGAGTCCTCTTCATTCTATTCTTTCATTCGTCTTTGTATATACCATTCCTTTTCACTTCCCTATACTAAGCACGAGTTATGTCTTCTTCATCGCTCTTGATCACTCTGAGGATATCGTTCGAGCTAAGTATAGGGGGGTGTCGTATATATTTCATATATACTTTATCCATAACTCGTACTTTTTGTGAGTGTGTCAATAAATAAAATGGTTAAAAATCCATAAAATTTTAAAATTTTTCCCTTGTACATAAAATTCTTCTTGCACATACCTATCTATTTATAAAAATTATTTTTGTACATATGATTGTAAAAATGATTTGTGTTTTGTAAATATTTTGATATCAAAATTATGTATATAGTACAAAATTTTTGTAAAATGTTTGAAAAATAAAAAGTTCGCAAAAACCTTGTGTAAATGTTTGTAAATATTTTGCAAAACTTCGCATTCAAGCATTCATCCATGTTTTCAAACATTTTTCAAAAGTTTTGCACATTTGTAAAATTTTGTAAACTTTGCATCTTTGTAATATTTGTACAGTTTTTTTTCCAAATCATAGTTGACATTTAAACTGGCCTGAAAATAAATTGGAAAATGGAGCTCAGTTAAGACCTTAATCCACCTAATTCTAAGAGGAACCTTATAGGGTTTAGGATTAAGACATTTCAGGTCCAATGGGACATAATTCTTTGAGTCCACTAGGCTACGAGCATATGTCATCTTGATGAGACTAAGAAGAGCACTTAACAACGCACACATGACTCTCAGAGATAATGGCTTTACTTGATCCAACACTTTACACTTAGCTCTCCATGGATGAGGTAGTGAGGAGGCAATTTCCTTTGGCTTGGGGTAGCATATGAGGGTAGTACTTCTAGGTGGAACCTCTCTTCTTCTTATAGTTAAGGAAGTGCATCTCAACTTGGTATGGTGGTGATGAAGTCTAAAGACAGGAGTTGTGGATTGCAATAAAGCTTCAAAAGAGGGATAGTCTACTTGCTCAAGAGGAAAAACTCCTTATGTATATATGCTGCACCATGTAGATATGTTGTACATATGCACATCAAAAAAATGTGCAAAGAAAGAAAAACTCCAAAAAAGTGGTGGGTCTGATAGAAAATGATATTCCCACTGGAGTGTATATAGTCAAATAAAGCAATGCTTATGTTACACATGACCATCTCATGAAGCTTGCAGTGGGAGACTCAGCTACACTGGTTAGAGCTCCCAGCGATACATGGCTACACTGGTCATGGTCCATTCTCTTCTTCCCCCTCTTCTTGAGCCGGTTGTACTTGAACTTAGAAGGGAATACCTCGCTCCTTGAGGAAAGAGTTGCTAGACTAAGGCATTAGAGTTACCTTATTGAGGGAGGTTGTTTCTTTGTCATTTCTGAGGTGGGGAGCTACATTTCACTTACACAGTACAAGGAAAAATTCATGGTCATTAGAGTTTGTGTATGTAGACTTCCACTAATTTGGTTTATTGAGGAGTCTTGACCATAGATTGGTGGAACTTAGAGGCTATTGAGTTTTAAGCTTATTTCCAAACAAGGTTCTGACAAATTAATAATCCAAAGGTCTGACTAAGCTCCATATTTCAATTTAATGATGGAAAGTTTAATAATCAACCTTGATTTCCCATCTCTTTCTTTTGCTTCCTCTTTTTGCACTTCTTTTTCAAATAAGTGCTTGCTAAGGACTAGAAAAAGTAAAGTATAGGGGGGTGATGAATCCCCATTCATCACTCTTTATTCCTTTATTTTAGCTAAAAATCTTTGCGAAACACCATGAAAATATCTGTAAATAAGATAAATAATCAAACTGCATGCTTTGTGTAAATAGCAATAATTAAGCATGTTTTTGTGCAAAAATAAAGAAATGAAGAAATAAAGAAAAAGAGGGAAATAATTAGAATAAATATTGAGTGACTCGAACCCAAGGGAGGGTCAATCATTGGCCCGACCGCAAAATAAAACAAGTAGAGAGAGATAGGGCCATTCATCATTGTACATATATTCCCCCTTTTATGTATATATTTTATTTTCATAAAATAAAAATATATACATGTGTTCCTCATAATTTGTATATATTTCTAAAAATAAAATAGAAATAAGAAAAATAAAATAAAAATAAATTTTCTCTCTCACCCTTGTATATATATATATATATGTAGATATACATATTTATTTTACCCTAGTAAATACATAATAAAAATCAAATAAAATTTATTTTATATCCCACATTTTATGTTGTAAAAAAATAAAAGATAAAATAGGGATAATTGTCCAAAAATAAATTAATAAAAATAAAAATTAAAAATACCTAGGTATTTATACTTGTATATATAATAATGTATCATGTATATACATTAATTTATTTCTCAAAAAAATAAATAAAAATCACTAAAAATAATTTGAAAAATAAGACACATTTTTTGTTTAGAAAATATTTTGAAATAAAATCATTTTCTATTTTAAAATCAATTTTCAAATAATTTCAAAATGGCTCATTCTGATTGGTCCACCGGGTATGTTGACCCCTGGTCAACTCCCCCCCAGGACCACCTCTCCACGGATCCACGTCGTTGACCCGATTTCTCCATATTTTCCTGATGTTATCTGCCACCCATTCGATCAAACCCTAGGCTCTGATTGTTGACGCATGATCCATGACTCATGCCCGACCTTCTTCTTAGGGATCCAAGCCTCGCGATGCACGCTACACTACCATCTTATCGGACCTACACCAGTATATAGTCTCGCCTCCAGTCGACTTCTCTCGCACCTTTGGCCCCCTTATTTGACCCCAGTGACCTCCACCTTCCTCCTCGAGTGACAGCGAGTGAGATAGTATGGTGTAGTGAGTATTTGGAGGTGATTGCCCTAGGTCCGGCGACCATCATCGCTGAGCTCCGCCACCGGCGAAGCTCGAGCCTCTAGAGGCGTCGCTCCATCGAGGCAACGACCCTGGGAGGTAGCTGACCTCCACCACAGACAATCTCGACCATCAGGTACTCTCTTTAGCCCGTAGCTTAGCTTGAATTCCAGATTTTAGGTTTCGCGTTGCCGGCCTTCGCCGGCCGATTCCCGACCATCCGATCATCGATTCATACATCCGACCACCCTATCATCTCCACGAGTCTTCTCTCCACGTTCTTCGCCCATCCATACACCCAGTTCGCCCCGGAACCAGGACTTCAGATCTCCTCCGCCGTCGCTCGCCGGAGACCCACGCCCCGACTCCCTCGTTCATCCATTTCGCCCTTCACCGGGTCGAGGTTGTTTGCCCTCGACCCCTCTTTCTTCCAGTGTAGGTACGAAGGCTTAAGAGCCTTATCTGGAGGCTGGACTACTCAAGCACAGGTGCTCGGCTACTCATCGTTGTCGGGGACCATCCAGGTCCTCCCAACCCATCGGAGCATACCACTAGCTGCGGAACACCTCCAGCTTCCATTCCCCCATCTCAGTAGCATCGGAGGAGGTCCCGATCGCGCGTATTGGCCCGACGAATGTCAGCGGTGAGCTGTTCTTCGAGGATCCTCCAAAGCCGTCCGATTGAGCCTCCTCCTCCATGTCTATCCGAGCCAATCATCTATGGAGATATAGCGACTGTCCGATCATCTGAGGAGCTCTTCCAGAGCATCCATCTCCGAAGGGGTACCATGCGTCACGACCGTCAGATCTGAAGAGGACGCCCCTCAGCCGTTGAATCATAATAAAGCGGTAAATATCACTTAGGCCCCTTTCTTTAGCATTTATAGTTTAGTCCTGTAATTATTAGTTGTAGTTGTTTTTATTTTGGAATAATTGCACTGTGGACCTTAGACTTTTGCGTATTTGCATTTTAGTCCCCCCAGTTATGGTGTACGTGCTTCGTCATGTAAGTTTTAGGACTTTTTGCATATATTAGGCTGGGGTTTATGAATGTTATGGAATGAAAGTTAAGTTTTCATATATGCATATATACCCCTGTGCGTGAATGAATTGGAACATTGCGCATTTTACATTGAGCCCCCTAGGTTTTGTGCACGTGTTCTTTTTAAGCCTTGAGAACTTATTTTCTTTGCTATTATGTCCTTGTGTGTTGTGCCTTGTTTATTGGTTGAATAAAATATCAAATCAACTCCAAAAATTGTGAAATTTGGATACGTGGCCATGCCACTGTTTAAAAATTTCACTAATTTTTTGGAAGAGTTTTGTGTTGTTTTTCTATTTTTAAAAAAATCAAAATGCTCTATTTTAACCATTGTTTGAATTTGAAAATCAACTAAAAATATTAAAAACCTCCAAAAATTCTAAAAAAATAGGTGTTGTTTGTTTTAATGTCTTGTTGCTTTTGTACAAATTTCACTTGATTTGGATCAAGAAAACACCTAAAAATTGAAAAGCCCTAAAAATCTTATAAAAATCATTAAAAATTCTACAAAATTATAAAAAATGCAATTTCTTTTTCGATAGCTTAGATTTTACTTGTAGTTTCATATAAAATCATATCTAGATTTTCGAGGCCATTTATCCTTTTATAAAAAGCCTTTTAAATCTGGCTACACAGTAGCCTTCATTTTCCTCCTTATTTCGTTTTTATAAAATCAACTAAAAATTGCAAAAATCTTAGAAAATCACCAAAAATACTTAAAAATTTTATAAAATCTAAGAATATTTTTATTGCAATATTTTGACATTGTTGTTGCATTAAATAATTAGTTGTTTGTGACATTTTTGGCTTTTTCTAAATTTTCCTTGTAATTAAAAATACAAAAAATTAAAAATTCATAAAATCCACCAAAACAATATTTTATTCTTTTATTTTAGACTATTCGACACTTGATTAATTATTATATTTTGGTGGTCTAATTTTTCTTGTTGATCAACATCCGAGATTTGGGTCACAACGACCCTTGTTTTTACCTTTACCAGTATCTTGTTTGAGGATTTTTCGATCATCAGGACTCGATCCAGATTCCTAAGACAGTAATCAAAGAAATTATCGTGGACCAAGAAGTCATCCATGAAGACTTCCATGAATTCACCGACCATCTCGGTGAATACTGCAATCATGCACCTTTGGAATGTACCGGGAGCATTCCATAACCCAAAAGGCATACATCTGAAAGCATAGGTACCAAAAGGGCATGTGATTGTGGTTTTCTCCTGGTCCTCAGGAGCAATGGCAACTTGATTGTAGCCCAAGAACCCATCTAAAAAGAAGAAGAGTTCTTTTCCTGCTAATCTTTCTAAGATCCGATCGATGAATGGAGGGAAAAATGATCCTTCTTTGTCGTGACTTTCAAGCATCTATAATCCACATAGACATGCCACGATGTGGGTACTCGTGTCACAATCTCCTCTCCATCCTCATTAGTGGTCGTCTGAATTATCAACTTTTTCGGGACAATATGGATGGGTACCACCCACTTGGAATCAAAGATGAGGAAAATGAAACCCACATCACACCATTTCTCTATCTCCTTCTTCATGACCTCTCGTAAATTTGGATTCAACCGACGTTCGAATTCAGGAGAGTGTTTAGCCTCATTCTTTAAGTAGATATGGTGCGAACACAGAGAGGGATTTATCCCGTGGAGATTGGAGATGCTCTAGCCTATCGCCTTGTGATTTTTCTCGAAGATCTCTAGCAAGCGAGATTCGTGCTCCTCGGTTAATCGTGAACTAATGATTACCAGATACTTCCTCTCTTGTCCTGCAAGGAAGATGTATTTAAGGGTTGTGGGTAATGGTTTGAGCTCAGGTAAGGTGTGATCATCAAGGAAGTCTAGCTCAATCGATATTGGCTCGATGATGGTAGTGGCTGGATCTATCTTTGAAGTAACTACCATCAACTCATTCAGCTCTGGAGTCAGACTCATCATCCTCATCTTCTGATTGTCCTAAAGAGGGAAGGAGTTACAGGCCCAACTGATCCTCTTCATCATTGAAGATGTAGGAGGTTGCACTTTCTGCGCTGTACTTGCTCCTAAGGTTCTTACATACCGTCTCATGCACAAGATCTTCTCCAAAGTAGAGGGACTCATCGGTGATAGCTGGGTTCTGTCTCCATGGCCCAACGATGTCTACATGAACACACTCTGCTTCTGACGAAGAGTATTCAGTACTGGTTTCGGAATCTGGCCTCTGCCACCTTGTTTGCTTCATCTCAAGTTTCTCATCACCACCTGGACTTTGGAACTGAATTTCCTGACCTTATAATCAAATAAGGCCCCTGTTGTTCTAAGTAAGGGACTTCATATGATGATCTGGGAATCTCTCCAATTTCGAGGGTCTCAATATCAAGGATTGTGAAGTCTACCATGTAATCTCGACCCTCAACTTTGATGATAACATTCCTGAATTCTCCTTGGGACCTCTTGGTTGATTTGTCTGCAAACTAGAGTAAGGGCTCTGGATTTCCTAAGAGGTCCGAGATTTAGACACTCATAGAGTATTGTGGGCATCAGGTTGATTGAGGATCTATTATATAGGAGAGTGTGTGCAAATGCGGTGTCATCAACATGACTCACCACATAATGGGCATCCATGTCCCTTCATTTCCTTAGAAACATAATCTTAATGCTGTAAGTAGTGGCTACTGAAAAAACATGCATTTCAACATGGCTTTTGGTCTTCCTGCTGAGCTTAGTAGGTGTGCATCTCACCTTAACATACTTCTAAAATGCAGGTGTCATGTACACATACTTATCAAAGGTGATTGTGACCTTCATGTACTTGTTGCAAAACTCTGCCATCTCCGGTTCATCTTTTTGGATTTTCTTTGTTTTCCTCTTCTTTCCACCCTTAAGGGCACAGTGGAAAGGGATTATTGACGATAACTCAGATTGTGATACTGAAAGATTTTCATTAATATGTGTAACTGAGTTCTATATAGGACACTGACTCTAACACTGACACATACTTGGACGAAAAAGAAACTTCTGTGGCGAAACAGGTGATGCATCTACCGTGACTTCTAGAACGTCCTCCTCAGATGGAGGTACAGGCTTCTCATCTGGTTCGCTGAATTCACTGCTGGTTCTCCTCTCCTTATTCTTTCTTGAAGACTTGGAAATCCTCTCATTCTATTGGTGGTGATGGTATTGTTGCTCCTCTACCTTTAAATTCTCCTTAGGTAGAGACTTGGCAGCGTCCTCCTCTTGTGCCTGTGCCCTATCAGGTACGGTCATAGTCCTTCTGCTCCTAAGGGACATACGATTCACATTATCATATGAAAGGATCTCATGTTCAGATAGAGCATAATCTGAGTAGTATACCTGATCGCGTGGTTGATTCTGACCCTGATTCTGGCTATTTGGGTTGGCCTAGATCTAGGCGAGAATTGGGGTCTTTGGTGCCATCTGCAGGTCCTGGATACATGAAATGCAGTTCAAATCTGTCCAAATATCGAGATAGTAATTCTATATCTGTTGGACGCAATCAGTCAGGGTCTGGAGGGCCAAGGTGATGGACTCCAATTCACTAGTGGGCGGGCCTTGCTGCTGTGACTAGAGGATGAGTGATTCGATTGTCTATACTGGCCATGCCATTACTTCTGAGGGTGGGAAGGTGATGGAGGGCCCTAATGGCCCGAGTGGAATCAGTGTTGTTGCTGGTGCTACTGTGGCTGGCACTCTTCTCAAGGTCGGGACTATACAAAGCGTCGTGTGGGGACAGAGCTAGTTTCCTAGTAATCTAGGGAATATCAGTGTGGCTGACCATTCCCTATCCCAGGCTGTCTGCCAATGGGGTCCTAGTTGTACCACATCTCGTTTATCTCGAATACCTGCAGAGGCTCCTCGTAGACTGTCTCCACCTGTGGGGGTGCTTGCTGCTCCTGCTTAGTGCACTGTTGCTCCTCAACCCAGCTACTCTGTGTCCCTTTTACCTGTTTTTGTACAAGATGGACTCGATGTACATGTACAAGTGGTGCAGAAGGGGCAGGTAGTCATATCTTAGACACCTTCTCAGTTAATTCCTCCACTTGTTTCGACAATCGTGAAAGTGCCTCAAGGTCAATGACCCTCTTGTGGTCCTGCTCTACCATGATGATCTTATCTTCTATTATCCCCATGATAGATATGAGGTCATCTGTCAGATCCTCTACAGTCCTCCTGGTTGTCTCATTAAATAGGATTGAGGGATAGAACTGATAGGCACTGGTGGCCTGGGATCTGCTTCTTTCCGCCATCTACTCTAGGATCCTCCATACGACATTTTCATTCTTGTTCAGAAGCTACCTCCACATATTGCACTCACTAACCCCTGCATTTCTGGGGTCATGCCACAGAACAAGGTCTGGACTAAGATCGCCTTGGTAGCCATGGCAGGGGCATCTTTAGATTAAATCAAAGAATCTATCCTAGGCTTCATGAAATGGTTCGTGGGGACCTTGGGAAAAACTAACGATCTTCGTTCTCATCTGGTTAGTCCTACTCAGTGGGTAAAACTTCTTCAAGAATAAATCTTTGAATTGCACCCAAATCATACATCTAACCCCGAGATTCTTCAGCCAATGACCAGCCTTATCTCCTAAGGCAAACATGGTAGCATTCATCCTGATGTAGTCTTGTCCAACCCTAGGGTGACTAAGGTTGTTGCAAACCAGCTCGAAGTCTCTCAGGAAAGCATATGGTTCTTCGGTGGTATTTCCATTAAACTTCAGTAGCAGACTCAAAAAATGAGGTCACCTCGAATGCTTCTGGGGGTACCTCAGGTACAAGCCGATTATGCATCTCTTTCTCAGCTAGGTTGTAGGCATCCACCATCAGTCTTTCAATTCCACACGCCGCAATCACTTGTCCCATCCCCACCACAAGATCTGCATTCTGTTGTTCGGTTGCGACTAAGCAAGAAAGGATTTGATGTATAGGATCATCTCTATGTTCCTCATCCTCCGGGAGTCTCTTATGAGGCATATTGGTCTCTGGTTCATCCTCTTCACATGGGTAAAGAAGGTGGTCTAGTTTTGAGGATGTAGTAATGAAGACATTCTCATCGAGGCGATGGTTTTTCTCGGTGAAATGAGAGGAGAGAAAAGGAGTAGTTTGAGGGTATCCATCATGGGCTAGGGGGATCCCGAAGTTAGGAGGGCCATGAGCTAGGGTTGGCCCAAGTTGAGCTTGAGCCGATGAAGAAGAACTTTGTGAGGGTTTCAAGGAAAGATTTATGAAGCTGAAGTACATATCCTTCCAGTCAGTCATCTTAGATGACAAGAAGAAGAGTCAGGAGTTTAAGTGTAAAAATAGGATTTTACTCCTAGTTCAAGCAAGAAAATGAATCACAAATCCTCATTTTTCACACTCAACACGGTGAAGGACCCGAAACATGGGTCTGATTAGTCTAGTTGATTTTAAGTGTGAATTTTCATACAAGTAGCAAGAGTTAGGCGACCTATAGGGAAGTCGGCTCACAACTAGATGTGTCTTCTTTGTTTAACTTGTCGCCTAAGATACCGACGCCCTTCCTTTCTTCACTCCTATAACAAGCTGAAGAGTTCAAAGACCTGCCCCTATCTACCTACCGAAGTAGGACGAGGATGACAAGGCTGACACTTCAACCCGAAGGGTTACTAGAAACTTGTCACGGAGAACTGCTGGTTCACCCCTATCTACCTGCCAAAACATGCTGAGCGTACTTGATGCTAGTCAATGAAGCTAAAAGAATTCAAGTTGTGATATTTCTTAGGATCATGGTATGTGATATGGAAGGCAGGGATTTTTGCTCTATTAGGATGTGCACACATACTTTGTACCCTCAACCTACAATCAAGCTCTGTGTTACTCTCCCGCTAACAAAATTTTTGATTTTATTTGATTTTTTGTCAATTTGTTTAGCAGTCCCAATTTTAAGTTAGATGATCACTTGATTAATCCAACACACAAGGCATGTCGATCTTCTAGTCCCAATTTCCTTTAAACCAAAGTTTAAAAAACCATGGGAGAAGGAGCCGAGAAAAGCCGATGAACAATAAAAAAATGATGTGTGCCAAGTGCTGAAGACTTACAGTGATCCTCGCCCTTTATATGAAGGATGCAGAACAGAATTGAAATTTTACATTTTATGGATGCCAACGCGAAAAGCCGCTCCTAGAGAATAAGTTATATCAGCGAGTGAAGAACCCGTTAGATTTGGTTGTAGTCCTGCATTCTAAGTGCATCTTTTAATGTAAAGTCTGGTCCTAGATATTACGAGCACAAACAATTCTAAAAGGGCTCTGAGAGCCGCAAGTACAGGTCCTATCCTACTTGAAACAACCACACAGCATGCGGGGACTCATTTTATTATGACTTACACGCGTGAGAACCCAAACGGGAACCGTTGGAAATGTAAGATAAAATAAATAATAACAAAAAATGTTACAAGTCCGCTGAAAACACTCAATTTATTTCGATGCAGGATCTTCGGCTCGCTTGGCAAAGCACCTTCGACTCCTCGTATTCCTTGCACGAAAGCAATTGATGGTCAGATAAAGGATGACACAAAATAAACAAATAACATTGAACAGAAAATATTCATATGAAAAGCCGAGAATCAGACTTCCTAGGGATGGAAAATCTAAACCCCAAATTTTCACAAAATTAACCAAAGTCGTGCCTCCCCGGTGATGGCGCCATTTTGACGAGCCATCAACTACCCTACGTAATTCAAACGGAATAATGATCAAATTTAATGTGTGTTGGTTGTAGTTGGATAAATCGAGACTGATAAAAAACCACTTAGATTAATGTCGAATTAAACACAAGCTACAATTTTTTTTATTTTACTTCGGCAAGCCCAAGGTCAAACTCGGGGAGGCAACTTTTTCCTTAGGTTAATTTGGAGTCAATTTCGCTATTAGATTTTCAAGGGAATATTTTTGGAATTTTTTATGCAATTAACAATAATACGATACAATTCAAGCCAAATTTTAAGGTTAAATTTGAAAGATGATCAAATTAAGTCCAAAAATGATGAAATGTGGGCAGAATATGAAATACAATGTAATTAAGCTACTGCATTTTTTTGGAATTTTTTGACTCTAAATGAATTAAATATGAATGCAGGGTAGTTTTTGCAAGATTAATTTAGATACATAATAAAAGACATCTTTTTCAGATATAAAATTATCCTAGACGTTTCTATGTAAGGTGAATCCAAGAAAATTAAAAGACCTAAAAAATAATGATTTTTGGACCTATTAAAAATTAACTAATAAAAATACTGATCATTTTTTAAGGCCTCATTATACGTACAAATGGTGTGATTTTTGGGCACAAAGTAGAATAACTTAAACTATACCTATTATGATATTTTCGTTATTTTTGGAGCAATTTAAAGCACACAGTGGGAAAATTATATTAATTTTCACAAAATAATAATATTCAATTCCTCGAAACTCACAAAAATATCACAAGTGTCCACTATGATAGAGCACAAGTTTATCTACAACTTGCATTTTTTGGAATTTAAAAATGATTCTAAATGAATGGTGAAATAAACGTGCAAACACAGGGACGAAAATGTAAACAAAAATAAAATTGTTCAAAACATTGCATACAAGGACTAAAATGCAATTACCTATAATGCAGGACGTATGCGTGCAAATAGTCCACGGAACATGTGCGCCTGACATGATGCACCTGATAGGGATTGGAATGCAATTATGAAAACTTACAGGGGTCTCGGTTCAAAATGCCCAGACCGTACGTGAGGACCATGTGAGGTACTAGGCTTGGACGGCAATAGAGGCTTGGACTGTGGTTTGTATGCTTTTCAGGAGCAGACATACATCAAGATTGGCTCAAGAGCTTCGAGCCTAAGGGGCGGAGAAGAGGCTTGGATGAACGACGTGGCGCTATATAGACCGTTCGATTGAGATGATCAAACAGATGCTGAAGCTGGAGACGTGGTGTGCCTTGGATCCATCCGATCAAGATAGATCCTACGATGGTGATGACTATTGAGCGGGCTGACGTGGCCCGATGAGGATCGTCCGATCAAGACGATCGAACGGTAGTTGTGCTTTGTGCTCCTCGTCGTCGTCGCCTACTACGGCGGACTTAGTTGGGCTCCAACGAAACCCTCCTGGCTCCGCATCCTTGATTCTTGCTTGGTTTTGATCTTCGAGGACTCCTGAGTAGCTGGACACCAATGCAGAAGCTTGGTGGAGCTGCTGGAGGTTCTGGAAGAGGAAAGGGTGGTACGTAGGCTAGAGGCGACGAGGCTCTAAGCAGCTTCGACGACGATTCCGACCAATGAAGAAAACATCTCCTACAAAGTTAGTGAATGTATATGAGGCATGCATGTGCTCGCGTGGAGTACAGTGAGTGCTTAAGGCCTTAAGGTGTAAAGAGGTGGCGTGGTCAGCGTGCTCCTCCGCTGGGAGGGAAGGAGCGGTGGTCGGAAGTGATTGGATGAGTTGTGATGGAAAACAGAATGATGCATGAAGATGGGAGCTCCATGGCGGAGATCAATCGATGGGTGGTCGAGGGTGATGTCGAGCGAGGAGGTCAGAAAAATAGAAGAAAATCGAAGGGGGACAAGATGGAGATCGAAGAAAAAGCTAGAGGGTTCTACCTAGAAATGGAGGCTCGATGGTAAGTCTCTGGTCATCTCTCGAGGGTCGGTAGAAGCCCGAGCTCGTGCAGCTCGAAGGAGGAGCTGCTTTCATCTAAAATGGAGATGTCTTGTGCCTGAAATAAATTATAGAGTGCTTTTAGTATTTGATTTTTAATTAAATCCACGTACATTATTTTTGCGAAATTTCAATTCTCCTGGATTGTTTATATAAATATCTATTTGGGATAATTCGCACTTTGATTAATTTGACATTGTGGATTAACTAGGAATTAATTACTCATTGTCACTTTGTTTGAACTAAAAAATACATAAAAAATTCAAATTTTGTCAAAATATTCCAAAAATATTACTGTAGTCTCCTTGCATCACGTTTTCATTCCAGTAATTTTTTCATAATTTTTGCTTACTGTTTGTGTGAGAAATTGTGAAAAAAACCTATAAAAAGTGCGTATTTTTCCTTGTTGCATTTTAACCCCTAAAAGTTCAAAAAAATGTGTTCTGTGTTCATCGCTGGATTAGGATTCTAGGAAAAATATTATTTGGCTGAATTGGACTAATTTGACATTAAAATTAATTTGGCCTTGTTGTGTGTTTTCTTAGTATCTTAATTCACCCGCATTCGCATTTTGCATTTGTTTTTGCATTAAAAAAATATATAAAAAACCGCATTTGGAAATCTAGACCTAAGTTTTCAAATTAAACCCAAGTTGTTCCTTTGCCTCCCTGAGTTCGACCCCGGACTTGCCCGGGATATAAATTAAAGCCGAGATACTCTTCACGGAGATCTTCTCTCGGTTCTGACTGAATCGCTAAGTACACGTACCACAACGAACACAAATTAAACATCGTATTTAGCGACTCGTCATTTACCCACCAACAACACAAAAACTCAAGACTCCCCCTCAAGTTGGGCATACATATCAACCATGCCAAACTTGCCTATATTAAACTCAAATTGCACCGTAGGCAACCCTTTTGTGAATAGATCTGCAATCTAATTACCATATTTCATGTGAGGCAAACACAACTGCCCATCATCAATTTTCTCAGGTATAAAGTGCCTGTCAATTTCGACATGCTTAGTTCTGTCATGCATAATAGGGTTGTTGGTCAGGTTTATTGCAACTTTGTTATCACAAAACACCTGAATTGGAGAGGCGACTTTGGTACCCATCTCTTCCAGCAGCATCTTTAATCACAATACTTCAGTGACACCATTCGCAAGGGCACCATATTTGGCTTCGTCACTGGACCTAGAAACCACGTTCTATTTTCTACCCATTCAAATAACAAGATTTCCACACAAATAGACTACATAGCAGCCAGGTGTAGAACCTCGATCATCGATAAATCCAGCCTAATCTGCATCAGTATAGCCTTCTATTTTCACCTCTTGACTTCGTTTTAACATTAGACCTTTTCATGGAGACTTCTTTATATAGCATAAAATCCTATTAATAGCATTCACATGAATAGTGGTAGGTGCATGCATGAACTGACTGACCACATACACATCATAAGTAATATCAGGTCTTGTAAGAGTAAGGTAAATTAGTTTCACAATCAATCTTTGATATCTCCCTTTTGCAGTGTCATCAAGATGGTCACCATCATCCTTAGCTTATGATTTGCCTCTATAGGAGAGGAGGTTGGTTTACACCCAAGCATACACGAGTCCTACAGTAATTTCATGGCATATTTTCTTTGATTTATACACACCCCTTTAGGTGAGTGCGCCATCTCAATTCCAAGAAAATACTTTACCTTTCCCAAGCCTTTGAGTTCAAACTCTTTTGCAAGAATTTTCTTTATTCTAGGCAACTCAATGTCATCATCACCTGTAAGAATCATGTCATCAACATAAACCAAGAGAATAGATCTTTTTCCATTTTTCCTTTTTTTGAAAAGAATGTGATCTCCATTTTCTTGGAGGTACCCTTGTTTTATCATGACAACTCGAAGACGTTCAAAACAAGCTCTAGGCGATTGCTTCAATCCATACAATGCCTTTTTTAATTTGCAACACTTATCCACAATTTCATATCTATGGGGCATCTTCATGTAAACCTCCTCTTTGATATTACCATTCAAAAAAGCATTTTTCACATATAACTGATACATTTTCCAAGAGAACTGAACAACTAGGCAAATAACCACTCTGACTATATTCATTTTTGCTGCAGGAGCAAATGCTTCCATATAATCAATGCCATATTTTTTACTTGTAACCTCAAGCAATAAGACGAACCTTAAACCTATCAATTTTTCCATCTGGATTATACTAGATCGTATAGATCCATTTTGATCCAACCAGATGAGCACATTTGGTAACATCTACAATATACCATGTATTACTTTTCTTCAAGGCATTCATCTCCTCTTTCATAACTTTATCCCATTTTTGATTACCTTGGGCTTCTATGACATCCTTGGCAATATCATGATAATCCAATATGGAAATAAAACTTTTATATTTTGCACTGACCTTACAATAAGAGAAGTACTTTTCCAAGGGATAGCGAGTGGAGGGATTGAAAAATCATGCAGTCTTTCTTATTGCAATAGGACGATCAACCACCAGATTCTCAACAACATCAACTGAGTCATCTATCGAATTGTTAGCATCATCATCATCATCAATATTAAATGAAGGAAATCTACTTATAGTTGTCTCATGACTTGAATCATCGTATGAGAGATTGGGATTTAAGCTTGGTATTTTGTCATCTTCAAGAGCCTTATTGTTGTCCACTTCTTCTCGTGCTTCGTGGTCTTGATCAGAGAGTCCCCTCAAGTTCATATCTCCATTGTCTTGTTGAAATCAGTGCCCATTCCCTGAGTCTCACCAAGAAAGTAAATACCAACTTCATTTTCCTCCATTATTTTCTCATCACACTCCCCCTGAGGAAAGTTCTTTTCATACTAGGAGTTTTGTTCATATAAAGTAACATCCTTACTAACAAATAATTTTTTTCCAACAGGATCATAGCACTTATACCCTTTTTGGGTACTGGAGTAGCCTAGAAAGATGCATTTGGTAGCCTTTGATTCCAATTTTCACAAACTAGACCCAGACTTATGCGTAAAACAGACACAATCAAATACACTAGGATCAAGACAGAAGGGAGTCCTATCCGAGCGTATAATAGAAAACGGAATTTGTTTGTCAATCACAGTAGAAGGATGCTTATTAATAAGATAAGTAGTAGTCAAAACCGCTTCACCCCAAAAAGTTTTAGGAAGATTTCTCTGAATCAAAAGGGCCCTGGTGACTTCCAACAAGTGACAATTTTTCCTTTCGGCAATACGATTTGTTGTGGAGTACAACTACAGGAAGTATCATGAATAATTACCTTCTCTTCAAAGAAATTATGTAACAATTCTTCCATATATTCTCGGGCATTATCTATCCTAAGAATTTTAATTGTCATGCCATATTGGTTGCTAATCATAGTAAAAAAGTTCGAACTAAACTTGGCACTTTGCTTCTATCTTTAATAAATACACAAAAGTGTACTGAGAGAAATCATCGATGAATTTAATAAAATAAGATCGACCACCCAAGCTCTTCACGTCCGAAGGTCCCCACACATCAAAATAAACAAGTTGAAAATCAAAGAACTTTTACTACTTTAGGTTGGGTAAATAGTTCTACTGTGCTTGGATAACTGACACACTTCACATAAATGAAAATCAACTCTAAATTTATTGCATAAAATAGGAAACAATTGTTGTAGAATTGAATAACCCGGTGACCAAGATGCTCACGCCATTGCTTAAGAAGTATGATATCATCGGATTCTTTGTTATCAATTGTAGCAATCCAAACCGAAATGATATGAGCCGGAAGACGATAAAGTCCACCAACAACTAAACCAATCCCAATCTACTTCCCCGTCCTCAAGTCCTGTAAGACACGTGACCGAGTATAAAAAACTAGACGACAATCCAAATCATTTGCAATGCGATAAAAAGATATGAGGTTAATAGGAAAGTCAGGAACATGAGGAGCTTCTTTTAAAAGGAATTTATCAATAATAGATATGGTTCATTTTCCTGCCACATTAACATAGGAACCATCTGCCAAATTTACCCGTTCTCTCCCTGAACTAAGTTTATAATTATAAAACATCTTGGGATTACCTGTCATGTGATCAGAAGCACCACTATCAATAATTCATTCATCAGATAATAATTTATTACCTTCACATTTTCTTGCAACACTGCAGAGTTCACCACATCGACATCATGGACACCACTTGTCAGAAATCGATAAATTGTTTACATAAGAATGAAGTTTTTTATCTGGTCATATGTGAGTTTCTTTCTATCCACTGACATGGCAAAAGGTTTCTTTCATCTATTCGATTTCTTTTCTGAATGAAGATCCCAACAGTAATCTATCACACTACCACTCTTATTGCAATGTTCACACTTCTTGTCCTTCAAATAGCCACTCTTACTCCCTTCGCTAAGTAGTACATACCTCTCAACAATAGAGATATGATCATCCTTCATTACCACACGTCGTTATTCTTCAGATTCGATAGCATGATAAACTACCTGAATGTCAGATTGTACTCCTGAATAATTGGCTTTGAGTGGTCTTGATTTCAATATTGAGACCACCAAGGAAAATAAAAATCCTTTTCTTCCATATTTTATCCTAGTATTTCTTCTTATCTATAGGGCTCGTCCATGTATCACCACAGTAATAGTCAATTTCCTCCCATTTTGCATTTAAAGCAACACCTTCTCTACCTCTTGATTCTAACGTAACTTCTAAAGCAGTAGACGAAGTTAAATAATTTTTTTAATTAAATTGCGGTAATTTGTGCCGGAACATTTTCCATCTTGAAACTAATATATTCAGATGCCATGAAACCAAGTTGAATGTCAAAAACGGAGAGAATGAATGAAAAAATAACTCATAGGGACCTGCTCCAATGTTGATGGCAAAATAAAAAATGAGAGGGATCCACTTGTCCCCACTTTCTCCAAAACCAAGACCAAAATATGGTCTCTTCTCCACTAGAAGATGAAAATTGTAATGATGTTAAAAAACATCTTTCACACACACGGAAGGTTCACGTTGAAGGTAAAACGAGGCATGTTCTACTGAATAGCAAAGGGCTGAAGTTGCAGGCGCACAAGCACAACAATCCCATACAGAGCCGAACAAAAGAAACATGGCTAGAAGAAACCGTGCACAGAGCACACTCCAAAGAGGCACACAGAGAAATCTTGCACCTGATGAGGGAAGAAAAATAGAGCCTGAAGAACCCCGCTCTCAGGAGGCCACAGAGCTAGAGGAAGTAAACCCTTACCAATGAAGACAACCACCACCCACAATAAGGGGCGAGCAGAAACTTCCCTTGACACGGATTAGGGCACACACAGGAAATCCAAAATAAGAGTCAGCACCACAACGACGACATTTCTAATCACATCAACAATGTCTCTGATACCATGTAGAAAGTAACAATAAGAGATCAAGCACCAGAATCCATAGGGATTGACGTGGAAACCATCTAGTGAGGGTAAAAACCACGGAGCACAAACCTTAATCTCAAAATGAAGGAAATTAGGGTACTCTTCACATCATAATAGTCCAACCAAGGGGGTGAGTATAATATATAGGCACAACTGGTAAACAGGTCCTCATCCAAACCTGTTTACCCACCAACAACACAAAAACTCAACAATATGCAACCTATAAAAAACAAGTAATCATTAGTACATCATAAATTTTTCTTTTCAATTCATAAATCTCATATATCCATCTAATCATCATAAACTGCATCTGGGCACTGCATTGTTGGAGATTCCACCTAGTGCAGGAGTGATTGGTACGTTTTTCTACCAACAAGAATAGAGGGTAAGATTGTGCACTTCTACCAGACAACAAAAATTTTCCATGTTGGATACAAGTGACAGATTTTCTGTTGTATTATTAAACCAGGACCGCTAATATAATGTTTGAGTGTCAAGTTCTTTGATGGATTAACTTTAAGATTAATCCGACCAATGACAATTTCATTTATTAGAATTCACAGGTGGATGGACAACGCAATTGCCACAAGATTATTTCAAGGAAGAAGATGGGTAGAGAATGTTGTGATGATGATGATGTTGATAAGAATGAATGTGAACGAATTGGAGTTGTAGTTAATGCTACCTAAAGAGTTGCCTGAGTATGGACGAGAGAGGAGTTCGAACATCGTTATGTGAATTGTGGGGTTCGCTTAAGGTCAGAATACAAGAAAAGGATGCTACGTAGGAATCCTTGAGAAGGTTATAAGTGGTGAACACAAGAGCATTGTCTGCTTGAGCAACAATAACTGATGACAATGATGCCATCCATCCTCTAGTCTTCCTCCTTGACCATTTCACCTCGACTAACATTGAGGTCCTCTCTCGGACCCTCTGATTCCCCAACCTTAGGGACTCCCATATCTTGAACAAATTCCTTTAGGTCCAAGCTACCTCCGCGTCCTCCTCCCTGTACCGATCAATCCCATTCACTCCCCATTTGAGAGAAGAGGAGTGAATGATCGACAATCACCATGTCTCCAGATGTCACTTCGAGCTGATCGCATGCCCCTTCAAACTCTATATTTCCATTCTGCCCATTATCTGAATGTTGATTATTTGATTTAATTGCTTAGATATCCTTTTGTCCATTTGTTTCTATCATCAACTCCGATTTTCTTACATTTGATGGTGTTCTTAAGGTTTATGGTCTATCATTTGAACTTTTATGTCTATTGTTGGAATCTATGTAATATTATGATGGACAATCCTCGATTATCGCATTGTGGATGCATTCTCTGTTGATCTTCGAAACTTAATATGAAAGTTTGGAGTTGTAGTTTTTGGAGGTATGGATGTAGAGTTGCGGATGCATTCTCTGTTGATCTCCGGAACTTAATATGAAAGTTCAGAGTTGTAGTTTTTAGAGGTATGGATGTAGATCAATTCCTCCAGTTGACACAGTCATTGGATGCAAAGGTATGAAAACTCACAGAGGAGAGCCTTAAACAGTTCCAGGAGCATAATCTCCCATTGTTCCTTCTCTCTTTCAACCGAGGTTGCCAATGATGAGAAGCCCTCAACATTCTCCTCGTGCCCCTTAATGCACGCACTAGCGGAGGGAAGCGATAAGCATGTGCTATACCATCACTGCTATTACTTGTCTGGCTGCCTTTCCAGACTGTGCAAGAAGAATGATGGAGGGAGAAGGGGGAAAACATGAGTAAACTATTGAATTGTATTGATATTGTAAAATTACATCTATAAGGAAGAATGATATGTCAATTAGCAAACACTAAATAGATGGATGAAGTTAAAATAAGCTCCCAAGAGTTTACCAATCTATTTTTGTTTTCTACCCATTGTTCCTGTCACTGATAAACTAGAGAATTTAATAGGTTGCAAAAGTGTTGAACCTCCAGAAGGGACATTCTCTTCTTTGAGTAGAGGGGATGAAAGGAGGAATTCATCCGCCCTCTCCTCAGGTTGGTTCTCCACAACTAAAGTATGATGTAAGTAATAGCCCAACTGAGTGTTAGACCCTAATTCTCCTTATTCCCCATCCATATTCATTCTTATTCCCAAACCGCGTCCGATGTGTTAACTTTATAAGCTATAAATCAGTGCTCTCCTTTTATTATCAATATAATAGGTAATCATATGTAATGGTATTAAGTCTTTGACGCCTTTTACAATTAATATAATAGGTTATCATATATAATAGTATTAAGTCTATAACATTTGTAATTTATAATAATATGTAAATGAATCAGCGTATGCTGAGATGACTTTTGAATAAAAAAACACTTAATAGACAAATTGGTATGAATTGCAAGTGCTAACTTTGATGTGCTACAACTAATAACATTACATAAATCAATGATATTCGTAAGGTAGGAGTTGCATTAAGAGAACATTACCTAGAGTATCCGCTTCAATTCCACCAGATACAAAGTTGCACAATATGCTATCAATTTCTAGCAACGATTTAGTCACTATGCAAGCACATTTAGAGAAAATACTCTGATAATGATCCTTCAACAAATCCAATGGATACCAGTAAAATCGAGATGATGAGTGGTTTCACATAATTTTTTTGCTTGATCACAATTCCATAAATTTTTATTTTTTGCAGCAGAAATTGGCAGTTACGGTGAACTTTCAACTAAAGAGGATCCTCTAGCAGCAACTCTAAGGGTTCTCGGCATATGATAAGCGTTAAAGTAGTAAGATCATGAGGCCATTGAGGTCAAGCCGAGATTTGTCTGCCTTTCGAAGACAGTACAAAACTTTCTAGAAGATGGCAACGATAATTGGAGAGATAATTGTTAGCCATGTGAGACCGAGGAAAACCATTATTACAATAAATGTTATTGTAATATATATATATATATATGATTTATCAATAAAAGTTATTGATTATTTCACTCCCTTTCTGAGATTAAATGAATGAATGCATTATAAGGTCCCTTTGTACAATTAGGGTTATGTACCATGGCTGTCTTGGTGATCATATAGCTATTGATTCATTAATTGAATCATAGAGGTTGGTGTTTGGATGAATATCTAAAGAGTTAGATAGAGGACTCATCAAGCACCGTCAAATGATTATTAAGAGATGATCTCCAATCTGAGTAGGAGATGGCAATCCTTTCTTATAAAGGCTGATATCTGACCAACCTCTTGATGCAGGTCCTCTGCACGGGAATAGTGATTTGGAGGTGTCGAATTAGTTAGGACAAAGGGTTGACTTAACAAGATCGAGATAACCTAAGTCTTATATTGAATGTTGTCACAGTATAGGCCACATCCTCTGACCAGAGACATATGTCTTATTGTATGTCTGAGTGTCTACATTTGGCAGACCAATAGGTTGATGTCCTAACCAAGGTATATACACCGGCGAGCTCGTGTGCATGTAAGGGTATATGAGTAATGCGATCTCTCAAAGGGATCATACAAGTTCACTTGTGAATCGGAAGACATGAGCTCACTCATGAGGTATTGGGACCGATCAAATTCCATGCATGGTCGTCGTGCTTTGGAAGCATGACAAGAATATGAAGGTATGATATATGCTTTGGGAAAGCATATGATCGATACCAATTCCCAATGACCAAGATTGAGAACGATCAAACCCTGAAGATGATAGTGTAACATTGATCTATATCTTTAGGTTGATCATAGGTCTTCCAGTATGCAAGATGTACATGTGTTATGAATACCTGAGGGTGATTTGATCATAAACGATTGTATAACCATGACACTTCCATTTCGACAGAGTGATGAAACATATTTGGACTTTAGTGACTCCTCTCAGTAGAGAAGTAATCTGATCTTAGTCCAAGTGTTGTACATTGATCTGAATGAGATTCAAATACAATGAGAAAATTAGATTTGCGGTCTTGATTTATTCAAGCATTTATGAGAGGTCCGTAAGATATGGATTTGAGATGAGATCTCAACATCCAAGTCACTATATGTGGAACAATACAAATGCCATGTCCTTATCTCCAAGTATCTGCGGAGAAAGGGCATTATTCTAGAAAGGGTTCAAGAATATTTCCATAGTTAATTTATATCTATGCATTGAGAAGTGGATAATTAAATGTGATTTAATTATCTTGAATAATGTAAATTTGATTCACATTAATGGATGTGTGTGAGTGATGATCCAATATAACTTAATATGATTTAATTATTATGGATAGGAATAATGTGGATATCAATATCCAAATTTTTATAATATTATAAATGTGATTTATAATGTATTAAAGAAAGCTTATTGTGATTTATATTTGTTAATTAATTATTGGCATGAATTAGATTCACATTGTATAATTAATTGAAAATATATATAATTAATTGAAAATATAAATTATCTTTTCTTTTTGGGTTGTGAATGTGATTCACAAATTTCCAATAGTAAGATTGCAATATTCTCAAAATTAATTGTAAATTATTTTTGTATAATAATCCACAACAAAAGTTGTTGGAACAATAATGGAGATTTTCATGGAGATATGCAATATCATGAGATTGCAGGAGATTGCCTCCACCATGAAAATCGGTGGACGACGACCAAATCCTATATTGAATTGGTGGCTGGCCCACCTATTTTATGGGAGACATTATCTCCATGCTAATTTCATCCTTATTTATTTGATTTTATTTAGGATTGAATTGTATTTGATTTATCAAATATATTTGATCTAAATTAAATTATTAATTGTTGATTTTTTACCAACAACAATCTTGACCATTGGATCAAACATAAATCAATCTTATCCATTGACTTTTGTGTGTCCCATGGATTGTGATCCATGGATCCCAAAACCCTATATAAAGAGAGGCACTCCATGTTTTCTAGGGTTACAACAAGAACAAGCATCTTAAGCTCTCTCTGTTCTCTCATTCTACACACCATCTCCTCTCTCCCCTCTATTGGTGGCTGTCCACCAAATTCTAGAGGAGGAACGTCGTTCGTTTCACCACTATGTTGTCTCCTCGATGTTTCTCGGTTCTCCATCTTCTTTGGAGTGCTTCGCTCTCGAAGAAGGTGTTTGATCTCGTGCGACGAGATTAGGAGTTCATCGTGCTTGGATCAACTTCTTGGATTGCGAGGATCACACGACTCATCCCCGCGCTCGCAAGTGTTTTCTCCGAAAATCGGACTTGAGACAGGAGGTCTCTTTTCGTAGAGAGTCGATCAATCACGCTAAAAGAGGTATTTCTATATACTTGATGTGATGTTAGATGAAACAATCTTAGAATCGTTCTTGCATCACGCGGTTTCATCATGTGAAAAATTTTTAAATTCCGCTGCATAGAACAACTAGTCCGACTAGTCGTTCTTCGTCGTATTCGATAAGATGCTCACGCTTATGTGATGTGCTTGAGGATTATTCCATATCCTCAAGTGGTATCAGATCCAAGTTCGAAGGTTTTTGGATACGATCCGTAAACCTAGGACGACTTGGGTTCGTTAAGGTCGCGAAAGTTTTTTTATCGCATTTCATTTTCGCACCTCTGTTTAGGGAATAAATTCGGCCCTATTTAAAATGTTTAAACACAAATTAATCCCTTGGATTTTGTTCCCTATTAATTAAGGAAACTATAGGATCTGAGTTTACGTAATTTGGATTTCGTTTGCTCGAGATATGGCCTTTTGAATAGACATGTATTCACTGTTGCGGGAACTACTAATCTTAACATGATTAATGAGTTAATTACTGTTTTGATTCACCTAGAAATGCGTACAATAACACCTAGGTTATGTCATAAATCAAATTAGCAATCTTAGGAAACTGATTTTGCGTAATTTGGATTTAATTTGATTGAGATATGTTAATTTTAGTAAGTTGAGGTCACTGCTGAAATTACATTCCTAATCAAGAATCATGTGATTGTCAATTAGTGAAATTAATTGTTAATTCCTGGAATAATTATGAAAAATATTTTGAGAAATATTTAATGATAATTATTTCCTTAATTGACATGACCTCAATCAATAATTTGATTAGATGATATCTAGATCACAATTGATTACACAATCAACAAACAAACTTGCTTGAATAGGATCAGGAATTTGTTTAGCAAATTTCCTTATAATCAAAATGGTTTTGATTACTACTATATGGTATAATTTTGGTTGAAAAACCAATGAGCATCTCAAAGTATACAATTATCTATTTGGCATTATCCTTTCCTGAGGTGGATATGGTGTATAGTTGGAGAGCGTTGGGGTAGTAGGTCACACCAATTGCGGTGTGTCCCACTCCCATCGGTATTGGCCATGACAGCGGGTAGGGACTCGATAATGCCGGAGAAATAAAGGTGTATTTTGTTAATTATTAAAATTCGAATAATACGTACTTTGAGATATACCTTCTATTCAAGAAATAATCAAGTTTGTTGATTATAAATTGGATTGATAATTAATTTAATGTGATTAAGTTGATTATATGCAATTGAAACACTCTATTATGAATAGATGTGCATTTATCTTTGAAGAATTAATTGTATGAATATGATAAACGATGATTAATTAATTATAATTTGAATATGAGGTGAAGGATCACATAAGTGACATCCATGATCTCCTGTCAAGGCAAAGGATTCCAACACCAAATATTGTGTATAGGAGACCCATGTATGAAGTGACAGCTCCTGTATACAATTTATTTGGATCGAATTCTTTTATTCTCGAAAGAGTAAGGCCGCATACTTAGTGACCCCCAATATCGGGTCCTCATATTATTGGGGCGATATTGGATTGTGTATAACGAGTATTAAGCTTGTTACGGTTAGTTCAATTAATGACGGGTCAACATCATCATAGGGGTTGTGGGCCCAGGTGTTAAACACCGAATTGGGAAATGCAAGTTGGACTTACAAGGCAGAATGTATTCTCGCTTCTCTTTGTTCGAGTCACAGGTTCTCATATTATTGGTATGTGACAAAGATAGAAAGGAGATCGCAGTTCTTGCTTGAGATATAGCGGCAAGTATATCTCTTGCTTTGAAAGATAATAAGGGAATAAACTTTCAAAGTTGATAGGGCAAGACTAATTTATTTAAAATGCCTTAATCAAATGTTCTAAAAAAGAATATATAATCATTTATATGTTCTAATATAGTGCATTCTTAATTTCAGAAAATGAAGTTCATGAACCCACTGAGCAGGCTACTAGAGGTCAATCAATTGACCAGAATAAATTATTGGGATTGGATCCGAAATTTGTATCTTGTCCTTTCTGCGGAGTGCATCTCGTATGTGCTATCCAAGGACAAGATAGCAGACCCTCAGACTCCGGAAGATAATTCTTTTAATGAAAAATATGATGAAGATCATAACAAGGCGAGATGTTATATCCTTAGCTCACTATCCAATGTGCTTCAGAAGCAGCATGTGGAAATGAACCATCGCCAAGAAATCACGCTGAATCTGAAAGAAATATTCAGTTACATAAACCTCACACAACGTTATAATGTGATGAAAGAGCTTATTCGCTGCAAGATGCAAGAAGGGACCTATGTCAAAGAACATGTACTCAAAGTGTTTGGGTACCTCTCTGAATTGGAAACCCTAGGAGCCTACATGGATTCTGAAATGCAGGCTGATTTCATTTTGCTATCGCTCCCTAAGTCTTTCAACATCTTTATTGTGTCATATCACATGAGCAAAGATGATTTTACTAACACTGGGTTGTTAGATTTATTAAATTCTACAGAAGAAGTAATGAAGAAGGGCGACCCCTCTGTTAGTGCAATGGTTGCACAAGTGAAAGGAAACTGTGGTCAGAATCAAGGTTCTCAAAAGGGCCTACCCCAGAAGAGAAAGAAGAAGAGTCAAGGAGTTGGCTCATCTTCCAATGCATCCATGTTGATAGCGTCGAAGAAAACCGACGTTTGTCACCACTGCAAAAAGCCGGGGCACTGGCAGCGTAATAGCCCAGAATACCTGAAGTTGGTTGAAAAAGGTAAAGCCCCAGCAAGTATGAAATCTACTTTCATCATTTAAACTAGCTTTCTCGTTGGACGAGAAGTAAGTTGGGTAGTAGATTGTGATCCTTCTGTTCATGTATGCAGTTTGTTGCATTTGTTTCAGGAAACTAGGAATATGGAGCAAAGGGGGATAGTCATCTAGATGGGATCTGATGCAAGTGTTGCAGCAGTCTCCATTGGAACCTGCCGACTATCGTTATCTAGTTGTAGAGTCTTAGTACTTAAAGAAAGTCTTTATGTACCCAAAGTCAGGAGGAGCTTGATATCTGTATCTAAACTTGTTAGAAATGGATATTCCTTCCTTTTATGTAATAAGTTAGTAATTAATCAATATGATAAATTTATTGTGGACGGTGTTTTGACTTCTGGTAGACTCTATGAATTGTGCATTGATGAACATGTCATGAATGTTACTACCACTAATAAGAACCCTAAGAGATTCAGGGAGAATGGAAATCATTCGAATATGATTTGGCATCAAAGGCTTGGTCATTTATCTGTTGATAGGATCAATAGATTGATAAAGGATCGACCATTGGAATTCCTACAGGTTCAATATTTACCTACTTGTTAACATTGCATTTGAGGTAAAATGACCAGGATGCCTTTTCGTAACTAGGTTACAAGATGCGAAGGTATTCTTGACCTAGTACATACTGATGTATGTGGTCCCTTCATTACCATGACTCGAAATGGATATCGATATTATTTGACGTTTATTGATGACCATTCATGATACGGGTTTATCTTCCTAATACGTCATAAATCTGAAACCTTTGAAAAGTTTAAAGAGTTTAAGGCTTTGGTTGAGAACCAGATCTGTAGAAAGATTAAACGAATTCGATCTAACCGAGGTGGCGAGTACCTCTCAGATGAATTCAAGGAACACCTTAAAGAGAATGGAATTGTCTCCAATCACACTACCCCTGGAACCCCCCAACTTAATGGTGTTGCTGAAAGACGCAATAGGACCATCATGGACATGGTCCGTCAATGATGAGAAAAACACATTTACCTCTTATTTTCAAGGGATATGGATTAGAGAATGAAATCTATATCCTGAATAAGATTCCTAGAAAATATGTACCCAAGACTCCTCACGAGCTATGGTATGGAAACAAACCTAGTGTTAATCACTTGAGGGTTTGGGGTTTCTTGGCTCATGCAAAGAAAATAGACGTAAGTAAGCTAGAATCTCGCACTCGTGAGTGTTACTTCATTGGGTATGTTAAAGATGATATTGGATACTAGCTCTATGACCCCGAGACCAAAAAGGTTTTTATCTCAAGAGATGTGAAATTTCTAGAGGATGATTTCCTTAAAAGTCAAGACAAAAATGAAGTAGAGGAACTCACTGAATCCCCTGAGGATTCTGAGCTTCCTGAAGCAAAAAATTAAGAGATAAATAAAGATGAAACACACATACCTCTTTGAAGGAGTTTGAGGGTGGTTGCACCACCTGAAAGGTATGGATTCCATGTGTCAAGTGAGACTGACAATGATCCTACTTCATTTGATGAAGTCCTCGAGGATCATGACATGGATAGATGGATGCTAGCAATGAAGTCAGAACTTGACTCCGTGCATAAGAATGGTGTATGGACCCTAGATGATCCACCTAAATGGGTAAAACCCATTGGGTGTAAATGGATCTTTAAATGAAAAGGGGACCTAATGGGAAAGTAGAGACTTTCCAAGCACGGCTCGTAGCCAAGGGCTACACACAGAGAGAAGGCATCGACTACGATGAGACGTTCTCTCCTGTGGATATGCTTATGTCCATCAGGACACTGCTAGCTATAGCTGCATCTCTTGACTGCGATATTTGGCAGATGGATGTTAAGACAACTTTCCTCAATGGATACCTCGAGGAGGATATCTATATAAGAGTAGTCCCATGGCTTCATAGTTGAGGATGGCAAAGTATGAAAGCTAAAGAAATCCATCTATGGGTTCAAACAAGCTTCTCATAGCTGGAACATCAGATTTGACGAAACCGTAAAGAGTTATGATTTTAAGCAGAATCTTGATGAACCTTATGTGTACAAGAAGCTTATGGGAGTGCCATTGTGTTCATCATTCTTTACGTAGATGATATCCTTATCATTGGGAATGATACATGAATGATGACCAGTGTGAAAATGTGGCTATCCCATACCTTTGAGATGAAAGATCTTGGAGAAGCCTCTTACATCTTAGGCCTGAAGTTGTTCAGAAACTGAGAAAAGAGCATATTGTGATTATCACAACATCGATACATTAAGAAGATTCTTGAATGATTCTATATGAATAGTTCCAAGAAAGGATTCCTCCCCCTAAGACACGGTGTCCATCTGTCTAAAGGGATGGCTCCTCAAAGTGTTGAGAAAAAGAAGGCCATGGTTGGATGCCCTTATGCATCAGCTGTAGGAAGCATAATGTATGCCATGTTGTGTACTCGGCCAGACATGTCCATGTAGTGGGAGTTGTAAGTCGTTACCAATCTTGCTATGGAGAGCAACACTAGAATGCAGTAAAGAACATATTCAAATATCTAAGACAGACACAAGATTACATCTTGGTCTATGGAGATGGTGATCTCCAAGTCTTAGGATATACAGATTCACACTTCTAGTAGGATATTGATGATCGAAAGTCGACATCAGGGTTTGTATTCTTGTTAAATGGTGGTGCTGTGAAATGGAGAAGCAAGAAGCAGGACACTACGACAGATTCAACAACAGAAGTCAAACATATTGCCGCATCGGATGCAGCAAAGGAGGCGGTGTGGTTGCGCAAGTTCATCTTGGATCTTGGCGTAGTTTCATCTGATGTTCCCATCCCGTTACTTTGCGATAACACGGGAGCCATTTCCCAGGCGAAGGAACCCAGATGGCATCAAAAGAGCAAGCACGTGGAAAGGAAATACCACATCATTTGGGAGATTCAAAAGCGTGGTGATATCATCATCACCAAGGTGGCCTCTTCCGACAACGTTGTTGATCCTCTTACGAAACCTCTGACACAAAGGTTTTCGACCAACACGTAATGAGTATGGGTTTACGGATTGTTCCTGAAATGGTTCTGAGAGCTAGTGGGAGATTGTTAGCCATGTGAGCTCGAGGCGAACCATTCTTACAATAAATGTTATTGTAATATATATGTGATTATCAATAAAAGTTATTGATTGTTTCACTCTCTTTCTGAGATTAAATGAATGAATGCACTATAACGTCCCTTTGTACAATTAGGGTTATGTACCATGGCCGTCTTGATGATCATATAGCTGTTGATTTATTAATTGAATCATAGAGGCTGGTGTTTGGATGAATATCTAAAGAGTTAGATAGAGGACTCATCAAGCACCGTCGAATGATAATTAAGAGATGATCTCCAGCCTGAGTAGGAGATGGCAATCCTTTCTCATAAAGGCTAATATATGACTGACCTCTTGATGCAGGTCCTCTGCATGGGAATAGTGATTCGGAGGTGTCAGATTAGTTAGGTCAAAGGGTTGACTTAACGAGATCGATATAACCTAAGTCCTATATTGAACACTATCACAGTATAGGCACACATCCTCTGACCAGAGATAGATGTGTTACTATATGTCTGAGTGTCTACATTTGGCAGACCAATAGGTTGATGACCTAACCAAGGTCTATACACCGACGAGCTGGTGTGCATGTAAGGGCATATGAGTAATGCGATATCTCAAAGGGATCATACATTTTCACTTGTGAACCGGAAGACATGAGCTCACTCATGAGGTATTGGGACCGATAAAATTCCATGCATTGTCATCGTGCTTTGGAAGCATAACAAGAATTTGAAGGTATGATATATGCTTTGGGAAAGCATAGGATCGATACCAATTCCCAAAGACCAAGATTGAGAAACTTGATGATCAAACCCTGAAGATGACAGTGTAAAATTGATCTAGATCTTCAGGTTGATCATAGGTCTTCCAGTATGCAGGATGTATAGGTGCTAGGAATACCTAAGGGTGATTTGATCATAAACGGTTGTATGACCACGATGCTTCCATTCCGAGGGAGTAATGAAACTGGTTTGGATTTTAGTGACTCCTCTCAGTAGAGAAGTAATCTGATCTTAGCCAAGTGCTGGACATTGATCTGAATGGGATTCAGATGCAATGAGAAGATTAGATTTGTGGTCTTGATTTAATCAAGCATCTATAAGAGGTCCGTGAGATCTGGATTTGAGATGAGATCTCAACATCTAAGTCACTATATGTAGAACAATACAATCGTCCTGTCCTTATCTCCGAGTATCTGCGGAGAAAGCGCATTATTCTTGAAAAAATTCAAGAATATTTCCAAAATTGAATTATATCTAAGCATTGAGAAATGGATAATTAAATGTGATTTAATTATCTCGAATAATGTGAATTTGATTCACATTAACGGATGTGTGTGGATGATGATCCAATATAATTAAATGTGATTTAATTATTATGGATATGAATAATATGGATAGCAATATCCAATTATTCATAATATATTATAAATGTGTTTTATAATATATTAAAGATTTATTATAATGGTTTATATTTGTTAATTAGTTATTGGTGTGAATTGGATTCACATTGTATAATTAATTGAAAATATAAATTATTTTTTGTTTTTGGGTTGTGAATGTGATTCACAAATTTCCAATGGTAAGATTGCAATATTCTCAAAATTAATTATAAATTATTTTCGTTGAATAATCCACAACAAAAGTTGTTGGAACAATAATGGAGGTTTTCATGAAGATATCCAATCTCATGAGATCGCATGAGATTGCCTCCACCATGAAAATAGGAGGACGACGACCAAGTCCTATATGGAAGTTGTGGTCGTCCCACATATTTTATGGGGAGACATTATCTGAATGCTAATTATCTCCTTATTTGTTTGATTTGATTTAGGATTGAATTGTATTTGATTTATCAAATATATTTGATCTAAATTAAATTATTAATTGTTGGTTTTTTACCAACAACAATCTTGACCATTGTATCAAACACAAATCAATCTTATCCATTGATTTTTGTGTGTCCCATGGATTATGATCCATGGATCCCAAAGCCCTATATAAAGAGAGGCACTCCATGCTCTCTAGGTTTACCACAAGAACAAGCATTTTAATCTCTCTCTCTCTTCTCTCATTCCACATGCCATTTCCTCTCTCCCCTCTATTGGTGGGCATCTACCAAACTCTAGAGGAGGAACGTCATTGTCGTTTCACCATCGCGTTGCTGCCTCGACGTTTCTCGATTCTCAATCTTCTTTGGAGTGCATCTCTATAGAAGAAGATGTTTGATCTCGTGCGATGAGATCATGAGTTCACCGTTCTTGGATCAATTTCATGGATTGCGAGGATCACACGACTCATCCCCGCACTCGCAAGCGTCTTCTCCGAAGATCGGACTTGAGACATGAGGTCTCTTTTCGTAGAGACTCTATCAATCACGCTACAAGAGGTATTTCTATACACTTGATGTGGTTTTTGATGAAACGATCCGAGAATTGTTCTGAGATCATGTGATTTCATCATGTGAAAATTTTTTAAATTCCGTTGCATAGAACAACTAGTCTGACTAGTCGTTCTTCATCGTATTTGATACGATGCCCACGCTTCCGTGATGCACTTGAGGATTATCCCATATCCTTCAATAACTATTTATATGCTTGCAACCGATGCAACTATTTCAACGAAAACCAACATGAGAGCTTGGACAATGATCGAAATTTCTTTTCCATCTTAGATGTTCCCACGGTTCAATTTCACGGTGAGGCATCTGTGATCCTCAAGATGCCATAATTCCTCATGATTATGTATTAAATGCTTTGCATTCGACTATCTTCATTCCCTTGGTGCTCGTGGGTCTTAAGAAGATTGATCAGAAGATGCAATAAGTTGTCGAGAATTTAAATCACAAAAATATCACTAAATGAATATTAGATTAGAAGAGATAATTTCCTCGGACATCTCTTCTCTAAATCATGTTGAGAATCAAAAGAGCAAGGGATGGTCAGAGTTATTGAGATTGAATCCATAGTTAAATACGAAGTAGCAGAAGATCCATAGCTTCTAGAAGATGCCTTTAGCTCTACAGAGGAAGAAGCTAGTTTTTAAATTACAGTATATAAATAACATAACAACGATGTAGTTGGTTATGACAAGAATGCCAGTGTAGAGGTAATTGACTTCTTAGAGCATCTTATTTTTATTTCAACTCAAGAATTTTTAGAGGAATGTGGAATTGAAGTCACTGAAATAAAAGCAATCGTTAAAGATGAAGTATTATAAAATCCTCATATTCCAAAGGATGACTTTGTGTCTACAAAAGCCACATTCGAAGTTAGAGCACATGAACAACATGAAGATCACATCATCGGTTGAGATAAAGAGATCAATTAGGAAGAGATCGAATTCCTTGAGTGTCTTCTTCCTGCATCAACCTAAGAATTGGAAGAGGAATGTGTAGCTTAAGTTGCATAAATTGTTGAAGATGTAGTACCTGATGATCTATATCTTCCGGAAGATGCTTTTAGTTCTATAGATGCAGAAGAAGAAGAATTTGGAGGTAGATCATGGCAACAATGTAAAGATCACATTGTAACACTTCTAAAGGAGTGGAGACTAAAGTAGCAGCCCACGAAGTAGCAAATCATCCAAATCTTTCAGAAAATGCTTATGATTGTCAAAAGAAATCAGAAAAAACATATGAAAATGCAAAATACGTTGGTAATTTTGTCGATAATGGAACAAGACCTGTGATTTTATCGACAATGTTGATGGGCAGGTCAAATGCCCATATCCAAAACTGTTGCATGTATAACTCCTAACAATCATCATCAGATGATCGAAACAACCCACGATTGAAGTTGAACATTGTAAGAATGATTTCATCGATGAAGATTCGGAAGATTTGTGTGATTTGTGGATTGTTAAGAACAACATTGAAGCTACATGCTAATCCCGAATTCATTATGCCATTAACGTTTTAGTTTAATCCTATTGTAATTACCTTCTTTCTGGTTAAAAACTATACCTCTGTATTTTCTCCGATTTTTTTTATCTAGACACATTAGTTATATTGTATGATTTCAAATATACGAAACCGAATTAATATTGCAAAGTGCAAACTCACATTTCCTTGGTGAAATTCGTAACAACTAACATGCCAATGCATTATTCCTAATTGTAAGCACTATATGAGAATGAACGTCACTGATTGCGAAATCACATATATAGCTGAAAATTGCAACAAACAATAACTACATCATTATATCATTCGTAATATCAATTTATCACTTTTATTACTAAATTTGATAACATTAGTTAATGGCTACATATTTTAATAAAAAGGTTGTCACTTTTACTACCAAAATTCTTGACAATTATTACTAAAATAATGATATTACTGTATATTTTGATGAAAAAGGTATTGCGTATCATTTCTCTCTTTATCGTGACTCGCTATCTACAAGTACAACTGATAAATTCGTTGTTATATAACTAATTAAACTGACAAGGGAACCTAATGAATGTCGTTGTAATGGTCTGATCAACTTGCTCCGACTCTTCCAAGTTGTCAAATGCAATTCTACGTGGACCAGACAGATTTTGAAAGGAACATCAGGCAGTGGCAGTCCACAACCGGTTCTCAAGATATTATTATTCTTTCTTCTCAATAGGAGATTCAACGTCGGGATATGGCATCCACTAAATTTTTGATAAAATAAAAGATCTGATGCGACAGAAGAATGCGCACAAAATCCGCTTGCTTGGATAGACTCCCATGCATGCCGTCTGCTACAGCAATTAATCCCGTTAATTTAGTTCGATTTCTGATCCGAGATTGTCTCCTCAACTCAGTTACTGAAATTCATTTGGATTTTTTCCCGGGTGAACTCAGTTTTTCATTATTAACTGGAATAAAGAATGTGTATGGTTGAGCTCCATAAAGCAGTAGGCAGGACATCAAATAAAAAAAGATTACAATATTAAAAGAATCATTATAAACATCCCTGTGCATATAGATATATAATGAAATGCTTTACATAAAACGCAATTTTTGAAAATTTACAGTGTACTTTAAGTTATCCTTGTCTAGTCACTACACCAGAAAGTGGTTATTGCGGTGGATTTTATACGACAGAATTTTATGTGACAGAAATCTGCCACTTACATTCGTCGCTTAAGTGCCATCAAAAAATAAAATTTCTAAGTGGAGCATTAATTGGTTGAGAACAAAATGAGCCGAAAAATCACAAGAGACTAAGGGAGATAAATATCACGGGTCGTTGCGACGTCAATCCCATGAATCGGATTCAACAAGAAAATAAGACCATCAAAATAAGAGTAATCAGTCAAAAAGCCGAATAACGGTCTCGCTATTTATTTAACCTGGTATAGCGATCAGGATCGAACACAAGGAGCACGAATTGGCCAAAGGCCTAGAAGTAGTCTAAAAACAAATAAAATGAATAAAATGTTTTTGGTGGATTTTATGATTTTTTCAATTTTTTGTGATTTTTTATTAAGAAAATGTAGAAAAAGCCAAAAAGAAGCACACTCAACAAATTATTTAACACATAAAAACAAATCCAAAAATTACAATAAAAATATTTTTGAGTTTTTTAAGTTTTTAAGTGTTTTTGGTAATTTTCTAAAAATAAAACAAGGAAGAAAATAAAGACTACTGTGCAACCAGATTTGAAAGGCTATTTAAAAATAGATAAATAGTCTATAAAAATCTTAAGATAATTTTATATGAAACTACAAGTAAAACCTTAACCATAGGAAAAGAAATTTCATTTTTTTATTTTTTTATAATTTTTAATGATTTTTATTAGGTATTTAGGATTTTTCAATATTTAGGGGTTTTATAAGTGCAAATCAAATGAAATTTGGGCTGAAGCAAGAAGACACTAAAATAAACAACACCCAAGTTTTTTAGAATTTTTGGAGGGTTTTTGATTTTTTAGTTGATTTTATAATTCAAACATTAACAAAAATGGAGGTTTTTGAATTCTTGAAAATAGAAAATCAAAGCAAAAATGCTCTAAAAATTATTGTAATTTTTACACAGTGGAAGGGGCCACTTATCCAAATTTCAGAGGATTTGGTGTTGATTTGATATTTTATTCAACCAATAGAAAGGGCACAACACACATGGACCTAAATGTAAGAAAAACAAGTTCCAGGGGTCTAATAAGAACACGTACGAAAATTGTAGGGGGCGCGATGCAAATTTTACATGAAATTCAGCACATGCTACAATCAATCACGCACAGGACATATATGCAAATATCAAAACTAAAAGTTCATTTCATAACATCCACAAACCCCAGCCTAGTACTTGCAAAAAGCCCAAAATATCATAAATATCGAGGCACATGCACCACACAGAGGGACTAAAATGTAAATACTGAAAAACTACCAGGTCCAAAGTGCAATTATTCTAAACTCAAAACAACTACGACACGTATTTGCGGGACGAAACAGAAATATGAAAAGTGTGGAAGGCCTAAGTGATATATTCCCTTTTATTACGATCCAATGGTTGAGGGGCGTCCTCTTCAGATTTGACTGTCGTGACACGTGGTACTCCTTCAGTGATGAACACTCTAGATGAGCTCCTCAAATGATGGGACGACTGTTATATCTCCATATATGATCAGCTTGGATAGACCTGGAGGAGGAGACTCGATCGGACGGCTCTGAAGGATCCTCGAAGAATAGATCGTCGGCGAACTTTGCTTGGCCAATACGTGCGCCCGGGACCTCCTCCGATGCTGCCAGGAAGGGGAAAAGGAAGCTGACGGTGTCCTGCAGCGACTGAGATGCTCCGATGATGCTGGGAGCAGTTGGAGCGCTCCAGCGACGGCTGGAAGCGGGAGCTCCTGTGCCTGAGTAATCGAGCCTCCATATGAGGCTCTTGAGCCTTTGTACCTGCACAAGAAGAAAGAGGGGTCGAAGGAAAAGGCGGCTGGAGGTGATGCTATATAGGAGTGAAGGTCCAAGAAGATGGGAGTCGGGCACGCATCGCGAGGCTCGGACCCCTAGATGGAATGGCAGGCGTGAATCATGGATCAATGAGAAACAATCAGAGCCCGGGGTTTGGGTGAATGGTGATTGGATCAATCCCGGAAAATTGGGCGAAGTCAGGTCGACGCGAGGATCCGCGAGAATGTGGTCCAGGGGGGAGTTGACCTGGGTCAACAATCCCCCGTGGACCAATCAGAAAATTCCAATCCCGAAATTATTTGTAAATTCATTTTAAAATATTAAATGATTTTATTTAAAAATATTTACAACATGAAAAATGTTTATTATTTTTAAAAGTATTTTTTTATTGATTTGTATTTATTTTTTTGAAAAAAATTAATGTATATACATAATATAATATTATATACAGGTATAAATACCTATGTATTTTTAATTTTTTATTTTTATTAGTTTTTTGGACAATTATCCTAATTATATATTTTATTTATTTACAACATAAAATTTGGGACATAAAGTAATTTTTATTTTATTTTTATTGTTTATTTACAAGGGTAAAATAAATAGGTATAGGTACATCTGTACATGGTATATAAAAGGGTGAGAGAGAATTTATTTTTATTTTTAGTTTCTTTTTCTTATTTTTATTTTATTTTTAGAAATATATAAAAATTATTAGGAACACATATATATTTTTATTTTATTAAAATAAAACATATACATGAAAGGGGGAATATTTGTACAGTGTTGAATGGCCCTATCTCTCTCCACTTGTTTTATTTTGTGGTCAGGCCAATCTTGGCCCTCCCTTTGGGTTCAGGTCACTCAATATTTATTCTAAATATTTCCCCTCTTTATTTATTTATTTATTCCTTTATTTTTGCAAAAAAACATGCTAATTATTAGTATTTACACAAAGCTTGAAGTTTGACCAGTTATTGTATTTACAAATATTTACATGGTATTTTGCAGAGATTTTTAGCTAAAATAAAGGAATAAAGATTGATGAATGGGGATTCATCACCCTCCTATACTTTACTTTTGCTAGTCCCTTAGCAAACACTTATTTGAAAAAGAAGTACAAAAAGAGAAAGAAAAAGATGGGAAATCAAGGTTGATTATTAAACTTTCTTTCATTAAATTGAAATATGGAGCTCAGTCAGACCTTTGGATTATTAATTTATCGGATACAGTATTTGTACTTAAGCTTAAAACTCAACATCCTCTAGGTTCCACAAATCTATGGTCAAGACTCCTCAATAAACCAGATCAGAACAAGTCTACATACACAAACTCTAATGACCATGAATCTTTCCTTGTACTGTGTAAGTGATATGCAACTCCCCACCTTATAAATGACAAAGAAACAACCTCCGTCAACAAGGTAACTCTAACACCTCAGTCTAGCAACTTTTTCCTCGAGGAGCGGGGTATTCCCTTCTATGTTCAAGTACAACCGGCTCATGAAGAGGGGGAAAAAGAGAATGAACCATGACCAGTGTAGCCATGTATCCCTGGGAGCGCTAACCAGTGTAGCTTAGTCTCCCGCTGTAAGCTTCATGAGATGGTCATGTGTAACATAAGCTTTGCTTTATTTGACTATATACACTCTAGTGGGTTTTTTATTTTCAATCAGACACCCACTTTTTTTGGAGTTTTTCTTTCTTTGCACATTTCTTTTCGATGTGCATATGTTCAACATATCTACAGGGTGCATCATATATACATAAGGAGTTTTTCCTCTTGAGCCAGTAGACTATCCCTCTTTTGAAACTTTATTGCATCCCACAACTCCTGTCTTTAGACTTCATCACCACCAGACCAAGTTGAGACACACTTCCTTCACTATAAGAAGAAGAGAGGTTCCACCTAGAAGTACTACCCTCATATGCTACGTCAAGCCAAAGGAAACTGCCTCCTCACCACCTCATCCCTGGAGAGCTATGTGTAAAGTGCTGGTGCAAGTAAAGGCATTGCCTCTGAGAGTCATGTGTGCGATGTTAAGTGCTCTACATAGGCTCATCAAGAGGACATGTACTCATAGCCTAGTGGACTCAAAGAATTAAGTCCCAATGGACCTAAAAAATCTTAATTCTAAGCCCTATAAGGTTCCTCTGAGAATTAGGTGGATTAAGGTCTTAACCAAGCTCCATTTTCCAATGTAATTCCAGGCCAGTTTAAATGTCAACTATGATTTGGAAAAACTGTATCAATATTTACAAAAGATGCAAATTTTTACAAAATTCTACAAATGTGAAAAATTTTCGAAAAATGTTTGAAAACATGGATGTATGCATGAATGCGAAGTTTTGCAAAATATTTACAAAAATTTACACAAGGTTTTTGCAAACTTTTTATTTTTCAAACATTTTACAAAATTTTGTACTATATACATAATTTTGATATCAACATATTTACAAACTATTTACAGAAATCAATTTTACAATCATTTGTACAAAAATAATTTTTATAAATAGTTATTTATGTACACGAAGAATTTTATGTACAATGGAAAATTTTTAAATTTTTTATTGATTTTTAGTCATTTTATTTATTAACACACTCACACAAAGTACGAGTTATGGATAAAGTATATATGAAATATATATGACATCCCCCTATACATAGCTCGAACGATGTCCTCAGAGTGAATCAAGAGCGATGAAGAAGACATAACTTGTGCTTAGTATAGGGAAGTGAAAAGGAATGCTATATACAAAGACGAATCAAAGATTAGAATGAAGAGGACTCGGTGTTTCCCCCTATACTTAGGATCAAGTAATCCTAAGTATAGCAAGCCGTACACGAAGGAAAATTCGAGTAGAGGAATGTACATGGTCTACCCCCCCTATACTTAGGGTAAAATATCCCTAAGTATAAACATCAAAATAGAGGTAGAAAGACTCAATAGAATACCCAAGAGTCCTACACCCCCCTATACTTAGGGTAAAGTACACCCTAAGTATAGCAGAATCATAAGATAAAGATGGGGTGTGGGACTAAAGAATAGAGTGATATGGACAACTGGATCTATACATGTACATGCAGGGATGAGATCAAGTTCCTAATTTCGTTGTACAAAATCAATCCTTCCTTCATGCACGAGAAGCTTGGAGAAGATGATAATCTTCTCTTCTACAAGGTCACACCTCTTAAGAATGGAGGTTTGATGGTGGATGTGTAGCATCTTCTTAGAGAATAGAGTAGACATGTATGAGAGTTCCAAACTCTCGAGATTCTTCTCATCTTCGACTATCAAGGAGAAAGAACTTTTGTGTAACGAAGAACGCTTTTGGATAGAGGCTATGTCCTTTCTTATATAGCTAATTTAAAATCAACTTTGGTATTCATTATGATCCTTGAGATGAAAAAGAAAACTGGCATTGATAGTAGTTCTTGCACTATGAAGAATGTCAATGTTAATCTTAATTCCATTAATGTCAAAATGGAATAGAAACCTTGGATCTATCTTTGTAACCAAACTCATAGTCCAAGGACCCAAAGTAGATGGCTACTAAACACACTTTCTATAATTATTTCATAGAGAATAGGTTATTGGAAAAATAAACCACGAGGAGAAGATGTATGAAATGTAGATGATAATCAGGCGTGAGATGCAATAGATTTGAGTTAAGAGACCACATCCCACGCAAAGTGAATAGGGGCCAAGAAGGAAGCAAAGCGACTCATCATCATGCCCACAAGAGAAGCGACTATAGATTGGACTTGATTCAAGAGATTTCTTTGTTTAGAAATTTATACCTCAGGAGGTAACCTTGGTCTCTTCCATGTATTCATTAGAATATAAAAAATCCTAATAGGAACTCATTTCCTTAGGACTGTGATTTTATAAAGGATAAAGTTATTGTGCTCAAATCCCATGTTTATGCAATTAACACCAAATTTTTTTTTGCAAATTATTTGTTTTTTCTACATTTTTGTAATGTGAAGTTCGTAACTTCCTTAACATCTTATAGAAAAATTTCCATCTTTATGTACGAGCTCAAGTGATAGCATTTAGTGAAGTAAGATTAGGCCACTGATATATCTCACTAACGAATTACCATTCATCTAGCTTTATTTTTCCATTTTGTATCTAAATTCTTGACAAAACACCTGTAAATACTGCTAACTTGCACAAATTAACACTCATCATTCATCTGCAGTTAACACATTGATTCTTGTATTTAAATATAAAATTAAAGAATAAAGAAAATAAAAGACAAACAAAAGAAGTATCATAGATATTGAATGATTGTAAGCCCTGAGACCAAGTCAATATTGAATAGGTCGACCATGAATACAATAGGAGATATAAGGGGGCAAAATACTATCTGAACCCTAAACTCGTACTACACTATATTATTATTCATTATATACACCCCAATAAAAAATTTCATGCTTGAAACTTGTACATAATAATATGTTGAAAATTACAAAAAAATATTCATTAAAAAAATGCATAATGCACATTATACGCAGATAAAAAGCCACAAATCAAACTTCACTAATAACTATCTTCTCCATATGAACTAAAATGGCCAAACTCAGAAATTATCTATATAATGAAGGTGGACTCATAAAAAATGGATCTAGGATACGAAAGCGGATTTTTTGGTATACTATCATATTAGGCATCTGTATATAAAAGTAATATATTTTTGTCTTCATATTTTTAATATGTTTATATTTATAATAATTATGTATATTATATAAAATGTATTAAAAATATAAATACAAATAAAAACATCTAGTTTTATTTTTAAATAAATAATACATTATAATACATAGTATAATATACCTATAATGTATATAAATGTAATTACTTATACATGTAAATAAAATTATAAAATAAATAAAATATGTAAATATGTATTTATAATGTTATAAATATATAAATTAAGTAAATATAATGTTATGTACATAAAATACAAAAAAATATAACATAGAAAATACATTTATATATACCTATATATACATGTAAATATTAACATCGTAGAAATAATATTGTAAAATTAATTAAAAATCATATAAAATAGTTAAAAAATTTATAAACAATTTTCATATTTTAAGTTTTATTAATTAAAATTAGTTACATTTTTAGTCAATAACTTTGTAATTTTTTTGTCTTGACTTGATCATATGTGGACCAATCAGGACTCTACGACTGTTGACCAACTGGTCAACAACCCCTTTTGCACGACTATACGTTCTGACCTTGATAAAGCATGTGACCAACTCTTCTTCTCCATTTTATGCATTCCCCTCACATTCTTCCACCTCGAGACCACCACCATTCTGCATCTCCCTTAACCCTTCATCTCTCCATGCCCTGAGATCCCACCTACCACCTTCCTTTCGCACACCACCTCCCTCATCATGTGAACCTTCTCCGCTTATATAAAATCTGCAGCTCTCCACCATTTTGAGTTTTGATAACTCTTAACCCCATTAACCACAATGCCTTATGTATTTGAGTCTTCTGTTGACAACAACGAGCCCCTGCAAGTGTCGATGAGGACAAAGGTGGTCAGAGTTGTTGATCCACCATCGTTGGATTTCTCTCATGTGGAATTTTGCTCCTTGGTCCTTAGGACCAGGTTTGAGATATCTTACTTAGATTTCAATTGTGCATTTTCATTAGTAGGTTAATCTCATTTTTTATTTTCATTATTTTCATTTAATTTAACATGAATGTAGTCAATCGTAGTTTGTCAAAGCCAGTGCTTCAGTCACTGTTCCACCTTGATCCACCTTGTATGTGACTTGAATGAGCACCCCTTTATTCTCCCCATCACTTCTTCAACAAAACCCCTTTATCAGTTTGATTTTAGGTTGCCATAGTCATTTTGCGCATGAATAAAGACTAAAAGAACCGCCTAGGACTCATATTGGTTGAAGATTTGTTTCCCCAGGTTCTAGTCAATGAATGACTCTCCATGCCTCCTTTGATGAGGCCTGGTTCATCTGGATGCCACCTATTGATGTGAAGACCTCCTAGGAAGAGGAAGAGCCTCTTAGGAGTGTAGAAGCACGACAGAGTGACCAGGAGTCGATGATCAAAATATAATAGGGAAGGTGTTCTTCCCTCTTACTTCAGTGTCTTAGGATTGAAGCCATGACCAAAATAATTCAGGCCAACCATTTGAGGCGAAATGATGCCTGCTCCATCACCATCCATCCTTAAGTGAAGACATGTGGAGCCAAATGAGCCGTTCACATACGCGGATGACTCGTACGCGCACCTAGAGGGGTATATTTTTCCATACCCTTGAGTTATTTTGTCTTTCTATTAAATCTTGTAAATATTATATTACTTGTCATATTTTTAGGAATTTTTCAATCAAGACCGGAAAATTATGGTTATTACATATTAGTCCTTCCGCCTCTCGTGTAGCGACATGTGAGGCTCTATAATGTTTGCATGCATGCCCTTGTGTTCCCTAAAAGTGTTATTAAATGCATGCAAAGTTTAATATAATTGAATTTTGGTCCCTTTAAATAGCAAGACTTTTATTTTTGTTTATTATTCACTTTAAATATATTCTTTATTCTAAAATTTGTAGGAAACTTAATATAGATTCTTGTTTCCAAGCTTGAACATATATATTTTTTAGGGTATCATACGAAATCTTGTTTTTATAAAAATACAAAACATTCTTTATTCCATGTTTAGTTTTTAAAACCTATAAAAAATTATAAAATCTTATCCAAAAATCCAAAAAATTATATATATATTTCTAACACATATCCAAAAAAATCACTAAAAAATATAAAAGTATAAAAATAACAAAATCCTAAACACTTGTAAAATTAGAACAAAATCTAAAAAACCAAAAATATTTCTTTTTATCTTTTAATTTTCTTTATTATATATATTACGTACTAAAAAATGATTTGGGTTTATTTTGGACTTGCAAATATTTATTGAACTCAAAACAATATCACATATTTATTTTATTCACTCTCTAGTATATTTTGCAACTTTTAAAATCCATAAATTAGGAAATTCTATAAAAATAGCAAAAATAGAGAAAAATATAAAAATTATACATTTATTTTATGTAATTTGACTACGTTTTAACTTATTTATAAATATATAAAGCTATATTATTTATATTATCTATTTAATACTTATATAAGATACACTATCAAATATATATTATATAAAATTATATATCTCATTTAGAAATACAAAGAAATAAAAATTCTAAAATTTAAAATAAAAAGTAAAATAAAAGATAAAAACTTAAAAATAAAAACATGCAACTTCAAATTATATAAAACAAATTAAAAATTAGAAAAATAAAATATAATGAAAAACCTATGTAAAAACATGAAAAAAGCATGAAAATACTAAATTATTATTATTAATTAGCAATAATTAAGAATAATTACTACCCTACACATTTGTTCTCAGTGGTTTGGCACACTACATACTTTCACTATACATATCTTTGCAGAGTTATAATAAATTTTAAACTGCACATTGATTGATTTATCAATTTATGGGTTGATTGTTGCTGATTTGATAGATGGTCATCACAATGATGGTCATCTTAGCTTATTAAGTCAATGTACCGATCTATCAAATAAAAAAAGGGTGCCATTTCCGGGGAGCAACATTTCATATTTTTTTGGTAGTCTATATATATATATATTTGTCTTGTTTGTTCGATTCCTTTCGTTGCTTTTATCTATTTATATATATAATTGTTTATACATTCTAGTCCATCTCTTTGTTGACTTTTTTGTAAGGGCCTACGAAGCAAACATGATTTTTCTTAGGAGAAGAGAAACCCAAGCAAGGTAGAGGCTGGCTTCTTTTTCATGGGATAGTAGGAGAGTGCAGTAAGAGCCGAGTGAGACATCAAGTGGAGCAATAATGTAGATTAATGTAGTTTTTATTTTGTTTTTGAGAGATAGAGAGTGATTTTCATATTAATTTTGATAATACATGAAACACCTTATGGTCACTTGGACTTCACAAGTCTATTACCAATTGATTGTTCACATGGGGACATATCTATTTTTATGCGACTTATCGCATTCTCACTTTTATTCTCCCTATTAATGTACTTCAATTTAATTTTGTTTCTCGGGTTTTATGTTTTTCAACATATTTTTCATTTCAAGTCATTTGTTCTTGACCCTTTAGACTTGGGATTTTTATTTGTGCTTAGGCTGGCAACTAGTGGGTCCAAACCCTAGGTAGACTACCTATTCCCATGGACATCTACATTTGGACTTAGTCAAATTAGTCGATGCTTCCTTATAATATAAATTCTTATTTAGTATGGTTCTCACTTGCGTAACATATAGATTAGTCTTAGTTGTATGCGTGGATAATTTGCATGTAGAATGCTGGAGCAAGGAACCCCTTATATCCTATGCATGCATTCATAGTTTTAACACGCATCGATTTTTCTAACTTTCTTCCCCACTTTTACTGGATTTAAATAAAAAGGAAATCATAAGATTCATTAGGTTAATTTTATTAAAAATGCTAAAAAAATTATAACAAAAATACATAAAAAAGGGAATGCTAAGAAAACCTTGCCGATAACTAAAATCGATTAATGCGCTTCAATGTTTTTGGTTCATAATGCCTTCATTGTATTTGGGTATCCTCTAGACTGAGTGAGGTATTACCCTTATGAATTAGAGCCCATAACCTAGCATGTTTACTACCTTGTGTATCGCCTGGGCTTGTGAAGCAATAACACATCTAGCGGTGCAGAGGCGAGTGGGGACGAGTTCACTTGCGGACTTAGTCTGAGTTATTTTAGCATAGGGGAATGATGACACAGTTGATAACTCGGGTTAAGTAAACAAATAATAAAGGGTCAATGCGACCCAAATCGTCAAGCTCGGTCAATCAAGAAAAACAAACCACTCAATGAAATCAAACAATCAAGCACAAATGTAAGTGGTTAGCTATTTATTTTACCTAGAATAACAACCAAGGTCAAACACAAGGAGCACGAGAAACCTACGCAGTAGTCAAATCTCAGAAATACAACATATTTTTAGTGGTTTTTAATTTTGCATTTTTTTCTTTAATCTTATATAAGTCAAAAAATAAGAAAACAAGGCAACACACAAGTTTTTTGCAAATACTGCAAATAGCCCAAATAACAAGTGAGGGTACACGTGAGTTCAAACAAACATGACTGAAATGCAAATATCAAAACTACGAGGTCCAAACTTTAAATGTTGACATCTACAATAATTATATAAAGGACTAAATAGCAAAGCATAAATGTGCGGGGGTAAAAGGGAAATATATCCCTACGGAGACACACATCGTGTGTGGAAGGGGTCGCTATTCTGCAACTCTGAACATTCCCTACTGCAGATCTGATGTCTCTGATCTGGTGGGCTACATGTATGTTAGATGCACTACAAAGTTGATCCAACAGTCGGAAAGCTCGACGTTTTGGGTGCCAGTTATGGAATCTGGTAGATAATGGGATCGTATGTAGAAGAGGATGTTGTAAGAACACCCTTCAAGCAACCTTCAATTAAGCGAGGGAGGGAATCCGTCGACCCGATGAAGACTTGAAGAATTCGATAAGCTCATGGAGGCGTTGTGCATTGAGGGGGGGTGCTTCGTTGGGAAGAAGAATGGCCGGATGGCCATCTCAGTGGTGGATCGCCTCAAGCTGCTTTGCCTGAGAAGTTGGACAATTGAATGGGTCTCTTCACGTGCACCAGTTCCTGCAAAGGAATATATGCTCGAAGGTGACACTCCATGGAGGGTTATTTGAGAAAACAACGAGTGAAGCGGTGGTGGATGTAACTCGACCTCTGGCGATAGTGAGAGAGGGAGGTCTTCACCTTAATCTTGCTCATACAAACCGATCTAAGGATGATCACAATGCAGGAAGAGATGCATGGCAAGTTGGGGTGTTGATCGATACGGATGTGTGACGGAAATGAGGCTTTAACCAACTGGTCGGAGAAACGAAGTGTGTGGTGGCGTGTAATGAAAAGATTGGATCGAATGGTGAAATGCGAAGGATAGATGCTATACCTGAAGCTACTAAGGTTATCAGCAATGTTAGACGAAGGTGGGCTATTGGTTCCTGGCCTCAACAAAGCTGCGGTTGCCTGGGAGGTGTCACGCGGTGAAGCTTTGGCCACGTCGTGAGCTACAAGTCACTAGGTGCCTTTCAATGATCTTGAAGGCCTTCTCCGCTGGCTGTCACTTCAATGAAGGTGTCTAGGAGGAATGATTGATCAAGAGTGCGCAACCCTAGGAATACATGCACCTTTCAAGGGATCCGTGAGTATCATGGATTCCAGGAGGTGGCTCGGGCGAGAAATTGGTGGTATGATGTGGCTGGAGTCAGTAAGGGAAGTGGAGAGAAGAAGTTTCGGCAAGAAGAATTCGGGTCTAACCCGGATGGAAGGAGGCGTTGATCGAGGGCAACGAAACCTCTAGATCAATAAAAAAATTAGAATATAAAAAATAATTACATATTCAAAAAATATAGTAAATGAATTCAAAATAAAGAGTGTATAAAATAAAATTTTTTTCTTATTTTTCAAACTATTTATTCTAATATTTTTAATTATTTTTATGAAAAATAAATTAATGTATATACAATATATACTATTATATATAGGTATAGTATACCTATGTATTATGTACAAGTATTTTTGTTATTTAATTTTACATAAATACACTTATTTTATATTTTATTTATTCTCAACATATTCTTAGAAGTATAAAGTAATTTTGCTTTGTTTGTATGAATTAAATAAGGGTTTATAATAAATAGAGGATGTAATATTACATACGTTTTTTATATAATGAATAGAGCATTTTATTTTTATTTTTATTCAATTTTTCCGTTTTTTATTATATTTTATACTATTTATAAAAATATCTACAACGGACATAAAATAATAATTAATGTTATTTTTGTCCAAAATTGAGTATATAAATAATAAGTACAAATATAGATAATATGTACACTACAAAGTGAGCCCTATCTCTCTCTACTTATTTTATTCTGCGATTAGGTCAAGTCTTGACCTTCTCTTGGGGTTTGGGCCACTCTATATTTATTCTAAATACATCATTCTTTTTCTTTTCCTTTATTATTTTATTTAGCCAAAAGCTTGCTTAATTTTGAAATATTAACACACGCATGCAATGTGATAAGTAATTGTATTTACAGGTATTCACATGATTATTAGCCAAGAAAAAGAGCTAAAATCAAAGAATAAAGAGTGAGAATTGTGGATTCATCACCCTTTATACTTTACCGTTGCTAGTCTCTTAACAAAGACTTATTTGAAAAAGAAGTGAAAAGAGAAAGAAAGGAAAAAGAATAAGGGTTTATTATTAAACTTATCTTCATTTAATTGAAGTATGAAGCTCAGCCAGACCTTTATATTATTAGTTTGTCGGAACCTTATTGAGATATAGGTTTAAAACTCAACAGCCTCTAAGTTCCACCATTCTATGGTCAAGACTCCTCAATAATACAGATCCGAACAAGTCTGCATATGCAAACTCTAATGACTATGCATCTTTCCTTGTACCGTGTAAGTGATGTGTAGCTCCCCACCTCAGAAATGACAGAAGCAATCACCCTCAACAAGGTAACTCTAATTCCTTAGTCTAGCAGCTCTTTCCTCGAGGAGCAAGGTATTCCCTTCTAAGTCCAAATTCAATCGGCTCAAGAAGAGGGGAAAGAAGAGAATGGACCATGTTTAGTGTAGCCACGTATCCCTACGATCCTAACTGGTGTAGCTAAGTCTCCTATTGCAAGCTTCATGAGATGAGAAGGTGTAATACATAAGCTTTGCTTTATTTGACTATATACACTCTGACAGGCATTTTATTTTCAATCAGGCATGTCCACTTTTTGGAGTTTTCTTAATTTTGCATTTTTTTGATGTGCATATGTACAACATATCTACATGATGCAGAATGTACATAAGGACTTTTTCTTCTTGAGTCAATAGACCATCCCTCTTTTGAAGCATTTGGCAACCCACAACTCTTATCTCTAGACCTCAACACTACTAGACCAAGTTGAGGTGCACATCCACCAGTAAAGGAAGATGAGAGGTTCCGCCTAGAAGTACTACCCTCGTAGGCCACCTCAAGCCAAACGATTATGCCTCCTTACAACCTCCTCCATGTGGAGCTATGTGTAAGGTGTTGGTCCAAGTAAAGCCATAGTCTATGAGAGTCATGCATGCATTGTTGAGTGTTCTACTTAGGTTCATCGAGTTAACATGTCAACATAGCCTAGTGGACTCAAAGAATTAAGTCACTAATGGACCTGGAAAGTCTTAAACCCAAATCGTATAAGGTTCCTTTGAAGTTAAGTGGATTAAGATCTTAACCAAGCTCCATTTTTCAATTGAATTCCAGACTAGTTTAAAAGTCATCTATGATTCGAAAGAATATAAAAAATATGTACAAAAACCATTTTATGCAATTTTCAAAAAATGCAAAATTTTTTGAAATGTTTAAATGCTAAGAAGAGGGGAAAGTTTTGCAAAATATTTAGAAACATTTACAAACAAATCTTTGCAAACATTTATTTTTCAAACATTTTTTAAAAGTGTTGTCCTATATACATAATTTTGATACAAAAATATTTACATGAATTTTACAATCACAACATTTTTACAAATTTTTGTACAAAAAATGTTTCTACAGATAGATATTTACGAACATGTATGTGCAACAAAGAATATGCAAGAAAAATTTTAAAAATTGTGACTTTCGATTTGTGAATTTTAGCCATTTTATTTTTTAACATACTTACACAAAGTAATAGTTATGTCTAATGTATATATGCAGTATATACGACACCCTCCTATACTCAGCTCGAACAATGTCCTTAGAGTGATCGTAGAGCGATGAAGGAAGACACAACTCATGCTGAGTATTGGGAAGTGAAAAGAAAGGCTATACTACAACAAAAGAATGTAATGCATAGAGGTTGTTGACCTCCCTATACATAGGATCAAGTAATCCTATGTATAGAAGTATGTACAAAAGGGGAAAACGGAGGGTTAGAATGTATAGTGTCTACCTGTCCTATACTTATCATAAAATATCCCTACGTATAAGATGCAAAACAAAGATAGAAAGAAACAAATAGATAATAAAAAGTCTAACACCCCCTGTAAAATAAACCCTAGGTATAGCATAGTCATACGATGAAGATGGGGTGTTAGAAAAAAGAATGAATGATATGGACAACATGATCTATGCAACTGTAGAAGAAAAGTGATAATCATGCATGAGATGCAAATGATGTGAGTCAAAGACCATATCTCTTGCAAAATGAATCGGGGCAACATCAATGATTAGTGGATCATGATTTAGATACGGCTTCAGGCACTGACCACTAACTTGAAAGGTGGAATCATACAACATCTCAGATATATCAATGCTACCATTATTGTGCACCTTTCCGACCAAGTATGGTCCCTTCCATTTGCTTTGCAACTTTCCTGGAAGTAATCTCAATCTAGCATCGAATAACCATACTCTTTGGTTCGGCTCAAACTCTTTATGGATGATGTGTGAATCATGTCATATCTTCACTCTCTCATTGTATTGTAGGCTACTCGAAATGGTTGTATCTCAAAGCTTGTCTAGGGATGCCAACTTTACTTTCCTCTAATCTCCTATGCTCTTAGGATCCAATAATAACTCAGTGACTTCCTATAGCGACTTATCCTTTATCTCTATAGGTAAATGGCATGTCTTTCCATAAACGAGACAAAAGGGAGATGTACCGAAGGTATCTTGAAGGAAGTCTGATAGGACCACACCGAGTCCAAAAGCTGTGACCAATCCTTTCGGTCTGTGCGGACAAAGTTATGCAATATATTCTTGATCTCCATGTTCGATACTTCAACTAGACTATTTGTCTGAGGATGATAAGGAGTTGCAACTCGATGGCCAATGCTGAACTCGTTAGCAAGGGCCCTTACCTTGTCGTTGATAAAGTGAGCCCCACTTATGATATCAACACTATAGGAACCCGAACAATGAAATGATATTTTTCCTCAAAAATCGGCAAATAGTCTTAGCATATGTAGTTCGGGCGGGGATGGCCTCAACCCAATGACTCACATAATCTACAACAAGCAGAATGTACTCAAATCCATGAATCTTATGGAATGGACCCATGCAATCAATGCCCCGTGCATCAAAAACTCTTAGAAGTTAATGGACTACATCGGCATCATGTTACGTAATCCACAAGTGCCCATCCTTTGACAGTCAGTACATCTCTTCACGAATTCATCAGAATCCTTGAAGAGGGTCGGCCACCACAAGCCGGATTGGAGCATTTTCTTTGTTATCCTTCTACAAGAATGATGTCCACCGGCTCAAGCTTGTGGTAGTATGTGAGGAAGCTATGGTACTTCTCCTGAGGGATGCATCGATGCCAGACGCTATCACCTCCTTCATGATAAAAGATGGGATCCTCCCAATGGTATGATCCGGCCTTCACAAGGAAAGTCTCAAGTCACTGTCTGGGCCAACCTTGTAGAACTTTCTTGGTGACAAGATAGTTCACAATGTCGGCATACCATGGAAGCGAGGCGATATCAAGTATCGCCTCATTTGGGAAGGTTTCTGTAATGGGTGTCATCTGCATTGAATCCTTAAGGTTCTCTAATTAGGAGAGGTGATCTGCCACCACATTCTTGACTCCAGGCTTATCCTTAATCTTAATGTCTACTCTTGGAGTAGAAGGATCCATCTGTTCAACCTGGCTTTGACATTCTTCTTTGCCATAAGGTACCGTATGGTGGTGTGATATGTATGGATCCAGGAATATAATATTTGAACTTATCTAAAGAAAAAAGACCATGACCTGCATCTCCTTCTCTGTGATAGTATAGTTCTGCTGGGCGACATCCAAAATACGACTAGCGTAGTGAATGGAATAATGCAATCCATCCCTCCTCTATCCTAGCACAACCCCTATGGCAAAATCAGAAGCATCCATCATGATCTTTAATGGGAGAGACTAATCGGGCGGCTGTAGGACAGGAGCCTCAACAACTAATCCCTTGAGAGTCTTGAATGACACCAGACACTTATCATCTACAATTAACTTGGTGTCTTTTATTAGCAGAACTGTAAGCGGTCAGGCAATACAACTGAAATCCTGCATGAATCGTTGGTAGAAACCTTCATGCCCAAGAAATGAACGCAACTGTCGTAAATTGGACGGTGCATTGAGCTTCCCGATGATATCCACCTTGGCCGGATCGACCTCCATGCCTCTGTTGGAGATGATATGGCCAAGCACCGTCCCCTGAGTCACCATGAAGTGTCTCTTCTCCCAAGATAAGACAAGATAAACCTCGATACAACACTTAAGTATGTGGTCTAGACAATCAAGACAAGCATCAAACGAATCATTGTGATCTCAAAATCATCCATAATGACCTATAATCTATCACCCATCATATCTGGAAAGATGGACAACATGCACCATTGGAATGTCTCCGGGGCATTACATCAATGGGCATCCGTCTGAAAGCATACATCCCAAACAGATAGGTGAATGTCATTTTCTCCTGGTCTTTGGGAGCTATAGCCTTCGAGTTACAACCATAATACACGTCAAGAAAGCATTAGTGACTCTTCTCAGCTAGCCTCTCGATAATCTGATCAATAGATGGCAATGAGAAATGATACTTCTCGATGGCTTGATTCAATCATCTGTAGTCCACACAGACCCTCCATGAAGTGGGTACCCGAGTTGCTCTCTCCTCTACAGACTTTCTCACAACTATAGTGATGCCCGCCATTTTGATATCTCTTTCATAACCAAATCTTGAAGGTTCTAGTTTAGTTGTCGATGTAACTTAAGTAATGGCTTAGCATTCTCTTCAAGATAAAAACGGTGGGAGCACAAGGCCAGACTTATACCCTGGAGATGAGATACACTCCATCCAATCACGTTGTGGATTCTTTCAAGAACCTCCATTAAACAGGATTCTTGCTCTCCAGTCAAATTAGTTGAGATAATGACTAGGTACATCTATAGATCACCCGCAAGGAATCTGTACTTCAATGACTGTGGTAAGGTCATCAACTCTGGGCAACTGGGAGCTGAAAATATGGTTTCTGAAATGTTTGAGTGAAAGTAACCAAATTTGCAAGGGAGAACTCTCGCTATATATGCAAATATGGCGAAGACAGCTCTGCTGGTATCTCTGTAATCTTTTCTAGTGCAATATCCACCCTAATTGTCGACTCTATGGGAATTAGACAAGGTAAAATCTCATCAAAATCATACCATTCAATTTCTAAGTCTAAGGTATATGAATTTAAACCACATGAAATATACATTGTTTTGCTCTCCAGTCCGCGATCACCAGCCTCAAGTGTGTCCTCTGCTAAGAGTGTGTTATCCAAACTCTCATATGTGGGAATTTGTAACTCTCCAGTGTCTGAAGGTGCAACAAGAGCTCATGAAAATGAGTCGGACCAATTATTTTCCTCATGGATCAGAAAAATCGCACTCCTGGCTGACATCTCTCTTCATCTATCATCTGCTATGTATCTATCAACTGCTCGATGTAGGATGAATCTCTCGCTTTGGTATCATCAATCATCTCCACTTGTACACTTTCATCCTCGACGTGAAAGTATACCTTCCCGTTGTCATGATCGAACAACGCCTTATATGTGGCCAATAATAGATGTCCTAGTATGATGGGGGTATATGTAACATACTCAAGAATGTGCAGTACCCACAAAGTTCATGGGGAATTTTAGGCTCTGAGTTCGGATGACCACGTCCTTCAATAATACCTTTAGACTCTTGACAGATCTATCATCAAACTGAAGGACTATCCTACTTTGTCTAAGTGGGCCAAACTCAAATTGGTCGAGTAATGTACCGAAAGAAGGTTGATGGAAGAGTTGTTGTCTAATAAAGTCCGATCGAACCGCTGCTCATGAATATGTCATCTGTTATATGGAGCTCCTACATCAGGACTCTAGGTTGGCAATTATTTCTAGATGGTGAAGCACGTGGCACAAGTAAGCATAAGGTTCTCTTCATTCTGGTTCCTCCTCTTCCTGCAGATGGTTGGTCTTCTCTCTGAAATTCTTTTCGAAGAGAGGGATGTGCACAAGTGCCTCCTGTGGAGTTAGCTGAATCTGGAATATATAAATCATTTGCTGGCTAAACTCTAACTGGTGTGTCTTTTTTGGATTTTCTATTTTCTTCCCCTTCGCTAGGCGGAATGCTTGAGGGAAGGGGATGGTTGGATCCTCCTAAGACTGAGGGTCAGGAATAGGCTCCTATGTTTGTGAAGGAGTGGAATCCATACCAATATCATCATGCAACACATATGGACTCGAAGAAGATACATAAACCTTTCCTTTATTCATAATTTTGGTCTTTTCCATTTTTCTTTTTTTTGGGTTTTTCTGCAACGGTCCTGGGATACGTGAGAGGGTAACACAACTGAATGAAAAATGGTGGCATCAGTATTTGCAGCATCAACACCGCGCTGTGGCTTAGCATCTAGTGAAATGGTGGTATTAGTACCACTGACTACGTCTGGAGATACGACATGGTCAGTACCATCGTATGGACCAATATACTTGGCGGCATCAACACAATTGTCATCAACATCACGAGCGGCATCAGCACTACTATCCTCCTCGTCTAGCACTCATAAATCTCCAAGTGGTTGTCGCTCAAATGAGGTGACACTAGCTGGCATTCTACCACTCCTAAGTGTCATGAAATCAACATCAAAAACATAGGATGATATATTACCCAAGGAATCACTAGGAGTGGTAGTCTCTCTAAACTCTACATGCTAAGACTTCCTCTTTAGATTGTTCTGTTGGGTTCAATCTAAGCCGGTATCACAGCCTTGCCCTTGATTATTTCCCTCATCTCATGTCAAAACTCGTCCATTTTCCTCTGGAAGATGCATGTTGATATGAGTGTAGGCAGGAGAGATCGTCAGGGACTAGGTTCTCATAGAAGGGTCCATTAGAACCGAACAGGTTGCCTCGCTGGAAATCAGGCTGACTCTGCTGGTATTGGTAAGGGGGAGGCTGAGAATAATGTTGAGGTTGTTGTTTCCACCACTGTTGTCCCTGATGGTAGGGACGAGGACCCTGTTGGTACTGTTGGGATGGCTGGGAGTAATGGGGCTGTTGTCGTTGCTGGCTACTCTATCTGCCTTGAACTGGAGGTTGTTGTTGGGATGAGATGCCTTTTGTAGACCATCAGAATTCGAGATAATCACATCGGATCCCAGGATGCTATTGGTGCCGGTCCTATTAAATCTCATTGACTTCCATCAACGGCTCCTGCTCGTATGGGGAAGGGGGAAGAACTGCCAGGGGTTGATCCAGTTGATACACCACTATCTGAGTTTCCTGAGAGGGTGGTGACTGAGAATAGTGCTGATGCGACTGGACCAGTTTTGCCTGAATGTGGTGGACCTGACGGTAGGCAAAAGCATGGGAAGAGTTGCTGCTGTTGTGATCACCCTGTGACCTGAGACGGGGCTGTGGAGTCGTTTGTGCCTCTTGACGACATAAGATCTGCATCTTTAGGTCACTAAGCATCTATGCCAACTAATCTATTTGGGTGAGGCCTCAGCACTACTTCTCTATATTCTCGATGCCGTCGAGCTTCTCACTGATGATCCTCATGTTAGTTGTTGATGACTCTGCCTGTGTTGGTGCTCCTGACAAAGTAGAAGGACCTACATCACCTCGTGTTATCCTTTGATAGGAAACAACCTATGGGAGAGGCTTCTCCTGTGTGTAGACCCAAGTATAGGACATCACCACATAGTTTTCTATCATCTCTTCATAGATGGCCCAGACTTGGTCCTCATCCTTTGTGAAATAGGACCCTCCACATTAGGCATTCACAAGCCCTAACAGCTCTGGTGTCAAGCCCAAAAAAGAAGCTCTATACTAGGTTTTGCTTGGAAATGTCGTGATGTGGACACCGATCGATAAGCTCTCTAAATCGATCCAAAGCCTCTTGGAACTGCTCGTTTGGTATCATATTGAAATTATTAATCAAAGCTCTAGTTGTGTTGGTCCAACCGAGTAGATAGTAATTGTTCAAGTACTCGGTATGGAGCTTCTACCAAGTAGTGACATATCTCTGAAGGATATGGTTAGATCCTCAAGCGCATCACGGAAGCGTGAGAATCGTATCGGATACGATGAAGAACGACTAGTTGGACTAGTTGTTCTAGGCAGCGGAAATTAAAAAAATTTCGTGCGACGAAACCACATGATCCAAGAACACTTCTCGGATCATTTCGTCTAAACCACAAACAAGTAATAGGATTACCTCTTGAAGCGTGGTTGCGATCAAGTCTCTAAACGAAGAGACCTCCTGTGTCATGTCTGATCCGATGGAGGAGACGCTTGCGAGTGCGGGGATGAACCGCGTGCTTCTCGCAATCGATGTCGATGATCCAAGCGGTGGATCTCCTGATCTCGACACACGAGCTCTGATGTCTTCTCCACGAACGAGGCGCACCGAAGTAGATGGAGTTCCACGAGCAATTGATCGGGCAATATAACGATGATGCTGCGATGATGGAGAACCTCTCTAGGGCATCCATGGTGGACGGCCATGAGAGGGAGAGAAAGGGCTGATGTGTAGAGAGAAAGAGAGAGAGATGTGCTTCTCAAGCATTGTGTAAAGAAGAGGAAAGGGGTGCCTCTCCTTTTATAACATTTTGGGATCCATGGATTTCAATCCATGGGACAACACAAATCCAATGGCTCTCATTGATTGTATTTCTTTTAATGGCTAAGATTTGTGTTGGTAAAACCAACAACAATTAATTTAATTTAGATTAAATATATGTTGATAAATCAACACAATTTAATCACAAAATTAAATCAACAAATATGGAGATAATGGGAAAGAGAGAATGCCTCCTTCCATATACATGGAGTGGACGACCTCCCTTTCCTAATTTGAATAGGTGGTCGTTCCCTCCTGTGGAAGGAGGATCTCTCAAATGTAATCTCCCTTGATTACATATTCTATATATCTCCAATTTATTACAACAACAATTGTTGTAATTTATTCTACAAAATAATTCATAATTATTTTGTGAATATTGCAATCATACCATTGGAAAATTGTGAATCATATTCATAACCCAAAAGAAAATGTAAATTACATTTTCAATTTAATGTCCAGTGTGATTCCAATTCACATTAACATTAAATTAACAAATGTAAATTACAAATAGATCTCTCATATATATATAGATATATATTATAAATCACATTTAGAATTTGTATGACTAATATGGATATTACTATCCACATTATTCATATCCACGATAATTAAGTCACATTTTATCATCTTGGATCTCTATTCTCATGTGCCCAAATAATATGAATCACATTCACATTTTTCACATCTTTGATAATTAAATCTCATTCAATTATCTTAGATAACTCTCTTTATAATATGAATCAAATTCATATTACTCATGATAATTAAATAACATTTAATTATCCATTTTTCTCAATGCTCGGATATATTTATCAATAATAGAATTATCCATGAACTCCTTCAAGGATAATGTGCTTTCTCCGTGAATACTTGGAAATAAGGACAGGGCGATTGTATTGTTCCACGTATAGTGACCTGGATATTAAGATCACATCTCAAATCCAGATCGCGGGCCTCCCATAGGTGCTTGATTAAATCAAGACCGCAAATCTAATCTTCTCATTGTATCTGAATCACATTCAGATCAATGTCCAACATTTGGACCAAGATCAGATTACTTCTCTACTGAGAGGAGTCACTAAAATCCAGACCCGTTTCATCACTCCCTAGGAATGGAAGCGTCATGGTTATACAATTGTTTATGATCATATCACCCTAAGGTATTCTCAATACCTGTACATCCTGCATACTGGAAGACTCAAAATAAACACGAAGTATTAGATCAACTTTATATTATCTACTTCATGGTTTTATCAGTAAGTTTTCCATTTGATCATTGGGAGTCGGTATCGATCATATACTTTCCAAAAGCATATATCATAGCTAGGTCTTGATCATATACTTTCCAAAAGTATATATCAAATCTACAAATTCAGTCAAGCTTCCAAAATGAGACGACCGTGCGCACGAAATTTAATTCTTCCCAATATCTCATGAGTGAGCTCATCCCTTCCGGTTCAGTAACTGAACCTGTATGATCACATGCCCTTATACGCACACTAGCGTACCGGTGTATAGACCTTGGTTATGTCATCAACCTATATGGTCTGCCAAATGTACATACTTAGACATATAGTAACACATCTGTCTCCGGTCATAGGATGCGTGCATGTATCATGACAACATACGATATAGGACTTTGGTTATCTCGATCTCATTAAGTCAACTCTTTGACCTAACTAATCTGACACCTCCGAATCTCTATTCCTATGCTGAGGACCTTCATCAAGAGGTCGGTCAGATATCAACCTTTATAGATAAGGATTGCCATCTCCTACTCAGGCTGGAGATCATCTCTTAACAATCATTAAACGATGCTTGATGAGTCCTCAATCTAACTCTTTAGATATTCATCCAAGCACTAGCCTCTGTGATTCAACAGTTGAATCAATAACTGTATGATCATTAAGATGGACATGGTACATAACGCTAATTGTACTAAGGGACCTATTATGCAAATTATTCATTCTTCATTTGAGATCAGGGAATGATATTCGCAATAACATTTATTACATAATGGCTCGTCGTGGGCTCGCATGTCCAACAATCTCCCATTAGCCCAAAGAGCCATTAATGGGCTAATCATTTAAACCCACACTCATGTGACAATCATAGTCTATTTAGAAAATAGCTAGGTAAGCTGATCAGTTACTCTGTTCCCGCGAGACTACGCCAAGTCTTTTTACGACACTTGCATATCCCCAGTAGCAGTGCTTTCATCTAATGCGAATGTTTCATCTTATGCAACTAATACTCAATCTTGTTAGTTATAGTGTCCTTGACACTACAACTTAACAATTATCATAACCAGCATTTTCATAATCCTTATCAGAATGCCCTTGTTCCTTGAGATCTCTATCTCCTAAGGTATCTACAATTAAGACCTTTTAGATCACTATCTATAAAGTCTTAAACTTTTGAAGATAAGACTTTGAGATCATTATCTCATAAATCTTGTCCTCTACGAAGATATTGTTATTATTGGAACCAAATGTTTTATTTCCATAGTAGGATTAGAAGTAGTTTACTACTCCCACTGCATGGCAGCCATCTGGCTTTTGTACATATCTAGCACACACCCGGCTTCTCAGAACTGATGTTTAAGGGCAAGTAGTTCTAGCATTCACTTCCTCAACTCTTTGAGATGCTATCCCTTTTGATAGGTCAGTACCATATCTTAAGGGATGGAAGCCTTTCTTGGAATTTTCCATAAAATGGAATATGTCCAAGGTGTACTACTAATGTGACAGTCCCAATACCCTCTTCTCTTTGCTCCTGAACAACTTCATAACTAAGATCTAAGAGGTATCTTTGAAATCATATTTCAAGGTATGGAATAGCTAGTCTATAAAAAACTTATTACTATTATCCTTATATCATTCCAAATGATTAGGATATTTTCTACATTTAGCACACAAAGGCACTCCCACTAATCTTCACATGGCTCATCAAGATTTTATCAGAAATCATAACATTTATAATTTCATCAAATCTTATGGCCCAACTTCAAGAAGCTTATTTTGAGTCCATAGATTGATTCCTTAGCTTGCACACCTTGCTTTCCTCAACCATGAAGCCCTAGGGCTACTTCATGTGAATATCCTCAGAGAGGTATTCATAGAGGAATGCAATGTTGACTTACATCTCTTGAAGATCCATTTACACCTTCATGGGTTTTACCCATATGGGTGGATCCTCGAGGGTCCATATACAACACTTGTATAAAAAGTCTACTTTTGACTTTATTGCTAACATCCATCTTTCCATGTCATGATCTTCAGAAGCTTCATCAAATGAAGTTCGATCATTGTCAGATTTCTCTGACACGTGGAATCCATCCTCAAACTCATTTGAAGAGTTATTAGTGTTTCATATTTAATTATCCTTTTAGTCTCCAATTTCAGGAGCCTAATTATCTTCTCAAGATTAAATGAGTTACTACACTTCATTTTCATCTTGATTCTCAAGAGTCCCAACCTCTAGGAATCACATTCTCAGAGATGAGATATTTTAAGAATCTCAAGGTCATAAAGTAGGTATCCAATACCATCCTTTATTTTCTAATGAAGCTGCACTTTCCAGTGCTCAATTCAAGCTTATTTGCATGGAATCTCATTAAGGATATATAATGTAGTCTCTACTACATATATACCTGGAAACTAAGAGGAGATTATGCTAAAATTCATCATTGATCAAATCATGTCACATATGATCCAAGTGTATCTTCCTATAACTCTATTTAGTCAAGGCGTTTTAGGAGGATTGAGATAGAAATCATATTCATATCTCCATAAGTTATCCTTTGAATCCATCTAATAGGTATATGCTACCTAAATTAGACTAAATTCATTTTATCTTCCTTCAAACTTTGGTTGTAAACCATAATGATGAAATCTTTGAACATTTCAAAGGTTTCTTGGGTGAAGAGAAGAAATCTCATATCATACATAATCATTAATAGATATCACATATCCATAATGCTTACTATGATATAGATGATCCGCATACATCAGTATGTATGAGATCCTGAATAACTGACATCTTACACCTTTCCCAAAGAAGGGTGTATTGGACATTTCTCTTTGAATACAATATTCACAAGTATGTAAGATTTGAACCTTTAGACAATCTAAAGTTTCATCTCTCACTAGTCTATTGATCAAATCAACAGACAAATGTCCAATGCTTGATGTCAGATCATTATTAAATGATCTTTATCCTCATTTGATCTTTTAAGGTTTAATTTCAGTATTAGAAATGTTAATGAACCATTCATTAATTTTCTAATTTCGTGGAGTCCACTAGATGTTAGATTACTATCTGAAATATATCCATCATAACTTTTTATGATAGTTTTCTCTCAGAATTCATGGTTATTTCCAACATTTAGAAACAAACAATGAGTGTATTCTTATATCTAAGTCATAGAGACATTCTGTAAGACTAAGGGCTCTCCCACTGAAATTAACAAGTCTATCAATCCAACAGAGATTGTTGCAACAATTGCATCAATATCCATGTAGATAGCTATAAACCTTAAGATCAATTTTTTCAGTCTTCTAAAACATATGCAACCCATTGCAAGTGCTGTAGAAGATTGAGATACAATCACAAGACTTTATCTTATTCAATAAGTAAGTCAAAATCAATTATTTATGTAGATTATTCTGATGCTCTACCGAGTCCTTCTCTAAGGATTCTAGATAGACTTGATAGTCATACTATCAATATATCAACTCATTGTAGTATTGGCATTCATCCAACTCTTTGGATGTCATATGGAAGACACAGAAGTTGGCCAACTTCTTGACTTTCCTTCTTAATCGGGTCCGACCCATGCTTCCACTGCGCTCCCTTTATCTATAAGCAACCATTGCTTAAGACTAAGTATCTCTTATGTTAAATTCAAAAAGAATTCGATGTAAGAGCATTTCGACATTTATACATGCTTAATTAAATTAATACAATATGAATATTATGAAGCTTCATGAATGATTAGAGTATAGATAGTAGAATGATGACACTCATCATATCCACATTTATCTAAACTCTTAAAACATTGGTTCAAGTAGATATTCGAACATTTTGAATACATCATCTCTTATGAAGCTACCATTCTGTATGATGCAGTAAAACCATGTCATTCCTGATAAATGTCAAGAGCACATATGTATGCCAGAATATCTTCATTGATTTTATAAGGATTATTTGACAATTGCGATCATTATGGACATGTCACTTCCAAAGTATATCCGTTGAGAGATAAGACTATAGAGATAGACAAACCCTAGGGTTGTAGTCCTATTATCTATTTAATTGTCATTCCTCAATATTATGAGGAAACTTGCACATTGCAACCACATACATTATGTATCCAATGCAAGTACAATATCTGGATCATGAGTCCAATCCATGATATTTTACTGGTTATTATTGAGTTTAACATTGAGTGGGTTTAATGAAGGATTATATGAAATAAGAAATTTGCACAAGTGTATATATTTATATATATACATATTTTACTTTCATTAAGGAATTTTTTTATATCAAAGTTGTCTTGTCTTGTCAACATAGAAAGTTCATTCCCTTAATCACTTTCAATGTAAGAGATATACTTACCATTATATCTCAAGCAAGATCTGGGATCTCCTTCCTTATCTTTGTTACATCCCAATAATATGAGAATCTGCAACTTTAATAAAAAGAAGCGGGAACACATTCTGCCTTGCAAGTCCAACTTGCATTCCCAATTCGATCTTTAACACCCGGCCCACCACCCCTAAGGCGATGTTGACCCGTCATTAATTGAACCAACCGTCAATAGGAATAGTACTCGCTATGCGCAATCCAATATTGCCCCAATAATATGAGGATCCGACATTGGGGTCACTACGCATACGGCCTTACTCTTTCGAGAAGTAAAGAGTCCGATTCAGATGTGCTTGCATACAGGAGCTGTATTTCGGACAGGCATCTCCCACATGCAATCCCTGGCGACGGAACCCTTCTCCTTAACGGAAGACCATGGATGTCACTTATGTGATACTCCATATCATATTCAAATTATAATTAATCATTATGAATCATATTCATTATGATTAATTCTTCCAAGGGAAATAACATTTCTATTTATAACAGAGTGTTCTAATTTTAATTGGATTCCAATTAATCTAATCATATTAAATTAATGATCCAATTAATATCCAACAAACATTTTAATTATTACTTGAATTATGGTATTATCTCAAATACGTATTTTTTCGAATTTTAATAATTAGAAATAAATCATGATTTCTGAAGAATTACACTATCCCTACCCACTGTCATGGCCAGTACCGATGAGAGTGGGACGGACCACATACATTGCAACCCGCAACCCCAATGCTCTCCGACTAGACACCATATCCACCTCGGGAAAGGATAATGCAAAATAGATCACTTTGTATTTGAGATGATCAGCGGTTCTTCGACCGAAATTATACCATATAATAATAATCAAAACAATTTTGATTAACATTAAAATGAGATTTGCTAAACAAATCCCATGTCCTATTCAAAAACATGTTTGTTGGAATGTAGATCATGTAACCAATTAGTGATCCAGATCACATCTAATCAAATATTGGTTATGACAATGTCATTTAAGGAAATAATTATCATCAAATATTTCAAAAATATTTATGCACAATTATTCCAGGAAATAAAACAATTTAATTTCACTTATTGATTAAATGACAATCACTAGGTTCTTGATTAGGAAAGTATTTCCAGTGGTGACCCTCACTTACTAAAAATACCATATCTCAATCAATTTAAATCCAAATTAAGCAAAGTAAGTTCCTAAAGTTTGCTAATTTGATTTACAACAGAACCTAATTGATTTGCACGCATTTCAATGCGTTTCAAATCCGCAATTAATACTTTAATTATGTCGAGATTTGCAGTCCCCGAAACTGTGGACACATGTTTACTAAAATGAGCATATCATAAGCAAACAGAATGGAAATCACGTAAACTCAGATCTTACGTTTCCTTATTTGATGGGGGAACAAAATACAATTATTATTTTCGTGTTTAAAAAATTTAAACAGTGCCGAAAATAATCTCAAAACATAGATGTCAAAATGAAATGCAAGAAAACTTTCGCAAATCCGAACGAACCCAAGTCGTCCTCGGTTTATGTATCGTATCCAAAACCACTGACCTAAGGCTCTGATACCACTTGAAGTATATGGTTAGATCCTCAAGTGTATCATGGAAGCATGAGCATCGTATCGGATACGACGAAGAACGACTAGTCGGACTAGTTGTTCTAGGCAGTGGAAATTAAACAATTTTCATGCGACGAAAACCACATGATCCAAGAACACTTCTCGGATCATTTTGTCTAAACCACAAAAAAGTAATAGGATTACCTCTTGAAGCGTGGTTGCGATCAAGTCTCTAAACAAAGAGACCTCCTGTCTCAAGTCCGATCCGATGGAGGAGACGCTTGCGAGCGCGGCAATATACCGCGTGCTTCTTGCAATCCATGTCGATGATACAAGCGGTGGATCTCCTAATCTCAACACACGAGATCCGATGTCTTATTCACGAACAAGGCGCACCAAAGTAGACGGAGTTCCACGAGCAATTGATCGGGCAACATAACGACGACGCTGCAGCGATGGAGAACCTCTCTAGGGCATCCATGGTGGACGACCATGAGAGGGAGAGAGAGGGCTGACGTGTAGAGAGAAAGAGAGAGAGATGTGTTTCTCAAGCATTGTGTAAAGAAGAGGAAAGGGGTGCCTCTCCTTTTATAACATTTTGGGATCCATGGATCTCAATCCATGGGACAACACAAATCCAATGGCTCTCATTGATTGTGTTTCTTTTATTGGATAAGATTTGTGTTGGTAAAACCAACAACAATTAATTTAATTTAGATTAAATATATGTTGATAAATCAACACAATTTAATCAAAAAATTAAATCAACAAATATCGAGATAATGGGAAAGAGAGAATGCCTCCTTCCATATACATGGAGTGGACGACCTCCCTTTCCTAATAGGAATAGGTGGTCGTCCCTCCTATGGAAGGAGGATCTCTCAAATGTAATCTCCCTTGATTACATATTCCATATATCTCCAATTTATTACAACAACAATGGTTGTAAATTATTCTACAAAAAAATTCATAATTATGTTGTGAATATTGCAATCTTGCCATTGGAAAATTGTGAATCATATTTACAACCCAAAATAAAATGTAAATTACATTTTCAATTTAATGTCCAATGTGAATCCAATTCAAATTAACATTTAATTAACAAAAGTAAATTACAAATAAATCTCTCATATATATATATATATATATATATATATATATATTATAAATCACATTTATAATATGTATGACTAATATCGATATTACTATCCACATTATTCATATCCATGATAATTAAATCACATTTAATCATCTTGGATCTCTATTCTCATGTGCGCAAATAATATGAATCCCATTCACATTTTTCACATCTTTGATAATTAAATCTCATTCTATTATCTTATAGAACTCTCTTTATAATATGAATCAAATTCATATTACTCATGATAATTAAATCACATTTAATTATCCATTTTTCTCAATGCTCGGATACATTTATCAACAAAAGAATTATCCATGAACTCCTTCAAGGATAATGCGCTTTCTCCGCGAATACTTGGAGATAAGGACAGGGCGATTGTATTGTTCCATGTATAGTGACTTGGATATTGAGATCACATCTCAAATCCACATCGCGGGCCTCCCATAGGTTATTGATTAAATCAAGAACGCAAATCTAATCTTCTCATTGTATCTGAATCACATTCAGATCAATGTCCAACATTTGGACCAAGATCAAATTACTTCTCTACTGAGAGGAGTCACTAAAATCCAGACCCGTTTCATCACTCCCTAGGAATGGAAGCTTCATGGTTATGCAATCGTTTATGATCACATCACCCTCAGGTATTCCCAATACCTGTACATCCTGCAAACTGGAAGATTCAGAATAAACCCGAAGTATTGGATAAACTTTATATTGTCTACTTCATGGTTTTATCAGTAAGTTTCCCATTCGATCATTGGGAGTCGGTATCGATCATATACTTTCCAAAAGCATATATCCTACCTAGGTCTTGACCATATACTTTCCAAAAATTATATATCAAACCTACAAATTCAGTCAAGATTCCGAAGCGAGACGACCATGCGCACGGAATTTGATTCTTCCCAATATCTCATCAGTGAGCTCATGCCTTCCGGTTCAGTAACTGAACCTCTATGATCCCTTTGAGAGATCGTATTACTCATATGCCCTTATATGCACACCAGCGCGCCGGTTTATAGACCTTGGTTAGGTCATCAACCTATTGGTCTGCCAAATGTACATACTTAGACATATAGTAACACATCTGTCTCCGGTCAGAGGATGTGTGCCTGTATCGTGACAGCATACGATATAGGACTTTGGTTATCTCGATCTCATTAAGTCAACTCTTTGACCTAACTAATCTGACACCTCCAAATCTCTATTCCTATGCAGAGGACCTACATCAAGAGGTCGGTCAGATATCAGCCTTTAGAGATAAGGATTGCCATCTCCTACATAGGCTGGAGATCATCTCTTAACAATAATTTGACGGTGCTTGATGAGTCCTCAATCTAACTCTTTAGATATTCATCTAAGCACCAGCCTCTATGATTCAACAGTTGAATCAACAACCATATGATCATTAAGATGTCCATGGTACATAACCCTAATTGTACTAAGAATTATGCAAATTATTCATTCTTCATTTCAGATTAGGGAATGATATTCGCAATAACATTTATTGCATAATGGCTTGTCGTGGGCTCGCATGTCCAACAATCTCCCCAAATGTTTCGGCCAATAGGTTTCTCTATCGACCAGAGAGAAAGGGAAGACCACCATCTTGATGGTGTCCTCGTCCACAAATCTATCGTGGAGTGTACTGAAAATCATCTCAAACTCTAGACATGCATATGCGGCTCCTCGGTGTCAATCCCATGGGATTTAGGCAGTACTGAATCGTCTGGGGGCGAAGATCGAAGTTGCCTAGAGTCTTCTGAAGCTGGATCCAGTGGTGGGTAAGGTTACATCATGGTTGTGTAACTACCTCATCATCCGTACGGGTGTGGTTGGCTCCTGTGGATCCTATGGTCATCCACAACCTCATCCAACTGCTGGTATGTCTCCACCGACTGTTCTCTGTGTTTCTGCTGGGTCAACTTGCATCTGTGAATTCTTCCATCGCACCTCTTCCATGAATGCTCACTGATCTCGTATCTGTCTCTGCATGGTCTCCAAGGAGGATAGAAGTGTGTTGTTGATGGTGCCCTGATCAAGTACATATGTGGAACCTTGTGGTTGCTCATCGGTGTATCCCTCGCTGCTAGCCATCTCTCGGGTCTCTGCAAAGGTAAAAGACCCCAACTCAGGTATCGTCAAATGTACGCAAATATGTGTCAACCTCTACTCTATTACTTCAGGATTGGAAGAAGGGTGGTCGAGGAGGAACATGGTGGTAGCAAACTCGGGTTCAGAGAGAGGGTCTAGGATTTCCGAAGCTGCCTTAGATAAAGGGAGAGGAGTGCTCGTGCTACCATAGGCAGCCTATGGGATCTCCTTCCCATCATCATGACGTGGGGATTTATGAAGATGAGATCTGGAATTCAAACAAGATAAAAAATCAAATCCTCAATTCACACACGCAACTCTTGAGATGATGACCTTAAAGAATCGGTTGTTAATCTTGTCAATTTTTATTTAGGTAATCAATCAATATATAAGGGTGACTAAGCGAGTTGTTAGGAACCCGATGCTCCTAGGAGTCTGGCCCAATCCCACAGTTAGTTTTTCCCATCCAGTATGGTTTGCAGAACGTTTACCGGCTACCAGATCTATCCACTCTACTAAGGAAGTCCCAGACTACTTACTGGCTACATGGTGAAGTCCTCACTAGAGGATAACAAACCACAAGACCAGTAGTCTGAAAGAAGTTCAGGTGTGGCTCTATCCTAGGGTGAGGTTAACTCTGTTGCTGTAAATAAATCAAACAATGAGGGGAATACTCTCCCCAAAGCAAAGATTTTAAGATGAAGTGTATTTCAGGGTCAAGTATCCATTAGCAGTCCCAATTATATTATTTTTACTTTTTTAGGTATTTTTAAGATAAAAACAATGCCCACTGAATTTTTCAATTTCCTTGGTTATTTTGAGTCCTAAAACAGGGGGAAGAAGTCAAAAAAGTCGATGCATGATCAAACACAATGATTCATGTAGAGATAGAATTGCTTACTTATCTCCATCACTCTATATGCAAGATGATCCGCGCATAAATTTAAATATAGAAAAAAAACTAACTATATGACTCACAATGAAATTGGCCTTAGATGAGAAACTTCTATTGATCGTGAAGAACAATAGCTAGTTAATCTAATCGAGTTCGGAGTCTGATCCTGGGAAACACTCGGTGCCTGCCACAATGGGTCCTGCTAGAGTTGTGTGTGACTCCTCACGGTGTGTGGTCTCAAACTCGATTAAACTAACTTTTTAATTTATTTTTAGCTAGGTACAATTATGATCTATAGGAACACACAAGCAATTAAGTGTTGGGCCTTATTTAGTTGCGTCACAATCAACAAAAATCTGAAGTCTAGGGGACAAATCCTCGATAATAAAATACAAAGTAAGGCCATAAAATCAAAACTCGAGAAAAGTGCAATGATGTCCCTCGAGTGCACCGGCATTCGACAAAACAGACCCCGAAATGTCTAAGTGAGTCCAAGAGATTCCAAGTCGACAAATACTACAATAATAATGGTTCTAAAAATAAACTATCTACTTCATTTATTATAACTATCTTCTCCTTCCCCGACTCTAGTGCAGGTACTCCAACAAAAAGCTGAGGCATCCTTGAGTGGCCCGTCGTATAAAAAGCAAAACAAGAATGTGTCAGAAAGCAGTTATATCAAATAGAAACAAATAATGAAAAATGACTATTAAGACATGCTCCCCGACAACGACATCATTCTGATGACACAATTGACAACTCGGGTTAAGAACAAATAATCAAGGGTCATTGCAACCCGAATCGTCAAGCCATGTCTATCAAGAAAAATAAACAACTCAATCAAATCAAACTAACAAGCACATATGTAAATGGTTTTCTATTTATTTTGTCTGGTATAGCAACCAGGTCGAACACAAAAAGCACGAGAAAACCTACCATGTAGTCAACTATCAAAAATACAACATATTTTTAGTGGTTTTTTATTTTGCAATAATTTTATATAAGTCAATAAATAATAAAACATGGCAACACACAAGTCTTTTTTGTTTTTTCTTTATAGGAAAAAATGCTCAGAAAATTATGATAAAAATATTTTTATGTTTTAAGCTTTTAAAGTATTTTGGTTACTTTCTATAGTTTTCGAAATGTTTATATAATTTTTATAAAATCTAATAGTGACTAAAAATTTAAATAGTGCATAACCAAGATTAAATTGCAAGTTAAATGTATCCAAAATGTCCTAAAATCTAGTTAGCAATTTAATGACAAAATTGGTATAAAATTCTACAAATAGGAACTAAAATGATATTTTTTTTATTTGTCTTGTATTTTATAGGATTTTTATAAGTTTTTTGGTTTTTTGCAACTTTTAGAGTTTTTATAAGGGATTTTCAAACAAAATTTCTATTGAAGATAAGACACATATAAACACACTAACAGAATTTTTTTAGAATTTTTAAAGCAATTTTGAATTTTTATGGATTTTCAAAAATAGATTGGACACTTTCTATAGGTTTTTGATTTTTCAAAACTAATAAATGCAAAGAAATTAATCTACAAAAATAAAACTAAATACTATACATCAACATGCGTTGATGTTAATTTTTAGATAATTTTTTAAGTAAGCTGTACTTGCCGGGCAACAACGATGGAATCTTGTAGATAAGGGCCTCATCCAATGGTAGAAGAGGATGCTGGAAGAACACCCTTCAAGCGAACTTCGATTGAGCAATGGAGGGAATATCTCTACCCAATGAATGATTTGAAGGGTACGGTAAACTCGGGGAGGTGTTGTATGTTAGGTGGGCTGCTCCGATCAGAAGAAGAACGATCGGATGGCCATCACGATGGTGGCTCACCTATAGATACTCTACCTGAGCATATGGGTGATCAAATGGGCCTCTTCATGCGCACTACTGCCTACAAAGCTATCTACTCTCGAAGGAGACGCTCTTACGAGGGTTATTTGAGCAAATCAACGAGTGAACTAGTAGTGGATGGAACTCGTCCTCCGACGATAGTAAGAGAGGGAAGTATTGACCATAATCATGCTTGCACGAACATATCTATGGATGATTAGGATGCAATAAGAGATGTAGTGCGAGTCAAGGTATTGATCGAAGAAGATGTGTGATGGAAACGAGGCTCCAACTCAGCTGGTCGGAACAATGGAGCATGCGGTGACGTGCAATAAGAAGATTGGATCGATTAGTGAAATGCGAAGGATAGATGTTATACTTGAAGCTACTGAATTGCTCAGCAATTTCGGGAAAAGGTAGGCTATTGAGTCTTGGCCTAAACCAAGCTACGGCTTGACGAGAGGCTTCAGGTTGCGGAGCTCCGGCCACGTTGTGAGATACAAGTCACCACGTGCCTTACAACAATACTGAAGGGCTCCTTCGCTAGCTGTCACATCAGTGAAGGTGTCTAGGAGAAAATGGGGCACGAGGGATGAGTTGCAGTACTTGGAGGTAGAAGAGAAGATTTTATATGTGACTCCATGTCCTGGAAAGATCAATTAAGAGTGCACAACCCTAGACAGATCCGCTCCTTCCTAGGGATCTGCAAGGATCACGGATCCTAGGAGGAAGCTCAGGCAAGAAATTGGGGCACGAGGCGACTAGATCGGGTAGGGAAATGGGGATAAGAAGGTTGGGCAAGAATAATTCAGGTCTGACCTGGCTAGAAGGAGGCATTGACCGAGGTCAATGAAACCTGTGGACCAGTTAGAAAATTATAATATACAAAATAATTACAAATTCAATAAAAATAGAAAATGAGTTCAGAATAAATAGTGTATAAAATAGAAAATGTTTCTTATTTTTAAAACTATTTTTTATGATTTGTATCTATGTTTATGAAAAAAAATAATGTATATACAATATATACTATTATATACGTGTATAGTATACCTATGTATCATGTACAAGTATTTTCATTATTTTATATTGATAGAAACACCATTATATCATATTTTAATTATTCTCAACATATTTTTTAGAAGTATAAATTAATCTTGTTTTATCAATATGGATTAATTAAAGGTTTATAATAAATATAGGATTTATATTTACATGTCTTTTATACAATGAATGGAGAATTTTATTTTTAATTTTATCTATTTTTTCTGATTTTATTATTTTATATTATTATAGAAATATATATAAGGGGCACAAAATAATAATTTTATTTTGTCTAAAAATGAATATATAAATAACAAGTGCAAATATAGATAACATGTACACTACAAAGTGAGCCATGTCTCTCTCTACTTATTTTATTCTGCAATGAGGTCAAGTCTTAACCTTCACTTGGAGTTTGGGTCACTCTGTATTTATTCTATATAGATCATTCTTTTTCTTTTCCTTTATTCTTTTATTTATCCAAAAACATGCTTAATTATGCAGTATTAACACATGCATGCAAAATGCTAAGTTATTGTATTTACAAGTATACACATGATGATTTGACAAGAAAATGTGCTAAAATAAAAGAATAAATAGTGAGAATCATGGATTCATCAGGGAACTTTGATGACAGGTCCCTATCTCATCATGCCACATTCGAGTACCCTGTAGGGGAAAGTAATTGATTAGCTACATTTGCTTACTCTCTACTTGTTTGGATGAGTAGCGCTTCTAGATTTGATATAAAGGAACTTAAAAAGATACAAGGTACTAGTCACAAAGGAAATGGGAGTACATGATGCTTGTCTGGTAGTACTCACTCGATTATATGCGTAGTGCTAAGCTAACTGTAGAAATATTATCGGAATTACATTAATAAAAAAACTGACAAGATAAATAACTGAACTCTTACGACTTCAAGGATTAAGTTGGTAAACCTACATTTGATTTGTGTATTTATTTTTAGTTAAGTTCAATATCCAAAAGAATGATGCACTTGCGCCTTATCTTTTTAGTACTTTTTACCCTTCTTTTCACTTTGCTCACTTTAAGCCTTCCCTCATTTTCTCTTCAATTTATTCCATGTGTATCTCCATGCTCATAATTCGCCATGTCTCATCTTTTTATGTCTCAAGATGATGGACCTTGGATGTCTTAGTCCGGACTCCGTAGACATCCACATCGATTCTATGACTCTAACATCTTCAGTAATTTAGTATGATTCCAGCGTGACAAGTTCAGACTTTGCGAACTACTCTTGAGACTCCACGCTTCTATCTCAAATAAATTGGGATCACTCTTGTCCTGAATTCCCTCCCTTTTTTTGGATGGAGATTGACCTATCTTCATACAAAACTTCAATAAAGTCCAAGATTAACCCTAATCTTTGATACTTCTCAAAATTTAGTGTACATTTTTAGTCTGATTAGGATATGTTACCTCGTGTTGGTAAAGAACCCGACCTGGATCTCTCTGAGGCTCAAACTCAAACGAACAGTTGGCTCCTTAGAAATGGAAGGGGCAACATTCTGATCAGAACACGTTCAATTCATAGATACTCACCTCCATATAGGTGATTCAACAATAGTTTATTGTACATGAAGAAGTACAAACTGTTCCAAGAAATTTTGATGGAGTTGATGAGAGATAGAGAATAATGAAGAGGAGGAGAGACACATGGTGATGGACCCCATGGAGGAGAAGAGGGAATAAGAGAGTGTCCTAAGCCTACATTGAAAGAAATATATAATCCTAATGCCGGCCATATGATCCAGTGGATCTAGACACCTCCGATCCACGGACACTTCGAGCTGAAGCCACACGTCTTGCATCTTCTCCCCTCCTTCCATGGGAACATGAACGAGGAACCTTATATCTGAAAGATATGGTAAGATCCTTAAGCACATCACTAAAGCACGAGGATCACATCGTAAGCGATCAAAAGCGACTAGTCGCACTAGTTTCTCGAGGCAATAGAACTTTATAAAATTTTCATGTGACGAAATCACATGATCCAAGAACACTTCACGGATCATTTCATATAAACCACAAACATGTATTAGGGTTACATCTTGAAGAATGCTTGCTATCGATTCTCTAAACTAAGTGACCATCTGTCTCAAGTCCGATCAGATGGAGGAGACGCTTGAGAGCGCATTGATGAGACACATAGTTCTCGCAATCCATGTTGATGATCGAAGCGACGAATCTCCTGATCTCGTCACACAAGATCTGATGTCTTATTCATGAGCGAGATGCACTGAAGGAGATGGAGATCCGCGAGTGAACGATCCGACAGCATAACGACGACACTGTGACGATGGCGACATTCTTTAGGGCTCCATGGTGGATGATCACAATGAGAGAGAGAGAGAGGAAGTTGGAGTTTAGTGAGAGAGATCCTTGTGCTCTACTGTAGTAACTTAAAGAGAAGGGGTCCCCTTATATTTTTAATATTTTGGGAGTCCAAGGATCACAATCTATGGACTACACAAAATCAATGGATGAGATTGATTTATGCTTCTTTTAGTGGCCAAGATTTTGTTGTAAAAATACAACAACAACTTATCTAATTAAGATTAAATATATATTGATAAATCTATGTAAATTAATATTAAAATTAAATCAATCATACATGAAGATAATGGAAGCATGATTTCCTCCTTCCATCAAGAGGAGGGGAGAGCTACCCTTTCTTAATGGGATTGGTGGTTGTCCACACTCCTTAAGAATTAAGGTGCAGTCTTCATGTAATCTCTTGAGATTATATTATTTCATGGAAATCTCCAATATTTACACCAACACTTGATGTAAATTATTCCACAAAAATAACTCATAATTATTTGTGAATATTGCAATCTTGCCATTGGAAAATTGTGAAATGCATTCAGAACCCAAAATAAAATGTAAATTATATTTTCAATTAAAAGTCCAATGTTTATCCAATTCACATTAACATTTAATTAACAAATGTAATCATAATATGCTATATCTTATATATTATAAATCACATTTATAGTATACATGATTAATATGGATAGTGTTATCAGAATTTTTTTATCCATTATAATTAAATCACATTTCATAATCTTGGATCTCTCTTCTCATGTGCTCAAATAATACGAATCACATTCCCATTATTCACATATTTGATAATTAAAACACATTTATAATCTTACATAACTCTCCTTATTGAAGGATAGTGAGAATCCTTAAGAGCATCACAGAAGCGTGTCGATCGCATCGTATGCAATCGGAGCAACTAGTCGTACTAGATGCTAGATGCAGCGGAAATTAAAATTTTTTAACTTTAAAGATGAAACCACATGATCACGAGAACACTTCTCGGATCGTTTCATTAAACCACAAAGTACAAGGAATACCTCTTGAAGCGTGGTTGTGATCGCGAGATCCCAAAGTAGAGATCCTCCTATCTTATGTCCGATCCACGAAGAATGCACTTGCGGGCGCGATGATGATTCATGTTCCTTCCCGCAATCCTTGATGAAGATCCAAGCGATGGCTCCCCCGATTTCATCAAACGAAATCCGTCGTCTTCCTTTAGAGTAAGAAACTCCAAAGAAGATGGAGATCCACGAGTCGTCGAAGAAGAAGCCGAGAGTCTCTCCTTTCTCAACACAAAGTGGACGGCCACTTAATGGAGAAGAGAAAGAGAGAGAGAGGGCGAGAATGAGAAAGAGAGAGAGAGAGAGAGAGAGAGAGTTGTCACCTTGTACAACTCTTAATCATGTACCATGGAAGGCTACCCTAGCCCTCTATTTATATTAGTTTAGGATCCAATGGATCTCAATCCATGGGACACATGGATCCAAAGGCTATGCTTGGTCCATGCTAAATCAATGGCTATGATTGTTGTTGGTTAAAAACAACAACATTAATTTAAATTAAAAAATGTTGCAACATTATCAACATAATTTAATTTAACATTAACTAATTAAGAGATAATGTGATAAATAAAAATGGAGTCAACCAACCTCCCTAAAATTGGGGGGGCATCACCCATGAACAATTCATGGGTGATGCCACCTATGGAGGGTGGTTTATTTTGCTCCATTTTATTTATCTTATTATTCCTTAATTAATCACAATAAATTTTCATCAAATTAATTCCAAATTAATTTGTGAATATTTCAATCATGCCATTGAATATTATGTGAATCATATTCACAACCCAAACTAGTTAGTAAATTGCATTTCCAATTAATTAATAAATGTGAATAAAATCCACATTATTAATTAACAAATGCTATTTACATAAATTCTCTCTCTTATATATGTATATTATAAATCATATTTATAACACACATATATCATGGATAGTGTTATCCACATTCTCTTAATTCTTGATAATCAAATCCCATTTAATTATCTTAGATAATCATTTTCACAATATGAATCATATTCATATTTAAGCTTGATAATTAAATCTCATTTAATCAACAAGTCCTTGCTTGGATAGTTCATCAAAAGAATTATTCTTGAACCCTTTCATGAATAATGTGCTTTCTCCGCAGATACTTGGAGATAAGGACAGGGCGATTGTATTATTCCACGTATAGTGACTTGGATATTGAGATCTTATCTCAAATCCAGATCTTACGAACCTCCCATAGATGCTTGATTAAATCAAGACCGCAAATCTAATCTTCTCATTACATCTGAATCTCATTCAGACCAATGCCCAACACTTGGACTAAGATCAGATTGCTTCTCTACTGGAAGGAGTCACTAAAATCCAGACCTGTTTGATCACTCCCTCGGAATGGAAGCGTCATGGATATACAATCGTTTATGATCACATCACCCTTCAGGTATTCCCAATACCTATACATCCTGCATACTGGAAGACCCATGGTCAACCCGAAGATCAAGATCTATTTTACACTGTCTTCTTCAGGTTTGATCACCAAGTTTCTCATTTGATCATTGGGATTTGGTATCGATCATATACTTTCCAAAAGCATGTATCATACCTAGGTCTTGATCATATACTTTCCAAAAGTATATATCAAACCTACAAATTCAGTCAAGCTTCCAAAGCGAGACGATCGTGCACGGAATTTGATTCCTCCCAATATCTCATGAGTGAGCTCATGTCTTCCGGTTCAGTAGTGAACCTGTATGATCCCTTTGAGAGATCGTATTACTCATATGCCCTTACATGCACACCAGCGCGTCGGTGTATAGACCTTGGTTAGGTCATCAACCTATTGGTCTGCCAAATGTACACACTCAGACATATAGTAACACATCTGTCTCCGGTCAGAGGATGCGTGCCTATGCTGTGACAGCATTCAACATAGGACTTAGGTTATCTCGATCTCGTTAAGTCAACCCATTGACCTAACTAATCTGACACCTCCGAATCTCTATTCCTATGCAGAGGACCTACATCAAGAGGTCGGTCAGATATCAGCCTATGTGAGAAAGGATTGCCATCTCCTACTCAGGCTGGAGATCACATCTTAACAATCATTTGACGGTGCTTGATGAGTCCTCAATCTAACTCTTTAGATATTCATCCAAGCACCAGCCTCTATGATTCAATTATTGAATCAACGGCTGTTTGATCATTAAGACAGCCATGGTACATAACCCTAATTGTACAGAGGGACCTATTATACAAATTATTATTCTTCATTTCAGATCAGGGAATGATATTTGCAATAACATTTATTGCGTAATGGCTCGCCGTGGGGTCACATGTCCAACAATCTCCCACTAGCCCAAAGAGCCATTAATGGGCTAATCATTTAAACCCACACTCATGTGACAATCATAGGCTATTTAGAAATAGCTAGGTAAGCTGATCAGTCACTCTGTTCCCAAAAGACTATGCCAAGTCCTTTTACGGCACTTGCATATCCCTAGGTAACAATGCTCGCATCCAACGCGAATGCTGCATCTAATGCAACCAATACTCAATCTAGTCAAAGCAGTTATAGTGTCCTTGATACTATTGCTCAATAACTATTATAACCAGTATTTCCATAATCCTTATCAGAATACCCATATTCCTGGATATCACTATCTCTTAAGGTATCCACAGTTAAGACCTTTTAGATCTTTATCTAAAAGTCTTAATTTCTTAAAGATAAGACTTAGAGATCACTATCTCTAAAGCCTTGTCATCTTTAAAGATATCGTTGTTACTGCAATCAAGTGTTCTTTCTCCATAGTAGGATTAGTAACAGTTTACTACTCCCACTGCATGGCAGATATCCGGCTTTTGTACACATCTAGCATACACTTAGCTTCTCGTAACTGATGCACAGGTGCAAGCAGTTCTAGCATTCACTTTCTCAACTCTTTGAGGTGCTATCCCTTTAGATAGGTCAGTACCTAATCTCAAGGTAAGAAAGCCTTTCTTGGAATTTCCAAAAATGGAACATATCCAAGGTGTACTACTAATGTGACAGTCCCAATACCCTCTTCTCTTTGCTTCTGAACAACTTCAGAACTAAGATCTAAGAGGTATTCTTGAGATCATATCTCAAGGTGTGGAATAGCCAGTCTATAAAATACTTATTATCATCCTTATATCATTCCAAATGATTAGGATATTATCTACATTTAGCACGATGAACACAATGGCACTCCCACTAAGCTTCACATGGTACATCAAGATTCTATCTGAAATCATAACACTTATGATTTCATCAAATCTGATGTTCCAACTACAAAAAGCTTATTTGAGTCCATAGATGGATTTCGTTAGCTTTCACATTGCTTTCCTCAACCATGAAGCCCTGGGGTTACTTCATGTGAATATCCTCCGAGAGGTATTCTTAGAGGAATGCAATCTTGAATTACATCCTGAAGATGCAATCGTCAAGTTGTGTAGCTAAGGTTAGCAATATTCTGATGATTTTAAGCATGGTTACCGAAGAGCAAGTCTCATTGCAAGCAATGTCTTCTCTTTCGATGTGTAGCTTATGGCTACGAACCGAGCTTTGAAGGTCTCTACCTTCTCATCAGGTTCCCTTTCTCTTGAATATCCATTTACACCTTAATGGGTCAAACCCTTATAGGTGGATCCTCGAGGGTCCATATACAACACTTTGTATATGAAGTCTACTTTTGACTTTATTGCTAATATCCATCTTTCCATGTCATGATCCTTAGGAGCTTCATCACATGAACTCCGATCATTGTCAGACTTAATCGACACATGGAATACATCTTCAAACTCATTTGAAGAGGTATTAATGTTTCATCTTTAACTGTCCTTTTAGTTTCCGATTTCAGGAGCCTCATTATCTTCTCAAGATTAAATGAGTTCCTTTACTTCATTTTCATCTTGATTCTCAAGAGTCTCAATCCTCCAAGAATCACATTCTCAGAGATGAGATCTTTTAAGAATCTCAAGGTCATAAAGTAGGTATCCAATACCATACTTTATTTTCCTAATGAAGTAGCACTCTCAAGTGCTAGATTCCAGCTTACATCCATGGAACCTTATTAAGGATATATATTGTAGTCTCTACTACACATATATACCAGGAAACTAAGAGGATAATTATGCTAAAATTCATCATTGATCAAATCATGTCACACATGATCCAATTGTATCTCCCTACAACTCTATTGAGTTCAGGTTTATCAGGAGGAGTGAGATAGAAATGATATTCATATCTCCATAAGGTATTCTTTGAATTTTATCTAATAGGTACAAGCTACCTAGGTTAGATCAAATTCATTTCATCTTTCTTCAAACTTTGGTTCTAAACCAAAATTGTGAAATCTTTGAACATTTCAAAGGTTTCTCAGGTGAAGAGAAGAAATCTCATATCATACATAATCATCAATAGATATCATATATCCATAATGTTTACTATGATATAGATGATCTACATACATCAATATGTATGAGACCTTGAATACCTCGACATCTAACACCATTCTCTGAGAAGGGTGTATTAGACATTTTACTTTGAATACAACATTCACAAGTATGTAAGATTTGAAATTTTAGACATTCTAAAGTTTCGTATCTTACTAGTCTATTGATCAAATCAATAGACAAATGTCCAAGGCTTGATGCCAGATCATTGTCAAATGATCTTCAACCTCCTATTGATCATATAAGGTTTTATTTTCAGTATTAGAAATCTTATTGAACCATTCATTAATTTTCTAATTTTGTGGAGTCCACTAGATGTTAGATTACTATCTGAAATATTTCCATCATAACTCTTTATGATAGTTCTATTTCAGAATTCAAGTTTATTTCCAACATCTAGAAACAAACAATGGGGTATTCTAATATCTAGGTCATAGAGACATTCTCTAAGACTAAGGGCTCTCCCACTGAGAATATGAAGTCCATCTATCCAACAGAGACTGCTGCAACAATTACAGCAATATTCATGTAGATGACTACTAAACCTTAAGATCAAATTTCTAATCTTCTAATATGTATATGCAACCAATTGCAATTGTCATTAGAAGATTGGGATACAATCGTCAGACTTTATCTTATGAAATAATAAAGTCAGAGTCAATGATTATATGTAGATTATTCTGATGCTCTATCTGAGTCCTTCACTAAGGATTTTAGACAGACTTGATAGTCATACTATCAACACATCAACATATTGCAGTATTGGCATTCATCCAACTCTTTGGATGTCATACGGAAGTCACAGAAGTAGGTCAACTCTTTGACTTTCCTTCTTACTTGGGTCCGACCCATTCTTCCACTGCACTCTCTTAATCTATAAACAACCATTGCTTAAGACTAAGGATCTCTTGTGCTGAATTCTAAGGATTTCAATACAAGAGCATTTCAACATTTATACATGCTTCATTAAATTCATTCAAAATGATTATTATGAAGCTTCATGAATGACTTGAGTATAGATAGTAGAATGATGACACTCATCATATCTACATACATCTTAACTCTTAGAGACTTAGGTTCAGGTAGATATTCAAACATTTTGAATACATCATCTCTTTTGAGCCACCATTCTGCATAATGCAGAGAACCATGTTATTCATGATTAAATGTCTAGAGCACATACGTATGCCAAAATATCTTCTTTTATTTTATAAGGATTATTCGACAATTACGATCATCATCAACATGTCACTTCCAAAGTACACTCGATGAAAGATCAAGACTATAGAGACATACAAACCCTAAGGTGATGTCTTATTGTCTTATTTAATTGCCCTTCCTCATTATGTTGAGGGGACTTGCACACTGCAACCACATACATTATGTGTCCAATTGCAAGTACAATATCTGGATCATGAGTCCAATCCAAGATATTTTTACTGGTTATCATTGAGTATAACATTGAGTGGGTTTAATGAAGGATTATCTGATATAAGAAATTTGCATAAGTGTATATATATTATATATACATGTTTTACTTTGATTTAGGAATTTTCATATCAAAGTTGTCCTGCCTTGTCAACACTGAAAGTTCATTCCCTTAATCACTTTCAATGTAAGAGATATTCTTACCATTATATCTCTAGCAAGATCTGGGATCTCCTTTCCTATCTTCGTTGCATCCCAATAATATGAGAACCTACAACTCGGATAAAAAGAAGCGGGAACACATTCCGCCTTGCAAGTCCAACTTGCATCTCCCAATTCGGTCTTTAACACCCGGACCCACCACCACTAAGGCAATGTTGACCCGTCATTAATTGAACCAACCGTCAACAGGCTTAATACTCGCTATACGCAATCCAATATCGCCCCAATAATATGAGGACCCGATATTGGGGTCACTACGTATACGGCCTTACTCTTTCGAGAAGCAAAGAACCCGATCCAATTAAATCATGTACAGGATCTGTCACTTCGGACAGGCGTCTCCTATACACAACAACTGGCGACGGAATCCTTTGCCTTGACGGGAGACCATGGATGTCACTTATGTGATCCTCCACCTCATATTCAAATTGTAATTAATTATCGTGAATCATATTCACATAATTAATTCTTCCAAGGGAAATACACATCTATTCATAATAGAGTGTTTATTAAATATAATTAATTTAATCATATTAAATTAATCATTAATCCAATCATCAATCAACAAACATGTCTTTTACTTGAATAGTAGGTATATACTCAAAGTACGTATTATTCGAATTTTAATAATTAGAAAAATACATATTGTCTGTCTCCGGTATTATACAGTCCCTACCCGCTGTCATGGCCAGTACCGATGAGAGTGGGACGGACCACATACGTTGCAACCCGCTACCCCAATGCTCTCCGACTAGGCACCACATCCGCTTCGGGAAAGGATAATACCAGATAGACCATCATGTACTTTGAGATGTTCATCGGTTTTTCAACCGAAATTATACCATATAATATACATCAAAACATTTTTGATTATAAGGAGATTTGCTAGACAAATCCCCAATCCTATTCAAGCAAAAGGGTTTTTCATGTAAAAGTTGTCCTACAACAATTGTAGGATAAACTATGGTTTTCATGAAAGCAATGTTTGTTGATGAACCAATGATCAAGATCTAATATCTCATCATTGTGGTTTAGGCAAGTGTCATTCAATGAAATAATTATCTCTTTAAATATTTCACAAATATTTATCACTAATTATTCCAGAAAATTAACAATTAATTTTCATCATGATAATTGAATGACATATCACAAGGTTCAAGGTCAAAATTGTTAATTTCCAGCAGTGACCCCCAATCACTAAAATTAACTTATCTTGATCAATTTAAATCCAAAAAATGCAAACTCAGTTTCCAAAGATTGCCTATTTGATTTATTAAATAACCCAAGTGATAATTCACGTATTTCGAGGCGTATTAAAACCGTAATTATCTCATTAATCACGTTTAAATCCGCAGTTCCCGCAACAGTGAATATAGTCATATTCAAAAGGCCATATCTTGAGCAAATAAAGTCCAAATTTAGTAAACTCAAGTCCTATGGTTTCCTTGTTTAATGGGAAACAAAATCCAATTGAAAATTTCGTGTTTAAACATTTTAAACAGTACAAAAAAATTCAATTAGACAGAGGTGCGAAAATTGAAATGCAGTAAAAATTTCGCAACCCTTTCAAGAACCAAATCGTCTAGGGTCTATGGATCATATCCAAAACCTTATTCAACCTATGTCTCTGATACCACTTGAAGGATAGTGAGAATCCTTAAGCGCATCACGGAAGCGTGTCGATTGCATCGTATGCAATCGGAGAAACTAGTCGTACTAGATGCTAGATGCAGCGGAAATTAAAATTTTTTAACTTTAAAGATGAAACCACATGATCACGAGAACACTTCTCGGATCGTTTCATCAAACCACAAAGTACAAGGAATACCTCTTGAAGCGTGGTTGTGATCGCGAGATCCCAAAGTAGAGATTCTCCTATCTTATGTCCGATCCACGAAGAACGCACTTGCGAGCGCGATGATGAGTCACGTTCCTTCCCGCAATCCTCGATGAAGATCCAAGCGATGGCTCCCCCGATTTCGTCAAACGAAATCCGTCGTCTTCCTTTAGAGTAAGAAACTCCAAAGAAGATGGAGATCCACGAGTCGTCAAAGAAGAAGCCGAGAATCTCTCCTTTCTCAACACAAAGTGGACGGCCACTTAATGGAGAAGAGAAAGAGAGAGAGAGAGGGCGAGAATGAGAAAGAGAGAGAGAGAGAGAGAGAGTTGTCACCTTGTACAACTCTTAATCATGTACCATGGAAGGCTATCCTAGCCCTCTATTTATATTAGTTTAGGATCCAATGGATCTCAATCCATGGGACACATGGATCCAAAGGCTATGCTTGGTCCATGCTAAATCAATGGCTATGATTGTTGTTGGTTAAAAACAACAACATTAATTTAAATTAAAAAATGTTACAACATTATCAACATAATTTAATTTAACATTAACTAATTAAGAGATAATGTGATAAATAAAAATGGAGTCAACCAACCTCCCTAAAATTGGGGGGGCGTCACCCATGAACAATTCATGGGTGACGCCACCTATGGAGGGTGGTTTATTTTGCTCCATTTTATTTATCTTATTATTCCTTAATTAGTCACAATAAATTTTCACCAAATTAATTCCAAATTAATTTGTGAATATTTCAATCATGCCATTGAATATTATGTGAATCATATTCACAACCCAAACTAGTTAGTAAATTGCATTTCCAATTAATGAATAAATGTGAATCAAATCCACATTATTAATTAACAAATGCTATTTACATAAATTCTCTCTCTTATATATGTATATTATAAATCATATTTATAACACACATATATCATGGATAGTGTTATCCACATTCTCTTAATTCTTGATAATCAAATCCCATTTAATTATCTTAGATAATCATTTTCACAATATGAATCATATTCATATTTAAGCTTGATAATTAAATCTCATTTAATCAACAAGTCCTTGCTTGGATAGTTCATCAAAAGAATTATTCTTGAACCCTTTCATGAATAATGTGCTTTCTCCGCAGATACTTGGAGATAAGGACAGGGCGATTGTATTATTCCACGTATAGTGACTTGGATATTGAGATCTTATCTCAAATCCAGATCTTACGAACCTCCCATAGATGCTTGATTAAATCAAGACCGCAAATCTAATCTTCTCATTACATCTGAATCTCATTCAGACCAATGTCCAACACTTGGACTAAGATCAGATTGCTTCTCTACTGGAAGGAGTCACTAAAATCCAGACCGGTTTCATCACTCCCTCGGAATGGAAGCGTCATGGATATACAATCGTTTATGATCACATCACCCTTCAGGTATTCCCAATACCTGTACATCCTGCATACTGGAAGACCCATGGTCAACCCGAAGATCAAGATCTATTTTACACTGTCTTCTTCAGGTTTGATCACCAAGTTTCTCATTTGATCATTGAGATTTGGTATCGATCATATACTTTCCAAAAGCATGTATCATACCTAGGTCTTGATCATATACTTTCCAAAAGTATATATCAAACCTACAAATTCAGTCAAGCTTCCAAAGCGAGACGACCGTGCACGGAATTTGATTCCTCCCAATATCTCATGAGTGAGCTCATGTCTTCCGGTTCAGTAGTGAACCTGTATGATCCCTTTAAGAGATCGTATAACTCATATGCCCTTACATGCACACCAGCGCGCCGGTGTATAGACCTTGGTTAGGTCATCAACCTATTGGTCTGCCAAATGTACACACTCAGACATATAGTAACACATCTGTCTCCGGTCAGAGGATGCGTGCCTATGCTGTGACAGCATTCAACATAGGACTTAGGTTATCTCGATCTCGTTAAGTCAACCCATTGACCTAACTAATCTGACACCTCCGAATCTCTATTCCTATGTAGAGGACCTACATCAAGAGGTCGGTCAGATATCAGCCTATGTGAGAAAGGATTACCATCTCCTACTCAGGCTGGAGATCACATCTTAACAATCATTTGACGGTGCTTGATGAGTCCTCAATCTAACTCTTTAGATATTCATCCAAGCACCAGCCTCTATGATTCAATTATTGAATCAACGGCTGTTTGATCATTAAGACAGCCATGGTACATAACCCTAATTGTACAGAGGGACCTATTATGCAAATTATTATTCTTCATTTCAAATCAGGGAATGATATTTGCAATAACATTTATTGCATAATGGCTCGCCGTGGGCTCACATGTCCAACACTTATTACATGAATCGAATTTTTATTACTCATGATAAATAAATCACATTTAATTATCAATTTTGTTAATGCTCGGATACATATATAAACAATCCATGAACTCTATCAAGGATAATGTGCTTTCTCTTAGGATTCTTCGAGATAAGGACATGGTGAATGTATTGTTCCACGTATAGTGACTTGGATATTGATATCATATCTCAAATCCAGATCTTGTGGACCTCACATAGATGCTTGATTAAGTCAAGACTGCAATTGTAATCTTCTTATTGTAATTGAATCACATTCAGATCAATGCCCAATTTCGACCAAGATCATATCACTTCTCCACTAAGAGAAGTAACTAAAAACCTTACATGTTTCATCACACCCTATGAATGGAAGCATCATGGTTATAGAATCGTTTATGATCACATAAGCCTCAGGTATTCATAATATTGTACATCCTGCATACTGGAAGACCAAGAGTAAATCTAAAATATTAGATAAATTTTACACTGTCTACTTCAGGTTTTTATCATTAAGTTTCTAATTTGATCATTGTGAGTCGATATCAATCATATACTTTCCAAAAGCAAATATCATACCTAGGTCTTGATTGTGTACTTTCCAAAAGTATATATCAAACCTACAAATTCAGTCAAGCTACAAAAGCGAGACCACCGAATAGAGATTTTGATTCTTCCTGACACCTAATGAGTGAGCTCTTGTCCTCCGATTTAGTAAAGGAACCTGTATGATCGTTTAGAGAGATCATATTACTCATATGCCCTTGCATGCACACCAGCACGCCGATGTATAGACCTTGATTAGGTCATCAACCTATTGGTCTGCCAAATATACATACTCAGACATAAAGTAACACATTTGTATCGAGTTAGAGAATGTGTTCCTATATTGTGACTGCATACGACAGAGGTCTTGGTTATCTCGATCTCGTTATGTCAACTCTTCGACCTAACTTATCTAACACCTCTGAATCTCTAATCCTATGCAGAGGACCAACATCAAGAGGTTAGTTAGATATCAACCTTCATAGAAAGGATTGCCATCTCCTCCTCAAGATGGAAATCATATCTTAATAATCATTTGACGGTGCTTGATGAGTCCTCATTATAACTCCTTAGATATTCATCCAAGCACCAGATTCTATGATTCAGTAATTGAATCAAAAGTTGTATGATCACTAAGATGGCCATGGTACCTAATACTAATTGTACTAAAAGATCTATTATGTAAATTAGTTATTCTTCATGTCAGATCAGGGAATGATATTTGCAATAATATTTATTGCATACTAGTTCATCGTGGGCTCGCTTATCCAACAATCTCCCACTATCCCAAAACGCCATTAATGGGATAATCTTTAAACTCATAGTCATCTGATAATCATGGGCTATTAGAAAAATAGCTAGGTAAGTTGATCAGTCACTCTATTCCCAAGAGAGTACGCTAAGTCCTTTTATGATGCTTGTATATCCCCTAGTAACAATGCTCGCATCTAATAGGAATGTTGCTTCTTATGCAACCTATACCCAATTGTGTCATTTATAGTGTTCTTGATACTACAACTCAATAATTATTATAACCAGTATATAAGTTCCATTATCCTTATTAGAATATTCCTATAGAATTCTATGTCCTAAGGTATTTGTAGTTAAGACCTTTTATATCACTATCTAAAAAGTCTTAATTTTTTTAAGATAAGACATAGAGATCATTATCTCTAATGTCTTGTTATCTTTGAAGACATTGTTATTACTGCAATCTAGTGTTTAATCTCCATAATAGGATTAGTAACAATTTACTAATCCCATTGCATGGTAGACATATGACATTTGGATACATCTAGCATGCACTCGGCTTCTCATAACTGATGCACAAGGGAAAACACTTCTAGCATTCAATACTGTGACGATCCGTCCTCCCGAGGACCTTAGGTTACCCGTCAAACACGTCATTCGTCTACTTAATCAGCTTAGAGTTAATCCGTTGTTACGAAAACCTGAGGAAATTTTTCGCTTTTTAAACATGACATTCACAAGATTTAAATTTGGTTAAGCAAGCAACCACAAGAAAACTAAAAGCGGAAGTAGTAGTACACCAGAACTGAACAAAAAGGATATCCATTCATTTTCATTTCATTCATATAACATGTTGAAGTTCCACAATATTCAATATAGATGTAAATATCCCAAAAATCAGGCTACAGAGGAGAGCACAACTAATAACTGTCTAATGAGCTCCAAAAGAATATACCTGCTCTGAAAGTGTAGCACCAAAAAGAAACAACAGTAGCCCAAACTACGTCGGCTACTCGGTTGCTGGGCCCTTGCCTGCCACAAGTAGAAAAAGGGACAAGAAAGTTTCTGTCACAAAGTTGTCGAGTACAAATTCTACACAGTTCTATTAAGAAAAGTAGTAAGAAAGACTAGAACAGCTAGAAAACTGTAAGGTAACTGTAGTGTACAAAAGAAACTAGCAAGTAAAAGTGGGTTAATTGATTCTTTTAAATTATTTACTTGCTTTCAGGAGTCTAACAAGAACACACTCGCTCACTACCACATCGTGTCTCCCTCGATCAATGGAACTAACCCAACAACAACTCAAGCCTAGAAGTAAGTATGTGGTCTTGGTCCGATTAGGACCTCGATATCCAGGTAGGACTTCAAAGTCCAGGTTGAACCTCACACTATGACTCTGAGGTATGATGTATGCCTCAGGGTTGGGGTGCGTCCGTAGGCATGCGTGGTGTCTTTCATCCTAACTAAGTTCCCAACACTCCTTCTAGCTTGTTCTCTCAACTTTCATTGATCCTTGGTCGACACGTGTGATAGCTCGCTCACGAAGGTGTATAAGGGGAACCGTACTCACAACTCTCTCAACAACCAACCCTCATTAGCCTCTACTAACGGAACTGTCGTCACTAGTCTCCTAGCAGAAAAGTCACTCATCTCTTACCCCATCACAAGGTCACAGCCTGACAGAAAGGTAAGTGAAATCCTCAGTGTCTATTAACCATTACCCCATCACCAGGACACCAGCCTGGCGGAAAGGTAATTAAAGGGGTCATTAGTGTTTAATGGGGAATCTTTACTGGGTAATTGGTGAACTGTCACTTGTCTATCGATTACTACCCCATCACCAAGACACCAGCCTGGCGGAAAGGTAATAATCTCAGCGGTGAGGAAACCCCCGAAGGGATTCGTCTGCTCTCGCCAATCCCAGTGGAAGTGTGGTCCAAGGGAAAGGCAGTGGTAGTACGACTACTATGCCACTAGAGGTAGGAAAGAGAAGAGGTAAGTCTGCCGGACCCGACTTCCTCTCTCGTTGCTCAACTCCCGAAGGAGAAGAGCTAAGTAAAAACCATACGAGCTCGTAACTAACAGCAGAGAGCCCCCAACCTAGGCTCTCAAAAAAAAAACCAACGGGTCAGTGGAATGGTCTAGACAACTCGTGGATCCCAAAGAAGCGTAAAAACCGAGCTGGCTCCAAGAAAACACGTACAAAGGACTGGGATCCTAGACCCATGCTTTCAGTGTCCGCTACCCAAGCCTGAGCGACCTCGTCTCCTGCTCAGGTGAGGGTCACCATGCCCTCGCACAGTCGGAGTATGAATCTCCACGACTGGCCACATGTAACATCACCAAATCATTTAATACCATATTTCACCCTAAGTGTCTACGGTTTCTCTGATTTGTTTCACATCTACAAGTTATCGGTCCTAAACCCGAACTTGTTCTTATAAGAACCTCAACCGATCGAAGGTCAGGGATACAGACCTATTATTAGTCTCTCTTTCATCTTTCATTGATGAACATAGTATCCTAGGATCTTTGACTACCAGATTTGTAACATCTTTCTTTCCTATTTTCCCCAAGATTCACAACAGTTTACACATACAATATCTAGCTACTTAAAGATTTTTACTTTAAGGCAACAGGAAATTAGTTCATAAATTGGACGAGTTAAACTCCTTACCTTACTTAGAGTCAGATGATAAGTCTTACACAAGGGACAATAAGGAACTTGACCCAACTCACAGGTACTCATTAGTGTGCACATGCGACATGATGTTTTACACTACTTGTGGTCTACTACAATTATTACTGAACTCTTTTCAAGTCAATACCACAGCCCATAATATGAGCCAATCATGCCAAAAGTATAATTTCCATAAAGTCCTATTTTCATGTGTGATCCCACATATATACATACATACATATATATATATCAGCCTATAGCTCACAAAACCAAACACTTGGTCTCTTTATTATTAACTTCCCAATTTCAACACACATTTAGTCACATGGAACCATGAATGTACCACCCAATTAGCAAAGTTTATCATCAAGTTTGTCCTCAATTTATTAATCAATATCATGGAATTGGAGCCCACCTTCCTAAGTATCAATAGAGGGCTAATGCACAACTCTATGATGGATTTTAAGAGGGACTCTACTGTTTCAAAGTCATCACACAACAGTAGTAAAATGTATGTGCACTGTTATGTGCACAACAGCACACATAGCAATTCAAGGCATCTAATTCCTTTCAATTTCTCACCCAACCTCATGGGATTTACCTTCACCAATTTATGCAACATATAATCTTTTAAGTCCAACAATAAGGAGTTCATTAAGAGGGCATTACATACCCCAAACATGCATATATTCAGCACATAAGTTTTATGCGCCATGTATGAATATAGCAGCAAACACACAGAAGTTCAAGGCCCCAAAACCTTCTCAAATTTTCATGCATACTCATGGCTTCCAACACCACATGATATAATATAAATTCATGGTTAAGGGATAGCAAAACCGTGGCTATTATGCAGTCAAAATCACAAACATTCAGCAAGGAATATGCATGCATGTACAACAACTTATCACAGTGAACCATCAGTCCAAAACCATCAACTATTCAATTCAAAATCCATCTCCTCTAAGGAGTTTAGTTAATATATGATCACTCATATCATGTATGAGGAGAACTCGATGATATGACGTTTTAAAAACCACAAAAAGATGTATGGTAATGGATCTAACATGCATACACTGAAATTTGGCTAACAGTCCTTGGACAGCAGCTATCTTTCCCAAAATCACCACCAAAACTTAAGCCAAGGCATGGAACTCATGGGTTTTATAACACTCATTCATACAGCATCCAAACCACGAAGAATGATTCTTAAGATCATCTCAAAAATCATGCATAACCCAAATACAAGGAAGATCATAGATTCTGAAATTTGTTGAACTGCAATATAGCAGCAGTTAAAACACTCCCAAATCATCTTCAAATCCACTTCTAAGCCATGGATTAAAGGCCAATAGGATGAATACAAGATCGAACATAAAGTATACTCGAAAATGGCCCTTATATCATACAAAATCATGCATTAATCGCATGCAAATCACAAGAACACAGATCTGAATTTCAGCTGCAGGTCCATGTGAACAACAGCAAAAATCCCCAAAATCATCATACAAATCCGAAATTTGCACATGGATCTAAATCCAAATTGATTGAGGATATAACAGCAATCAAATGCCCACAAATTATGTCAAGAATGTCCCCCAAACAAGGCCAAAAACTCGGATTTATGAAGCATGAACAGATCTGGAAATTCCCAAAACCATTCATCAAAAGCCACTCTAAAACCAAATCAAAGTCCAACAAGAATCACAATCAAAACCTTGATATAGCAGCTCAACACAAGGCTCATAGAGTGGAGAAAATTCTATCTTAGTGGCAGCAAAGAGGGATAAGATTTGTACCTTTAAACAATGCTCAAGAACTGCTCAAGAACAGCTCAAGAACAACAGCAACTCCAGTCTTCTATCACAAATTTAGATCCAAGTTTGGCCTTGGATCGTACATGCAACACTTGATCTTTGTTCCTCTCCTTCCCAGCTTTAATTTGAGCCCAAGAACTCAAATTTTGGTGGAGAAATGAGGAAGAAAACTAAGAAAGAAGATGGAGGTCCATGGAAATTTCAGCCATGGAGAAGAGAGCTCCAACTCTCAAGAGGAAGAAGAAGAAGAATGAGGCTTAAGTGTGGGCGCCCAAGGGGTTAGTGGGACTATATAGGCCTTGACTATTTTGCAACAATAACCTACAAAACTTTCAAATATTGCAAACAAGGCCCACCCATGAATAATGATCCCACACTAATCACATTTAACCACTTAATCTCCTCTTGGCCACTAACAACTACTTAATCACTTAATGGCTTTCCAAATCCCATCAACTTTCATCCATAATCATTCATCATTTAGGATTTAGTTGACCTTTAGAATTTAGGGATGTTACAAATACCTCAACTCTTTGAGGTGTTATCCCTTCATATTGGTCAATACCATATCTTATGTGAAGGAAGCCTTTCTTGGAATTTTCCAGAAAATGGAAATGTCCAAGGCATACCACTAATGTGATGGTCCCAATACCCTCTTCTCTTTGCTTCTGAACACCTTCTGAACTAAGATACAAGAGGTATCCATGACATCATATCTCGAGGTATGAAACAAACATATTATAAAACACTTATTATCATCCTTATATAATTCTAAATGATTAGGATATAATCTACATTTAGCATGATGAACACAATGGCACTCCCACTGAGCTTCATATGGTTCATCAAGATTGTACTTGAAATCATAACCTTTATAATTTCATCAAATCTTATGTTCCAACTACAAGAAGCTTATTTGAATCCATATATGGAGTTATTTAGCTTGCACACCTTGCTTTTCTCATCCATGAAGCCATGGGGGCAACTTCATATGAATATCTGAGATATTGATAGAGGAATGCAATCTTGACTCACATCTTGAAGATTTCAATGTCAAGTTGTATAGCTAAAGTAAGCAATATTCTGATGGGTTTAAGCACGGTCACTGAAGAGCAAGTCTTATTGCAAGCAATGTCTTCTCTTTGGAGTGTAGCTCATGACTACGGGCCGTGCTTTGAAGGTCTCTACCTTCTCATCAGGTTCCCTTTTTCTCTTGAAAATCCATTTACACCTAATTGGTTTTACCCTTATAGATCGATCCTCGAGGGTCCATATACAACACTTTCATATGAATTCTATTTTAGACTTTATTGCTAACATCCATCTTTCTTTGCCGTGATCTTCAGAGGCTTCATCACATGAGGTAGGATCATTGTCGGATTCCTCTGACACATGGAATCTATACTAAAACTAATTTGAAGAGGTATTAGTTTTTCATCTTTAATTATTCTTTCAGTTTTCGATTTCAGGATCCTCATTATCTTCTCAAGATAAAATGAGTTCCTTTACTTCACTTTCATCTTGATTCTCAAGAGTCTCATCTCTAAGAATCACTTTCTCACATATGAGATCTTTAAGAATCTCAAGATCATAAAGTAGGTATCCAATACCATCCTTTATTTTCCTAAGGAAGTCGCATTCCCTGGTGCTAGATTCCATCTTACATGAATTGAAACTTTATTAAGGATATATACTGTAGTCTCTAATACATATATACCTTGGAAATATGAGATAAGTATGCTACGATTCATAATTGATCAAATCATGTCACACATGATCCTATTATGTCTCCCTACAACTCTATTGAGTTTAGGTGCACTAGGAGGATTGATATAGAAATGATATCCCATTCTCCATAAGGCATTTCTTGAATTCATCCAACAGATACATGCTACCTAGGTTAGATCAAATTCATTTCATCTTCCTTCAAACTTTGGTTCTAAACCAAAATTATGAAATCTTTAAACATTTCAAAGGTTCTAAGGTGAAGGGAATAAATCTCATATAACAAATAATTATCCAATGATATCACATATCATCAATGTTTATCATGATATAAGTGATCCACATACATCAATATGTATGAGATATTGAATACCTTGACATCTTACACCATTCTCAGAGAAGGGTGCATGGACATTTTCTACTTCGAATAGAATATTCACAAGTATGTAAGATTTGAAATTTTTAGACATTCTAAAGCGTCATCTCTTACTAGTATATTGATCGCATTAACATACATGTCCAAGGCTTGATGCTAGATCATTGTCAAATGATCTTCATCCACCTATTGATTTATTAAAAGTTTTAATTTTCAGTATTAGAAATGTTAATAACCCATTCATTAATTTTCTAATTTAGCAAAGTTTTATGGATGTTAAATTACATTCTAAATTATGTCCATCATAACTCTTTATGATAGGTCTATTTCAGAATTCATGTTTATTTCCAACATTTAGAAATAAATAATGAGTGTATTCTAATATCTAGGTCATAGAGACATATCTAAGACTGAGGGCTCTCCCACTGAAAATGTGATGTCTATCTATCCAATATAGATTGTTGCAACAATTGCTTTAATATCCATGGATGACAATAAATCCTTAAGATCAAATTTCTAGTATTCTTATCAAATTAGAAAGTCAATTTCAATGATTATATGTAGATTATTTTGATGCACTATCCGAGTCCTTCTCTAAGGATTCTGGATAGACTTGATAGTCATACTATCAATACATCATCTTATTGTAGTGTTGGCATTCATCGAAATGTTTGGATGTCATATGTATAGAAGTCAAAGAAGTACACTCAACTCTTTCAATTTCCTTCTCACATGGGTCAGACCTGAAACGCCCCGCCTCAGCGGGAGCGCATCTCAACTCCCATTCTCAATATTACCCAACAACAATCATAAACAACCTGCATGATATACCATTTACACAAGATAGGGAAAGAAAATCTAAATTTCTACTGATAACAAGTCCACATACAGATAGCAATAAGTCTTTAAAGTCTCTTTATTACATCATAAATAAATAATCGGAAAGGAGGGATAACAAAACTACTAAGAACGGGTCCTCAATCTTAACAACGTCCTGCCGATGCACCACCAAAGATGTGAGCCTCTGTCTCCTGCTCTACACTCCCTGTTGGATTTCCAAAGAATGTAACTCATGAATCAACTGACTAAGTAAGGATAAAATAAATTAATCAAAAGAATATAGGTAGGTAATGCCAATGCAGTAACTGAACAAGTTTAATGGAGAACAATATAAAAGCATCTAGTAATATACAATCAGATATAATCTAGGCCTTTAACTTTTACGTAACCAAAAATTAATTCCTTGACATATCTTAAACCTTAATTTCATTTACTTATCCCGGATTCGCCCGTCAAAGGAGAAGGATTATACTAGAAATGAAGTCTGCAACACTTCATTTAAAGTGCACCCCAAAACCTGTGCGCAAACGTGATCCTTCAGCTAGTCTAGTTGATAGTACTCTGACACTCGAGATAGGCATATATGTCCAATGAGTCTCAACCCTGTCAATCGGGTCTGCCGGAGGAGTCTCGCTCGCTCCCTAAAAAGTGCAACAAAACGGATCCGTAAGTGCGATGCACACGTGCATCCACCTCAATTCCACCAAAGTACCTACCACCACCCCACTCTGTGATGCCCCTCGAGTGGGGATGACTTGTTGTCGGCTCAGCCGGACCACAAGGGTGTGCACCCACCTTGTAGTATTTATCACTTATAATCCCCATACTTATAAATATGATTTTTTTTGTGATTATCTAACCATTTTAATGTCAACAACTCGAATTATAATCCATCGGTACATCATTAATCACTATCAATATTCCCATAACATGACACATATATAAGCGGGGTGAGAGAGGCATAACTAAATGCCTAAAAGTTAAAACCATACCTGAACACCTTTTTAGTATTGAAAGTGTTTTTGTTGTTCAATACCCTATCATCCACATATATATAAATAAGTTAATCCAAAAGATGACAACCTGTGCGGAACTTACATGTATAAATTTATGCAGATAACTATTTTGATTTAAAGGTTTAGAAAGATAGGCATCTCTATCTAATGCTCGATATTTGTTCTACTGTCCTAATATAACCACTAAGAGAACAACTCAACGCCGAAAATTTATAGCCATCAAAACCTTAGCGTTATTCTTAGCCCGGAGAAAATGGTATTAACTAATCGTACCAAAAGGAGTCATATGACCACGATAATCCCGTCATAAATTTAATGATAACTACTATTTTCTTGATATAGAAAATTGACTTCGAATATAAAATCCATGGCATCCGAAAGCACTGGAACAAGATTGGACATGGCATGGATAACCATCAACTTGACCAATATCATAAGTTAAGGATATATGACTACATATTAGATGACAAACATATGTAATACCTTTATGTAACTTGTAAATAATATAACGTATGATATATAGATTGCATCTTCAAAATTGATCCTCGCAATATACCAAATCCTAATATTATGGAACTTGGTTTGGGTCCAACGAAATCTATAAGTGGTGTATCCTTATTTACTTAAAGAAGAGTGGCTGATTTCTTTCAATTTATCTAATGGCTATCATGAGGCTCATAATAGGAGTTGATGGAGTCCTTGAGAGACAATAACATTGGGAGAGGGATGAATCCCAAAATGTTATAAAACACAATGGTGGAATATTAATCACAAAAGGGCTCTTTGTGCCTATAGATCTAATCAATGGAAAATACCCTTCCAGGTCATTGTGTTAATACCCAAAACATTATCATCAGTAAAAAAAAAAAGAAATCAGATTCATAACCTGCAACATGTATATATAATGTATCAAGTAAAAACACCACGATGTATACCCCTCTAGTATTCTTATTGACCGGAACAACTGGACATGGAAGTACCGCGACAAGAAAACAAACATCAACTTATACCAACAGCAAGAGAAGATCCGTGATAGGATCAAAGTCAAATCGAAAGGTACGCGAAAAAGACAGGGAGAAGGTGAAGATCCGTTACCTATACTCGTGCACGTCTTTGATCCCCGGGCTCGATAGCCGATCATGAATCCGATGAGAGGGTTGCTTTTCCCTTGCGATGGCCCTCCTCGTCTTCTTCTTGTCGCAAGTCTACGAGACTTCGAGAGTTTTTGATAACGGTGGCGACACCGTTATCTCCTTGATTCTCTGAAGAAGGAGATGGAAAAAGAGATAAGAGAATGACTTGGGGAGGAAGAAAGGATGGATTAGGGTTTGGAAAAGGAGTAGGAATGAGGGGAGATGAAGGGTGTGGGTCTTTATATAGTTGGAGATTAAAATCTTAATTTTAGAAACCCCAAAATAGCCTTAATTCGTGCTTAACTTATCTAATCCCGTAACCATTAATCCCCTCAAAAACCATAACCCCTCTTCACCAAAACACGCATATCTCCCACATCCGGACTCAGAATTTCACGTTTTTGGGCTCGTTGGAAAGCTTGCGACGAGACGCTTCTTTTGAGTATAATATTGAATAGGTTTTAAAACTTCAGAAAAATCCGAAAATTACGGGGTGTTACATCATAACAACCTTAAAAACAGTCTCGTCCCTGAGACTTAGGATGCAAAAGGTGATATCATAACAACCTTAAAAGGTTGGATCCTATCGAGTAAAAGTTAACAACCTTAAAAAGGATGAAAGTAGCTTATATATTACCTTCAAAAAGGTATGGGTAGTCCCGTCGCATATCCGCCTCAAGTTCCCAGGTGGCCTCCTCGGAGTTGTGTCGTTGCCAAAGGATCTTCACCAAAGGTATCTCCTTGTGCCTTAACTTCTTCACTGAACGATCAATGATCCGAACTGGTTCCTCCGGATAACTCAGGTCAGTATCCACATGAAGGTCATCATAACTAATCACATGCGATGGATCATGCACATATTTTCTCAAGTTGGAGATATGGAAAACATCATGCACACCAGCAAGGTGAGGAGGAAGAGCAATCCTGTACGCAACTTTACCAATCTTGTCGAGAATCTCGAACAGTCCGACAAACCGGGGTGCTAACTTTCCCTTCACTCCAAATCATTGAACTCTCTTCATGGGAGAAACTCTCAAGAAGACAAAATCTCCAACCTCAAAGCTAAGATCAGTGCGTCGTCTATCGCTATAGCTCTTTTGCCTACTCTGTGCAGTAAGCAATTTCTTCCGAGCTATCTTGATTGCCTTAGCAGTCTCCTCCAAGTACTCTACCTTGTGTAGAAGGTTATGTTCAATCTCCTACCAACTCAGAGGTGTAGAGCATCGTCTTCCATATAATGCTTCAAAACGAGCCATGCCTATGCTGGCATGGTAACTGTTATTATAAGTAAACTCCGCTAACGGCAAATGGTCCTTCCATGACCCTTTCCACTCCAGCACACATGCTCGAAGAAGGTCCTCTAGTGTCTGAATCGTCCTCTCGGATTGTCTGTCGGTCTGTGGATGGTAAGCAGAACTGAAGCATAGTTGCACTTCTAAAGAACTCATGAATTCCCTCCAGTAGTGAGAGGTGAACCTTGGATCACGATCAGATACAATCTGATTCGACAGCCCATGAAGTCTGACGATCTCCTTAATAAAGACCACTGCAAGCTGTAAGGGAGTGCATGCCATACTCACAGGTATGAAATGTGCTGACTTAATAAGTCTATCAACCACGACCCAGATGGCATCATGACTACTAGTGGTCTTAGGAAGACCCGCCACAAAATCCATAGATATACCCTCCCACTTCCACTCAGGAATAGGAAGGGATTGCAAAAGTCCAGGTGGCCTCTTATGCTCAGCCTTAATTTGCTGACACGTCAGGCATTTTGCCACAAACTTGGCCACATCCCTTCTCATTTGCTTCCACCAAAAATTCTTTTTCAAATCCTTATACATCTTTGTGCCACCAGGATGTATCGACAAACATGAACTATGTGCCTCACGCATGATCTCTTCCCTCAATTGTACATCCGCTGGAACACACAATCGGTTCCCATTTCGTAGCACACCATCTTGATAAGAAAAGCCAACTAAGGTTCCTGCGATAGCCTTCTCCTTGAGTCTCTGCATACTCAGGTCTTCATGTTGCCCTTGGATGATTCGCTCAACTAACTCTGGACGAGAAGGGGAGGGAACTATGACAGTCTCTCGACTACTCTGAAATGGATGCCAATCACTGAAAGCTGCAAGAAGTTCCCATGCTTTAAGCTGAGGACGAGATTCACTTGAATGAGGCCTACGACTAAGGGCATCAACAACCACATTCGCCTTACCAGAATGGTAAGAGATGGTGCACTCGTAATCCTTTAACAGCTCCAGCCATCTCCTTTGCCTCATATTGAGATCCTCGTGATCAAAAAGATGCTTGAGACTCTTGTGATCTGTGAAGATTTCGAAAGCAACACCATAAAGATAATGTCTCCACATTTTAAGAGCAAAGATAACTGCTGCCAGTTCCATATCATGAGTTGGGTAATTTTTCTCATGTGGCTTCAACTGTCTAGATCCATATGCAACAACCTTACCATGTTGCATCAAAACCGTCCCCAGACCCTCCTTTGATGCATCAGTGTAAACTGTGAATCCGTCTGGACCCGACGGAGTTGTCAAGATGGGAGCTGTAGTGAGCCTTTCCTTCAATGTCTGGAAGCTATTCTCACACTCTTCTGACCAAGCATATGGCATCTCCTTCTTGGTCAGCTGGGTGAGGGGAAGGGCAATCTGAGAAAATCCCTTCACAAACCGTCTGTAATAACCGGCTAAACCAAGAAAGCTTCGGATCTCAGACACGTTCTTCGGTCGTTCCCAACGAAGGATTGCTTCGATTTTTGCAGGATCCACAGAAACTCCTGCACCTGAGATAACATGGCCTAAGAATGATACTTCTTGAAGACAAAACTCACACTTACTAAACTTTGCATATAGCTTGTGTCTCCGCAAGGTCTCCAGTACTGTCTGTAGGTGAGTGCGATGTTCCTTCTCATCTCGAGAGTAGATAAGGACATCATCAATGAAAACCACAACAAAATTGTCGAGGAAAGGCTGAAAAACCCGATTCATCATGTCCATGAATGCTGCTGGGGCATTTGTCTAGCCAAAGGGCATCACCAAGAACTCGTAGTGACCATATCTGGTTCTGAATGTAGACTTAGGTATATCCACATCTCGAATACGTAACTGGTGATAACCAGACCGTAGATCAATCTTAGAGAAGATGGATGACCCTTGTAACTGATCAAAGAGATCGTCAATGCGCGGCAAAGGGTAACGATTCTTAATTGTTACTTTATTCAATTGTCGATAATCTATACACATGGGCATAGATCCATCCTTCTTCTTAACAAAAAGGACAGGCGCTCCCCATGGAGATGTACTAGGGCGTATGAAACCCTTCTCCAGCAGTTCTTGTAACTGCACCTTGAGTTCCTTCAGCTCAGTTGGTGCCATCCTGTATGGTGTCATGGATACTGGTTGAGTTCCTGGAATGATAGAAATCTCGAACTCCACTCACGAGGTGGAGGAAGCCCAGGAAGATCTACAGGAAATACATCTGGAAAGTTCTTTACTATTTCAATCGCCTCTAATCCTTCCATGGGAGTTTGATTCCCAATGACGTGAGAAATAAATCCTTCACATCCTTGAGATAATAGACGATGAGCTTGCAATGCTGATATGCAGGTTGCCCCTCTCGACGAGGTGCTTCCATCAAATACGAATTCTTGTAGCTCAGGAATCCTGAAAATAATCTGTTTTTGGAAACAGTCTAAACATGCGTGATGATTCTCAAGCCAGTCCATGCCGAGAATAACATCAAAATCCTCCATCTGAATGAGCAGCAAGTAGGCCTCGAGCATATAACCTCCAATATAGACCGGGCAATCGGGAAACACCCGATGGACAACAAACACCTGACCTCCAGGTCCCTTAATAAGATAAGGGTCTGAAACTATGGTAGGCTCTCGGCCTAAGGTATCCGCAAAACTCCATGACACGAAGGAATGAGATGTGCCCCAATCAAAAAGAGCATGAGCTGTAAAGTCTCCTACTGAAATCATACCTGGTACTACTGATCCCGAAGCATGTGCTTGCCCATCGGTGATGGCATGGAGTTGTCCTTCTCTTCATGGCCCACTGAAACCTGTCGTGCCCCGAGTCTGGTTGGGATGTCCCCTGCCACCACGAGAGGTAGAGCCACGTCCCTGGTGCTGCGAACGTCCCCCTCGTACAATACCTCGCATCTGTGAAGCTCCCAACGGATAGTTGGATCTGATGTGCCCCTCTTGGTTGCATCGGTAGCAAACACGTGCATCGGTTATGCTGTTCACCATCGGATGTGCTGGTCGTGATGGCTCGGAAAGTGCTTGCCCCAAGATAGGAGCTCCTCCATGTGCGGACCTGGTAGACATGCCATGCCAGTTGTCGAACGATCATTACGAGCAGTCTTCCCATAATAGCTCGATCCTCCTTGCCTGGTTTGCACTGACCTGCCTTCACGCAAGTCCTCTTCTACTCATGATGCAGCATCAACCACTTCCTTCATAGTAACCAATCTAAGGGGTACTAGTCTCTCACGAATTTCCTTACGGAGACCTCGGAAGAACTTGAATGCTTTGTCAGCCTCAGTCGGCACAGTGCTAGCAGCATACTTCAACAACTCTGTGAACCTGTTTAGATAAGAAGTCACAGTCTTGTTCCCTTGCTCGAGTAGTGTGAACTCCACGCGGCGTTGCTCTAGCCAGTATTCCGGATAGAGATGCTCCCGGAACGCCTCAGTAAATTTCTCCCAAGTAACTGGCGTTGTAATCTGTGGCTCCATAGAACTCCACCATTCCTCAGCATAGCCCGCTAAGGAGTAAGTGGCAAGGGTAACCTTCTCCTCATCTGGTACATGTATGGTGCGAAATACCTTTTCCACACGCTTCAGCCATCTCTCTGCCACATCTGGGCTTGTATTGCCCAAGACTCTGGAACTTTCTCCTTGCGATATTTTGAAAATATGTCCTCTTGTTGCGGTGGTGGCGGCGACAGAGGAGGAGGAGGAGGTGGCGGTGGTGGTGGTGGATCACCATCTCCTCCACCCATTCCGGACCCGCCCTCAGATGTAGATCTCGACAATCATTCCTCGAGCATGAGCTGCCTCTGCTGCACATCTTGCAGCATCTCCATCATCGCAGCCAACTGCTGCGCAGTCTGATCCCTACGAGGCGGCATGATCTGCAAGTATTGAAATAGAACGGGAATTGCAATTAGATCCCAGAGTAGAGATCATTTGTCGAACTTGATATTTTTTTGACAGTAGGAATAAGACTACTTGTCTAATGTACGATGGTATTTCTCCTACCATACAGTTGCCTGTGACTGATGGGGTAATTGGGCTCTGATACCAAATGAAACTCACAAAGTATCTCTTATACCAAATGAGACCTATGCTTCCACTATGCTCTCTTCATATATAAACAACCATTGCTTAAGACAATGTATCTCTTATAATTCAAAAGATTTCAATATAAGAAAATTGTAACATTTATGCATTTTTTATTCAATTCATACAATATGAATATTATAAAACTTCATTGATGACCTAAGTATAAAGAGTAGAATGATGACACTCATCATATATACATGTATTTTAACTCTTAAAGTTCTTGGATCAGGTAGGTATTCAAGCATTTTTGAATACATGATCTCTTATAGAGACACCATTTTGCATAATGCAATGAACTATGTCATTCATGATTAAATGTTGAGAGAACATATGCATGCCAAAACACCTTCTTAGATTTGATTAATGGGCAATTACGAACATAATCAACATGATACTTCAAACCGCACTTGATGATAGATCAATATTATAGAGACATACAAACCTTAGGTTGTTGTCCTATTATCTATTTAGTTGTCATTACTTATTATTGCGAGGAAACTTGCATATTGCAACTACATACATTATGTGTCCTACTTCAAGTACAATATCTTGATCATGAATCCAATTCATGAGGATTTATTGGTTATTATTGAGTATAGTATTGAGTGGGTTTAATGAGGACTATCTAAAATAAGATAATTTGCATATATATATATATATATATTACTTTGATTTGGAAATTTTTGTATTAAAGTTGTCTTGCCTTGTCAACACTGAAAGTTCATTCCCTTAATCTCTTTCAATATAGGTGATATACTTACCATTATATCTCAAGCAAGATCTGGGATCTCCTTCCTTATCTTTGTCACATCCCAATAATATGCGAACTTGTAACTCGGATAAAAAGAAGAGGGAACACATTCTGCCTTGCAAGTCCAACTTGCATTCCCAATTCAGTATTTAACACCCGGGCCCACAACCCCTAAGGTGATGTTGATACGTCATTAGTTGAATCAATCATCAACAGGAATACAACTCATTATGCGTGATACAATATGACCCCATTAATATGAGGACTCCATATTGGGGTCGCTACACATACGCCCTTATTCAAGAAGCAAAGAGCTCGATCCTATGTGCTTGTATGGAGGAGCTATCACTGCGGACAGTCGTCTCCTTTATACAATCACTGGCGACGAAACCTTTTTCCTTAGCGGGAGACCATGGATTTCACTTATGTGATCTTCCATATAAAATTATAGTTAATTATCATTAATAATATTCACATAATTAATTCTTCCAAGGAAGAAACTTAATTGCTACTTAAGGATGGTATTATCTCGAAGTACGTATTATTTGGATTTTAATAATTAGAAAAATAAATCATGATCCATCATGCATTATCCCTTTCCTACCTGCTGTCATGGCTAATATCGATGGGAGTGGGATAGACCGCACACGGTGCAACTTTCTACCCCAACGCTCCCCGACTAGACACCATATCTACCTCAGGTTAGAATAATATCGATTGATCACTTTGTACATGAGATGATATTCTGTTTTTCAAACAAAGTTATACCATACTGTAATAATAAAAATCATGTTGAATATAAGGAAGTTTTCTAAACAAATTCCCAATCCTATTCAAGCAAGTTTGTTTGTTAGAAAGTAGATTGAGTAACCAATTTGTGATCTAGATTATATACAATCAATTATTGGTAAAGGAAATGTCATTTAAGGAAATAATTATCATCAAATATTTATCAAATATTTATACCTAATTATTATAGAAATTAACCACTAATTTCACTGATAAATTAAATTACAATCACAAGGTTCTTGATTACGAAAGTAATTTCCAGCATAGACCCTCACTTACTAAAATTAGCATATCTCAATCAATTTAAATCCAAATCATGCAAAATAAGTTTACAAAGTTTGATAATTTGATTTACAATTGAATCCAAGTGATTTGAATGCATTTCCAGGCGTTTAAAAACGGCAATTAACTCCTTAATCATACCACGGTTTCCTAGGTGTTGATCATATACTTTCCAACAGTGTATACCAACATACAAATTCAGTCAAGCTTCCAAAGCGAGATGGCTGAGCACGGAATTCGATTCTTCCTAATACCTCATGAGTGAGCTCATGTTTTTCAATTCAGTAAATGAACCTGTGTGATCGGTTAGAGAGATCGCATTACTTATATGCCCTTGCATGCACACGAGCACACTGGTATATAGACCTTGATTAGGTCATCAACCTATTGGTCTGCCAAATGTACATACTCATACATATAGTAACACACGTCTCCGGTCATAGGAAGTGTGCCTATATTGTCGTAGCATATGACATAGGTCTATGGTTATCTCGATCTCGTTAAGTCAACTCTTCGATCAGACTTATCTAACACCTCTAAATCTCTATTCCTATGCAAAGTACTTCATCAAGAGGTCAGTTAGATATCAGCCTCTAGAGAAAGGATTTCCACCTCCTCCTTGGGCTGGATATCATCTCTTAATAATCATTTGACAATGCTTAATGATTCGTCAATCTAACTCCATGGATATTCATCCAAGCATCGACCTCTATGATTTAACAATTGAATCAACGGTTGTATGATCATTAAGGTGGCCATGGTACATAACACTAATTGTTCTAAGGGACCTATTATGCAAATTCTTTATTAATCATTTCAGATCAGGCAATGGTATTCGCAATAACATTTATTGCATAATGGCTCACCGTGGGTTCGCATGTCAAACAATATCCATCACAACAGTTTGGCCACATCTACGGTACTACACATTACCCCATCATTCAGTTGGATGTTGTCAAGAAGATAACTTTTCCCTCTAGCCTTCAAGATGAAATTCTTTTCCAATCAACCATTTAGGGAAAGTGCTTATAACCTAGGAGGAGATGAAGTCAACATTTCTACACAAATTCTATCCCTTGGGTCATCTCAATCAAATGTGTGCTAGGATTTCAAACTTCTCCTCACAACACCCTGGGAGCATGAAGCATGGGAGAGATTCAATGACTAACAAGAGAAGTTCCCCCACAACGATACCCCAAGGACTAGTCTGGTCCAACATTTCCTTGGGAGTTTAAATCAACAGGGTCAGAGGTTGAGTGATGCCGCATGTGTTGTCTCTCATTTTAACTAAGATGAAGATGTCTTCTGGCAAATATTTTAGGAAATAACCAAAGGAGATTCCACATTATCTTCATCCCATGCATATTAGGAGACACTACAGATCCACGACAATATCATCAACATGGCATCATCGGACGAAGTGGACATGGACGAGAGCTCTAACTTGAGCATAATTGGGAGCCACTTGTCCAATGTGGACATTTTTGAGAAACGATCATATGATCTTCAGAACCTTTCTTTGATCAAACAAAGAACCAAAATATGGACAAGCTTGACTAAGTTACCAAATAATTGAAGATGATGGTTAGAAAACTTAATTCTTGTCAATCTACAAGCCCATCAATCGGTAACTCTGTGAAACCAAAAGAACAACAATTGCATTCGCAATGTCCATGACAATCATCGTCGATCCAGTATATGTATTACGTGCAGGTCCCCGACCAGGCACCACAACAACATTCATAGTAGCAGATAGTGGTTTATAATCCTGGAACCCAACAATATTATGTGGATCCGTTCTTTCCAACTCCACCACATATTCAGGAGGTGGATGCATATGGATCAATGAATATCCTTTGACCTGTATTGGAGGACAACCTCAGGGAGAAACATCGGTCACACGTCCATTCCACCAACATTATGCTGGAAGGAATGTCCAGTAGAACTAGTTTCATCTAGTATCCTAACCACATCAACACATAGAGATATAGTTACCAACATCTGTCATATCAACAACATTAATTTATCAACAACAACTATCTGCTCATTGCAACAATCAGTTCCCTCCTCCTCAGTATATCAACAATATCTTCCCCATCCATATTCTTCAAATTTTCAGTTGAAGCCTTTATACTACTATCAAAGTCAGTGTGGTTAGCACGTTAAACAATTTGAGGCAGTTCTCGTGAACGATGCACTAGATTGCCTAGCTTAGTTGGTGCAGATCCTTAGTAAAATGAGCCATAAGCTTGATGACCTCACTACCACCAACAATCATTCCCACGTAGGTTGAAGCGAATCCCAATTATTTTAGACACAAGAAGCTTGTAGATTACAATGTCTCTTCCATCCCATCTGAATCAGGTATAACTAATTCATTTATGTTATTTAACATCATGACTCTTAGTAGTGATCGGACCATGTAGCATTCTACCATCACTAATGGAATGAACAAAGCTTCACAAGGGAAGTCATCAACTTCTGCATAAATTGAACCAATAACGAATACACGTGAAGAAGGAGGTGAAGCCGCACTAGAAAAAGACCAAAAATCAAGAAAATGAAAAATCGTAGAATTAAAGTAATAACGAAGGTTGATATATGCATGTTAAGGAGACACTAACACCAGCGACAGATCCCGTGCATGTCGACAAAGCCGACTTCCTATTTTAAGTTTCTCTTCTACTTTGGATGATTATATCATTTATTATGTAGATGTTCCTTTTCCTAATTCCATGAGAGAATCTAAGAAATCACAAAATTTAAGAGTCGCTTTATCTGGTCTTCATATTATTGAAATATTGCAAAAGATCATGCTTGAAATATCTTTATTGAAAGCTATGGAGTACATGCTTGTTGAAAAGAATGGATTGAAAGAGGCATGTACCTCAAAGTGTCAACCACACAAGAGCATACACAATAGATATGAAAAGCATATTTTCGATCATGGCTACCGTGAATGCCATCAACAATCACTTGTGCAATAAGAAAGATAAGGGAACACCTCTCATTAGTTGTGAGAAATTTAACTGAGAATTTGACTATGCACTTCTTGATAGTGGATACTTTATCAATTTGTTTCTTTCATTGCTACTCAAAGAATTTGGGTTAAGGCTGATCAAGTCAACTAGAATGATTCTGCAATTTCTATACCAATCAATTGAGCAGCCTAGGGAAATTTTGGAGGATGCCATAGTCATAGTACAAGGAGTGCAATTTCCAGTGAACTTCATTATCTTAGATGGGGACACCTGACCACCATTGCTCGATACCTTGATCATACTAGGACAATCATTCCCTTGAATTTCCAAAGCAATAATTGATTATGACATTAAAAAGATTACCTTTCACTCAAGCAACGATAAGGTCATGGATAGAGACAGTTCCAAAACTGAAACCAGTAGAGTCAGTATCAGATAAGAGTGATATTATACCACATGAAATAGAATACTGTAACTTTCTTGTATAGATAAAAGATACAACTTTATTCTTGTATTATTTTGAGAGCCTGGTATTCCTCTCCACAAAGGAGGACCAGGAAAGCACGGTCGAGTTTTCCACTATCATTGGTGATGAGTTTTTTGTTGATAGGATAATTAGGTTGTTTGATGATTATCCATCACAATCAGAGCATAAAGAGTTCATACTAGATCTTTGTGATACATTATATACAGAGTCAAAAGTAACCATGATGGACAATACACGGTTGACAGATTAGACATAAACCACTAGCACAATCTCAAAGGCTACTACAGAGCCGATTCAAATCCTCTAGAGCTCAAACCATTACCGTCAAATTTAAAGTATACCTTCTTTATAAGCAAGCCAAGCTTGTTTTCGGTCATTATCAATGCAATCTGACCGAATATCAATAATGTCATTTATTTGAGGTTATAGATAGAAAATGCATGACGATACGCTAGAAACTTTCAAATCTCCAGGACAAACCCACCATTATTCTAGCACATCATTTATTTAGAAGAGGACAACAAGACGTCCCATGAATGTTAGCTTTGTCTAAATCCTAATATCTAAGACGCAGTCATGAAACAAATAACGAAGTGGTGGAATGCATGTTTCATCTATCACATCATTGATTTGTTATAAGTAAGTCCAATACATATGGTTCTAATGAAATCCATTATGATTGTAATGAACAATGAGGGAGAAAAGATTCCGACCCCAATACCTACTTTTTGGTGTGTCAATGTTTATTATAGATGCTTGAATTCAACTACAAAAAAAATATCAGTTTCCTCTGCCCTTTGTTCATCACATAGTTGAGAGATTGGTAGTGAAAGAGTATTTCTATTTCTTGGATGGGTACTCTGGATACAATCAAATTGTGATCACTCCTAAAGACGAAGAGAAAAATCCTTTTACTTGTCTATTTGAAGCTTATGCATTTTTTGGATGCCTATTTGATTGTGCAACATCCCCATAATATTCCAAAGGTGTATACTGGACATTTTCGCTGATATGGTGGGTAGTTTCCTTGATGTTTTCATGGATAATTTCATGGTTTATGGAGATATTTTTGATAGATGACTTGCTTATTTGGAACGAGTGCTTCAACGATGTTGTCAAATTAATTTGGTTATGCCAATTAAGGACTTCAGCAAAATTGTCCAACCTTAATCAGCTAAAGGATTTAGTCACTCTTGCACATGTTCTACAACCATCATATTGGTCACTTCTATTCGAAATCATGACTAATGCATCAGCTTATGATATTGGGTTGTCTTGAGGTAGAGAAGGGATGAATGGATTACCATTTACTATTCATTATGCTAGTGGAACATAGATGAGGCCCAAAGAAATTACACAGTTAGAGAGAATGAGCTTCTAGTAGTTGTGTTTGCTTTAGAAACGTCCAAACCACATTTTCTTGGATCCAAGGTTATTGTTTATATGAAACACTCTTCCATCAGATACTTACATAATAAGAAGGATGTTGAACCTTGTCTCATACATTGGATCCTTCTACTATAGGCGTTTGATTTAGAAATATGAGATAAACCTCGAATTAAGATAAGGTGGTAGATTACCTTTCAAGAATTTCTGATATGGATACTCTTAAGCATGCCATTTTGTCTATTACAGTGACATTCCCAGATGCAGTGATCATGTCTGCCATCTTAGTCCCATGTTATGTCGATAATGCAAACTATCTTGTCTCCAAGAGAGTTCCACAAGATCGGACGAAGTTAAAGTTGACAAGTTCTTATCAGAAATAAGCTTTTACTAGTGTAGGGACCCATATTTATTTCGTGAGGGTGCGGATTGAATCTGGAGGAGGTGCAGTCCTCAGGAGGAGTATGCCATTATCCTTGATCATTGTCATAAATTATAAGCACGAGGACCCCATTCTTGGAATAATAGAGTAGTGAAAGTACCTAAGTATGGACTTTGGTAGCTGACTCTTTTTAAGGAGGCAACACCATATGTAGAAGGTTATAAAACTTATAAGAAGATGAGCGGCACCATAAAATTTAAGTGTGTGATACCTCTCAAGTATATTTAGATATCAGATGTTTTTGACACATGTGGCAATGACTTCATGGGCCCAGTACCTAAGAGTAATGGATTTCAATATATCCCTCTTTACATGTATTATGTAAGTTGTCGGGTGGAGGATATCCCCGCTCGATCAGCTGATGGTAGCACAATGTGTCGATTTCTCAAGGACAATATTATCTCGTGGTTTGAGATTCCAAAGAGTTTTATTTCTGATGGGAAGTCAATTTATCAACAAATAAGTGAGAAGCTTGTGAAGGAATACGACATTGAACACCATGTCGCATCTCCTTACCACCTACAAACCAATGGCTTAGCAGAAATTTCATATCAGTATATAAATAATGTTTTTATAGAAACTTGTTCATCCAGATACAAAAATTTATCTCAGTTGCTTGACTTAGTTCTATGGGCTTACCATACGATGTACAAGTCTCTGTTGGTTATGTCTCCTTATCTTTTGGTATATTGTAAGCCATGTCACTTACTAGTGGAACTCATTCATAAATCTGTGGGAAATAAATGTGTGTAACTTAAATTCAGAGAAAACATGGTATAACACAAAGGTTGATATGAACATATTATTGGAATTACGAGATATGCATACAATAACAACCTGGAATAAAAGCAAAAAAGTCAAAAGATGGCATGACAAGCATATCCAAAGAAAGGCTTTCGAGCTTGGTAAAAAGGTATGGTTATTTGATGCAAATTTAACGTTATTTCAATGCAAGCTAATGAGAAAATGGATAAGATCATTTCTATTAAGAAATGTATGTGACAATAGTAGCATCACCATATCCAATTGTCATCTAACACACAACCATTACTAGTCAACAGACAGTTACTGAAGCTTTATTTAGAGCATGATATATTTTCTCCATTGTCAATTCTATCGTTGTGGCATTTGAAGATGATCTCCCTGTAACATCAAAGATCTAGACAATGTGCTATCCAAAATTATTTTTATTTGACTTTTTTTGTTTTTTTTCTTTTATTCTTTTGTTTTATTCATTCATCCCTTTCATCAGTGATATACATGGGATGACTAGATCCTAACCATAGGGGTAATCGGTACATTTGAGTTATTCTTTATTGTTCTTTCTCTAGTATTCTAACTCCTTGATAATTATTTTCTATACATGGGGATATTTTACCCTAAGCATAGGGGGGAGACAAGTCGAGTCGATGATTATTAAGTAAGCATTAATCCTCGATCATCCCCATTTTATGTACAATCTATTATACTCAGTATTAGTTGTTCCTAAGTAGAGGGGTATGATCGCCTTGTTATTCTTTTACTTAGTCGTTGTAGTATAGACTTTTCTATAATTATCCTGAGTTATGTCTTCCTTTGTTTCTCTCTGGTCACTATGAGGACATAGTTCAAGCTATGTACAAGGGGTCGTATATATGGTATATATACGTAAACCTTAACACGCACTTCCTGTATTTCAAATAATATAGCTAATATTTATAATGGGTAATGGTAGATAAATAAATCAATTGTAAATTTCTTATAAATATATATGAAAAATTTTGAAAAATTGTTTGTAATATTTGGTTTGAAACTGTTTTGTAAATGATTTGGAAATTGGTTGTAAAATATTTGAAAAATCTATTGAAAACATTTGAAAAATATTTATAAAATGTTTTCAAACAATTTGAAAATAATGGTTTCGCAATGTTTTGTAAAAATTATCTGTAAATTTCCAGAAAAATTCGTTGTAAAATTATTTGCAAAATAAGGTTTCAAAAATATTTGCAAAACATTAAATGTTTTAAAACTATATTGAGAAACAATGTACGTAATTATGTTGCATTATTTTTCAGAACAAATATTCTTGCAAATAAATTTCTTGTATAAAACATGTACATACATGTATAAAAGTCTTTATATTCTGGTATAAAATCCTTGTGAATATGTACAATACATTTACTAACCACTTTTTTAAAATAGATAAAAATATGAAAAAAAAATTAAAACTCCATAAAATTTGCAAACATTTTTGAAAAAAACCATAAAAATTCAAAATTAGGAATTTTTTTCATAAAAATATCTCTGAATTGTGAAGCATTTTTCAAATGATGCAACACTTGAACAAGTCTAATTACGATCTAAAGACCGGTGCTTAATCTAGGCCTTACTCCACTTAATTTCACAGGAACCGCATAGGAATCAGAATTGATACTTTTCTAGTCAGTGAGAATTAATTCTTTGAGTCCGCAAGACTATGTTCACTTGTCATCATGATTAGCCTACATATAATATTTTGAAGTGCACACATAATGCTTACTGATAATTACCTAACTTGGATAAGCACTCTACACTTAGCTCAACTTTTATGAGGTGGTGAGGGCAAGATTCTATGCATGTAGAAATGTTTGTCACCCCAATTGGAGGATAGTTCACCCTAACCTAATCCGGTGGCGTGGATGTCTAAAGGTAGGACTTTGTGGGTTGTAATAAAGCTTCAAAAGAGGTATAGTCTATTGGCTCAAGGAGAAATATTACTCATGTAAATGATGCTATACATAGTATATAAAATGTGTGAAATAAAGACTCCAAGGGCATTGACCGACAAAAGTCAATGAAAAAATCAATCTTGTTAGAGCTACGTATCAATAAGAAAGGCTTATACTTCGAATTAAAAATCTCAAGGTTTCATGCAGTTGGAGACTTGACTACACTGGTCAAGATCCACATGATATCTGACTATACTGGCCACAATCTATTCTTGTATCAACCCCCTCTTCATGAGCCGGTTGTACTTGAACTTATAAGGAAATACCTTGGCCCTCAAGTGAGTAGTTATATTGGGGAATTAGGGTTACCTTACTAAGGAAGATTATTTCTTGCCATTTTTTATGAGAAGGGATACATTCACATATATAGTATAACTGAGTTTCATAGTCATAAGGGTTTGTGTATGAATAGACTTATTCTGAATGGACTATTGAGGTAGTGTGAATAGAGGTTTGTGGAACATGAGGGCTGTTAAGTTTTAGATCCTATTCCCAATAAGGTTCCAAACACATTAACAATACAATGGTCTTAACCAAGCTTCAAACTTTCATTTTGTGAAGTTAAGTTTAAAAATTATTATCATTCTAAATTATTTATCTTCCTTTTATTTATTTTCTCTTTTGCATCACTTATTCTTATAATAAGTGATTGCATGGGACTAGCAATGTTAAGTATAGGGGAGTGGTGAATTGCCATTCATCTACCTACTTCTTCCATTTTGTATTAAAATCCCTAAAAAACCGCTATAAATACTACAAACTTGCACAAAGTAATACTCAACATTCACATGTAGTTAACACACTAATACCCGTATTTAAATGTAAAATTAAATAATAAAGAAAATAAAAGGAAAATAAATGAAGTATCATAGATATTGAATGACCTAAAACGTAGTCCCTGTCAATATTGACTAAATCGACCAGGAATAAGTAGAGAGAAATAAAAACCAAAATACAATTAGAAACCCTAATATGGTACTCAAAAATAGCCATTTTTATACTATATTATTATTCATTATATACACCTAAAATAATAAAATGTACTACAAGAAACTAGTACACAATAATATATAGAAAATTTCAAAAATAATAAGCACTAAAAATAATGCGCAGTGCACATTGCACAAATAGATGAAAAAGTTGTAAACCAAATTTTATTGATAAATATCTTCTACATATGAACTAAATTTTACTAAACTCACCTCCATTATATTATAAATCAAATTATCTACCAAATGAAGGTGGACTCATTAAAATGGAAGCTAGCTTCTTGGGTTACTATTGTACTAGCATATCTATATAAAATTAGTAAATTTTCTTCTTCGTATTTTTACTCTCTTTATATTTTTAAATAATATTACATATTATATAAACATATCAAAAACATAAATACAAATAAAAATATTTAAATTTCACTTTAAATAAATAATACATCATAATACATTGTGTCAAGACCCCAATTCTGGACCGTCGGATCCTCCCATTACAAGATTTGGTTACTCGGCAATAATTTATTCAGCACTCACAACTAACATTAAGAAATAGAGTTCAAATAAAGTATATTCAGAAGAAAGAATTTCAACACTTTTCCATTCATAAAATAAAGTCCAGATGATACATTGTCTCACTATAACCACTTACATGTACATCAGATTGAAAGGAAAATATACAAAAGATTACTAACTACCTTAAAGAGTGAAGCTACTGTGGCTGGCTGGATGTCTACTAAGGTCCTTGTGATAGCTCACCGACATCTGTTGGGTTTTCCATAAATCATAGGATAACAATTAGAGAATGCTAAGTAACGAAGAAGAGAAATGCAAACAAATTGTGTGATTTTTCTAAACTTGTTGTCATTAAAAGTTACAATCCTTTCATTAATTTAAGTCCTATTCCTTTCTATACTACGCTCCAATTCTACCCTGACAATTTTCTTTTCTTTTATTAAACAGGATCTCAATCGGCCTGGAAAACAAATGAGCACACTGTCCTCGAGAAGTCGGTTGCTTAAAACCTCAGGCTAACATTTAATCATATAACCTAGAAGCTTTAAATACATATTATCGTAACCCAGCTCCTATTGAACCACCTATGTCTCGGCATGGCACGACCTCATCTTCCATTGTCCAACCCGAAGATATTGGCCTCCGGTACCACGCATTGCAAATCATTCATTGACTACGCACTTATCATAATAGGGCAACTGTGTACCACCTAGGTAGGGAAACACCAATACTGGTTCCTTCCGACAAACTTACAGGTTGCATGCGTGAGCAGTAGTTCTACTCCCAGTCATCCTTAACGTGACACACGGTCCTTTTCAGGAACCAACTCAAACCACATCAATTCCCATGATGTAATTCTTTCGTTAAGTCTTTGATCTGCATAATCAACAACACTTGGTATAGACTCACATATATATTTTTTTCATATGCATATATACTTGTATTTATGCCTATTTTAACTCCGAAACCCTATCTTTCAAAGCCACCACATCAATTTGATGCTTAAACCTTTTTTTAGTAGGAATCACAAGCAACTCTTCAGTCTTTTTCAAAAAAAAGACAAAATTAGGGTTATTCATAGCAAAGAATATAAAATCAAGAATTTCAACAATCTCGTATGAAAACCCAACATCAAAAGGAAGGATTTTGTTACCTAATCGAGCTCTCTCTCACGTATGTGAGGCTTTATCATGTTTAATTTTCAAAAAGGATGTTCTAAGGCTCCTGAAAAGATCGAATTTCATTTTCGTATCAAAAATGCTAAGAACGTGTCAAGAACGCGAAGAACGAACGAAGAATACGAAGAACGCGAAGAACACGAAGAACATGAAGAACGTCAAGAATATATTTTCTCTTGAAATTTTGGCAGAGTTTGCCCTTATATCGGGACATATTTCTTGGAAAAAGTGGGCAGAGTTGGCCCTTATATCAGGACATATTTCTCTGAAAATTTCGGCAGAATTTCTCCTTATATCGGGACATAGTTCAAAATTAAAATGAAAAGAGTTTCCTCTATAAAATCAATCGAGAGGAAAACAACAATGAAACTAAAAGAATATACTCAAACAACAAGAGATGAAGAATCGATAGAAACCACGCATCTTAGGTGAGTGAATGAGTGAGGAATCACAGGGTTCACTGGCGTGCATAGCCGCCCGCTCCTAGGTAGGGTATTACACAGATTTCTCCATCAAAATAACTATAAAAGCATAATTGAAAGAATAGAAACATAAGCGATGGAGAATTGGTAGACACCATGCGTCTTAGATGAGTTAGTGTGTGACGAATCACAAGGTTTACTAACGTGCATAGCCGCCCGCAACTAAGTAGGGTGTTACACAGATTTCTCCTTGAACCACAACAGAAACGAATCGGAAAGAAAGATGGATCAAGAACAAAGCTTGGAAGAAAAGAGGATGAATTGAAATCCTAGCTTACGAAACAAACTAAGAGAGGATCATACCTTTATCCTCCTCGTTCTCCCGGCAGTGCTTCGCTAGCACTCCTCCCTAGCCTCCTACTCCTCCTCACGACCTCTCGAACATAGCCTTTGGGGTGGTGGTGGTAGTGGAAATCGTAGAGAATGAATGGGTAGGGGGTCTATTTATAGGCTCCAGAAAACCACTACCTATGCTTAGAAAACAATGGTTTAGACCTTAACCATGGTTTAGCGGCCCATGGCTTTGGCCCATGATTTTAGCCAAAACTTATCCTAAACTAGGGTCTTAAGTTAGAACATTTTAGAGGATTCTAGATTCGCTAATGATGCTTAATTAACATTAATCATGATTAACTTTCACTAATCACGATTTAACTTTCGCGTCTTACGCTTATCTTTTGCTAAGTATTGATTAGTATTTGCTAATGATCATTAGTGTTATTCAATCAGTCATTATTTTCTCTAATCAAGTTTAATTAGTCTTAGTGACATTCATTATGGGTTAATGACGTCTTTAACCCTCCTCAATTCTCTTTCTTCCGAAAATTATAACAAATCAAAACGAAGTCTGATTCAAACGAAACAAATTACTTTGGTTTACTCTTGACGAACCACCAAGTTGAAGGATTTACAAATTGGTATATTAAACCTATAATGTATAAATATGCAAGTAATTATACATGTAAATAAAATTATGAAAATTTAATAAATATGTGTAAATATGTATTTAATATATTATAAATATATAAAATATGTAAATATAATATTATCCACATAAAATCAAAAATAAAACTGTAACATATAAGATACATATATATACATGTAAATATTAACATCTTCCAAATATTGTTGTAAAAATAAATAAAAAATCATATAGAAATAGTTTATAAATCAATAATCATTTTTCATGTTTTACGTTTTATTTATTAAAATAAATTACTATTTTTATTAATTTAATACATATTTTTATTATTTATTATCCTAACTTGGTCCTATGTACACAAATAAGGACTTTTGCATGGCCCAATGCTCTGACCTTATCAAAGCATGAAACCACCCCTTCTCAAATTTCAACACCTTTCCCTCACTTTCTTCCACATTGAGACCGCCACCATTCTACACCTCTCACAACCCTCCATCTCGACATGCCCTAAGATCCCGCCTACCAACTTCCTTTCGCATGCCATCTCCCTCATGAGATGGACCTTCCACTTGTATAAAATACACACCTCTCCTCCATTTTGTTTTATTAATCACTCTCGATCCCATGTAACCCCAATCCCATTCGCATTTGAGACTCCTAGTAACAACTATAAGCTCTTATGGGTGCCCACGAGGAGAAAGGTTGTTGGAGTTATTGATACACCACATTGCCAGAGTTCTCTCCCAATGGTCCTATGATCCTTGGTCCCTAAGACCATGTTTGAGATGTTTTACTAAGGTTTCAAGTTTACATTTTCATTATTAGGTTAATCTTGCATTTTATTTTATTACTTCATTTTAATTTAGCATAAATTTAGTCAATTGCATCTCACTGGAGCTAGTGCTCTGGCCACTTGCTCCATTGCGATCCACCTTGTCTCCAACCCACCTGAGAAACCATCATTCTCCCCGTGGGCACCCGTAAGAGCTACGAGATCGACTCTGATCTCCCATTTGTCATCGTTGCAGGAGATCTCTCATTCCCTTAGCCCTTATGTTATTACCTTCAATTTCAGGCCGAGAGCATAGATCTCACGCCCAATAGTCATTTTTTGCAGGTAGAAGGCCGAGAAGAACCACCTAGGTCTCATATTGATAGAAAAACTGGTTCCCTAGATGTCGTACGAAGAACAACTCTCTAGCCTCCTCCGATAAGGTGTGGATCATCTGGATGCCACATCAGCTGCAAGGACCTCCATGGAAGGAGAAGAGCTCCTCAAGAGGGTTGGATCATGTCAGAGTGATGAGGAATCAATGATTAAAGGAGAATATGACACACTCCATATTCTTCCTTCTTGCTACAATGACGAGCCGCAAAATAGTCCCTTTAATAATGTTAAATTAGCACCTGGAATTGACGTAGCAGTCGGGCCAATTCGGGCTCATCAAAGACCATCTGATTAATATGTGTCAAATAAGAATGAGATGGTCGTGATTTTTATTTTTTTACTTGGCAAGAAACCAAGGTCGAACTCAGGGACACGAGCCTTTCTCGAATTATTCGGATTTTTATTTATTTAACTAAGTGTTGAGTTACAAGAAAAATAGGTCAAATCATGCAAGGAGACTAAGCATTAAAACAAACATGCATTTTTTTATATTTTAATCATTCAAATAAATGCCATGAAATGCAATGAAAATAGGCCCTTGATCAGGATAAATATGATGAGCAAATTAAATAAGAGTCAATTTTAGACTTGCTTAAAGTGTCAAACTTGATTAATAATGTGGACATGGCCAAAGCAAGTAATTAGAGACACACTGCGAATAAAGTAATACATAAAAATTCAAGTGTCCAAAATGAAAAATTTAATATACCATTAAGAAGTACATCAAACAAACTTCGAAATGAAACTTAAATCAACTGAAACAGAATTACGATGCTCAAGATATGCAAGAACGAAGACAAGGGCATAAATGAAAGAAAACATGAACTGATAACTACAAAAAGGTCCCTGGGAAGGACTAAAATGAAAATAAAATAAGTTCTGAGGCCTTCCCTGTAAAAGATCCACATGCGCAGGGGCCTTTCTGCAAATTGGATAAGTTTGGAGGGCATCTCTGCAAATTGCCCAGATACGCACGTGACAAGCACGTGCCATCCAGGCTTGGGGTCAGGCTCGGCAGAGGCTAGGACTGCTTCGGGTCAGCTCGGTGTAGAATCAGAACTCCATGCAGGCTTGGTAGCTGGCTCGACATCTCCGAGCCTGGAGGGTTGTAGACGAAGGCTTGGGGGAAGCTTTGGAGTGACACGTGGCCGGCTGGAGTCCATCCGATCATGATGATCGGGCGGATGCTGTGCGTTCCTGGAGTGTTGATGTGGCGGCATAGGAACCGTTGGATCTTGAGGATCCAACGGTACCTGGAAGGAGTTCTTAGCGGCGACGTGGGCTCGTCTGGGCCATTGGATGGTCTCTGAGAGATGACCATCCAACGGTATCTGCATCTCCGTCTTCTTCAGCGGCTGACGGAGGGAATAGAGCTCTGACGAAGGTGGCTCTCCTCCGCCGCTCGTTCTCCGTCGATTTGGTCCTCCCCGAAGCTCCATAAACAGTCGTCGATGAAGCGGGGAGCTCGGGGGAGGTGGTGGTCCTTCCTGATCGGTCCGTCGGAGCGTAGATGACTATGTAGAGGTTGACGAAGATGGCTTCGGCGGGGCTCCGATCATTGATAGTTATGAAGACCTGCACGGTTAGTTCCTAGACGAAGCGTCATGTTTCGTGAAGGGGGGTGAAGTGAAGAGCTCTTGCGGGCGAGGGAGATGGGAGCTCGAAGCTCGATCTCCGGTGGTCGGAGATGAGGTGGGTCGGAAGTGAGCTGAGACGAAGAAGTAGGGAGAAGGCGAGCGGAGGGTGTCGCGTGAGAGAGGGGAGCATGGCGGAGCTTGGGAGGCGATCAGTGAACGGCGAGGGAGAGTGACAAGGCCTAATTAATTAAGGAAAAGCAAGAAGAACTGTAGAGTAAGAAGAAGGGATCTTACCGGAGAATGGGCGGAGCGGGGCCTGTGCTCGAGGTCATCGGATGACCTCGGGGTCATCGCTGGACTCCCCCGGCTACGGGGAGCAGCTTGGCAGAGACGGAGCTCCGCAGGCCTGGCCTACCATGGCCAGGGGTCGACACCGGAGCAGACCTTCGTCTTTGCGCTCCTCGCTGCCCCCTCGCTGTCACCGGGGGGCGGGGGCTTGCTGGGAGGTCACCCACGTACAGGTGGACCAGGTGAATCGGGGAGGAGGGCTGTGTATTTGAAGAATAAACAGGCGGTTTGGGCTGGTGGAGACGTGGGTTTCAAGGAGAAAATGAAGCGAGTGGGAGGACGACGGTGGTTAATGGAGGCATCGACGAAGATCGTGGATGATAGGGCTCGGTCATGGGGCAGTTGGCGAGTGCAAGAGCTGGCTGGTGAGGGTGAGAAAATGGAAAGGGGGAGACGTCTTCGCGAGGTGGAGAACGTGGGAAGAGAGGGGGGTCGGAGGTTGACGATGACTGACGGCCGTTGGATCTGGAGATCCAACGACGGATATTTGGGTGCGACGCGACGAACCTGATTAGATCTGGAGCGGAGTGATCGAAGGGGTGTGAAGTCGCCATGTGTCGTCTTGACGTTGAAGCGTGAACGGACGGAGCAGATGCGAAGGAGCTGCCGATCGAAGGGATGATAATCAAAGCGACAGTGGACGGCGGTGATCAAAGAGACATAGGCGAAATCGGACGGCGTGCAATGCGCCACGTGGCAAGACGTGGGCGCGGCGCTAATGGGCGGTGATGATCATCTCTGGAGATTTGGCGTGATCGGACGGCGTGCAACGCGCCACGTGGCAGGCTGTGTGCTCGGCGCTAACGTGCGGTGCAGATGAGAGACTGAGGCTGATCGAGCGGTTGAGAAAATGAGCGCACGTGGAGAAGGTGGAACCGTTGGATCGGAAGGCGATCCAACGGCCAGGAACGTGGGCGGATGCTGCAAGAAGGAGCGGGGTCACGTGGCGCACCCAGAATGGGCCATGTGGCCCAATCAGATTTATTCGAGGGTATTTTTTATTTTTGGGGGTTAAATTGGTCGAATTTGAGAAAACTCAAAACATGAAAGTTGTAGATCTTGACGAGATCTACAAGTTTCATGTTGACCAAAATTGGAGAAGAGATCAAACAAAGACTCGAAATATTTTTGAGGGTATTTTTAAGTCTAAAAATACCACGAATTTTTATTTTGCCATTTTTTGTGTTTTTTAATTTATTTGAGACTCTGTTAATTACAGGACATTAACTGGGTTTTATTGACACATATTTAAGCAAGGGGGTTAATAATGGGAAATTATGATGATGAAATCGAGTTTCATCACCCCCCCTATACTTAAACTATGCTCGTCCTCGAGCATCAAAAAGAATGAATAAGCTGGATTAACCCCCGTGTGCATGTGAGTACAGGATCCAATCTGTTCAATTCGACTCAACCCTTAGAGGTCCAAAATTCTCAAGTTCAACCCAGCCTTAACCAAGAGGTACCCAATTTCTCTAATTCTATATACTCTCTCTGATGTACATATACTCTATATGACATTTAGTGTTGACTGCAATTTCGAGAGTAGAGTCAAATCGTCACCCAAAGTCTCGGTCCGAGAAAATCTCCTAAGGACCCAATCCTCAACACTAGGGAATAAATCTAATCTTGCATTCAGTCCACCGTCTCTTTAGTTGTCATACTTAGAAAATGTCGATGGAAGGCCAGTAATGGACGGTATAAGTTTGTGTCATTTCTTCTCTCCCTCTCATTGGAACAAGGATTCTCTCTAGTGCCTTTTACGCAACACACATTTTTTTGGTGTTGATCAGTGCGTCCGTCAAGAGAAATTGGAGCCGTCTGCACTTTTTTTCCTGGGAGTACACCGAGGTGTGTCTTTTTTGGGTACCTATCGTACCTTCGACATCCAGACTTGTAGCATTTACGATGCCGAGCCCTTTTTTGGTGCAAGCCCGACTCCTGGTCTTAATAGCGGTGGTCCAAATGGACACTTTGAAAAGTTTGGGAGCGCTCGCCTTTGGTGGAAGCTCTTTGATATTTAACTTTGTGGAATGAGAGCTTTTCTTTGAATTTCATTGACTTGTATAATTTGTGGCTAGCTCCACTGCTTTTACCAAGAGTTGGCGCACACTGATCAACAATTTTTTATTTATTTCACACCCAGGTACTTAGGTCAGTATCAAGAGATTAATATAAGAACCAAGTTCTCATACTGGCTAATATTGCTGACACTCAGGTTTCATGAAGCCTTCAAAGATTTTATCCCATCCTCAAGCATCATTAGATCAAGTCCAAACTCAAATCCCTCGTCCCAATCCCTTAGGTGAAAAGTCAACTCATCTTATCAAAACCGCAGTCGTGCATGTGATGTGCTGATCATATTCTTTAAGTCTGAGACTAAGCATGGAATATAGCATGCAAATCTAGAGACCTAGGGAAATGTGGATGATTAAGTCTGTGACCCTGATGGCTAAGGCTGGTTAACCGAAAATCTCAAAGACCTCATAAAACTCAGTTTCCTTGAACATTTCAGATCCTGGGTGGAAGTGTAAAAGTAGAAGATTAATCCAACTTCTTCATTCAAAAACACATTTATTATTATTTTTTTATATTTTTTTTGAATTTTGCTAATTTTTATGGATTTTAGTTTAAAGTTAAAACACAGGTTAGACTTAACTTTCCTTAAAAAGAGATAAAAGATTTTCAAAACCATGTCACACAAATAAAAGATTTTCAAAACATTTTCAAAAGATTTTTCAAAACAAGAAAATCTCATTTTAAAAATCATTTTCAAAAATATTTTTATCAAAAATAGTGTAACATAGTATAGAAAAGCCGTGAAATCATTAGAGTCCTCTTAGTCCAAAGAATTTTATAGTAGCCAAAAAGTTTTAAATTTTTCAAATTTTTCAGATTATAGCTAAAGTAAGTATACGGTATTTACGGTATACCCCCCTATCCTTAAACTTTGCTATGTCATCATAGCACTAGATGATACGAGTCCATAGGTCCATTTAAGTATAGAGAAATATACGGGAGCTAAGTGGGGCTCCCCCTATACTTAGGTTAGAAATAACCTAAGTATAAAGGCAAGGAAAGATGAGTAGAGAAATCACAGGGACTCGGGTCCACCCTATACTTAGGCTGAGATTAGCCTAAGTGTAAAGATGGAAATTGATGTTGGGAGGGACCCAAGGTAAACGAAGAAGAGGAATGGATTTACAAGTGAGCGGTTTGAATCTGCGGAGATGAATGGAGTGACTAAGGTTTTGGGGTGTGTATCGAAGCAAGCATGGCTCAATCAAGCAAGCAAGACCCTTAAGTTCACTAACTCACACATGAAACCAACCGAAGTTGGTTTATTATCTTGTCGGTTTTATTGATGAAAAAACATTTGATTTTACGCAGAGAAAAATGTGAATTGAAAAATCCATGCGTATGTAAGGGTGTTGCTCTCCCAAAATCGAAATTTTACTCCATTTTCGTTTGACTTGCAATTAACAGTCCCAATTTTATTTAAGGTTATCACTGAATTAAGGTTAGCATATAAATCAAGAAATCATTGTCTACCGTTCATTTCCTTTTTCCACTAATCCTAGGTGATCAAGCTAGGAATAGAAAGCTGAGAAAAACATGTATTCGATAAAACCGCGATCTAGGCTAAGCGAGAAATCATGCAGTGATTTGATGAGAAATTTGTGAAAAACTTGGGACTTTTTTTGAAAACCGAAATCAATATGTATGCAAGTCGATAAAAGCCGCACCTAATCATGCATCTATTAGCGGTGAATGATTTTCATTAATTTTAGCTAAGTGAAGCGAGATTATGTGCGTCTAAATTTAAAGTGTGTCCTACCTACGAGCAAGCACGTAAAAGATAAAAAATGAAAAACCACTCAAAGAGCCGCGTGCCTGGTCCTAAGTCGACACTCAAGTGGGGACGATCCCCACACAACCACGATCGTTCGATTACATTCGCGAGTCTTCGATCGAAGACCGCTGTAAAAGATGAGTTTATTACAAGTTTATGCATGGAAATAAAAATGCAAGACACTTTTTTTCTTTCTTTTCTATATGCTACAAGCAAGCTTCTGCGGCTCCTCGCAGCGGGGAGCGTCTTGCTCCTCGCCTCCTTGAACCATCAAGGGCCCTTCCACAAAAACAATGGTTAGAGATCAAATAAAAAAGAAAAATTTTATAATGCAAAACATGTGAACATTTGACCTATAAAAAAGGAAAACTAAATTAAACAAACAAAATTCCAAAAAATATAAGAAATGAGATGTGTCGCTGGCAACGGTGCCATTTGACGAGCCGCAAAATCGGCCCTTTAATAATGCTAAATTAGCACTTGGAATTGTCGTAGCAGTCGGGCCAATTCGGTCTCATCAAAGACCATCTGATTAATATGTGTCAAATAAGAATGAGATGGTCGTGATTTTTATTTTTTTACTTGGCAAGAACCCAATGTCGAACTCAGGGACACGAGCCTTTCTCGAATTATTCTGATTTTTATTTATTTAACTAAGTGTTGAGTTACAAGCAAAATAGGTCAAATCATGCAAGGAGACTACACATTATAACAAACATGCATTTTTTTATATTTTAATCATGCAAATAAATGCCATGAAATGCAATGAAAATAGGCCCTTGATCAGAATAAATATGATGAGCAAATTAAATAAGAGTCAATTTCAGACTTGCTTAAAGTGTCAAACTTGATTGATAATGTGGACATGGCATAAGCGAGTAATAAGAGACGCATTGCGAATAAAATAATACATAAAAATTCAACTGTCCAAAATAAGAAATTTACTATGCCATTAAGAAGTACATCAAACAAGCTTCAAAATGAAATTGAAATCAACTGAAACGGAATTACGATGCTCAAGATATGCAAGAATAAATATAAGGGCATAAATGAAAGAAAACATGAACTGATAACTACAAAAGGTCCCTGGGAAGGACTAAAATAAAAATAAAATAAGTTATGAGGCCTTCCCTATAAAAGATCCACATGCGTAGGGGCCTTTCTGCAAATTGGAGAAGTTTGGAGGGCGTCTCTGCAAATTGCCCAGATACGCTCATGACTAGCACGTGCCATCCAGGCTTGGGGTCAGGCTCGTTAGAGGCTCGGACTGCTTCGGGTCGGCTCGGTGAAGGATCGAAACTCCATGCAGGCTCGGTAGCCGGCTCGGTAGTTCCGAGCTTGGAGGGTTGAAGACGAAGGCTTGGGGGAAGCTTTGGAGTCACACGTGGCCGGCTGGAGTCCATCCAATCATGATGATCGGGCGGCTGCTGTGCATTCCTGGAGTGTTGACGTGGCGGCATAGGAATCGTTGGATCTTGAGGATCCAACGGTACGTGGAAGGAGTTCTTAGCGACTATGTGGGCTCATCTTGGCCGTTGGATGGTCTCTAAGAGACGACCATCCAACGTTATCTGCATCTCCGTCTTCTTCAGTGGCTGGTGGAGGGAATAGAGCTCCGGCGAAGGTGGCTCTCCTCCGCCGCTCGTTCTCCGTCGACTTGGTCCTCACCGAAGCTCCATAAACGGTCGTCGATGAAGCAGGGAGCTCGGGGGAGGTGGTGGTCCTTCCTGATCGGTCCGTCGGAGCGTAGATGACTATGTAGAGGTTGACGAAGATGGCTCCAGCGGGGCTCCGATCATTGATAGTTATGAAGACCTGCATGGTTAGTTCCTAGCCGAAGAGTGATGTTTCGTGAAGGGGGTGAAGTGAAGAGCTCTTGCGGGCGAGGGAGATGGGTGCTCGAAGCTCGATATCCGGTGGCCGGAGATGAGATGGGTCGGAAGTGAGCAGAAACGAAGAAGTAGTGAGAAGGCGAGCGGAGGGTGTCACGTGAGAGGGGGGAGTGTGGCGGAGCTTGGGAGGCGATCAGTGAACGGCGAGGGAGAGTGGCAAGGCCTAATTAATTAAGGAAAAGCAAGAAGAACTGCAGAGTAAGAAGAGGGGATCTTACCGGAGAATGGGCGGAGCAGGGTCTGTGCTCGAGGTCTTCGGATGACCTCGGGGTCAATGCTGGACTCCCCCGGCTATGGGGAGCAGCTTGGCGGAGGCGGAGCTCCGCAGGCCTGGCCAACCATGGCCAGGGGTCGACATCGGAGCAGACCTTCATCTTTGCGCTCCTCGCCGCCCCCTCGCTGTCACCGGGGGGCGGGTGCTTGCTAGGAGGTCACCCACGTACAGGTGGACCAGGTGAATCGGGGAGGAGGGCGGTGTATTTGAAGAAGAAACAGGCGGTTTGGGTTGGTGGAGACGTGGGTTTCAAGGAGAAAATGAAGCGAGTGGGAGGACGACGTGGATGATAGGGCTCAGTCATGGGGCAGTTGGCGAGTGGAGGAGCTGGCTGGTGAGGGCGAGAAAATGGAAAGGGGGAGACGTCTTCGCGAGGTGCAGAACGTGGGAAGAGAGGGGGGTCGGAGGTTGACGATGATTGACGGCCGTTGGATCTGGAGATCCAACGGCAGATATTTGGGCGCGACACGACGGTCCTGATTAGATCTGGAGCGGAGTGATCGAAGGGGTGTGAAGTTGCCATGTGTCGTCTTGACGTTGAAGCGCGAACGGACGGAGCAAATGCGAAGGAGCTACCGATAGAAGGGTTGATAATCAAAGCGATAGTGGATGGCGGTGATCAAAGAGACATAGGTGAAATCGGACGGCGCGCAACGCGCCACGTGGCAAGACGTGTACGCGGCGCTAACGGGCGGTGATGATCATCTCTGGAGATTTGATCGAGCGGTTGCTTTCTTCGAGGCCGTTAACGGTGGAGATCATGAAACTTTGGCGTGATCGGACGGCGCGCAACGCGCCACGTGGCAGGCTGTGTGCTCGACGCTAACATGTGGTGCAGATGAGAGACTGAGGCTGATCAAGCGGTTGAGAAAATGAGCGCACGTGGAGAAGGCGGAACCGTTGGATCTAAAGGCGATCCAACAGCCAGGAATGTGGGCGGATGCTGCAAGAAGGAGCGGGACCACGTGGCGCACCCAGAATGGGCCACGTGGCCCAATCAGATTTATTCGAGGGTATTTTTGATTTTTGTGGGTTAAATTAGTCGAATCTGAGAAAACTCAAAACATGAAAGTTGTAGATCTTGACGAGATCTACAAGTTTCATATTCAAAATTGGAGAAGAGATCAAACAAAGACTCGAAATATTTTTGAGGGTATTTTTAAGTCTAAAAATACCACGAATTTTTATTTTGCCATTTTTTTGTGGTTTTTAATTTATTTGAGACTCCGTCAATTACAGGACATTAACTGGGTTTTATTGACACATATTTAAGCAAGGGGGTTAATAATGGGAAATTATGATGATGAAATCGAGTTTCATCATACAACGCCATAGGGTTGAAGCCACGACAATATCTAATTTGAGCCATCCATTTGAGGCTAAACAACATCCTCTCCATCGTCGCCCATCCTTAAGAGAAGACACGTGGAGCAACAGAAGCCCCTCATCTTCACGCACCTCTCACACATGCCTAGAGGGGTATATTTTGTAACACCCTTGTCTCATTTTGTATTACCATTCAGACTTGTCAATATTATATTTTATGTAATATTTTTAGGAATATTTGAAATCATGAGCAATAGCTTTATTGTTATTTCAGATAAATCCTTTGGCCTCACGTGTAGAGATACGTGAGGCTCTATAATATTTTCTTGCAAGCCCCTATACTCCCTTGTTGAGTTACTAAAGGCATAGTTAAATATAATTGCATTTTGATCCCTCTAAACTGCTGTATTTATATTTTGTGTATATTGTTCTTTTTAAAAATATTTTTGTGTTAAAATTTGTAAGAAAATTAATATAGATGCATGTAGCATGCTTGGAGACATATTTTTTGTAGGGCATTAAGTTTATTTCCTGATTTTTTTAATATATAAAACATGCTTTTTCCTTTTTTAGTAATGAAAATCCATAAAAATTAAAAACATTTTCCAAATTCTAAAAATCTAAATTTTATATATTATTTTATATTCTATCACATACCTAGAAATATCTAAAAATACAAGATATAAAACTTAAGCTCACAAAGCCTTAAATATCTTGTAAAAATTAGAAACAATTACCTAAAAACCACAAATATTTCTTCCTAATTGTGAATTTTATTTATTATACATAGTATATAATAAAATATTTTTTTGGTTTATTTTCTACATATAAATAATTATTTAACCCAAAAAATCTTATATATTTATTTTATTCACTATCGTGTATATTTTTAAACTTTAAAGGTCTATAAAAATAATAAATTCTATAAAATTCCTGATAAAGGTATAAAAAAATAAAATCACAAAAAAATCTTTTTATTTTCAACAATTTGACTAAATTTTGACTTATTTATAAATACATAAAGCTATATTATATATGTTATATATAATACTTATATAAGATATAAGGTATAATATATTATATATAATTATATATATAAATAAAAAAGAAATTATGAATTTAAAAATTTAAAACAAAATATAAAAATAAAAATTGAAACTTAAAAAACTATAAAAAAATAAAAAACCATAAAAATCAAATGTAATTAAAATTCCACATAAAAATGATAATAATCTGGAAAACACTAAGAAATTATTATTAATTAGCAGTAATAAAGAATAATTACTACCTTACGTTTTCTGTCAGTGGTTCGATACTCAACATACTTGCACTATACACATCATTGTAGAGTTATAATAAATTTAGCCTAGACACATCGATTGATATATCTATTCATGGATTGATTGTTGTTAATTAGATAGTAGGTCATCTCAATGATTATCAGCTTCGCTTGCCAAGTCATTGGACTGATATATCAAATCAACAAATGTACAACCCAAGCTATTTATATGACATTATAAACCGTTATATTCAGGTTATAATGACGAGCGATAGGAATTGGATGTATAATCGTGTACAAGATGATCATGTGTGAGAGACTTTTCAAAAAGACATAGAGGAATTTATAGAATTTTCTTTCAAAAACAGTTCCAGTATTATGATTTTGACAAAACCATTATACATCCACGTAACATGTGTTTTTAATTATGAAGAAGTCTAACAATGAAGTACACTGACATAGGAATAGAATTATTCATGAATTAAATGAGTATCTGAATACAGATCCCTTTATTAAAATGGTAATGGACGTAGTTGGTCCAATATTTAATATCAACCATCTAAGACAAACAATGACACGATGAATCCAAAGAATTTTCTAATATATTGAACAAGGTAGAAGAACCACTATGTTTGGGCTGCAATACATATTCAAAACTATTGGCATTTCATAGCTTTTATCATTGAAAATGGACTATAATATGAACAACATGAATTTTGATGCTATGTTCATATTTTGAAGGAAATATTGCTTGAAGTTCATGATCTACCCTAAAACAATTACAAAAATAAAAAAATGTTGGGAAAGAAGGGTTTGGCAGAAGTAAAGACTAACACATATTACTACACCTAAAGTAATAAATGATGGGAAAGATGAGTTTGGTAGAAGGTAACGAGTCTATATTTCATTATCAAGTAAATGTGGAATGAAAATTCCACGTAAACGTTTACATTACTTTTGTTAAAACATAGGCTCTCATGTTTATATTTATGTATGAAGACAATAAGAGATATGATATCGCTTGCAGATCATTCTCGACAAGAATATATGGAGCTACAATCAAAGTTACAATGTCGGAAGGAATTAATGCCTTATTTTCCATCATCTACAGAATAATAACATAATGCATTTTGTGTACAGACAGGTTCAATCCACACGGTAAAGGTAAAGATTATTTATGTTGAGCAGTAATGAAAACATGTTGTAATCTACCTCTGTGACTTTCTAACAAGTGGAATTTCATGTTCTTATCTCTTTTAGTACCTTGTCCTATTAATCTAGAGAAATGCATTGATGTATATTTACCTCATCTTATATATTAATTTAAAAAATGTTGGATTGATGGAGTAGATACATATGATCAAATAAATGTTAGACATTAAAATGAATGAATCTCTATTATGGACAATAAATTACTTTTCGACATATGGTACGTTATCTTGATGGTGTAACTGTGGACAAAAAGTTATCCATATTGTATGGAAAGTATGGAGTCATTTCAACTTCAATGCGGCAGAAACTCATGTTTTTAGTTATCATTGATGGTTTCTTCCAAAAGAGCATTCTTATAAGAGATAGAAGCATGCATCTAAGAGGAATACAATTCATATATCACATCCTCCGATCACAAGAGTCGATGACATGGTACTTTCCTGGTTAGTAGAGTTCAAAATTTTGATTTTTGGTAATGATGAGGACACTACCATTACCAGATATTAGTGAATCCAATAATTGGACAAAGATGAGTATATTTTTGGAGTTACCTTATGGGAGTAAAGTTTATATCTGGTATAACTTAGATGCTATACATATCAAGAAAAAAAATTTTCTGACATATTTTGCACAATACTGAATGTTGCAGGTCATACAAAAGATATTGTTAGTTCCCTCATAATTTAGGAATTATTTGCAATCATTCGGATTTATATATAAAAGATGTCAATATTATTAAAGTTGAATTTTCAAAAGTTAAATATACTTTGGATAGAGGTCAAGTGAAACGTGTATGTGAATTGGCCAACAAGTTAAATTTTCCAAATGTAAATGCATAAGTTTTTGTAAAACTTCTAAATGTTTTGATGGAAAGTATTCCTATTACAATATTTTAAATGGAGAAGATATTTCCTACAACGTTTTTTATTCTATGGAGAATTTGATAGTACATTTACCATACAAAAGAAGGACTATGTTTTCTTTCCAAAATTAATTGATTGACTTAAGTTGAAAGGGTTTCCACCTTCAAGTCTGAAGAAGAGAAAGTGGAGAAAAATAATAAAGAATTGTTCTATATATATTTGTCTTGTTTTTCACCACTTATATATACATCACCAAACCCTAATTATCTACCAAAGATCCTCTTCCTCTTCCTCTCTTTTTGTTCAACAAACTACTAGAGGATTCATTTTGTTCTTATCCTTCATACATGTATAAGGACTTAGTTTTGTGCGATGAAATTAAAATAGTTCTTGATCTCTAATTACATGGACAACTAGGTGGAGATCATTTTTATAGTTTGTGGTGAGTATTGTGGATCATCATCATACCCACGAAAGAGAGTGTCCATTTGACCATACTTAATTCGGGAGGTCTCTTTTTTAGAGACACACATTTCAAAAAAAAATCTTCTATACTCTTGTGATCATGTGAAATGGTTGGAAAATTATTTACGCTGCTATGTGGTTTGCAATCAAAAACTTTGTTATACGATTACATCGATACTTCAATGACGAACACCTTATTCTGTGAATTTGAGTCATTTATCCCATGTTTTTTCTAACATGAGATGTATAGCCTCCCTTAATTTATATCATCTTTAGAAACTATTGTAATCAATATACAACACATACACTGATATTTTTTTATAAGTGTACAACTTGACTTGTTCATATTGTGACAATCGAATCCAAAAAAACCAAATCCGACCCAATTATGGTCCATTAGAAAAGATAAACATATGATCAACATTAAATAATCTGAACCAGTCAATAGATCGTAATAAAAGATTCATTTGGGATCAACTGATCACAGATCAATTGCATTGTAATACGTGTCATAAAAAATGTGACACAATTGGAAATCATAAAAATAAACCAAGACCATACTAGAATGCATATCAACAAAAACCAACCAAAAAATAAAACTTTTCATCAATTGGACAACATTTAACCATTTAAATCAAAAAAAAATTATAGCAAAACAATATCGTATTTCGCTGATTTCTGAATCCATCTTGGATCAGACTATATTTCACCAATTTCTACATCTAAAGTAGAAAGATCCAAAAGCTACTACACCCTTGAGTTGTAAGGGATTCCTGCTTACATTCTGAAGCAGAGAGAGAGAGGAGAAAAATCATAAAGAATCGTTCTCCATATTTTTCTCTTGGTGTCCACCTCATATATATAACTCACCAAACCCTAATTATCTACTAAAGATCCTCTCCCTCTTCCTGTCTTTTTGTTTGACCAACTACTAGAGGATTTGTTTTGTTCTTCTTTGTACATGTAGAAGGACTCAGTTCTATGCGATGAAATAAAAAGATAGAGATAGTTCTTGATCTCTAATTACATGGACAATTAGGTGGAGACGATTTTTTAAGTTTGTGGTAAGTACTGTTGATCATCATAATAACCACAAAATAAAGTATCCATCAGACCAAACTTAATTCGGGAGGTCTCTTTTTTAGAGACTCACACTTCAGCAAAATTCTTCTATCCTCTTGTGATCATGTGAAATGGTTGGAAAATTATTTCCTCTACTATGTGGCTTAGTATCTGCAATCAAAAACTTTGTAATACATTTGCATCGATTCTTAAATGATAAGCACCTTATTTGATGAATTTGAGTCATTTATCCCATGTTTTTTTAACATGAGATGTCTAACCTCCCTCAATTTATATCATCTTTGAAAACTGATGCAACCAATATGCGCATGCATACAGTGATAATTTTTCTAAGGGTGAAACTTGACTTGTCCATATTGTGACAACCGAATCCAAATAAACTAAATTGAATCCAATTAAGGTCCATTAAATAAAATAGACCTTATCGAACAATATTAAATAATCTGAAACAGCTAATAGAGTGTAAATAAAAATTCATCTGAGATCAATTGATCGTAAATAATCTCCATTGTAATACTTGTCAAAAAAATTGTGACACATCGAAAATCATAAAAATAAACCAGGACCATAATAAAATGCATATTGGCAAAATAAAAAACAACAAAATAAATCATTCATTAATTAGAGATTGTTTAACCAATTAAATCACAAAAACATTTATTGCAAAATAATACTGTATTTTCGCTAATTTTTGAATCCATCTTGGATCAGACTATATTTCATCAATTTCTACATCTAAAGTAGGAATATCCAAAAGCTACCGCACTTTGAGTTGTAAGGATATCCAACTTCAAGACCGAAGAAGAGAGAGAGAGAGGAGAAAAATCGTAAAGAATCAATCTCTATATTTTTCTCTTGGTGTTCACCTCATATATATAACTCACAAAACCTTAATTGTCTGCTAAAGATCCTCTCCTTCTTCCTCTCTTTCTGTTTGACCAACTACTAGAGGATTCGTTTTGTTCTTCTGCTTCGTACATGTATAAGGAGTCAGTTTTGTGCGATGAAATCAAAAGATAGAGATAGTTCTTGATCTCTAATTACATGGAAAACTAGGTGGGGACAAATTTTATGTTTCTAGTAAGTACTGCGGATCATCATAAGACCCATAAAAGAAAGTGTCCATTAGACCAAACTTAATTTGGGAGGTCTCTTTTTTAGAGACTCACACTTCAGAAAACATCTTCTATCCTCTTGTGATCATGTGAAATGGTTGGAGAATTATTTCCTTTACTATGTAGTTTTGTAATTGCTTATTTGATGAATTTGAGTCATTCATCCCATGTTTTTATAACATGAGATGTCTAACCTCTCTTAATTTATATTATCTTTAGAAATTGATGAAACAATATGTACATGCATATAATGACAATTTTTATAGGGGTACAACTTGACTTGTTCATATTGTGACACCCATATCTGAAAATCTCGAATTCGACCCAATTAAGGTCCATTAGATAAGATAAACTTATCGATAAGTGAATCAATCAATAGATCGCAAATCAAAATCCATTTGGGATCAAGTAATCACAAATCGATTGCATTGAAATACGTGGCATCGACAAAGACATGACACAATCGGAAATCATAAAAATAAACCAAAACCATAATAAAATGCATAAAGACAAAATATAACCAACAAAATAAACCATTTATTAATTTGTAGATCATTTAGTTATTTAAATAACAAAAAACATTATCGCCAAACAAGACCATATTCGCTAATATATGATTCCATCTTCGATCAGACTATATTTCACTAATTTCTACATCTAAAGTAGCAGGACCCAAAAGCAACTTCACCCTTGAGTTGTAAGAGTTTCCACCATCAAGGCCGAAAAACAGAGAGAGCAAGGAGAATATTCACAAAGAATTGTTCTCTATATTTTTCTCTTGGTTTTCACCTCATACATATACCTCACCAAACCCTAATTGTCTATTAAAGATCCTCTCCCTCGTCATCTCTTTTGGTTGGACCAACTACTAGAGGATTCATTTTATTTTTCTGCTTTGTATATAGAAGGACTCAGTTTTGTGTGATGAAATCAAAATATAGAGATAGTTCTTGATATCTAATTACATGGACAAATAGGTGGAGATGATTTTTAAATTAGTGGTAAGTATTGTGGATCATCATCATACTGACGAATCTGTGATTCATCACTGTAAAAGTTGAAAATTGAACTTTGTTCCCGAGTAATTAGTAGCATTTCATCACTAGTAATGCATAATTTGATTTCGTGCATGTATAAATAATATATGCATTTCAGCATCCATATTTGCATTAAATAAGGAGCCAAATTCACTTGTTAATATTCAATGTATATTATCTAAAGTCACCTATTTGTATATATTTTATACTAACACCAAATTCAATAAAATCGACTGTATAGAGTATATATTACTAACACTAATAAAGGAAAATATAAAAAAATACTAACTTCAAAATTTGACAAATAAAACCTAAATCCATGTTCGAAACTAAGAATCTTAAAACATGCATATCTCTCTCATATGGTATCTGATTTAGATCTACTCACTTTTAAATTAAGATACATTTAAAGTCCTTTAAAACAAGACTAATTTCATGAAATTCTGAGATCACATGTGAAACTGAGGTTTTGGGCCCCTATTGTATATTATACATATCGACCAAAATACCCTTCTTTTTATCTTTTCATATTTTCATACTAATTAAAAATACAAAAATATATGAAGTTGTAAATATTAATTTAATATTTTCTCTGGCTTTATTTTGATTTATTTTATTTAAAAATGACAAAAAAGGTAAAAGACAAAAACATGGTATTTTATACCTATAAGTAACCATGCAAAAATACTTTTTGTACATATGATTTCCTTTGTTTTTTGGTCATTCACGAAAGTTGTAGTTCTCATAGAGACGAGTTAGTTTAGTATTGACTACTTTTTGATTTGACCTCTTTTGATATATTTATTTGATTTTTCTTTAGATTTAAATTTATTTTTTTGAGAGCGACATGTGGGAGCTCCCGGAGCTACCACGTGTCACCCATTTTATCTTATTTTATTTTATCTTATTTTTATTAATAAATTTATTTATTTTTTTATTTATATTAACAATAATAATAATTGTTATTTTAAATAAATTATTTAAGTGCTACGTGGTCGCCCTCGGGAGATCCATGTGGCATCTTCTTTTCTCCCTCTTCAGTAGATCACGTACTAAGCGCGTGACTGACATCTCCCCCTCCCCCATACGACTCGCCCTCCACCTGCGGTGCCTACACCTGCACCCGCATCCTCTACTTTAGGCGCAGCCACCTCTGCTTAACTGTGCCATGCAACCCGTGACTGTGCACAATCTCCAGTGCATCCCACTCTCCCCTCTCGCATCTTCAAGGTCATCCACCTCACCTGCTATCCCCCGCCTATTGCAGCCCATTCGTCAACCTCTTTAAAACCACACCGCTCACCCCTTTCACATTTCATCCACTATTTTGGAATATGAGCCATAGCCAGCACCTTCAACCCATGGCTGGTGACAACACCCTAGGGTAGTCTTGTAGGTGACGACACTTGATAGCATCACCTCATTTGAGTTCCAAAGGGCAAAACCCTTTCGTTGCAACACTTCCATCAAAGGTTGCTCGAGATTCTTCGCGGCTCACCACATGAACCGAGGTGACGACGGAGGAATCTCCTCCACCATTCAAGTGACCCTCAGGTAATTATCTATTTTCTTTCTCCGTCTTCCTCCACGTCTTGTTCTTCTTCCTCCATCTCCCTCTTCTTCTTCCTCATACTTTCTCTCTCATCATTTTCTCATCTTCCATCCTCCAAATCACAAATTTATTTACACCTTCACGAAAATTAGTACCTCGTGATCACGAATATAATTTTTTTCGTATTTTTTGAGATGGTTTCTTGAACCAATTTAGTTGTTATTTGATCCAGCTAAACAGATAGAACAAGTTCCCATGTTTACAGGGGAATTTCCCCTGTTTTATCTTCTTCTTTCGCATATGTACACCACGCATCTCATCGACCACCGGCCTCCATCAATAACAGCCATAGTCAACCCACGTTGTCAGTTGCCCCACACCTTGTTGTCCGCCACATGCGTGACGCTCCTCATCAGCAGTTGCTCCTCCGCCCTCTACCCTTGCTCTAGCAAGTCATCTCATCACAACCAAGTCACCACCCGCCATCGACTGAGCATTCGCTAACACCGCAGCCACCTACGGTCAAGACCTGCATCGTCTCCCAACGACTTCTTCTAGTGTCCTAACCTCTAACACCTGCTACGTACACGCATCGACGTACCCTTGCAGCCTCCGCTCTGCCATCAGGAGTGATGCGCGGGCTCATCTCCAGTAGTCCTAGCCACCAGCAGCAGCCCTCGGTGCCAACAGGTGGCCTCCATCGTCACCAGCCGTACACCCGTGGGCTACAACATTCCTAGCCATCGTGCCTCCAGACACCAGCCTCCAGCACGCAAATGCCGACCCCTGACAGGAACTCTTGGAATTCATTTCCACCTCACGATGTAGCATGTGAGGTTAGGAAAATTGCGGGAGGCTCCCTCTCTTCCCAGCTATTCAGGGAAAGGTCCAGATATAGAAAGGGCACGTGTAACGCACACACGACTATGGGCAAACTTCATCAAATCCAACGCTCATCTCCATATTTGCACTCTAGTCCCTGCTGCTTGGAATAACGCGCGAGTTACGTGCAATCTAGAAAATTTTGCATCAACGCCCTCAGGCGTATAGGAAATTGCATAAGCATCCCTGTGCATGTTTACTGAATCAATTTTATTCATGTAATTGCATTCATACCCCTACATTAGAGTCTCAATTTGTTTTTCATTTTGGCCTCAATTTTTATTTCTAAAAATTGCATATTGTAGATCACTTAATTCTTCATCATTGTGAATCACAAGTGATTATTGAGATTGTGGATTATATAATATAATTATTTTCGTGGAAAATTGAATATTTTGCGCATTGCTTGCCATTAATTCATTATTAAATTAATCCTTACTGTAAAAATTAAAAAAACCACATTAGGTAGAGTTTGAGTAGTTGTACGTTGTGCCAAAATATCATCTCATTTGCACGCATACCGTAGTCGTAATAAATTAATTGATGATTCATTTAATTAATTTTTAATGAGTCATAAATCGATTATTTTTAAGCATTTGATAGTTTTTCCGCATTCCTCTCATATAGAAGTGTCTAGAATAATTTTATTTTCTTAAAATAATTTAATTTTATATTTATTAAAATTAATTTTGTGAAAATCACCCAACATTCATCTTTAATTTTATTTAATTCAAATTGAGTTGAAAAAATTTAAAAAAGCGCATTAGCTTAATTTCATCATTTGTCACATTTTGGTCAATTTTGAGATTTTTTAATTAATTTGATCATACTTTACATTTTAACCCTCGAATTTGGTCTAAATTGAATTACATTCATCAATTGCATTAAAAAGATACAAAAATATTCCTCTACGAAAACCGAGCATCTGGATGGAGTTTAAATTAATCTAAAGAGAAAGTTGCCTCTCTGAGTTCGGCCTTAGGCTTGCCCACGTAAAATAAAAATCGTCGCTTGCTATTAATTGATATAAATAAAATGGTTTTTTAGAAATCCATTTTTTCCTGACTATAACAAACATATTTATTTTTAATAGTTAAGTTGGTTAAATTAAGAGGGTGATTATTAGGTCTGTCAAATGGTACCGTTGGCAGGGAGGCACGACTTATATTAGATTTTCAGAACATCTAAATTTTAGGTTTTCTTGTACCAGGTAATTATATTCTTGATTTTTTCTTGTGAATAATTTCTCTATTTATTTTCAGTAATGGTTTATTCTGTATAATTCTCTCTAACCATTATCTATTTTTGTGTGATGAACATTTGGCATCGAAGGTGATTTGTCAAGCAAGCCAAAGAACCCGTAGTGAATTGAACAGAGTGGTTTGAGAGAATATGTAAAAAAAATGTTTACATTTAAAAGCGGTTCCTATTTGGGTTCTCACGGGTGCAATTAAATAATAAAAAGACTCTCTGTGTTGTGGGGTAGCTTTACATAGGATAGAACCTGCACTAGTGGGTCTCAGAGCTTTCTAGGTATGTTTGTGGTCGTAATATAATAGGACGGTATTTTACATAAAATGTGTGAAGAAAAGCAAGATTATGTTAATTTTGACATCTATTACTTTGTTATTTTACACATTACTAAAGTATTTTACATTTGTTAAAGATAAATTAAATAACTATCTTCTTTTCTTGTTTTGTTAAGATGAAAACGTTGTTACATCTTCCATTGAAATAATCAATTTCTTAAATGTCCAAGTTCATAAGTTTTACCATATATACATATATAATACAAATAAATAGATTATTTCTGAAAAATAGAATGCATTTTACATCAACAGAATGCATTTTACAAAATTATCCTAAATTGATATTTGATCTTAGTATATGACTAATACCAATCTCCTAATCAAGATGATAATCTTTTAGGTTTGTAGATTAAATTGAAAACTTACATAATACATACAAAGAAATTAAATTACGTATTTATTAAATAATTTACAAAAAATTGATGAATAAATGCAAGATTGTGTTGAATATTGACATCTATTATGTATAAAAGTTTCATATTTTACACAAGACTAAAGTATTTTACATTTGTTAATGATAAAGTACATATCTTCTTTTGTTTGTTAAGAATGAAAAAAGTCGTTTTATCTTCCTACTGAAATAATCGATGTCTTAAATTTTTCAAGTTTGTAAGTTTTACAATGTGTAGATCTATAGTATAAATAAAAAATTTATTTTACAAAAA